>JAYESD010000010.1:36635297-37235297 GCA_036927565.1 Tuctoria greenei
AGGGCAATCTGTACGAAAGTGTCCTGTCTTACAACATTCATAGCATCATTGAGGTTCAGAGCCTCCTCTCGTGCTAGTTCTCACATTTTGCAATGCTTTTGAGAACCGAGTAGAGATGAGTGCTAGCTCCTCTTCTAAAAATTCTTCAATCTATTCCAGGGTTAGTGAAGACAGCAAAACAAGTGTATTGCTAGATGAAGATTGGTCGGAGCTAGGCATATCATGTTGAGAAACAAATGCAAGAGACTTGTTGGGGTTCTTACGTGAGATTATGTCAATTTCATGAGTTTTCAACTTAGAATATAGCCAGCTAATGTAAGTGTACTCATGATAGTAGATTCGCGATTAGATGTGACTTTCATCTCCCAAATTCACATGTCTAATGCACTTAGTAATTGCCTAGCATTTTCAGCATCTGAAAAAATAACATTGACGCTACGCAAGTTGCTGAGAATTTTATTAAAGCAAGCAAAGAGGTCATCAATGAACTCACCGGATTGCATCTCAAAGCGCATATATTCTTTCTTGAACATATCCTGTCTTACCTCATTGGTCGTGTTGGATCCTTCGTGGTAGTCACAAAGTGCTCTCCACACATCGTACGCCAATCGGAGATGTGCAACACGGTCGAAGTCCCTCTAAGTTAGCCCTTTGATTATCAAGTTGCGGGCTTTGTTGTTGTTGTCGACATCTCTTAAGTTTATAGCCGTGACTTGATCGTTCGGCGGCACGTCGTAAGGCTTGTACACCTTTTCCCATATCGTGAAGCCTTGTGCCTGGATGAAAGCTTCCATACGTGCTTTCCAAACCTAAAAAATCAATACCACTAAAAACACAGGGTGTTGCGGAGTATTTATCCATGATGATTAGTCAAAAACACGTGCAAATCACAAATATTAGAGCACCGTGGCTCTAATACCAATTGTAGATCGAATAGCATGTGTAAAGCTACCAGAGGGTGGTGAATGGCAGATTAAAACTTTTTAGTGGAAGCAACAAAAACACCCCTCGGCAGAAAACCGATCTGTTAAAGAAACCATGTCTGCGACTAATCTAAACTTGTTCAACTGTGAAAAAACTAGTATAGATTGTAGATAATTAAGTCACAAAGACGTCACAACAAGAATAATGAAAATCCGTCGAGAGAAACTCAAGTTACGATCGAAAGATCGAACAAAGGTCAATCAGTCCTACCTAAGAAAAACAGTTCTGGAACACTGCAAAAAAACTCGTGTAGATCATAAACCACTAATCCAATGACTGTGAAATTTTCACAAATGATAGAAAATTATGGTGTGAAGACAATTGAAGAAGAATCACGTCAGTTACATCTGTAAAACTCGAGTTATGATAAAACCACCGAAGAAAGGTAATGCTGTGCAGAAACTCGACGAGCAAGACTTGATGAAAACAAGTCAGACCAACAAGGCACAAAAGTGTCTTCAAACTACAAATTTTATTGATCAAAACACAAGAGAAACAGTCCCAAAGTCGTCTACAATGAGCTCTGGCCTCCCTTGCTTATATAACTAGCTCTTAGGCCAACCCAAACCTAACTAGGACTCTAATCCTATCCAATTCACGAATCGAAACTTTCCATAGCTGCTCAAGACTCTTCTATACGCATATAGAAGCAATCTTAAGATTTTCAAACACCTTAGGAACGTATCCCACATTCCTAAAACAACTTAAATTCGTTACCCACATGAAATCATGTCATAACCAACTCAAAACTTTCCATATTTGAGTCAAACATGACTCAGCCGCAGCCTGAGTCCATAACCTAGTCAATTGGACATATCTGACAAATTCTTTACATACACATCTCTTTATCACACCTCGGAACCATGTAGCCACATCCATTTACTCCTTGCACACGTGCAAACATCTTCCAACGACATCCACGATACCTTCATATGCATTGTTCTTGATTCAAGCATGTTGCGCAACCTCCCGATCAACTCAACCACAATTCCTCCCGAACTTGGTTGTTGAACCTCATCTTCTCCCTAAGACTAGTTAAATGGATCCCGTCACCAGCCATGTCTTAAACTTAAGCAACACCTGCACATGAATAAACAACCAATACTTCCGAGCACAAGTACTCGACTTGACTCTCGTTAGTTCCGAAATCACAACACCTTACGTGAGCACCTCACATAAGCATGTTGCAAACCATAGCAAAATGATAACAACAATAACCACCAAAACACACCAAAAACTTAGTAAAAGAATACTAAACAAACTTTCCATAATCCAAAAGCAAGTTCAAAACATTGCAAGTTAAATGCAGAACCACTTTGATCAAGCTCCAAACCTTGCCAAAGCTAACTGAACCTTGAACCGGAGCTTACCAAAGCTAGCAAGACCTAGCGCTAGAACTTACCAAAGCTAGTCGGACCTAGCGCCGGATCTTACCAAAACTAGTCAGACCTTGAGAAAGAAGTCAGACCTAGCCAAATCAAGTCGGACCTTACGTCAAATCTTGCCGGAGCAACCCAAAACAAGTAGGACCTATCATCGGACCTTGCTAGGGCTCGGACCTAGAGTTGGACCTTGATGATAAAGTTGTTTTTGTAGTATTCAAAACTTTTATCTCCATAGCCAATGTATTCAGCACACATAGGTCTCACACACAGAACTCCAAGGATGGGGGCAGCCGCGAGAACCCTTCAGACATCGCAGGTACCTCAAGCAAGCCCGCCTGTAGTAGGATTGCACAACTCTAGCAAGGGTGAGAGATACGGAGTGTACAACCATGTATATGAAGGAAATATACAGTAAATAAGCCTAGCATGGTTGATCATAAAATTAGCGTGTAATTTAAATGAACATTGTTTAGGGAAACATGAAGTATGAAAATTATTGTTTTATATCGGTATTCATAGGAGGAGACAAACTTTTACAAAAGAGGGCAACTGCTTGCTTCCGGATGTTGAGGGAGGCCGGGTGCACAGGCTTAGGGTTCAGGACCAAGCTATGATGACTATGCACTCTGGACCTGACCCTCCCGAAGCTTGGTTGTCCTTAATGCTGCCCCTAGACACTATGAACACCTTCACACTGTCCTATTATCCTAATATATTACAAGGTGCTCAAAGCTCCGAGGGTAGCTGTGACAGTTGTCGGGCAACATGTCGTCGATGGTTACCAGTGGGGCATTGAGCATGTGTTCCTACTTTCTACCTTGGCCCCATGCCTTGCAAAGATTCTGAGCTGAGCCGGAATTGATCTTGACAACTTTGACGGGAGTGTCGGTGTTGTCGGAAGGCTGCAGACGGGATTCTATAGTTGAGCCGCGCTGGCGCAAGCTCGGCGGAGGCTGACTCGGCTCAGCGCCGCCCTGGGCCGGTGTTGGGTCTGTTGTGAGGTCTTGGAGCTTCTCCAAGTCTAACAACACTGCAGTGCATTTTCTGCGGATCTTGAGGACGCCGGATGGGGTCGGCATCTTGAGGACAAGGTAGCCGTAGTGGGCTACAGCTACGAATCGGTACTGGGTTGGCCTGCCGATGATGGGAGGCTGACGTATGCAATGTCGAATAGGATTCTCTCGGTCCTGTAGTTGTCGGGCATCCCAAAGGTCACCCGGAGGTTGATGTTGCCGTATGGGATGATGTTCCCTGGCCCCACCCCCAAGAATGGCCTTGAGGGGGTGAGCTTCAACATCAAGATCTGTAGCTGGTCGAAGGCCACTCGGCTTATGAGGTTGAGGTTGGCCCCGCCATCTATCAAGACGTAGTGGAGCTTGATGTTGGCAATGGTGGGGGCAACCAGGAGAGGTAGGATCCCGACTCCTGTCATGTTCTTGGGGTAGTCGGAGGCGTTGAAGCTGATCGGCATCTCCTTCCACTTGTGGTGCAGCGCTGGAGCAGGAGTAGGGGCTATTAAAGCCACTGCTCGGTGAAGGGTCTTGACCGTATTTTGGGACACAGGATCCCAAAACCCTGAGAAGATGACATGGAGAGTCTTGCGACGCTCGTGGTCACTGTTGGCGTTGGAGTCCTCGTCTTGGAGGACCACCTTGACTGCCCGTTCCTAGTTCTAGTACTCCATCTCCTCATTGTCGTCGACCTTGGGGTCGACCTTCTGCTTGCTCTCCCGCTAGCGGAAGGGGGCACCTTTAGGACGCTGCTGCGCCTGCTCTTGGTATCGCTCGGCACATCTCTTAATCTCCCGGCAGTCGCTCGCGGTGTGGTCGCGAGTCTTATGTACCGGGCAGGGCTCGACATCATCGACAACTACAGGTGGCTGATGTGGGAGCTTGTTGGAGCGCGGGGTTCTTCCCCCTCCGGTCGTCGCTGCTACGGCGATGAGTGACCCATGCAGCAGCTTGTTTTGGCAACCGCCCCGGTTCTTGTTCTTCGTTTTGCCGCTACCCGGGGTAGCGGAGCCTTCACCGGTCTGACCAACTGCTCCCACTCCGGGGGCGGGCTGGGTTCGCCAATCACGTCCTTCTGCTGCCCGCGCACACCGGTCTATGATGGAGAAGAGCTCGGAGACATCTTGTACATTGTGCATGGCTAGCTTCTCGAGCATCTTCTCGTCACGTACTCCCTACCGGAATGCTACTATGACAGAAGAATTCAAGATGTTAGGTATGGAGTTACATACCTCGAAGAAGCGATGGATAAATGATCGCAGCGCATCCTTGGGTTGCTGGCGCACGGCATGGAGGTCGAGCTTGGAGCCGGGGCGCGTGTAGGGGCTGCTGAAGTTCGCTGTGAACTGCCGGCAGAGCTTATCCCAAGAGGATATGGACCCCTCGAGCAGGTTCATCAGCCATGACCAGTGTAACACCCTCATTTTCATCCATCATGCATTGCATACATTCCAATACATGTTTAATATCAAGCAACATAAAATGAAACAAGCTTAAAATAAATTAGAAACAAAACCGCACTTAAGAATTTTGGGAAGTGTGGACTAGTCCGATTTTGGTGCGTACTAGTCCGATATATTTCTAACCTCGCTCGGACTTGTCCGTTTTTCTGCGGACTAGTCTATTTTTCCCTCTGGACACCTTCGGACTTGTCAGGTCCTATGCGGACTAGTCCGATGTTACAATTCCTTGAAAAATTTGCTAAGTCCCTAGACTTGTCCGTAATAGTCCGGTGTTCCAGTGGACTTGTCTGTTTTCCCCTCTGACTAAAGTCGGACATGTCCGATTTTTGGCTAGACTTGTCTGTTTTTCCCCTCCGGATAAGTTCGGACTTGTCCGATGTCTAGTCCGGACTTGTCCGATTTCCCTTTGTCCAACTTTGGTCTAGTCCGGTCCTTTTCGAACTTGTCTGATAAATTGCGACTCCGAGTTGATCTTTTGTTTCACAACTTGTTTCTTGGGTTTTACGTTAAGTGAGCCTAGGGACGTCGTGCCTAACTCTTTTAGAGCCCATATGGGACTCTAAACCGGCCTCTACTCACCCCCAAACTCGAAATTCATCTAACCCTAGCCTCCACCTCTATATAAACAACCCCACCCCTTGGCTTGACATCTATTTGCCACTTTTCCACCACACCCAAACCCTAGCTCGTGATTAGCCGCCACCAAGGAGGGAGAATGAGATCTAAAGAAAGAAGAATAAGAGGAGGAAATGAAAGAGGATCAAGATCTTCATCAACTTCACATTCTTCATCAACAATCCACCACAAAGTTCTTCATCAAACCTAGATCTTCAGGATCCAAGTGTTGCCTCCAAGATCCTTGATTCTTTGGAGTCCTAAACACCTAGTATACCTTATTCACTTTTCCTTACGTTAATTCAACCCCAAATCTCTAAATTCACGTCGATCTAGAAAACCCTAATACGCTGTTCTCGCGTAGTGTGGACTTGTCCGGTCCCTAGCGGACTAGTACGATTTTCCTAATAAATTTCTGTTGAATTAATTCTAAATTAGATCGAGTCAAATTCTAACCTGTATAAACTTGTTAAAATCTATTAGAAATAGTTAGTGATCATTAAAATAAACTCATTAACAAGTTCCACCTTGCATTTGCATTAATCATGCATGTCATGTCATATTGAGTAATATTTGTGCACTTTTTGATTGTGTTTTTTGTTTGTATGATTATTGTGCGGATTAAACGGATTTGCGCTAGAGAGTGCCACGGAGGATCTTAAGTACCAAGAGTTTGAAGGCTTTGATCTGAACCAATCCCAAGAGCAAGGCAAGTGTCCTTGAAGCATATTGATCCTTTTTTAATATAAATGTTTTGTTTAAAAAAATTGCATGCTTGTGTCAATTTGTTGGGAATCCTATGATAGGAAGTTTACTAGCTTTGTTTAACCACCCTTGTCACCCGGAATGTATGGTAGGGAGTCAGGAAGGGCTTTTTACCTTTTTGCGTTGCTTAATTAATTGGGATGGGAAAACAACTATACTATTTAATTATGCACTATTGATATTATGGTTAATATGAACTGGTTAATATGATATGGTAATGGGTGATCTAAGCAAGCATGTTATGTGGTTGGGTTGGATGTTATGGTGGTTTGCTTGCTTTAGATCTAAGGACCAGTTCATGCGAGAATAAGCTAGGACTACAGTGCCACCATGAGGCCAAGTATGGGTGCGGCGTAGCTGATTAATTAAAGCTTTGCCAGTGCTATTTGGACAATTAAGGATGCTCGGGGAAGGGTAGTTGGATCTGGTTTGTTGATGATTGGTGGGACTACCATGGGATCCGAATGGCTCAAGAGGGGGCCCTTGGTTGAAGATGTGCTCTGTAAGAGACATCACCACCGGTGAAACCTCAGTGGGGTCTAAATAGGCTAGTAATCCCTCTGTAAAGGCTATTTTGTGATCGCTTGGCCATACACCAAAGGAAGTGTAATTGGCGTGAGGGAGGTTCTTTAGTCCCCGACGGGTGATGAAATCATAAACACGTGGGTAAAATGGTACAAACTCTGCAGAGTCTAATAATACTATCATGATAGCCATGCTCCCAGTTATGAGCACCTGGACAACTTCCATGATTAGAGGTAAATTGGGATTTGGGATGGTTGGTTGGTAATGGTTATGGTTATGGCTGGTTATGAATTAAATTCTGATATTGATTATGGTCATTGGTAATGAGGAATCTGGAATATGGATGATGACGTTGAATATGGACTGGTATTATGATTAGTATTATGATGATTGCATGGTTGATGATGGGATTATTTCACATACATATATTATATTGCTTTTCAAATGTTTTTAATGTACTTTTCAGCACTTAGCCATTATTATATTCATCTTTTGTATCAGCTACATGTCATGCTTTCCACACTTGTTGAGTACGACATGTACTCACCCTTGCAATTCCCCCCCCCCTCCACCAACAGTTGCAGATCAGGATTGGGAGTTTAATGGTGATAATGCGGAGTACTGGGCTGTGTCTACCATCAGTTTGCTTGTGTAGTGTTGGAGCTGCGCTATCCCTTTTGCTTAGTTGCTTAATTGGTTATTTTCGCTGCATTAGTTGAAACTTGTCATTAATATTCATTAGAGCTTGTATTCGAGGATATTACGAATTGTGTAACAAAAATGGTTAATTAATCTTGTTCTACGGTAATTTTCTGTATATCCTTTTGTGATTGCACTTGTGTATGTGTGCTAAACATCATGGGCACACATATACTGCACTTGGTTCATTTTCGAAACCAGGTGTCAAAATTGGTATCAGAGCCAGGTTTGACCGTAGGACGTAGCTTAGATAGATGGACACTTTAGAGCACATAGGAGCACATAGGAATCGATGTGCTTTTGTTTGGTGTGTTGTTTGCTATATATTGTTTGCTTTTGCGCTTAATAGAGGATTTTGGGATCCTTTAGCATTACCATGTCCGTATAGGTTAGTGTAGTTTGTTGCTTAGTTTCATATCCCTTGATGCATATAGTTGGGGACGGTTCTAAATTCTTATCTCTTGCTTTTCTTCAGATGGTGAGGACTCGCAACCAGAGGGATGGCAATGATGAGGAGGAGATCAATGGAGCACCTCAGAACAACAATGGACAAGGACCTGATCATGGATCTATCAATATTGAGCAGCTATTGGCTATGCAAAACCAGCTCATGTAGACCATGATGCAAAATATGGGACAACTACAGGCTGGTAACATCAACAATCAGCCCCACATGCCTCCACCGCCACCCCCGCCTCCTCATAACCGGTTGGGAGAGTTCATGAGGACTAGGCCACCAACCTTTGCTCAAGCCGCTGGCCCTATGGATGTTGATGATTGGCTCAAGTTCGTGGAGAAGAAGCTATCCATTGTCCAATGCACTGACCGGGAGAAGGTGCTCTTTGCATCTCATCAACTTGTTGGAGCAGCTGCCGGTTTGTGGGATTCCTTATGCAATGCTCATGAGAATCAGGAGAGGATCACCTGGGTGGAACTCAAGGAGAGTTTACAATCTCATTATGTGCCGAAAGGTGTCATGATCTTGAAGAGGCAAGAGTTTGAAAACTTGAGGCAAGGAAGATCGAGCGTGGGTGAATATCTCAATAAATTCACTCAACTTTCAAGGTATGCGCCTGAGGATGTGAGTCGGGACAACCAGAAGCAATATCTATTTATGAGGGGCCTTAACAATGAGATCCAAGTGCAATTGTTGAATTGTGACTATGCCAACTTCCAGAAGCTTGTGGACAAAGCAATTGTTGTGGAGAACAAGGTCTGTGAGATGGAGTAAGACAATAAGAGGAAGGTGCCATATCAAGGACAGCAACAAGGAAGTAATGTGTGCCCTCGCTTTGCGCCACCAAATGCACCTTACTAGATCTCTTATGCGCCTGCTCATCGCCCTGGTTATGCACCATGCCCAACTCAGTTTGTGTAGCAGCGCCCTGTTATGCAAGCACCTAGGTCTCCAATGCCTTTTGCACCTCGTGCTAATTTTCCTAGTGCAACATTCAGAACCAAGCTCGCCCCAATAATTCTGGTGGAGTTAAGAAGTGTTATACTTGTGGAGAAGCTGGACACTTTGCGCATCAATGTCCTAAGTCAGTCATTGGTCAAGGAAGCAATGCTGAAAGACCAAACCCAAGACCCAATAGAGGACAACCACAAGGAAACCATGGACAGCAGAATTTCGCTTGTGGCAACGTGAACCTGGTCTCTACGGAGGATGCTCAACAAGTGGATGAAGTGGTGATTGGTATGTTTCTCGCAAACTCCAACCCGACGATTATGTTATTTGATTCTGGAGCATCGCATTCATTCATTGCATCGAAATATGTTGCCAAGTATAGTTTGCCTATCTCTCATATGAATTTTACTCTATTGTTTATGTCTCCTGGAGGAGAGATGGGGACAAATATAGTATGTCCATAAGTAAGCCTTAGAATAAGGGGTGTAGACTTCTTTGCCAACCTCATTGTCTTGGATTCCCAAGGATTGGACATTATACTTGGTATGGACTGGTTGAGGAAGCACAATGGAGTTATTGAGTGTGCCACGAAGATGGTGAAGTTGACCAATGAAGAAGGGATTACCGTAGAGTTTGAAGAATCAAACCGCACCAAAGCAATTGGAGTTGAACCATATGGGCGGTGCCGCAATTGAGGAGATTCCGGTGGTGTGCAAATTTTTGGATGTGTTTCCGGATGAGTTGCCAGGTATGCCACCTAACCGAGACATTGAGTTTGTTATTGACTTAATATCTGGAACTGCACCTATAGCTAAGAGGTCGTATAGGATGCCTCCTAAGGAATTAGCATAGCTCAAGAAGCAGATTCAAGAGCAACTAGAGAAAGGTTTTATTCGCCCAAGCTCTTCACCTTGGGGAGCGCCCGTTCTATTTTTGGACAAGAAGGATGGGTTCAAAAGGATGTGTGTGGATTATCGAGCTCTCAACAAGGTGACCATCAAGAACAAGTACACCTTGCCCCACATAGAAGACTTGTTTGATCAGATGAAGGGTGCTTGTGTCTTCTCTAAATTATTTGAGGTCGGGATACTTTCAATTGAAGATTAGACCATCGGACATACCCAAGACAGATTTTAGGACATGATATGGATCCAATGAGTATATTGTTATGTCCTTTGGATTGGCCAACACACTTGTATACTTTATGTACCTCATGAATAAGGCCTTCATGGAGTACATGGATAAATTTGTTGTGGTGTACATTGATGATATTAAGATCTACTTGAAGGGTGAGAAGGAGCATGAGAAACACTTGAGGCTTACGTTGCGGAAATTAAGGGAACATCAATTGTACGCCAAGTTCAACAAGTGTCAGTTTTGGTTGAGAGAAGTATCGTTTTTGGGTTATATCATTTTAGGAGGAGGAGTTTCAGTTGACGCCGGAAAGGTGAGGGACGTGTTGAAGTGGGAGCCACTGAAAACATAAAGGAAATAAGGAGTTTCATTGGGATAGATGGATATTACCATTGTTTCATCAAGGACTTTTCCAAGATAGACAATCCAATGACGGGGTTGCTAATGAAGGGGAAAGCGTTTCAATGGACTCAAGCTTGTCGAGAAAGTTTAGAGGAGTTGAAGAAAAGGTTAACAACAGATTCAGTCTTGGTATTGATAGATGTGAGCAAGAGCTTCGATATTTATTGTGACGCATCGAGACAAGGACTTGGGTGTGTGCTAATGCAAGAAGGTCAAGTGGTTGCATATGCATCGAGACAATTGAAGAAACATGAGCAGAGTTAACCAACGCATGATTTGGAACATGCAGCGGTGGTACACGCATTGAAAATTTGGAGACATTATATCCTTGGACATAGGTGTGAAATTTAAATTGATCACATGAGTCTTAAGTATATTTTCACACAAATGGATCTGAATTTGAGGCAATGAAAGTTTTCTAGAGGGGGGGGGGTGAATAGGCTAATCGACCTGAAATGACTTAATAAAACATGATCAGTACTCAGGGGGGCGGACTAGTCCAGTCCAGGGGCAGACTAGTCCGGTCCACCTGCAAGGAAAATCTAAAAAAGGTTTCTAATAAGTTTTAGTTGTATTTTAGTGTTGCGAAAATGTTAGAATGATTTAGTGAACCTTAACAAGTTATATAGCAAGTATGAAGCTAAGGGTCACAATGAAACAAGAGTGATGAACAAAAACAGTAAAGCTAACCCTAGAAGCAATGTGCGATAAATGAAAGCGAAGAACACAAGGGACTCAAGGATTTTATCCCGAGGTTTGATCCCACATAGGAATCTACGTCCCCGTTGAGGAGTCCACGAAGGACCGAGTTCAACAACCCTTCCCTCACCAAGTTTACCACAAGGGCCTAACTTGGTTCTCTACTATCACAAGGGTGAATACAAGATTCGTTGGGGCTTCTCACAATCTGAGGCTCCCACCACAAATATGATTACAAATCACAAAGAACAACACAAGCCACATATCACAAAGATTCAACAAGTGCAAGAGATCAAACCGAGAGCCTAGAGCGGTGTTCTTCCTCTTCTTCACCTCACCAAACTCTAATCCACACAAGAATTAGTTTTAGAGGCAAGGTAGGCAAGAAGGAGGCTTTTGGAGGCTCAAAGTTTGCTGTGGCAGCGCTAGGGTTTCAATGTTCTCAAAGGTTTTTTCAAGTGAACCTAGCGGTCCTCTATTTATAGAGGTTCCCAGCCCATACTACTGACTTCAGCAGATGGGCGGACTAGTCCGGCCTACGGCCCGGACTAGTCTGGCCTTTGCGACCACTGACGTCCCTAACAACTGTCGCACTGCACGACAATCGTCACGCTACCCGCCAAACTTCAAATTCAAATGGTCACTTCAAAACGGACAAGTCCAGTCCAAGCCGGACTAGTCCAATCTCACACAGAACCTTTTGTTCCGTTTGAAAACGGACTAGTATCTAGGCCACGGACAAGTCCGGCCCCTAGAGCGGACTAGTCTGGCCTCCCAGACTTAGTCTCTGAAGCGCCTATCTCTCACCAATTCGGACTAGACTGGCCCCCAAGGCGGACTAGTCCGATCTCAGTCAGGATCTCTTGGTCCGGACTAAAACGAACAAGTCCGTGGTTTTGGGACTTAGTCCCGAAAACCCACTTCATGACTACTCGTACTAGTCCGTCCCACTAAGGACTAGTCCGAACTCAATCATACCCTTCTGGTTTGGCTGAAAACGGACTTGGCCGGCACTGAGCGGACTAGTCCGGCCACCTACACGGACTAGTCCGACCTCTCCTGCCAGACTTCACCAACTCTCTTCTCTCAATAGGTTTTGATCTCTAAACCGCTTTGAGCTCCCAACTTGATCTCGATGCCCTTTACGCACACATCCTCATACACATATGGATAGTCTAAACTTGACACGCTAGAAACTCTAGTTTCTTCTTTTCAAGTTGACATCGCTGTTTTCACCCTTTTCCTTTTTGAAGGTTTGTGTTTTCACTTGAGTCCACACCTGTGCTTAAGATCACTGGGCTCATTAGTTACTTAATTGTCGTCATCAATCATCCAAAACCTACGGGGTTCCTAGATGCACTTTCAATCTCCCCCTTTTTGGTGATTGATGACAACACATTAAGTCTTCACATATAAGAGTATGAATTTTGTTTTTCATAACGTGCGGGTGTATGAGTAACTCCCCCTCAATGAATGCATCATAAAAAGAAGATTGAGGAAGTCCTTCATACACACACACGTTATTGTGGGGTGCCTACTTGTTGTGCTCAACATTTGTGACAAGACATATTAAATATGAATATGATCAAAAGATAGACATTCAAAGCATCATTTTGATATTAAACATTCAAAACATAGTCTTGTACAAATTTAAACATTCGAATGACATAAATATTACAATAAGAACTGCAACATGTCCAAGGATCCAAAAATAAGGGCTACTCTCCCCCCATCTAACTCTCCCCGTCTAACTCTTATTTAACTCTCCCCATCTAACTCTCCCCCTTTGGAATCAAGACACCAAAAAGGAAAAGAAGAGGGGAACAACGAGACCTATCAACTAGTCATCATCCTCCTCACTATCGGCCGCCAAATCATCGGTGTCACTCTCTGTGGCCTCCGGGTCCTTGAAGTCCTGGTCGTCATCGTCATCGGAGACCCGTGCTGAGGGAGCCGCCCTGGAAGAGCTCCCGTCCTCTTGGAGCTGGGCGAGCTCGTCGGTGGTGAAGTCGGGGAACGGAGTGATCTCTCCGTCGCTCTCCTCCGGAGAAGACATGGGGACCTCAAGCTTGTCACACACCGCCTTGAGGTACTTCTCTTGGCGCTTGTGTGCCCGTTTATTCCGGATTTCTTGCTTCCGGCAGGAGGTGAATATAGCCTTGAAGCACTTGAAGAAAGTGCTCATCGACTGAGGCGGAGGTGGAGAAGGAGGTGCCACGGGGTGAGGTGCTGGCATCGCAGAGTGAGAGGGAGGCTCTGCATTCTTCCGGCGGGGAGGAGGCGGCACTGAAGGTGGCGTCTGTGGATGAAGTGGGCGATGAGTCACATCCTTGACACAGGTCAAGCCCGACACCTTCTCGATGGGACACATGATGTATGGTGCATACCCACATGCACGGTTAGGGGTATGCGAGATGTTGAAGATGTCTTTGAAGATGTAGTCAACTAGGTTGAACTTCTCATCACCATCAATACGAAGCAGTAGGTGCTTTAGGCTTCCTTGGATCACCCCTGCATCACCATCCTTGGGTGCTATTGTCCTCCTCAGAATCCTGTTCAGGATGCTATAGAATGTCTTAATGTTGCGAGCAAGCCTGGCATCATAATGAACATGATTGGGATACATGTAGGCCAGCTCATCTCAGTCTATGGCCTTGAGGTTAGAGATAATGATCTCATGATCCAAATGGGCCTCAAGTCCGAGAATCTTGGCAAACTCCTCAAACATGACTGGGATACATGTATTGCTCCCCATGAGTCGTCCAAATGATCTGTCTATCACCTTGAGTGGTGAAGTAGATGGTGGAGTAGAACTGTAGGATGACCTCAACATTCCAGTTGTACTTGAATCCCATTATGTTCTTGAGCTCATGACGCTCAGCAGCCTCAATCAACGCATCAAAAGCAGAGTGTTTCTTTTGTCCATATAGTCCCAGTCAACCCATTGAGCTTCAATAACAGGCTTCTTCATTGTCTGGTAGACCAGACGGTAGTAGTCACAATGAAAGTCGCACCAAAACCTTGGGTCGGTGCTGCTCCTTTCATACTTGTAGACTCTTCAGTGCACAATTTCATTGCATTGTCTGCTCCTTTCCCATGGAAGACGTTTGCAGCCAACTCACGCTGCCAATTAGGGTTCCTTTCTGGAGTGTGAACTTCCAAGGGACCAATAGGTTTGGCCTGCCCCTTCTCCTTTATGACCACGCCCTTGTCCTTCTTAGCCAGAACATTCACGGAGGGCTTCTTTTTCTTGGGCTCAACAGGAGCCGGGGCCTTGCCGTTCTTCGGATCTCTCTCGATCCGGCGTTCGGAAACTTCTTCTTGGGCTTGCTCCTTGCCCCTTTCTTTCTCTCCCATGGTCACAAGTCTCTTCCTTTTGGAGACTTGTGCTGCGGCAGCCTGAGAGTTGTGAGCCTCGCACTCCTCTTGCTTCTTCTTGCGGAGTTCCTTGCGGGACTCCTCAATGGCACGAGCCATTGCTTCATCTTCATTGTAGGCCATAGTTGCGGCCTTGGCTTGTTGTTTCTTTGCTTCTTTTGCTCTCTCTTGCTGCTCGAGATGCTTCTTAGCAGCCTCAACCTCTGCCCGTGCCCGTTCCTCACCAAGGCGAAGCTGCTCAGCCTCCCACTCGGGGTCAGTGGGTGGAGAAGCGGAACCGCGAGGTGCTGCCATTTCTGCTGAAAGAGGGAGAATGCACAAGATAGAAGGTCCGGAAAGTGGAATAGTTCGAAAGAAATCACGAGAAATAGCCAAAGTTAGAGTTTGTCCTGTGTACACCGGACTTGTCCGCCCCAGGGGCAGACTAGTCCGCCTGGCACCGGACTAGTCCGGGTTGCACAGGATAGACCCTAACCCTAACGGTTTTTTGAGAAATCGTTGAATCAAGTCGCAATACTCCTAGGCTATGATCACAAGTATACTAGGAACAACTTTAATGAAGAGGGACCTATCAAAAACCCTATGAATCAAGAATGAGGTAGGTTTTTGAAAAAGGAGGGGTACATCTTCGAATCTTGACGAATCGACGAGATCGAGGATGGATCGCGTCGGGAGCGATTGGGAAAAGTCTCCCACACCTTCGGGGCTTCCAATGCACGGATTGGAAACAATTTTTGGTGGAGAAAAGTGAAAATCGCTTAATGGGTGTGGAGTTGCGTGCGTGGGAGAGGGAAAAGAAAATGGGACGAAGAGGAGGGGTCGGCCGCCACCTAGGGGTTTAAGTCCCCAGGGGCCAGACTAGTCCAGTGTAGGGGCCGCACTAGTCCGTCAGTGGACCATACCCGGACCAGACCGAATACGGACTTGTCCAGCCATAGGGCGGACTAGTCCGGTCCTACAAGGCTAAAAACATATATATTTGAGTTTTAGCCACTATTGTTGATCCTTTTGGACATATTGCCACAACAAAACTTTATGAATATGGTCAGTATGCAATCAACAATCAAACTATGACCATAACTCACAAAGTTAATAGTTTTTCGAATATTTTGGAGAAAATTGAGATAGAGATGAATTTCTCAAACACATGTGTTCTTTTGAATAAGGTGTAAAGTAAACATTCAGATATGCATGTTTCAAGCCACATTTCAAGAATCTAAGATATTGAGCTCACTCCTAAGCTCACAAAAACACTTTTCATCTAGAGGCTTGGTGATATATCGCCTAGTGGGTTCTCGGTTCTTACATGAGAAATCACTATATCCCCCTTCAAGGAATGATCTCTCAAGAAGTGGAGTCTAATATCAATGTGCTTTGTCCTCGAATGCTCAACTGGATTATGGGCTATTTTGGTGGCGCTCTCATTGTCACATAGGAGTGGAATGTGGCGCAAGTTTATACCATAATCCCTTAGAGTTTGTCGCATCCAAAGAAGTTGTGCACAACAACTTTCGGCTATGACATACTCCGCTTCGGCTGTGGAAAGAGCAATGGAGTTTTGTTTCTTGGAGGACCAAGACACTAAAGATCTACCCAAGAATTGACATGTCCCAGATGTGCTCTTTCTATCAATGTTGCACCCCGCATAATCCGCATCAGATTAGCCAATAAGGTTAAACTTGGATCCTGTGGGGTACCAAAGTCCTAGGCTTAGTGTGTGAACTAAATATCTAAGAATTCTCTTAACGGCGGTCAAATGACACACCTTAGGTGCAGCTTGAAAACGTGCACACATACACACACTAAGCATAATATCCGGTCTAGATGCACAAAGATATAAACCAATCATAGAACGATATACCTTTTGCTCCACACTTGGACCATCTTCGTTGAGGTCTAGAGGTCCATTAGTTGCTATTGGAGTCTTGATGGATTTGGCCTTGTCCATGTCAAACTTCTTTAATATGTCTTGAGTGTACTTTGTTTGTCTTATGAACGTGCCTTCTTTGAGTTGCTTGACTTGGAAACCTAAAAAGAACTTCAACTCCCCCATCATGGACATCTCAAATCTCTCTGTCATTATCTTAGAAAACTCATCAAAAGCACTTTGATAGTAGAACCAAATATGATGTCACCGACATATATTTGGCACACAAAGAGATCATCATTAAAGTGCTTTGTAAAGAGAGTATAATCAGCTTTTCCTATCTTAAAACCATTTTGAATCAAAAAGTCTCTAAGGCACTCATACCAAGCTCTAGGAGCTTGTTTGAGGCCATAGAGAGCCTTACGCTATTTGAAGACATGGTTTGGGAAGTCTTGGTCTTCAAAGCCCGGTGGTTGCTTCACATAGACTTCCTCCTTGATTGGGCCATTTAGGAATGCACTCTTGACGTCCATTTGGTAAAGCTTAAAATCATGGTGAGTAGCAAAGGCAAGTAATATATGAATTGACTCTAGCCTAGCTACGGGAGCAAAAGTTTCATCGAAATCCAAACCTTCGGCTTGTGAGTACCCCTTGGCCACAAGTCGTGCCTTGTTCCTTGTCACCACGCCATGCTCATCTTGCTTGTTGCGGAACACCCACTTGGTGCCCACAACATTTGCTTGTGGACACTTGACAAGCTCCCAAACTTTGTTCCTCTCAAAGTTGTTGAGTTCCTCTTGCATGGCCACCACCCAATCCGGGTCTCTCAATACATCTTCAACCTTATGGGGCTCCAAAGAGGAGACAAAGGAGTAATGTTCACAAAAGTTAGCAACACGAGAACGAGTGATTACCCTTTTGTAATGTCTCCTAGAATGTTGTCATCGGGGTGATCCCATTGAACACTTTGATGCACACGAGGATGTGGGGGTTGAACTCTTGAGTCATCATCATCCTCTTCTTTTTCTTGGTCTCCCCCTTGATGTATGCTTCCCTCTTTACTTTCGTCTTCTTGATCATGTTGAGGTGCCACTTGTCCATCTTCAACTTGGTCATGTGGGGGTTGAATTGCATCATCTAGTGGATGATCACTTGAGTTTTGAGGTTGTTCTTGTGGACGAATATCTCCAGGTTCCATCCTCCTAAGAGCCTCTTGTGGAGAGTATTCTTTATCTAACACACTTTTATCAACTTGCTCCACTTGGGATCCATTAGTTTTATCAAACACCACGTCTCGTGCTATTTCAACAATCTCGGAGGATTTGTTGAAGACACAGTAGGCGTGGGTGTTTGAATCATAACCAAGCAAGAAACCTTCATCAGACTTTGAAGTGAACTTCGAAGTCCTAGGATTCTTGTTGATAATATAGCATTTGCTCCCAAAAAAAAAGAAAGTAAGAGACATTGGGTTTCTTACAACCTAGAAGCTCGTAGGGGGTCTTCTTGAGGAGGCGGTGAAGGTACAATCGGTTGATGGCGTGGCAAGCGATGTTAACCGCCTCCGCCCAAAACCGGTCCGATGTCTTGTACTCGTCAAGCATCATCCTTGACATCTCGATGGGTGTCCTATTCTTCTGTTCCGCCACCCCGTTTTTTTTAGGGGAGTAGGGGGCTGAAAATTCATGCTTGATGCCCTCCTGATCCAAGCACTCTTCCACTTGAGTGTTCTTGAACTCGGTGCCGTTATCGCTTCTAATAGCCTTGATTCTTGAGGCGAACTCATTTTGAGCTCTCCTTAAGAACCTCTTGAGGACACCGTGAGTCTTACCCTTATCATGTAAGAAAAATACCCAAGTAAAACAAGAAAAATCATCAACAATAACAAGACCATATTTGTTACTGCCAATGCTAATGTAGGTTATTGGTCCGAAAAGGTCCATGTGTAGCAGTTCCAAAGGTCTTATCGTTGTCATGATGTTCTTGGAGGGGTGTTGAGCTCCCACTTGCTTCCCCGCTTGGCAAGCGCTACATGGCCTATCTTTTTCAAACACAACATTCTTCAAGCCATAGATGTGCTCGCCCTTAAGAAGCTTTTGCAAGTTCCTCATCCCAACATGGGCTAGCCTTCTATGCCAAAGCCATCCCATGTTGGTTTTCGCCATTAAGCATGTGTCAAGTTGGGCTTTATCCGTGGTAAAATCCACAAGATAAAGCTTTCCTTTGAGCACACCCTTAAAGGCGATTGAGTCATCGCTTCTCCTAAGGATGCTCACACCCTCATTAGTAAAAACACAATTATAACCCTTGTCACATAGTTGTGATATGGACAATAGGTTATAGTCTAAAGAATCAACATGCAAAACGTGAGAGAGAGTATGTTGGGGAGAAATAGCAATTTTACCGGAGCCAAGGATTTTACCTTGGCTATTGTCCCCAAAGAAGATCCCTTCACTTGGATCATTGTTTTCTTCATACTCCACGAACATCTTTCTCTCTCTGGTCATGTGGTTGGTGCATTCACTATCAAGCACCCATTTGGATCCACCGGAGGAGTATGCCTACAAAACAAGATTATGCCTTCCTTTTAGGTACCCAAATGGAGTTGGGTCCTTTGACGTTAGTAGTGAGGCACTTGGGCACCCACACGCAAGGCTTGGGGCTCTTGTGGAGTGGCCCGACATACTTAGCAAAGATTTTGCCATACTTGTTCCTCATTAGAATATACGATGCATCAAAATCATGAAAGAGAGGATGTGGTTCAGTTTTAGGCATGTCTTTGCTTGTTGAAATGTTCTTCCCAATTTTAGTTTGGGATGTGCTTACCTTGACAAAGACAATCAAGTCTTTGCCATACTTGGAGGTTTTAGCATTTTTCTTTCCGCCTCTAGTATAACCAAGACCATCTTTGACATAGGGAGATCTTGTGTTGGTGTATGAAATTTTTGCATATGCCACCTTCTCTTTGTCAAAGATGCCACCCTTTGGTGCTTGTTTGCCTTGAGTCAATTTAAGCTCATCCTTTAATTGAAGAATCATGTTTGAACATTTGCAAGTTGAGATTGTTTCGGATGCAACCTTTAAGGAGGGTGAGCTTTTGGAGGAGGAGGCTACATTAGTCTTGAGGGACTCAACTTGAGTTTCAAGGATCTTGTTAACTTTTGACAAGTTGCCAAGTTCGTCCTTGAGCTCAATGGTTGCCTCATCAAGACTTGAGCATGTTTTCTTGCTTAGAGCAAGTTCATCCTCTAATGCCTTGCTCTTCTCTCTCTCAAGATCAAGGAGCCCAATAAGCTCTTGACATCTCTCCTTTTCATGGATAAGCATGTCCACTTGCCTATGTATGAGCTCCTCCTTCTCAAAAATTTCATCCGAAATAAATTTCATTCTACGCAAAGTGCTTTTACTTATATCCTTAAACATGTGTTCATTTTCACTAGCACTATCAAATTCATCATGAGAGGATATGGAGGAGGATGAGCGAGAAGTAACCTTTCTCCTTCCTTCTTTTGCCATGAGGCAAGTTGGCTTGTGGTCGTTGAGGTTGGGGAAAAGCTTGCTTCCCTTGGAGCTCCTCCCGATGGCTATTGTTGCCACCTTCTCCTCGTCATCGGAGGAGGACTCATCGTTAGAGTCCCATTCCTTGCCCAAGTGACCATGACCGGAGGACCTCTTCTTCTTGAAGTATTTCTTTTCCTGAGGCTTGCCCTCCTTCTTCTTCTTGCCCTCTTCATGTGGGCAATTCACAATGAAGTGCCCGTACTCGCCACAATTGTAGCAAGCTATCTTTGTTTTGGGCTTTGCTTTTTCCTTGCCCTTGCTCTCGTGGTTGTATCCTCCTTTCCTTCTCCTCATCATCCTCTTGAACTTGTTGATGAAGAGGGCCTCTTCCTCATCGGTGTTGAGACTCTCCTCATCATCTTCTCTTTGCTCTTTTTAGGAGGATGTCGCTTTGAGTGCAACATCATTCATCTTCGAGGCGGTGAACCTTTGGAGGTCATTGTAGAACAGCGCCTCCTTCTCCATGATCTCGTGGTTGATGATCCTTCCTAGGACCTCCTCCGGGGTCATTTGAGCAAACCCTGAGCTTTCTCTTATCATGGTGCAAAGAGAGATGTTCCTAGGCATGAATGCCCGAATCATTCTCTTCACCACCTCATGGTCCGTCCACTTGGTGCAGCCATAAGATCTACTCTTGTTGATGAGTAGCTTTAGGCGGTTGTACATCTCCTGGGGAGATTCACAATCCATAATGGCAAACCTCCCGAGCTCTCCTTCAATGAGCTCCATCTTTGCTTCCTTCACGACTCGGTTGCCTTCATGAGCCGTATTAAGGGTGTCCCAAATTTCCTTGGCCACCTCATGTCCATCAACTCAGTTGAACTCATCTCTTGAGAGAGACGAGATGATCACTCCGGCCGCTTGGGCATTGCGGTGAAGGAGCACGGCTTGCTCCGGAGTGATTTCTTCTTCATTCTTCGAGATATGCACCCCGGTCAACACAATTTGCCATAAAGAGGGGTTGAGTGACACGAGATGGATCTTCATATTGTGCTTCCACATCTCGTAGTCGGTTCCATTGAATTGGGGAGGCTTCACCGATGGGATGGAAAGGTAATGGTTGTTGGAGACAAGGCGTTCATAGTTGTAGCCTTGTTGGTTGTAGTTGGTCGTGCCACCTGTTGTGGAGGTTGAAGTGTCAACCTTTTGAATCTTCAACTTCTCTCGAAGTTTCGCCTTGAGTTGGCAAGTCTCTTCGTCATCCGTTGATTTGTCTTGGTAGACAATCATCTCCTCTTGGGTTGCTTGGATCTCATTGGTCGAGACTTCATCATACCCCACTCCGGCCATCTTCTCTCCGAGTTGTTAGACTCTTTGGGAAAGTCCTTGCTCTGATAACCATTGAAAGTTGCCTAGAGAGGGGGTGAATAGGATAATCGACCTGAAATGACTTAATAAAACGAGATCAGTACTCAGGGGGGGGGGACTAGTCCGGTCCACCTACAGGGAAAATCTAAAAAGGGTTTCTAATAAGTTTTAGTTGTATTTTCGTGATGCGAAAAGTGTTAGAATGATTTAGTGAACCTTAACAAGTTATATAGCAAGTATGAAGCTAAGGGTCACAATGAAACAAGAGTGATGAACAAAAACAGTAAAGCTAACCCTAGAAGCAATGTGCGATAAATGAAAGCGAAGAACACTAAGGACAAAAGGATTTTATCCCAAGGTTCGATCCCACATAGGAATATATGTCCCCGTTTAGGAGTCCATGAAGGACCGGGTTCAACAACCCTTCCCTCACCATGTTTACCACAAGGGCCTAACTTGGTTCTCCACTATCACAAGGGTGAATACAAGATTCATTGGGGCTTCTCACAATCTGAGGCTCCCACCACAAATATGATTACAAATCACAAAGAACAACTCAAGCCACAGATCGCAAAGATTCAACAAGTGCAAGAGATCAAACCGAGAGACTAGAGCGGTGTTCTTCCCATTCTTCACCTCACCAAAACCTAATCCACACAAGATGTAGTTTTAGAGGGAAGGTAGGCAAGAATGAGGCTTTTGGAGGCTCAAAGTTTGCTGTGGCAGCGCTAGGGTTTCAAAGTTCTCAAATGTTTTTTCAAATGAACCCAGGGCTCCTCTATTTATAGAGGTTCCCAGCCCTTACTGCTGACTTCAGCAAATGGGTGGACTAGTTCGGCCTACGGCCCGGACTAGTCCGGCCTATGGGACCACTGACGTCCCTCACAACTGTCGCACTGCGCTGCAATCGTCATGCTACCCGCCAATCTTCAAATTCAAACGGTCACTTCAAAACGGACTAGTCTGGTCCAAGACAGACTAGTCTGATCTCACACAGAACCTTTTTGTTCCGTGTGAAAACGGACTAGTCTGGAGACCACGGACAAGTCTGGCCCCCAGGGCGGACTAGTCCAGCCTCCCAGACTTAGTCGCTGAAGCGCCTATCTCTCACCAATCCGGACTAATCCAGCCTCCAGGGTGGACTAGTCTGATCTCAGTCAGGACCTCTTGGACCGGACTAAAATGGACAAGTCCGTGGTTTTGGGACTTAGTCCCGAAAACCCACTTCATGACTACCCGGACTAGTCCGTCCCACTACGGACTAGTCCGAACTCAGTCAGACCCTTCTGGTCCGGCTGAAAACGGACTTGGCCGGCCTAGAGCAGACTAGTCCGGCCACCTGCACGGACTAGTCCGACCTCTTCTGCCAGACTTCACCAACTCTCTTCTCTCAATAGGTTTTGATCTCTGAACCGCTTTGAGCTCCCAACTTGATCTCAATGCACTTTACACACACATTCTCATACACATATGGCTAGTCTAAACTCGACACACTAGAAACTCTAGTTTCTTCTTTTCGTGTCGACATCGCCAGTTTCATCCTTTTCCTTTTTGAGGGTTTGTGTTTCCACTTGAGTCCGCACTTGTGCTGAAGATCACTGATCTCATTAGTTACTTAATTGTCGTCATCAATCATCCAAAACCCACGGGGATCCTAGATGCACTTTCAGGCAACAGAGATGGTTGGAGCTCATCAAGGATTATGATTTGGGAATAAATTATCATCCAGGGAAGGATAATGTGGTGGTCGATGCTTTGAGTCGGAAAGGAGTAAGTCACCAACTCACGTTTCGAGAATTAGCATCCGAGTTATGTAAGGAGTTTGAACATTTGAACCTTGGATTTGTGAATGCGATGGGGATGATGGAGTTAAATCCAACTTTGGATCAAGAGATTTGAGAGGGACAAACAAAGGATGAGGAAATACAAGAAATCAAAGAAAGGAGCCAAGAGGGGAGAGAATTCAGATTTGATGAGGACGAACATGGCACTCTATGGCTTGGTAAGAGGATTGTCGTGCCTAATGTGAAGCATATTCGAGAGACAATACTAAAGAAGGCACATGAAATGCCATACTGAATTCACCCCGGTTGTACGAAATATACAAAGACTTGAAGACTTGTTAATGGTGGGCTAGCATGAAAAAGGACATAGCTGAATACGTAGCCTTATGTGATGTGTGCCAATGAGTTAAGGCGGAACATCAAAGGCCAGCGGGATTATTGCAGCCATTGAAGGTTCCAGAATGGAAGTGGGAAGAAATCGGTATGGACTTTATAGTTGGTTTACCGCGTACTCAGTCCGGTTATGACTCAATTTGGATAATTGTGGATCTGTTGACCAAATCAGCTCATTTCATCCCTGTGAAGACCAAGTATACAACTGCACAATTGGCCGAAATATACATGGAGCATATTGTGTGCCAACGTGGTGTCCCAAAGAAGATAGTATCGGATAGAGGTTCTCAATTTACCTCCAGGTTTTGGCATAAGTTGCATGAAGCTTTGGGAACAAGATTAAATTTCAGCTCAGCATATCACCCTCAAACAGATGGACAAACTGAGAGGACCAATCAGATTTTGGAGGATATGTTAAGAGCTTGTGCTTTGAAGCATGGAAAAAGTTGGGACAAGAGCTTGCCATATGCGGAATTTTCATATAACAATAGTTATCAAGCAAGATTGAAGATGTCGCCTTACGAAGCCCTATATGGAAGGAAGTGTAGGACACCTTTGTTCAGGAATGAGAAAGGGGAAACTCAAGTATTTGGTCCAAACGTGTTGCAAGAAGCTGAGAAACAAGTTCAGATTATTCGGGAGAACTTGAGGGCTGCTCAATCAAGGCAAAAAGGCTATGCGGGCAATAGGAGAGGGAAATTAGCCTTTGAAATAGGAGACTTTGTCTACCTCAAGGTGTCACCAATGAGAGGTCATAAGAGGTTTAACATAACAGGCAAGCTAGCACCTCGATACATTGGGTCATTTAAGATTTTGGACAAAAGAGGAGAAGTAGCGTATAAGTTGGAGATGTCAGCTCATATATTAGATGTCCATGATGTGTTTCATGTTTCCCAACTCAAGAAGTGTTTGAGAGTATTGGGAGAACAAGTGCCAATGGAAGAATTGGAGGTAGAGGAAGATTTGACTTATGCCGAGCAACCGATCAAAATCTTGGAAACCAAGGAGAGGGTCACAAGTAACAAGGTTATTAGATGGTGTAAAGTGCAATGGAAGCATCATACAGAATTAGAGGCAACATGGGAGTTGGAGGATGATCTCAAGAAGGAATTTCCCTATCTCTTCTCTTTCGCGTTAAATCTCAAGGGCGAGATTCATTTTAAGGGGGGTAGGTTTGTAACACCCTCATTTTCATTCATCATGCATTGCATAAATTCCAATACATGTTTAATATCAGCAACATAAAAAGGAACAAGTTTAAAATGAAATAGAAACAAAACCACACTTAATAATTCTGGGAAGTGCGGACTAGTCTGATTTTGGCGTGGACTAGTTCGATATCTTTCTGACCTCGCTCGGACTTGTCCGTTTTTCTGCGGGATAGTCTGTTTTTCCCTCTGGACACCTTCGGACTTGTCCAGTACTATGCAGACTAGTCCGGTGTTCCGATTCCTTGAAAAAATTGCTAAGTCCCTGGACTTGTCTTGACTAGTCCGGTGTTCCAGCGGACTTGTCTGTTTTCCCCTCTGACTAAAGTTGGACTTGTCCGATTTTTGGCCAGACTTGTCTTTTTTTCCCCTCTAGATAAGTTCGGACTTGTCTGATGTCCATTCCGGACTTGTCTGATTTCCCCCCGTCCAACTTCGGACTAGTCCGGTCCTTTTCAGACTTGTCCGATAGATCGCGACTCCGAGTTGATCTTTTGTTTCACGACTTGTTTCTTGGGTTTTACGTTAAGTGGGCCTAGGAACGTCGTTCCTAACTCTTTTAGAGCCCATGGTGGGACTCTAAACCGGCCCCTACTCACCCCAAACTCGAAATTCATCTAACCCTAGCCTCCACCTCTATATAAACAACCCCACTAGACATCTATTTGCCACTTTTTCACCACACCCAAACCCCAGCTCGTGATTAGCCACCACCAAGGAGGGAGAAGGAGATCTAAAGCAAGAAGAGGAGGAGGAGGAAATGAAAGAGCATCAAGATCTCCATCAACTTCGCGTTCATCGTCAACAATCCATTACCAAGTTCTTCATCAACCCTAGATCTTTAAGATCCAAGTGTTGCCTCCAAGATCCTTGATTCTTTGGAGTCCGAAACACCTGGCATACCTTCTATTCTCTTTTCCTTGCGTGAATTCAACCCCAAATCTCCAAATTCACGTTGATTTAGAAAACCCTAATCTGTTGTTCTCGCGCAGTGCGGACTTGTCCGGTCCCTAGCGGACTAGTCCAATTTTCCTAATAAATTTATGTTGAATTAATTCTAAATTAGATCAAATCAAATTCAAACCTGTATAAACTTGTTAAAATCTATTAGAAATAGATAATGATCATTAAAAGCAACTCATTACCAAGTTCTACCTTGCATTTGCATTAGGCATGCATGTCATGTCATATTGAGTAATATTTGTGTATTTTTTTATTGTATTTCTTGTTTGTATGATTATTGTGCGGATTAGACGGATTTGCACTAGAGAGTGCCGCGGAGGATCTACAGCACCAAGAGTCTGAAGGCTTTGATCTAAACCAATCCCAAGAGCAAGGCAAGTGTCCTTGAAGCATATTGATCCTGTTTCATAATAAATGTTTTGTTTGCAAAACTACATGCTTGTGTCAATTTGATAGGAATCTTATGATAGGAAGTTTACTAGCTTTGTTAAACCACCCTTGTCACCCAGAATGTATGGTAGGGAGTTGGGAAGGGCTTTTTACCTTTTTGCTTCGCTTAATTAATTGGGATGGGAAAACAACTATACTATTTAATTATGCATTAATGAGATTATGATTAAAATTAACTGGTTAATATGATATGGTAATGGGTGATCTAAGCAAGCCTAGTATGTGGATGGGTTGGATGTTATGGTGGTTTGCTTGCTTCAGATCTAAGGACCGGTTCATGCGAGAATAAGCCAGGACTATAGTGCCACCACGAGGCCAAGTATGGGTTCGGCATAGCAGATTAATTAGGGATTTGCCAGTGCTATTTGGACCATTAAGGATGCTCGAGGAAGGGGTAGTCGGATTGGGATTGTTGATGACTGGTGGGACTACCCTGGGATCCGAATGACTCAAGAGGGGGCCCTTGGTTGAAGATGTGCTCTATAGGAGACATTGCCACCGGTGAAACCTCAGTGGGGTCTAAATAGGCTAGTAGTCCTTTGTAAAGGCTATTTTGTGATCTCTTGGCCATACACCAAAGGAAGTGTAATTGGCATGAGGGGGGTTCTTCAGTCGTCGACGGGAGATGAAATCACAAACACGTGTGTAAAGTTGTACAAACTCTACAGAGTCTAATAAAACTATCATGATAGCCGTGCTCCCGATTATGAGCACCTGGACAACTTCCATGATTAGAGGGAAATTGGGATTTGTGATGGTTGGTTGGTAATGGTTATGGTTAATAATATGGTTATGGCTAGTTATGAATTAATTTCTGATATTGATTATGGTCATTGGTAATGAGGAATCTGAAATATGGATGATGATGATGAATATGGATTGGTATTATGATGAGTATTATGATGATTACATGGTTGATGATGGGATTATTTCACATACATATATTATATTTCTTTTCAAATGTTTTTAATGTACTTTTCAGCACTTAGCCATTATTATATTCATCATTTGTATCAGCTACATGTCATGCATTCCACACTTGCTGAGTACGACATGTACTCACCCTTGCAATCCCCCCCACCATCAGTTGCAGGTCAGGGTTGGGTGTTTAATGATGATAATGCGGAGTACTAGGCCCTGTCTACCGTCAGCTTGCCTGTGGAGTGTTAGAGGCTGCGCTATCCCTTTTGCTTAGTTGCTTAATTAGTTATTTCCGCTGCATTAGTTGAAACTTGTCATTAATATTCGTTAGAGCTTGTATTTGAGGATATCATGAATTGTGTAATAAAAATGGTTAATTAATCTTGTTCTATGGTAATTTTCTATACATCCTTTTGTGATTGCACTTGTGTATGTGTGTTAAACATCATGGGCACACATATACTGCACTTGGTTCATTTTCGGAACCAGGTGTCACAACCAGGCTGAGCGGATTAGGGCGTCGGGGAAGTAGTTCGCCAGGATGGAATCCTCCGCTCCTACAGTAAGAAGCATCGTAATGTAGATCTGTAGGAACTCAGCTGGGTTGACGCTCGTGTCGAACTTCTATGACAGGTGTGGTTGGAACTTGCGCGGCCACATCGTCAATCGGAGGTATGGTACCAAGGCCATACACCCTCTGATGGGCTTCGCCAGAGAGGCGTACGGGACAACATACGCCAAGGAGATTTGTTGCACAACGTGCAGCTGCTGTGGAGCCTGTTGTTGTGGGAAGTACTGCTGCTGGGGCACCTAGTGCACAGAGTAGTGCAGGGGTGCAGTCGACCCAACGTAGTCCTGGTTTGACGGTGGCGGTGGAGGGTTTACCTAAGGTGCTCCTCAAACGGGGGACTCCTCTTGCTCAGGCCCTAAAGGCCATACTAGGCGTCGAGGTTGCGACGTCTTTCCCGCTGCCGCTCAATGATGACACGACCATCTATCTGAGCTTGACGATGGTCAAGCTCAGCCCTCAGGTCCTCTGTGGGGATCTTGCCAACGCTAGTAAGCTCAGCCCTCAGCTTGACGATGATCGATGGACGGCGTGCGCGATAGCGACATGTGACGTCTCCCTATGTTGGGAGAGTTAAGGGCCACCACGACTAAGTGGTCGATTTCGTGGACCCACTGCTGAGCCACTCCGTGGAAAGCATTCATCGACGATGGGTGGTGGAGCAGGGCCCTGGCTGCTGCTAGAGCGCTCTCCGGACTCACAATCGGTGGTTGGGGGCGGTGAATCAGTCGGGACGTGCCAGGAAGTGCCACCCTGGCTAGCTGAATCTGTGCGGGGGCATGATGGACCAGAGTGAACAGCTCAAGTGATGGATCTGGTCACCGAACGGGGGCCTCGGAACCGCCATCTACGGGTTTGATGAACACCATAGGGGTGAAAGCGTAATCACTATTTTGAACGAAAAAGCCCCTACCTGGCACGCCAAATGTCGAAGTGTTAATGCGATACTTCCCCTGGATCTGCTAAGGAGTAGCCTACTGAGGTTCTTTGATCGGCATGGCTTAGTTCTCAATCTAGTGATCGCACGTATGAGAGTATGAGATGGTGGTTTTTACGTGGTTCAGGACGCAACAGTGTAACACCCTACTCCACGATGAGGTTGTATTGCTGGTGTGTGTGTGTGTGTGTGTGTGTGAATGTGTAGATTGGATGTCCTTTGTAACGGTGGTGGTCTGGTCCTTTTATAGACACAGCCAGATGTCTTACAAGTGGGGTCTGAGGCCCGACAGCTGGCCTCAGGATGATCTTATCCTAAAGATCTATGGCTTCTCGCATAAGCTTCCTCTGACAACGGCTTGAAGACTCGCCGTCTTACTGCTTCAGTCGCCAGTGGCCCATGCGTAGTCATCGATGATGGCAGGGAATGTCCCATCCATTTGTCTCTCGCACTGTAAGCTACCCAATTTGCAGAGTGGGGTAGGCCTGTTGTGCCTTCACTGAGATGCGATTGGGCGCAGCTGTACCTGACAGCAGGCGTGCACCGCGTCACGCACCTGGGGAAGACTGTTGGTATTTCTTAACACCACAGAGTTATCCGCAAGCGCACGGAAATACTGTTGTAGCACTTCCCCTTAAGGAGTATTCCCAAGGGTATCGAATCCAAAGAACGTGTGTGCTAATCTTTCGAACTAGCTCACCCAAGGACACAAAGTTGTTTGGTAGGCAAGAAAAAGAGAGGAATTCAAAGTATTGATCCTAATTCAAGGTAGTTTGCAGTAGATGCTTGCTTCGGGCACGGGCTTACTCCTAGCAATACTAGGATGACTCCCGCCAAGAGCCTATGCCATAGCCGAACATGGAGGATTACGAAGGACAGATAGGGCTATCACCACCTACTGCCTACCTCTTCAATTCGTGGGTCTACGAGATATCCACTGATGATTTATAACCTAAGCACCATGCTTACGTTCTAAATCACTACTCTAGTTGTTTCAAACACAAAGCTACAACTAGAGCCTCTAATGAATTAAAGCAGTGAACCCACAAGTAACTACTTGTGCAAACTACTAAGAATAAAAGATCAAACTTGTATTGAATTCACAAAAGCTTACTTGATTGAGTGAAACCTTTGTAGGGGGTACAAGTGTAGAAGAGGGACTTGACAAGCCCAAGCCTCTTTCTCCTAGGCTCTTCACCACACTCTCCTTCTACTTTGGTAGCCTCTAGGACTACTCTAAACCTTTAGAGTGTAGCACTATTCTCAACTTTTGGTGTGTGTGAGAAGTGAGGTGAAGGGGTCTATTTATAGGTGGAGAAGGGTCGGTTCCCTCCACAATTAACACACGAATCAGTCACCATTGACTCTAGAGAGTCGGGATGAGCCAAGACGTGTCGTTTGACCGAGTTTGGCGCCAGGAATAGGTCGGCCGACCAGTGGGTTCGACCGACCTAGTCAAGGCTCCCCTCGGGGAGTGCTTCCTCCAAGTGGCTTCCAGGTGGGCCCTCTTGATATATATGGGTGCAACACTAGTGGATCTCCTCGTATTCTTCTATTTGTGGGCCCTTTGATCCATGTGTTGCCACGTGTCATCGCCTGATTCGTTGAAATCCATTTTCATGGATTCATCCCTGCATATTTTGGTATTTTGGGTAATAATTCACCTGCATACAAATAGACACCAACACTTGTGGAATTGGGTTAGTGTATAACCCTACCACTATGTTTGGTGTTTCTTTAATGCACATTATGAGGTGAATTGATGGTAAAAATGTGGTACTTAAGGACCGTCAACAAACTCCCCCACACTTAGTCCTTTGCTCGTCCTCGAGTGAAGGCAAGAAGAACTAGAGTGTGGTCATGAAATTTCTATAAGGTAGAAAATAAGGATACTAGATATTTCAACTTATACCTGAATTCATGTATTCCCTTTGTGTATGTGGCTACCACATCAATCTTGGGTGTTTGAAAAGTGGAACGGTTAGAATGAAGTTCCCTTGGATCATTCCCTGCTGAAAAAATTAGGCAATTGCTATATTTGAAAGTCATAGTAACTTTTGCCCTTTCCTTCTCGAATGGAATCTCTGAAATCTCACAAAGTGTTTGAGTCCTCACCATGGCATGTTTTGCCAATTCTTGTCCCTATAATAAAAGTGGCTATATCTGGAGCTTGGTAGGGATGAATGTGGCACACATTTGCAATTCATATGTTACTAAGTCAAAAACTTGATCCTATGAGAGACTTATGCAATGAACAAAGTGAAGGGAAAATTCTTGTGCACATGAATGGAATGGAGTGGCGAGGTGATAACTCCCATGAATTTGCTCTCTCTTAAGGATGAAACATGGCTACTACTTTTTATTTTTGAGCACTCTTACTCTTTTTCAAGAGTGGATGCTTTTTTTATTGTAGCCATGTCTTCTACTCCTTTTTATTTTTAGAGAGGCTTTCATTTGTATTTTATGGAGTTTTCTTTTTGGCGGATGGGTGATCGATGGATGCAAATTCTCAATGCGAGAAATTTTGCATGAATGGAGTGCACATGAGTTTTCAATTCAAAAAGTTCATGCATGTCACTCAATTAGGGTCACGAGTTTGACAAAGTTCAATGAAAAGCAAAGTGGCATATGCTTGTGGTTTTCAATGAATGTATCATATGGCCTTGATAGGGATATAAATTTCCAATGAGAGGTTTAGGCAAAGTTCAAGACTTTAAATAGTTACAAATGTCAAAATCAATTTCAAGCAAAAGAATGATTTCTAAAGAACTCATTTACCATATCACACTAGTCAAATACCTAGATGATGTGTTTTTCCTATTGAATTATGGGAATCATAAACAAGGTAATAAATTGAAATATAAAGTATTTAAATTTTCAGCTTAAGCAAATTCTTGATTACCAAATTTTATTTCAATTTGTTGAGTTGATTTCATATTTTCCATTCCTTAATATCATGACGGGGCTCAGCCCAGCCAAAGTCGAACGTCCTGGCGTCGTCGACTTCATCGGCGTTCTCCGAGGGGAGAGCGACCGGACCGCGCTATGAGGTGTAGGGCTGCGCCCGCGCGGAGTCGTCGCAGGCGGGATCATGGAAAGAGGCTTGACATCGATCGCCATGACGGACTCCAAAGCAAGGGAAGGTATGTCATTGGTCGGCTTAATGTCTCCGCCCAGGTTGAAGGTTGACTTGGAGGAGGCATGAGGAACAATCTTCTTGTCGGCCATGACGAGGACGGGAGGAAGATGATTATTTAATGAGGTGCAGCTTTCCTCTCTTTTTCTGTCCTTTAAATAGGCGGGGAACGACGTGTTTCACCGAGGATTTTGTGGAAGATATAGGGGAGGATAAACACGAGAAAACAGAACGCGAACGGCACAAAGGGAAGGTCGGCCGACCCTAGGGTTCGACCAAACTCTTTTCGGCTCCGTTTGGGCCAAATTTTATCGGGTCGATCAATTGGGCCTTCTAGAAGAAGAATTGGATGGGACCATTAGTTGGACGTGGAGGATTAAACAGAATTGAAACAAATGGTATGGAAATCGATTAGATTTACCACGTCAAATTCTTTTTTTGTATCCTTTTGGGAATCGAGAAATAATTTGAGTCGGTGCCCATTCACTTTGAATAGTTGACCGTCATCACCTTGGATTGTGATTTCTCCATGGGATGAAGTCTCTACTACACTGAAGGGTCCTTCCCATTTACTTCTAAGCTTCCCATGTCCAAATAGTTTAACCCTAGAGTTAAAGAGTAAAACTTTATCTCCAGGTTTGAACTCGTACGGCGTTATCCTCTTATCGTGCCATGTTTTGGTTCTCTCTTTATAAATTCTGGCACTATGGTACGCCTTATCTCTCCATTTCTCCAACTCAGAGATTTGTTTCAATCGGTGATTTCCAGCTTCGTTAAGATTCATGTTCCACCGCTTGATTGCCCAATACGCTCTATGTTCCAATTCTACAGGAAGATGGCAAGTCTTCCCATAGACAAGTTGGAAAGGAGACATGCCAATAGGTGTCTTGTAGGCAGTACGATATGCCCACAATGCTTCGGGTAGCTTTTGCTTCCATCCCGTTCCCATTTCCAAGACAGTCTTTTGTAGAATATTCTTAATTTGCTTATTAGATGTTTCTGCATGACCACTTGTCTGTGGGTGGTATGGGGTAGCAATGTTATGCTGGACTCCAAGTTCCCTTAAAAAGTTTCGGAAGGTCTTATCTATGAAATGAGACCCTCCATCACTTATGACGATACGACGAGTTCCAAAGCATGGGAAAATGATCTCATGGAACATTTTCCTTGCTTGCTTGGAATCAACATTTTTGCATGGCAATGCTTCTACCCATTTTGACACATAATCGACGGTAACCAGAATATACTCACAATCATAAGACCTAGGAAAAGGTCCTATGAAATCAATACCCCATACGTCAAATAATTCCACTTGGAGGTTGTATGTAAGAGACATTGCATTGCGAGCAGAGATTCCACCATGCTTCTGGCATTTCCAACATCTGCGAATGAATTCCTTGGTATCTTCATACATTGAAGGCCAATAGAATCCACTCTGCCAGATCTTTGCCTGAGTACGGTAAACACCGCAATGACCACCATAGGGGTCAGCATGGCATTTCTCTATAATTTTGGTGCCTTCGATTAATGGGACGCACCTTCTAAGAAGGCCATCAGCACATACTCGATAGAGGTAAGGGTCATCCCAAAGGTGTCTACGACTCTCATAAATGAGTTTCTTTTTGTTTTCCCTTGGTGGTACGTATCCCGTGACCATAAAGTTCATGATATCCGCATACCAAGGGTGAGAGTCTGTCACCTTGAGGAGCATATCATCTCGTAGGAAGTCATTGATAGGTATGTCCATGGTTTGTGTGACTTCCATACGTGAAAGATGATCTGCTACTGAATTCTCTACTCCTTTCTTATCTCTTATTTCTAGATCAAATTCTTGGAGTAGAAGAATCCATCGAATTAGCCTAGGTTTAGCATCCTTTTTGGTAAGCAGGTATTTCAAAGCAGCATGGTCTGTGTAGACTATGACCTTTGCTCCAACAAAATAGGATATAAACTTGTCGATAGCAAAAACTACTGCTAGGAGCTCTTTCTCAGTTGTGGCATAATTGAGTTAGGCTCCTGTCAGAGTTTTGCTAGCGTAGGCTATTGCGTGATGCTTTTTATCTTTGGTTTGGCCTAAAACCGCACCAACAGCAAAGTCACTGGCATCACACATGATTTCGAATGGCAGCGTCCAATCAGGGGGTTGGATAATTGGAGCTGAGATGAGTTCCTTTTTGAGTATATCAAATGATTTATGGCATTCATCATTGAAATCAAAGGGAGCTTCTTTAGCTAATAGTTTGGTGAGGGGTCTAGCGATTTTGGAGAAATCCTTGATAAATCGTCAGTAGAACCCCGCATGACCTAAAAAGCTGTGGATTCCCTTAACATTTATAAGAGGTGGAAGTTTTTCAATAACTTCAATTTTAGCTTTGTCCACCTCTATACCTCTCTCGGACACCAATTGTCCAAGAACGATGCCTTCCCGGACCATGAAATGACACTTTTCCCAATTGAGCACAAGGTCCTTCTCCTAGCATCTTTGTAAGACCCTGTCTAAATTTTCTAGACAATGATCAATTGTTTTTCCATAGACGGAGAAATCGTCCATGAAAACTTCAATGATATCCTCGATCATGTCTGAAAATATATACATCATGCATCTCTGGAAAGAGGCAGGCACATTACACAGTCCAAAGGACATACGCCGGTAGGCATAGGTCCCGTAAGGACATGTGAACATGGTCTTACTTTGATCATCGGGATGGATAGGAATTTGATGATATCTCGAATACCCATCAAGGAAACAGAAGTAGGAGTGTTTTGCCAATCGCTCTAACATCTCATCGATGAAGGGCAATGGAAAATGGTCTTTCCTTGTTGCCTTGTTAAGTTTTCAGTAGTCAATGCACATCCTCCATCCCGTGACGTTCCGTTGAGGAATTAATTCATTCTTCTCGTTTTGAATGACCATCATACCTCCCTTCTTAGGTACTACTTGAACTGGACTTACCCATTCAATATGGGGAACAGGGTAAATAATCCCGGCATGCAGAAGTTTCAAGACTTCTTTCTTGACAACTTCCCACATTGCATTATTCAATCACCTTTGAGGTTCCCTTGAGGGGACACTCTCAAGGTCAACAGGAATACGATGGGTGCATAACGCTGGACTAATTCCATTGAGATCCTGAAGTGAATATCCAAAAATAGCTCTATGCCTTTCTAACATGGCTATGAGTTTGAGTGTTTCATCATCTGAAAGCTTGTCACTTATGATGACAGGGGCTTCCAAATCGCCATTTAGGAAGGCATAACGTAGGCCTGGAGGTAGAATCTTGAGCTCAACAGGAGGTTTTGGGGAGGGCTCTTCTTTTGGCAATTCAATTTGCTCCTGAAATTCATCCTCCTCTTGGACGAAGTCTTCTTTTCCTTCAATTTCAGGGGGTTCTAAAAATTGAAGAGTCCTAACCTCCTCCATTGGCTCATCTTGGATGGGAGATTCTGGAGATGTGTTCTTTGAACGCAGAATAGGCATGGAGAAATTTCTCCCTCCAAGATTGATATTGAGGCTTCCTTCCTAAGGAACTTCCATGAGAAATTTCTCTATGGGAATCCTAATCATGATGTCGAAATCTTTGATTTCGAACACGTGAAATTCTAGGAGAGCCTCAACATCTTTGTGTCTAACAGACACTTGTTGCAAAACCCCACATCCTTCAAGAATGGTTCCGAATGAATCTCAGAAGGATTTGTGTGTTGGTGCCAATGGCACATCGCCAAGAATGGCGAGAGCACAAGAATCAGAAATGAAATTTGCTCCAACAGTAGGGTTGTATAGGATTCTCATTGGTGTCCCTCTAATAGAACATAAAATGGTAGCCAAAGGTGAGGTCATCCGAAGAATTTCGGGTGAATTCTCGATTTCAGCTGTCCACTCTCTGCTTAGGATAGAGATTAACTCCTTGATCGTCTGACGGACGAACACCCCGTCTGGTGGATCAGGTGGAGTTGGTGGCAATGAAGGTTTCCTATGGCAACAATACTTCGAGGTATTTCCATAATCTTCAAAAAGCTCTTCCTCGAAGTAAAATGGAAACTGCGAGGGTTGAATTTCTTCTACCTTCGCAGTCTTAGGTTGGGGAGAGGATTCTTCTGGCAAGGCTTGGGGTAAACAAGAAATGGGTTCATCCTTATCCAAGAGTGTATCCTTCGTTCTTGACACGACTTCCTCTTGGGGAGGCTCATTAAGACCCATAATGAAAGAAGAATTTTCTAGAATTCTGTCCAGGAGATCCTTGCCTTCTTCTGAAGTCTTATGGAGGAAAGATCCTCCAGCCGTAATGTCGCAGACTCTTTGTTCAATCCCATGAAGAAATGTTGCAAGAGCATTGGATCAGGGATTAACAAATCTGGGCCAGAATTTTTCAAAAGAGAAAATTTGTCCCAAGCTGCACCTATGGATTCCTTCTCCATCTGCTAGAAGCATAGTACTTCCTTTCGTAAGGAAACAATTCGGGCGATGGGAAAGAAAGCAAGACAAAATTTGTCTCGTAATTCACTCCAATCACCATTTGTCTTCCCAACGTAGTGGTCGTACCATTCTTTGGATTTTTCCTTGAGGGAAAAAAGAAACAACTTCCATTTGAGAGTTTCCTGTGTCATACCTTTGACTAAAAGGCATGAACACAGTTGTTTGAACTCTCGTAGATGGTGGTAAGGGTTTTCACAATCTGTTCCTGAGAAGGATTGTTCCCGAACCATGGCTATAAAGCCAGGGCAAAGTTCATAGCTGGTTGAACAAATAGGTTCCGCCGAAGGCGCTGGCTCACAGAACTTGCCCTTTGGAGCAGAGTAAGAAAGAATGGTGGGTTGCTCCATTTATATGGATGTGGTAAGGTAAGAATAAGAAAGGTAAGATGATAGACAAGGGGGAAATGATAAAAGGGTGATCTTGGTTCGAAGATTAACAGCAACCATTCCCTGGCAACGGCGCCAGAAATGCTTGTTGGTATTTCTTAACACCACAGAGTTATCCCCAAGCGCACGGAAATACCGTTGTAGCACTTCCCCTTAAAGAGTATTCCCAAGGGTATCAAATCCAAAGAACGTGTGTGCTAATCTTTTGAACTAGCTCACCCAAGGACTCAAAGTTGTTTGGTAGGCAAGGAAAAGATAGGAATTCAAAGTATTGATTCTAATTCAAGGTAGTTTGCAGTAGATGCTTACTTCGGGCACGGGCTTACTTCTAGCAATACTAGGACGACTCCCGCCAAGAGCCTATGGCGTAGCCGAACGTGGAAGATTACGAAGGACAGGTAGGGCTGTCACCACCTACTACCTACCTCTTCAATCCGTGGGTCTACGAGATATCCACTAATGATTTATAACCTAAGCACCACGCTTACGTTCTAAATCACTACTCTACTTGTTTTGAACACAAAGCTACAACTAGAGCCTCTAATGAATTAAAGCAGTGAATCCACAAGTAACTACTTGTGCAAACTACTAAGAATAAAAGATCAAACTTGTATTGAGTTCACATAAGCTTACTTGATTGAGTAAAACATTTGTAGGGGTACAAATGTAGAAGAGGGACTTGACAAGCCCAAGCCTCCTTCTCCTAGGCTCTTTACCACACTCTCCTTCTACTTTGGTAGCCTCTAGGACTACTCTAAACCTTTGGAGTGTAGCACTATTCTCAACTTTTGGTGTGTGTGAGAAGTGAGGTGAGGGGGTCTATTTATAGGTGGAGAAGGGTCGGTTCCCGCCACAATTAACGCGTGAATCAGTCACCATTGACTCCAGGGAGTCGGGAGGAGCCAACACATGTCGTTTGACCGAGTTTGAAGCCAGGAATAGGTCAGCCGACCAGGGGGTTCGGCCGACCTGGTCAAGGCTCCCCTCGGGGAGTGCTTCCTCCAGGTGGCTTCCAAGTGGGCCCTCTTGGTATATATGGGTGCAACACCAGTAGGACTCCTCGTATTCTTCATTTTGTGGGCCATTTGATCAATGTGTTGCCATGTGTCATCGCCTGATTTGTTTAAATCCATTTTCATGGATTCATCCCTGCATGTTTTGGTATTTTGGGTAATAATTCACCTGCATACAAATAGACACCAACACTTGTGGAATTGGGTTAGTGTATAACCCTACCACTATGTTTTGTGTTTCTTTTATGCACATTATGAGGTGAATTGATGGTCAAAATGTGGTACTTAAGGACTGTCAACAAGGACGCGAGTCTTCAATAACTGATCTGGACAAGGCGCACCACCCTCTTAGCTCCCTCAACCCACTTCCTAGGGCAAGTTGCAGGGTACGTGGCAGCTCAGGAGCTAGCCTCTTCTGGGAAGGTCGGGTCCTGACCCACTGACCACGTGGTAGCTCTGGAGCCTGCTCCTGAGTTGAGAGTGTTCTCTAGGGTCGCGGGACACGTGGCAGAGCTGGAGCCCGCCTCTTCGGGGAGGTGGCATGTCTGTTGTCTCGAGCCACATGGCAGCTCTAGAGCCCACCCCTATGGGGGGAGCAGGATCTCGTCCTGTTGGACACGTGGCTGCTTGGGAGCTCATCCCTGAGGGGGAGCTGGACTCCTCCTTAAGGCTCATGTGGGTACTCCAGACCGCGTATCTGAGGTAGAGGGGTCTGGGCCTTCTGTATACGTGGCGCCCTCAGACCCCACCTTGGTTGGGGGCAGGGTACCTTGGCGGCTTTAGCTTGTGCGCGAGGGTACCCGGTATACTGGGTATCGACAGTGCCATTTCATGGTCCGTGAAGGCATCGTTCTTGGAAACTTAGTGTTCGAGAGAGGGATAGAGGTGGACAAAGCAAAAATCAAGGTCATTGAAAAACTTCCACCTCTTATCAATGTTAAGGGAATCTGCAACATTCTAGGTCATGCAGGGTTCTATCGGAGCTTCATCAAAGTTTTCTCAAAAGTCGCTAGACCTCTCACTAACCTACTAGCTAAGGAAGCTCCCTTTGATTTTGATGATGAATGCTTTAAATCGTTTAGTACACTCAAAAAGGCACTCATCTCAGCTTCAATTATTCAACCTCCCGATTGGACGCTACCATTCGAAATCATGTGTGATGCTAGTGATTTTGCTGTTGGTGCGGTCCTAGGCCAAACCAAGGATAAAAAACATCATGCAATAGCCTACGCTAGCAAAGCTCTAATAGAAGCTCAACTCAACTATGCCACAACTGAAAAAGAGCTCTTGACTGTAGTTTTTGCTATCGATAAGTTTTGGTCCTATTTGGTTAGAGCCAAGGTCATAGTCTATACAAACCATGCTGCCTTGAAGTATTTGCTCACCAAAAAGGATGCTAAACCGGGGCTAATCCATTGTATTCTTCTACTCCAAGAGTTTGACTTAGAAATCAAGGATAAGAAAGGAGTAGAGAATTCCATGGCAGATCATCTCTCACGTATGGAACTCACCCAAACCATGGACATTCCTATCAATTACTTCCTACGAGATGATATGCTTATCAAGGTGACTAACTCTCACCCTTCGTATGCGGATATCATGAACTTCATGGTCAGGGGATACGTACCACAAGGGGAAAATAAAAACAAACTCATCTACGAGAGTCGTAGACACCTTTGGGATGACCCATACCTCTATTGAGTTTGTACTGATGGCCTTCTTAGAAGGTGAATCCCATCAATTGAAGGCACCAAGATTATTGTGAAATGCCACGCTAGCCCCTATGGTGGCGTTTATGGTGTTTAACATACCCAGGCAAAGATCTGGCAAAGTGAATTCTATTGGACTTCTATGTATGAAGATACAAAAGAATTCATTCACAAATGTTGGAAATGCCAAAAGCATGGAGGAATCTCAGCTCGCAATGTGATGCCCCTAACTTATAATCTCCAGGTGGAATTATTTGATGTGTGGGGTATTGATTTCATGGGACCTTTCCCTAGGCTCTATGATTGCGAGTACATTCTGGTGGCTGTAGATTATGTGTCAAAATGGGTAGAAGCTTTTCCATGCAAAAAATGCTGATTCCAAGCAAGCTAGGAAAATGTTCCATGAGATCATTTTCCCACACTTTGGCACTCCCCGTATCGTCATAAGTGATGGAGGGTCTCATTTCATAGATAAGACCTTCCGGAACTTTTTGAGGGAGCTTGGTGTCAAGAATAACATTGCTACTCCATACCACCCACAAACAAGTGGTCAAGAAGAAACATCTAATAAGCACATTAAGAATATTCTGCAAAAGACCGTCTTGGAAATTTGAATGGGATGGAAGCATAAGCAACGCGACGCATTGTGGGAATACCGTACTGCCTACAAAACTCACATCAGCATGTCTCCTTTCCAACTTGTCTATGGGAAGACTTGTCCTCTTCTTGTAGAGTTGGAACAAAAGAGCCTATTGGGCCATCAAGCGGTGGAACATGGACCTTTACGAAGCAGAAAAACACCAATTGAAGCAACTTTTCGAGTTGAAAGAGTGGAGATATAAGGTGTACCATAGTGCCAAAATCTACAAGGAAAGAATCAAAAGATGGAACAATAAAAGGATTACACCTAAAGAGTTCAAAGCTGGCCATAAAGTTCTACTTTTCAACTCTAGGGTTAAACTCTTTGGACATGGGAAGCTTAGGAGTAAATGGGAAGGACCCTTCACTGTAGAAGAAACCGCATCCCGTGGAGCAATCAGAATCCAAGGTGATGATGATCAGCTATTTAAGGTGAATGGGCACCGACTCAAATTATTTCTTAAATCCTAGGAGGAGGGGGCGGAAAAAGAAATTGATGTGATAAATCTTATTGATTTTCACACCATTTCTTTAAATGCTGTCTAAATTATCCACGTCCAATCAATGGGCCGATCCAATTTTTCTTCCATGGGGCCCATTTAGACAACCAACGAAAACATAGCCCGAAAGGATCCAAGAAGGGTTCAGTCGAACCCTAGGGTCAGCTTACCTCCTCCTTGCACCGTCGGCCTTTTGTTTTTTCGTGCGGACTCTCCAGCCGTACCACAACAAGACTCTCGGTGCTATCGTACCTTCCCCGCTTATATATGATGGGAATAGAGAGGAGAAACTTGCACCATCCAGAAAAACCCATCTCCTGTTCCTCCCATCCAAGTCATTGACGACAAGAAAATTGTGCCTCATGCCTCCTCTACCTTAACCTTCAACCTGACCAGAGACATTGCGCCGGCCAATGACAAGTCCACCCTCGCTTTGGAGTCCATCATGGCATTGGATGTTTTACCTCTCGCCATGATCCCGCCGCCAACAACGACTCCACGTGGGCGTAGCACAACGCCTCGTGGTGTTGCATGGTTGCTCTCCCCTCGGAGGATGCCCATGAAGTCGACGACACCTCCACGTCGTCCGACTACAGCTGGCCTTAAGTCAGTCAAGACCCATCCTTTTCCTAAAAAAGACGAGTCTCTCCCAACGCTGCAGCCTGGCAAGGAGTTCATGTACACTCTGAAGCCCAAGGATGGTGACATAGTGAGCCACCAATACAAGTCACCTACACGTACCTCACCTGAGCGTGTGGGAGACCACCTCATTATCCATGGGGTGTGCAAGCCTGAAGGAGGCTATGCAAAAGGCCTTTTCAAGCAAATGGATAATGTGGCGATGGAGGAATCGAAGGGATCGTAACCCTCCAAGATTAGGCGTCACCTCTCACCACCAGCCATTAGAGGGCCACCTGACCAATTTGAGGATAGCAACAGGAAATCTCCTCGTGCCCCTAAAGTGGCACATCTTTCTAAGGAGTTAGCTTCTCCCAGTTCGGAGAACAAGAAGCTATCGGACTTAGTGGCTAAAGGGCGCATTGAGAGGGCGGAACTGAAGGACGAACTCATATCCCTCAATGAGGATATTGATGGTGTTCGCCATGGCGTGGGCGCCAAGCTACGGCGCGTATGCAATGCCGTCAGAAAGCTCGACATCTACAACGCTCCATAGTTTAGATGTTCCGACCGCATAGGATGCTTACTAGCTTAGTTTAGTTTTATTGCAAATTTTTATTTAATTAAATTCAGATTGAATTTAATTACCTATATTTTGAGTTCAATAAAGTGAAATTACCTATTCATCTAACTTGGTAAAGTTCTCCCTTTAGTTTGTTTGTGTTGAATAAAGAATTCAGGGAACAAGTGTGGGGGAGGCACCCCAAATTCGTGAAATCCAGACGTGCAAAAAAACGTTGCATCTCGAAACACGTCGTAACCGAACATACGACTCCAACAGAGCAACAGAGAAGCCAGAAGGGGGTCGGTCGAACCCCCTTGTCGGCCGACCAATTGTGGGCCCCACACGGCTCCGTTTCGCTCCACAAATTCGGTTTGGGTCTTCTACCCCCGAATATGCATGCTACGTTACTGTTTGAGTTTATTTAATATTTAGTACTGAATATTTGAAAGTAATTCAACTTAACAAATTAAAATGTAAAACTTGGTAGTCAAATTTTGCTTGAGCTGAAAATTTGAATACTTTATATTTCAGTTTATTGCCTTGTTTATGATTCCCACAAGCAAAATAGGAAAAACACGTCATCTATGTATTTGACTAGTCTGATATGGTAAATTAGTTATTCGAGGAGATATCTCTTTGCTTGAAATTGATTTTTATGATTGCACAATTTGGAGTCTTGAACTTTGTCTGACTCTCTCATTGGAAATTTAAATACCCACCAAGGCCATATGATACAAATTCCTGAAGACCACATGCATATGCCACTTTGTTTTTCATTGAACTTTGTCAAACTCATGACCCATGTAGGATCGAAGAGCACGTGAAAAGCTACCAGAGGGGGGGTGAATGGTAGATTTAAAAATCTTATGCAGCGGAAACAATTAAACCCCAACCCCTTCGGCAGAAAAACGATCTGTTAAAAAAATCGTGTGTGAGACTAATCTAAACGTGTTTCACCATGACAAAAGTGATAGATATCAGAGAGAATCAATTCACGAAGACAGCACAACAAGAATCACTCAAATACATCGATAAAAACTCAAGTTATGATCGAAAGATCAAACAAAGGTCAATCTACCCTACCCGAGAAAAAACAGTTCTGGAATGTTGCAAAGAAACTCGTGTAGATCATAGACCACAAATCCAATGACCGTGAAATTTTGAAATATGATAGATAATCAAGTTGTGAATACAACCCAAAAATAATCACGACAATTGAATCTGTAAAACTCGAGTTATGATAAAACCACCAATGAAAGGTAGTGCTGTCCAGAAACTCGACGAGTAAAACTTGTCTGGAACAAGTCGGATGAACAAGACACAAAAGTTCCTTCAAACTACGAATTTTATTCAATAGAACACAATAGGAACAGCCCCAAAGTCGTGCACCACGAGCTCTGAGCTCCCTTGCTTATATAACCAGCTCGAAAGCCAACTCAACTCAGATCAGGAACCTAATCCTACTCTATTCACAAATCGTAACTTTCCATAACTGCTTAAGATTCTTCTATACGCAAATAGAAGCAATCTTAAGACTTCCAAACACCTTAGGAACGTATTCCACATTCCTAAACAACTCAAATTCATGACCCACACGAAATCCTATCATAACCAACTCAAATCTTTCCATATTTGAGTCAAACCCGATTCAGCCGCAGCCTGAGTCCATAACCTAGTCGGTTGGACCTTTCCGACCAACTCTTTACGTCCACATCTCTTCATCACGTCTCAGAACCATGTAGCCACGTCCATGCAATCCTTGCACACGTGCAAACATCTTCCAACGACATCCACGATACCTTCATATGCATTGTTCTTGATTCAAACATGCTGCGCAACCTTCCGACCAACTCAACCACAATTCCTCCCGAACTTGGTTGTTGAACCTCATCTTCTCCCTAAGACTAGTTCAATGGATCCCGTCACCATCCATATCTTGAACTCAAGCAACACCTTCACACAAATAAACAACCAATCCATACGAGCCCAAGTCCTCGACTTGACTCAAGTTAGTTCCGAACACAACACCTTATGTGAGAACCTCACATAAGCATGTTACAAAACCACATTAACACGATATCATCCATGTCAACCAAAAACGCACCAAAGACTTAGCAAATGAATACTAAGCAATCTTTCTAGAGATGTAAAGCAAGTATGAAACATTGCAAATGAAAGACAGAAGCATTGTGGTCAAGTTCCGGACCTTGCCAGAGCAAACCGGACCTTGAGCCGGAGCTAACAAAAGCTAGTAGATTCTAGCGCCGGAACTTACCAAAACTAGTACAACCAAGCTCCCGCCGGAGCTTACAAAACTAGTCGGACTTTGATAAAAACGTGTTTTGGTGATATTCAAAACTTTTATCATCAAAGCAAGTGTATTCACTACAAGCTAATGTATTCAGCACACATAGGTCTTACAATCTCCCCCTTGATGAATGCATTGGCAACACCATTTAAAATCCGAACATTGGCTTATTCACATAAAATTTTTGAAGGCAATTTCCCCCCCTTTGTAAATCAAAAGTAAAATGAGAAGAAAATCCAAAAATTATCCCATATTATCTCTCCTTATGCACATATTCTCTTTCTCTTCATGCTTATCTCTCCCCCTTTGACAATGTATTCAGCAAGTCATGAGCATATAAACAAATTATCTCTCCCCCTTTAGTTGTTATGAGCATATTATAACATATACATATAAACAAATCTTATCCAAGTCATACTATCAAGTACCTTACATTATCACATCAATGAAATACATAAAGTAGTGTAAGCCATGCTAGAGATCAAATGTAATTTTCAATTTAAGTAAGTCATGATCTCACAAACTTAACTATTTCAAAACCTGAAATCATGACACTAGTTGCTGCATTTTATTATTTTTCAAAGCATAAATTTAGATCATATGATATTTGCAAGAGATTATATGCGCATCTGCCTTATTCTAACCAACCAAGCCAAGCCTATGTCATTTGACAATTAGAAGCTTAAGGACATGGTTTTAGTCACACACAACTTCTTCCAAGTTCATATCTAAGTGCAATGATAAGCCATCTCAAAAGAAGAAGTGCGATGCATGCATATTCTCTTGATCTTTTCTCAATTTATATTTGTTCATAAAAACTCAACATGTGAGTTGATTACTTGATTAATTCATAATGATTAAAAGCACTTGTGAACATGTAACATGTTCAAAACAGCAAGAAAGTTCGACCATGACCAGTTTTAGTGTAAGTAATTATTCCAATTACTAGACATGGCAAAAACTACAAAATGTATAACATGAGTAATGTAGTAAGAACTTTCAGTATGTAAAAGGAATCACAAAGTCATATATGTATGAAATACTCTGCTCATATTATTTTAATTTCAAATTCACACATAGACTTCCCATGTTTCAAAACTCCCCCTCAATTTAAGCCATGAGGATGCATAACCCCTATTTCACTACGAATGTAACCAAAACGAGTGAAATCCAAAGGTTTTGTAAAAATGTCAGCCAATTGTTGTTCGGTATCTACATGGTGAAGCACAATGTTTCCTTTTTCAACATTATCTCGGAGAAAGTGATACCTAATGTCAATGTGCTTAGTTCTAGAATGTTGCACGGGGTTTTTAGCAATGCAAATGGCACTAGTGTTATCACAGAACAGTGGAACACTATCTAGATCAACCCCATAGTCCTTAAGTGTTTGAACAATCCAAAGAATTTGTGAGCAAGCACTAGCAGCAGCTACATATTCAGATTCGGTTGTGGATTGTGCAACTGAATTTTGTTTTCTAGAGGACCAAGCAACAAGAGAATTACCAAGAAAATGACAAGAACCGGAAGTACTTTTCCTATCTATCCTACAACCCCCAAAATCAGCATCCGAAAAAAGCTTTCAAAGTAACGGTTGAGGAAGAAGGAAGAAAAATTCCAAATTCTTGAGTTCCATGTAAGTACCTGAGAATCCTTTTGACGGCTTGACGATGTGAAGCACGTGGGGAGGCTTGAAACCGTGCACAAAGACATACGCTGAATTGTATGTCTAGTCTTGATGTCGTGAGGTACAAAAGTGATCCGATCATTCTTCTATATTCTTTTCGATCCACAGTTTCACCATCTTCATCAAGTCCAAGTGTTGTTGCTGTTCCCATTGGTGTCCGAAGAGGCTTGCTTTTGCCCATGTTGAAGCGCCTTAGGAGATCTTTTGTATACTTCGTTTGATGGACAAAGGTACCCTCCTTAGTTTGCTTGATTTGTAGCCCCAAAAAGTAAGTGAGTTCACCCATCATACTCATTTCAAATTCAGAACTCATCATTGCTGAAAACATGGACACAAGATCATAAGAAGCACAACCAAATATAATATCATCCACATACACTTGAACGAATAATGAGTCATTGCCATGCTTAAGCACAAAAAGAGTTTTATCAACCTTGCCCATGGTAAACCCTTTTTCACGTAATAATGTTTTTAACCTATCATACCATGCTCTAGGGGCTTGTTTGAGACCGTACAAGGCTTTGGACAGTTTGTAAACATGATTAGGAAAATCATGATTTTCAAAACCCGGTGGTTGTTTCACATAAACCTCCTCCTCTATGTAGCCATTAAGAAAAGCACTTTTAACATCCATTTGATATAGCTTAAAACCAATAGATGCAGCAAAAGCTAAAAAAAATCTTATGGCTTCTAATCTAGCAACAGGAGAAAAAATTTCTTCAAAATCTAGACCTTCAACTTAAGTGAAACCTTGAGCAACCAACCTAGCCTTATTCCTAACCACAACCCCATCCTCACTTTGTTTATTTTAAATACCCATTTAGTTCCAATTAAAGTGTGACCTTGTGGCGGAGGTACAGGTTTCCAAACATTATTTCTTTCAAAATTTTCTACCTCTTCTTGCATGGCAATAATCCAAGATTCATTAGTGAGTGCGTATGATATATCTTTGGGTTCAAAAGAAGCAACAAAAGCAGAATGAGCATAAGAGTTTGGATCGCAAAACCTGGACCGTGTGACTCATTCGTGCAAGCTTTCAATCATCTGTTGTGGGGGATGATCTTTGTAAAACCGTAGGGGAACAGATGTCTCACAAGCTTCTTCTTCTTCATGTTCATCACAAATCGATGAGCTTGTGACTTGAGGATGATTTGAATCAGCAATGATGGTTGTCGGTGCTGGTTGAGAATTAACATCCGGAGCTGAACCAAAGTCTTTAGCTGCTGAATTTTTGGGCAGCAGCTCCAATTCTTCCTCATCTTCAACGAAAATGCCCCCCCTTGCGGATATGGATCCGGACCTGCAATGTTTGAGCTAGTACCTGGGCTAGCTTCATCAAAAGACACTTCACAAGTCTCCACAATTTTGTTAGTGTCAAGTAAAAGCACACAATAGCCTCTAGTATGAGATGGATAACCAAGAAACATGCCATCAATGGATCTAGGTTCAAATTTATCAAGATTACCATGTTTCTTAACAAAGCATTTCCAACCAAAGACCTGAAAGTGTGTAACACTAGGCCTATGTCCAAACCGAACCTCATATGGTGTTTTATCTAGCTTAGCACGCAAGAAAACACGATTTGAGACATAACAAGCGGTTGCTAACGCATCAGCCCAAAATTTCCTAGGAGTTTGATATTCATCAAGCATAGTCCTAGCCATCTCAACTAAGGTTTTGTTCTTTTTTTCTACAACACCGTTTTGTTGAGGTATATATGGTGAAGAAAATTGATGATCTATTCTATTTTCAGCACAAAAGTGATCAAAAGATTGATTTTTAAATTCAGTTCCATTATCACTTCTAATTGCTTTTAAAGATCCTGGGTAATCAATTGATTTTCTAAGAAATAAAGTTCTAAAGTTACTAAAAACTTCATTCTTAGACGCCATAAAGTAAACCCAAGAGTATCTAGAATAATCATCAACAATCTCAAGTACATACCATTTACCTCCGAAGGATTGAACATGTGAAGGTCCTACGGTGTCAAGATGCAAAAGTTGACATGGTTTAGTTGTCACGATCATTGTGAGAGGAGTATGTGAACCTGCAACCATCTTAGCATATATACAAGAAGAGCACACAATTTCTTTGCCCCCTTTAAGTTTAGGCAGCCCACATATGTGATTAAGAGCACCAACACGCGTTAGGTGATCAAAGCCTACGTGACCAAGTCTAGGATGCCAAAAATATAGGTCCTTTGAATCATTAGAAACTAGACACCTATTCTTAGAGGAAGACATATCAAAATCAGCTTTAAAAGCTCTTCCAAACACCTTAGGAATGTATCCCACATTCCTAAACAACTCAAATTCGTGACCCACACGAAATCCTATCATAACCAACTCAAATCTTTCCATATTTGAGTCAAACCCGACTCAGCCGCAGCCTGAGTCCATAACCTAGTCGGTTGGACCTTTCCGACCAACTCTTTACGTCCACATCTCTTCATCACATCTCGGAACCATGTAGCCACGTCCATGCACTCCTTGCACACGTGAAAACATCTTCCAACGACGTCCACAATACCTTCATATGCATTGTTCTTGATTCAAACATGTTGCGCAACCTTTCGATCAACTCAACCACAATTCCTCCCAAACTTGGTTATTGAACCTCATCTTCTCCATAAGACTAGTTCAATGGATCTCGTCACCAGCCATGTCTTGAACTCAAGCAACACCTGCACACGAATAAACAACCAATCCATACGAGCCCAAGTCCTCGACTTGACTCAAGTTAGATCCAAACACAACACCTTACGTGAGAACCTCACATAAGCGTGTTGCAAAACCACATTAACACGATATCATCCATATCAACCAAAAACGCACCAAAGACTTAGCAAATGAATACTAAGCAATCTTTCCAGAGATGTAAAGCAAGTACGAAACGTTGCAAATGAAAGACAGAAGCATTGCGGTCAAGTTTTGGATCTTGCCAGAGCAAACCAGACCTTGAGCCGGAGCTAACAAAAGCTAGTAGAATCTAGCGCCGGAACTTACCAAAGCTAGTACAACTAAGCTCCCGCCGGAGCTTACAAAACTAGTCGGGCCTTGATAAAAAGGTGTTTTGGTGATATTCAAAACTTTTATCATCAAAGCAAGTGCATTCACTACAAGCCAATGTATTCAGCACACATAGGTCTTAAAAGCCAATTGAGTGACATGCATGAAATTTTAGATTTAGAAATTCTTGTGCACTACTATTCATGCAAAAATTCACACATTGAGAATTTGCATCCACCATTCATCCATACAACAAAGAAACTCCATACATTTTTATCATCAAAAGTCACTCTAGAAAAATAAAAAGGAGTAGAACACATGGCTCCAAAAAAAATGAAGAAGAAGTAGCCATGTTTATTCCTTAAAGAGAGAAAACATTGGAGTCCACCTTTATCTGTTCCATTCATGTGCACAAGGATTTTCTTTGCCAATTTGTTTGTTGCATAAGTCTCTCATAGGATCATGTTTTGACTTAGTAATATATGAATTGCAATGTGTGTCACAATTATCCCTACTAAGCTCCAGATATAGCCATATTTAGTATAGGGACAAAATTGGCACAACATGCCAAGGTGAGGATGAAAACACTTTGAGAGACTTGAGAGATTCCAAATGAGAGATAAGGTGAATTGTGTCTTTGAATTTTTGAATATAGCAAATCATCAGATTATTTCGGCAAGGGAAGATCCAAGAGAACTATATTCCAATCATTCCACTCTTCAAAAACACAAGATCGATGTGGTAGCCACATCCCACAAAGGGAATTCATGAATTGAGGTATGAGTGAAAAGATCTAGTATTCTATTTTTCTAACTTATAGCAAATTTATGAAATCACCTTAGTTCTTTTTCATGCCTTCACTCGAGGATGAGCAAAGGACTAAGTGTGGAGGAGTTTGTTGACGGTCCTTAAGTGCCATATTTAGACTATCAATTCACCTCATCATGTGCACAAAAGAGAAACACAACATAGTGGTAGGGTTAAAAACTAACCAATTCCACAAGTGTTGTTGTTTATTTGTATGCGGGTGAATTTAGACCCAAAATACCAAGACATGCAGGGAGTAATCCATAAAATTGGATTTCGACAAATCAGGCGACGCCACATGTTACCACAAGGATCAAATGGCCCACAAACAAAAGTATCAGAGGCCATCCAACGGTGTAGCACCAATATCAGTTAATGGGACCCACCTGGTAGAGACCTGGAGAAAGCACACAGCAAAAGGAGACAAGACCAAGTCGGCTGACCCCCCTAGTCGGCCTACTAGGTTCTGTTGCCAAACGTGGTCAAACGCCACGTGTTGGCTCCTCTCGTCTTAAAGAGGTCATGGGTGATTGATTCATGCATTTGGTGGCAGGAATCGACGCTTCTCCCCCCTATAAATAGAACCCCACACCTCACTTCACACACACACCCAAAAGTTGAGAATAAAATTCTATTGATATTTCCTACGCACTACTAACAATTCATCCCTAGCAGTTGTGCCAGAAATGCTTGTTGGTAGGTTTTAATCCTCAAGTGAATGTCCGCAAGCGCACAGAAACTATTGATGTAGAATTTCCCATTTAAAGAGTATTCCCAAAGGGTGTCAATTATGTTTTCTCAATGGAAGGCTAGGTGGAAGTGAAACAATCATCAAGTGGAAAGGCTAGGTTGGTCTAGGTAGGGTTCTAGCAAGGATGGGTTAAATGATAAGTGGAGGTAGCATGACACACACAAGAGCATCCTATCTTAAGGGGATAAATGAGGTAATTGAGGGACTAGGATAAGAGTTAGGTAGATACTCCTACTACGCTTCTAATGTACATATACATAGCTTAAGTTAGTTAATAATGATTATATTAATTATGAATTCTCATGCTAAGTGGATTAGCACATCGGGCACGGGTTTACACCTACCAACACTAGGCGACTCCCGCCAAGAGCCTGTGGCATAGCCGAACGTGGAGGATTACAAAGGACAGATAGGGGTGTCATCACGTACTACCTACCTCTTCAATCTATGGGTCGACGAGACATTCAACGCTACTCTCTATCCTAGCACCATGCTAGCATATTATGTAATTACCTTAAGAGCCTAGGGACAAGCCATCCTAAGGCAATGAACTAAATCATCGTTGAACCAATGTTAGTTCATAGCATAAGTGATTCATACTACATAGTCATATCATAGCTAATTGGACTATAGTGGGGGTTTATAGTTTTTATGATAATGTAATGAGAATATTATAGCACAATCATAAATACTATTCCTAACACATACATGGAATCCATAATCAATCAAGAAATGCTTCATCCAAGTATATGAATTAGACTAAAGATATCATCTTTATTATGAATAAAGTCACAAATCAAATAGGAATATAGGAGACATACCTTTCCCAATTACAAAGAGACTCCTTCTACTCCTCTCCTACTCGGACTATATGGACTAGAGACTCTCCTCTCTACAACATATACTCCTCTAAACCTATAGAGACTAGTAGATACAAAGGATGAATACTCAAATGGTGTGTGTTGAAGTGAGAGGTGAGGGGTCCTATTTATAGCTTGGAGAAGGGTAGGCTCCTGCCACCAAAAGTGCGCGAATAAGTCACCCATGACCTCTTCAAGCCGGTAGGAGCCTACATGTGGAGTTTGATCGAGAAAGGCGCTAGGACCTCGTCGGTCGACTAGGGGGGGGGGGGGGGGGGGGGGTCAGCCGACCTGGTCTTGGCCCCTTTTGCTGTGTGCTTCCTCCAGGTGACTGACAGGTGGGGTCCCATTGACTGATATTGGTGCTACACCATTGGATGGCCTCGGATACTTCTGTTTGTGGGCTATTTGTTCCATGTGGTGCCACGTGACGCCGCCTGATTGGCTGGAATGATATTTTATCGGATCCATCCCCTTTTTTCACTTCATTTCTGCATAGAATCCCTGCATGCACTACTTTCTCCAAGGACAAGTGGAAATAGGTTAAATAGAAAGGTGATGTGTGCAATAAATGATAATTCCTTCACATAGTTGAGTTGTACTGACGGGTGAAATTGGTGTACAACAGGCATCAACAAACTCCCCCAAGCTTATCCTTTGCTCGTCCCAAGCCAAGTCAAGACTTTAGGTTGATGATCAGGAGTTGCTACTATGTTCTATTGTTCAAAAGTACCATGTTCTCAACAAAATACTCTACCTAGTATTGCAAAAAATTGGCACGGTACTTCACCTATCTAAGGTTATTATGGGGCTTATGCCATCTCCTATTCATGAGTGGTTGAAAGATGGAACAGCAAATGGAGCACCCATACCCTAGAAATCAAGTTCCACTCAAATTCCAAAGAGTTCAATTTAGATTTTAAGTATCTCAATTTGATTCTCTAGAGTCTCTCTTTTTTTTGTAGTGGAAATATGTCCTCACCAAGGCATTGTGCCTAAATTCATCCCACCTTTACATAAGGCTTGTATGTGGAGCTTGGTAGGGAATATAGTAGGCATATTTGCAACACATAATATTGCTAAGTCAAAAGAGCAAGCCTTAGGAGGAATCAATTCAAAACAATTTGATTCAAGACTCGTGCATGTGTGATGGAATGGAGTGGGTGTGGATATTTTGAACTGACTCCTTTTTGAGTGGACTCTTATTTTGCAGGGATGAAACATGGCTACTTTTCTCTCTTTTTTTCTCATGCTTATGATGTAAGCATGCATTTTCTTTTCTTTTTCTTGTAGCCATGTCTTCTACTCCCTTTTTATGCAATGAATTTTGGAGAGAGTACTAAGCCTGAATGATATGGAGTTTCTCTTTTTATTGTGGCATGGTGGTATGATGGAAATTTGCTTGCTTCTAGTGTAGAAGTATAGCATGTGCAAGTGAGGTCTTGAATTAAAAAAGTAATGAATGAAATCTCACATAGGTCTATACTAGTTTGACAAAGCTCAACGAAAGCAAAAAAGCATATGCATTAGGTCTATAAATTTAATGTATCATATGGATTTGGTGGGTATTTCCAATCAAATGTGGATAACTTAAATCTTTTTAGAATTTCTCCGGAAATCTAAGTTTTACTATCAAACTAGGAATATCAGCCCTATCACTATAACATATCTCACAACAACATAGAATGGATTAAGCTTTTTTGCTATCCACAATTTCGAAATCAAGACAAAAGCAATTTTAGCCAATGAGAGCAATTGTTGGAGAGTAGTAAGTTGTAAACTAGGGACTTAGGAAAATTAAAACAGAGCAATTATTCATCATTTCATCTATGTGAATTCCAAGTCATTCTTACCGCACATCTTTTATTTTATTTGAAAAAAAATATCCTATATATATATATATATATATATATATATGCAAGGTGGATGATGGGTAAGTGGAAAATAAATATGCAAGGGGTTGATGCAATTTACCTCAAGTGGGGGTCCTCCCCCAAGCTTGTTCTTCACTCACCTCTGTGTCGAGGGTTGAACCCTTGATGATTGAAGTATGCTGCGAGATCGCTTGTTGTTATTGTAGCATGGAGTTGAAGTTGGTTAATTGAGTGTCCATGTGTTGTTGCTAGTCTTGGGTACCTTGGACATGCCCTTGGAGAGTGTTGTAGAGGTCACCCGTCCTTACTTCATGCTCCTTCATACGTCTAGAGAGGTTAGTCATCCCTTGGCTATAGTCACATGAATTCTAGCCGAAGTGGAATGACATCTTCTCATAGATGTTGGAGGCAAGCTGCTAGAGCTTGAAGTGGATAGGGGTATCTCCCATGTAGCACCTGTCCATCCATGCCAAGATGGACCTTCGGTCTCATACGAAGGAGGTTGAGTCCATCTGAGTGCATCACCTGTTGGGTTCTCTTCCTCTTCGTACTCATGGACCGTGGAGGTTGTTGGGGGCATGTGAATGTAGCCTTGACGGGGGGTGAATAGGCTTTTTGAACTTTTGTCTGACCCTGAAACACTTAACATATAGATCAAATATGGGGAGGTCGGACTAGTCCGTTATGGTGCGGACTAGTCCGGTGTACGCGGACTACAAGATCAAAGGAAATCTGTAATTCTACTTCTAGGAATCTATGAAGTGGAAATCAATTGACAAGTCAAGTGTACTGAGACAATGAAATAGTATATTGCAATAATCAAGTTTGATACAAAGTTCAATGTGAATTGTTCCATACTATGCAAACCCTTTATTATGATGAAAAGTAAGCAAGAACATGCGACACACAAGATTTATCCCGAGGTTTGATCTCACACAAGGGGTCTACGTCCTTGTTGAGGAGTCCACGGAGGACTGAGTCTTCACTAACCCTTCCCTTGGTGGGTAATCGCCACGGAGGTCGATCTTCACCACTAATATTTCCCAAAGATTATAAGAACAAACTCCACCAAACACACTCAAAATATGTACAATAATCAATGGTAGTGCGCGAGAGATCAAACCCAAGAGCTCAAGATCGTGTAGAACAAGTTCTCTCTTTTGTCCAATCCGTAATCTTTAAAGGCTTGATCCCTTTAGGTTTAGAATGTGAGGAGAGATGTATTTTTGGGATCTTGGGAGGTGTGACGGCGCAGGGAGTCGAGAGATGGTGTTGTTTGGCCGTACACCTCTATTTATATTAGGGTTTCCAAACGTTACTGTTAGGGTTTGCGAAGTTCGGACTAGTCTATGGTAGACACCGGACTAGTCCGGTGTGCGGTGTGCGAAAAACCCTATGTGTTGATGGATACCGGACTAGTTCGTTAACGTGCGGACTAGTCCGATCTTAGTCAGAGAGATTTCGGACTAGTCCGGTGAATATCGGACTTGTCCGGTGTGGTGGAAAACTGTTCAACTGAGGACAAGTCCACACTTGGAGGACTTGCCCGATTTTTAGTCAGGGGATTATTGGACTTGTTCGGTGGTTATCGGACTTTTCATTTTAGCAGTTGTGACCTTTCTTTTTCCTTCCTTGTCCATTAGACATGTGTGGTCGATGTCCTTCCATGCGCCCATGGTTGGGAAGAGAGTGGACTTCTTAGTAGGCTTCTTGATGGCTATGGTGGCCATCTCCTCTTCTTTTTTCAGATGGGGACTCATCATTGGAGTCCCACTCCTTCCCTAGATGTGCTTGGCCATATTGCTTCTTTTTCTTGAATATTTTCTTTTGATGAGGCTTGTTGTCTTTACTCTTCTCCTTAGTATCTTCATTTGGACAGTCCACTATGAAGTGATCATATTCTCCACAATTGTAGCATGCACATCTCATCTTGGGTCTTTGTTTGTCCCTTTGTCTTCCTTCATTTGAGCTATTACCCTTTCTTCTTCTAATCATCTTCTTGAACTTATTCATGACCAAGATCATGTCTTCATCATTGACATCACTGCTATAATCATCACTATGATCTTCCTCAAGAGCTTCTCGAGCTTCTTTTGATGCGGGCTTGCAAGTTGACTTTAGAGCAACTCCTTTCTTCTTTGCCGAGGTAAGGTCGGCAAGTTCCTTGACGTGCTTGGCTTGCTTCTCCATCATTTCAAAGTTGATGATCTTGCCAATAAGTTCGTCCGGCGTCATTTTTCGATACCCTAGACTTTCTCTAATCATAGAGCAAAGTGTCATGTTGTGAGGTATGAATGCCCTAAGAATCAATTTCACCACTTCATGATCTGTCCATTTCTTGCTACTATAAGCTCAAACTTTGTTGATGAGATTCTTGAGTCCATTGTACATATAGTGGGGCGATTCACCATCTTTTATAGCAAATCTTCCCAATTCCACTTCAATCATCTCTATTTTTGCTTCTCGTACATGACGATCACCTTCATGTGCAGTTTGGAGAGTATCCAATATTTCCTTGGCAATCTCGAGTCCATCCACCTTGGTGAACTCATCACGGCTCAATGATGAGGTGATTACAGCTGCGGCTTGAACATTCCGATGAATGGCTTGTTCTTGACTTGGAGTTAACTCCTCATAATTGTCCAGAATATCTATCCCTGTACATACTATAAGCCAAAGACTTGGGTTAAGAGATATAAGGTGCATTTTCATATTTTGTCTCCATATTGAATAGTCATTTCCATCAAAGTAAGGTGATTTGCCTAAAGGAATTGACAATTAATGACTATTATTAGAATTTAAACGCTCATAGTTGAAAGAATATCATGAGTAGTCTGTGTGACTACTCCCCCTTTTCTTCTCATCTTCATTCTTCTTCTTCCCTTTTGGAGAGAGTGCCTTCTTCCGTAGAAGAGCCTTGAGTTCGAGCATCTCCTCATCATCATCCTCACACTCTTAAATGGCATCTAGAAGTTTCTCTAGTCTTTTGTTCCTTTCATCATCACCCTTTTCGTTGTTGAGGCCCTTGTGTACATCCCTGATGTTTGACATCGTCTCTTCGAGCGGTGGGTCTCTTTTGAAGAGTTTGGCTCTGATACCAATTGAATGTATCCTAGAGGGGTGGTGAATAGGCTTTTTGAACTTTTGTCGGACCCTGAAACACTTAACAGATAGATCAAATACGGGGATGTCGGACTAGGTTGTTATGGTGCGGACTAGTCTAGTGTACGTGGACTAGAAGATCAAAGGAAATCTGTATTCTAATTCTAAGAATCTATGCAGCGGAAATAGATTGACAAGTCAAGTGTATTGAGATAATGAAATAGTATATTGCAACAATCAAGTTTGATACAAAGTTTCATTGTGAATTGTTCAATACTTTGCAAACCCTAGAATATGATGAAAAGTAAACAAGAACACGCGAGATACAAGATTTATCCCGAGGTTCGATCCCACACAGGGATCTACGTCCTCGTTGAGGAGTCCACAGAGGACCTGGTCTTCACTAACCCTTCCCTCAAGGGGTAATCGCCACGGAGGCCGATCTTCACCACTAAGCTTGTTCAAGAGGGCTTTCTCACACGTTGAGGGCTCCCCAAATATTACAAGAACAAACTCCACCAAACAAACTCAAAAGATGTACAATAATCAGCGAGAGTGTGCGAGAGATCAAACCCAAGAGCTCAAGATCGTGTAGAACAAGTTGTCTCCTTTGTCCAATCCCTAATCCTCAAAGATTTGATCCTTTTAGGTTTAGAATGAGTGGAGAGATGTATTTTTGGGCTCATGGGAGGTGTGACAGTGAAGGGAGTCGAGAAATGGTGTTGTATGGCCATACACCTCTATTTATATTAGGGTTTCCAAACGTTACCGTTAGGGTTTGTAAAGTTCGGACTAGTTCGTGGTGGACACCGGACTAGTCCGTTGTGCGGTGTGGGGAAAATGCTAAGTGTTGATGGATATCGGACTAGCCGTTAACGTGCAGACTAGTCTGATCATAGTCAGAGAGATTTTGGACTAGTCCGGTGAATATCGGACTTGTCCGGTGTGGTGGAAAACTGTTCAACTGAGGACAAGTCCGCACTTGGAGGATTTGTCCGATTTTTTGTTAGAGGATTATCGGACTTGTCCAGTGGTTATCAGACTTGTCCGGTGTGGAGGGAATTTGTTCAACTGAGGACAAGTCCGCACTTAGAGGACTTGTCCGATCTTAGTCAGGGAGTTATTGAACTAGTCCAGAGGATATCGGAATTGTCCGGAGTGGTGCAGCTGTGAAGTACTGCGGACAAGTCCGTGCTGGAGGACTTATCCGATTTCTGTGCAGAGAAATATCGAACTAGTCTAGTGGTTATCGGACTAGTCTCCTCTTTCTGTGATTTTGTGCACTGAGTTTAATCATTTGTTCACTTGAGCGCTTGGGGTATGTTTCTCCAACACACTCCATACAAAATAATTCTAATCTTTTTATCTCTTGAGCTCTTTTCCCTTTGGATCCTCATTCACTTTTCTTTTTGTGCTTTCTTCCTAATTGCTTTAAAACCTCCGCCCATCTCAACAGTTTTGTTAGGATCTCATTCATTTGTCATTAATCAACCAAAACCCACAAGGGATGCCTAGATGCACTTTTAGCATAGCCGCTCTCCTTGTGCGGCTTCTAGTCACCCTGCCAAAGACATTACTTCTTTCGGCTTCCTCGATGGGAAGTAGGTCAATGGTTAGCCTCCAACATTTGTACAAACGATAATCCGGGTTAGGTAACCGAATTTCATTGACAAAGCCGGGTAGTAAAATATCAAAGAGCCATCTTGATCATGCTTAAGGGTATGTCCTTGCACTAAGTAATCTTCATCAATTAATTCTCTTTCATTTTCAATGTACTCAAATGAAGAATATTCTAGTGCTCCTACCCTAGTAGCAATGCGGGTAATCAATGAAGTGCATTCAATTTGCCCTACCCTTTGAATGTAATCTAACAATTGTGCCATCATGGCAATAACTGGAGCGACCTTTATCTTTTTAATCATGGCAAACAAAATTTTCAGCTTATCATCACACAATATCCTTACATCTCCTCTAGGGAACATAGTCATAGCCACCCATCTATGCATGAAGCATAAAGTGAGGTTGTGCAAATGGCTATTCCTAGGTGCACTACATCTGACCTCACCAGTTAAATATTCCGAAAAACTTTGTTTGTTAAACTTAGGCAAAGTGTCTAAATTTGGCAAACAACGTTTATGAAAGCCTAGGATTTCACTTAATTCTTTCCATAGGATGTTGTTTTATTTTTTAAATAATCTAAAAGTAATACCATCAAATCCTATCTTGAGTGTGCAGAGGAATTGTATGGAGAGAAGGCGTGAACCTTTCTCCTCTATGTGAGCAAAAATTTCCCATCCTAGTGCATGACAAATCGAAAAGAATTCGGAATCTATACGTATTTTGAAGATCAAATCTGGATCATAAGCTTTCGTATGAGAAAACTCACGATCTTGGAGGAGCTTGTCTGCTTGATCTTCAACTTCACTTTGGATGTCAAGGTCGTTGTCGTGAAGAAGTTGGTGAGGGTTGCTTCTCTCACCCATGGGTCCTCTCCTACACTCCCCATCTGTGAACTTGGTGTAGCAACAGAAGAGGGGCGTGCACTTGAGTCTCCACCATGGCTTGAGCTTGCAGCCTCCTTCCTCTTTCCAAACAACTATTCATTCCTTTCATGGCCACAACAAGCAAGAACAGAACAAGTCAAAACTCGAAAGAGGTGATGTCAGTGAAAACAAAACCCCAACGAATTTCCCTTGAAGAACTTTAGAGCAAATTGCAAATGCAAACAAAAGCAAATCATTTTGAGTTGGATTTTGAGCAAGAGTGCTTCAATGAAGAGAAAGAAAAACAATTTGAGCAAGAGTGACATTGGGGATGTAAGAAATGAGGTGAAGTGTAAGGAGAAGATCTCCTCACGACCACCTTTTATAGTATGCAATCCCCAACGGTCACTAGGGAACCAAATGTTGCCATTGGAGGAGAGAGAGCCAAATTGGCTCCTTATCCTAGTCAGCCGAACAGGGGGGTCTACCGACCTGATAGGTGGGCCCCCCTATTATCCCTTTTGGCAGGTGGATCCCCAACAGCTACGGAATAAGCCTGTTGGTGAAATACCACTTTTGCAGCTCAGAAAAATTGTTTTCCAAATAAATATTCTTTTTTTCAAAACCTATCAATTTTCTTTTTGTGAAAAAATAAAGAAATAAAAATGATGGTTGAGAATATAAGATTCTCAACTTGCTATGAAAATAAAATATTTAGTGGGGAGAATAAAGCTAAATGGGAAAATCAGATAAAGGGAAAAGAAAAGAAAAATCAAATAAAGGATAACTACCAATTTAACCTATTGGCTAGGTCTCACCACTGTCCGATGAGATGGAGACATTCCTCCTTCTTCATCTCTTGACATTCGGGCCTGGAGGGATGGGTTCATGTAACACTATCATTTTCATGCATCATGCATTGCATAAGTTCATATACATGTCTAACATTAATCCACATAAAAATAAATAGGTTTAAAATGAATTTAGAGTAAAACCACACTTAAGAATTCTGGGAAGTGCGGACTAGTCCGGTCTTGGTGCGGACTAGTCCGATTTCTCTCTGACTTCAAACGGACTTGTCCGTTTTACCGCAGACTAGTATGTTTTTCCCTCTGAATATTTTCGGACTTGTCCAGCCCATTGCGGACTAGTCCGGTGTTTCAATTTCTTGAAAATTTGCTAAGTCCTTGGACTTGTCCGGACTAGTCTGGTATTCCAGTGGACTTGTCCGTTTTTCCCTCTGACTAAAGTCGGACTTGTTCGATTTTTGCCAGACTTGTCTGTTTTTCCCCTTTGGAATAGTTCAGACTTGTCCGATGTCCAGTCCGGACTTGTCCGATATCTCTCTGTCCAACTTCGGACTAGTCCAGCCCTTTCCGGACTTGTCCAATAAATCGCGACTCCGAGTTGATCTTTTGTTTCACGACTTAATTTCGAGTTTTACCATAAGTGGGCCTACGGACGTCGTGCCTAACTCTTTTAGAGCCCATGAGGGACTCTAAAACCGACCTCTACTCATCTCAAACTCGAAATCCATCTAACCCTAGCATCCACCTCTATATAAACAACCCCACCCCTCGGCTTGACATCTATTTGCCACTTTCCAACCTCACCCAAACCCTAGCTCGTGAATAGCCGCCACCAAGGAGGGAGAAGGAGATCTAGAGCAAGAAGAAGAGGAGGAGGAAACAAAAGAAGATTGAGGTCTCCATCAACTTCGTGTTCTTCATCAACAATTCACCATCAAGTTCATCATCAACCCTAGATCGTCAAGATCCAAGTGTTGCCTCCAAGATCCCTCATTCATTGGAGTTCTAAACACTTGTTATACCTTCTACTTCCTTTTTCTTACGTGAATTCAACCCCGTTTCTCCAAATTCATGTCGATCTAGAAAACCCTATTTTGTTGTTCTTGCGCAGTGCAGACTTGTCCGGTCCCTAGCAGACTAGTTCGATTTTCCTGGTTAATTTCTGTTGAATAATTCTAAATTAGGTTGAATCGAATCCAAACCTGTATAAACTTGTTAAAAGCTATTTGAAGTAGTTAGTGATCTTTAAAGCAATTCATTAACAAGTTCCACCTTGCATTTGCATTAATAATGCATGTCATGTCATATTGAGTAATATATGTGCATCTCTTGATTGTAATTCTTGTCTTGTGTGTTTATTGTGCGGATTAGACGAATTTGTGCTAAAGAGTGTCGTGGAAAATCTACAGCACCAAGAGTTTGAAGGCTTTGACCTGAACCAATCACAAGAGCAAGGCAAGTGTCCTTGAAGCATATTGATCCTACTTTTAAAGAAAATGTTTTGCTTGCAAAACTGCATGCTTGTGTCAATTTGATGGGAACCCTATGATAGGAAGTTTACTAGTATTGTTTAACCACCCTTGTCACCTGGTAATTATGGTAGAGAGTCGGGAAGGGCTTTTACCTTTTTGCTTTGCTTAATTAATTGGGATGGGAAGACAACTATACCACTTAACATAATTATACATTTATGAGATTATGATTAACATGAACTGGTTAATATGATATGGTAATGGATGATCTAAGCAAGCCTGGTATTTGGATGGGTTGGATGTTATGTTGTTTCGCTTGCTTTAGATCTAAGGACCGGTTCGTGGAGCGACCATCCAGGATTTATAGTGCAAACCACGAGGCCAAGTATGGGTGTGGCGTAGCTGATTAATTAGGTATTTGCTAGTGCTATATGGACCATTAAGGATGCTCGGGGAAGGGGTAGTCGGATTGGGTTTGTTGATGATTGGTGGGACTACCCTGGGATCCGAATGGCTCAAGAGGGGGCCCTTGGTTGAAGAGGGGCTCAGTTGGAGGCATCGCCACCGGTGAAACCTCAGTGAGGTCTAAATAGGCTAGTAACCCCTTTGTAAAAGCTATTTCTGATCTCTTGTCCACACACCGACGAAAGTGTGAGACGGCATAATCGAGGTTTTAGTCATCGAAAGGTGATGAAATCACAAACACATGGGTAAAGTGGTACAACCTCTACAGAGTGTGTCTTAAAACTATCATGATAGCCGAATCCCGGTTATGAGCAACCTAGACCCTCACATGATTAGGGGAAACTTGGTATTGGGATGGTTTGGTGTTGGTTATGGTTATGGTTGATAACATGGTTATGGTTATGATTTGGTAACGGTTATGGTTGATAATATGGTTATGGCTGATTGTGGATTCAATTCTGGTATTGAATATAGTTAATGGTAATGATCAATCTGGTATATGGATGATGGTATTGGAATATGAATTGGTACTATGATATTACTTATAGTTTATGATGGTTTTATGTCACATACATATAATATATTGTGTCTACCGATAGCTTTGCCTGTGGAGTGTTGGAGCTGTGCTATACCATTTGCTTATGCTGCTTAGTTGCTTAGTTTGATCAGTTTAGTTTATTCCCGCTGCATTAGTTGAACTTGTCATTAATATTCATTAGAGCTTGTATTCGAGGATATTCGGAATTATGTAATAAAAGTGCTTAATTAATCTTGTTCTGTGGTAATTATCTATATATCCTTTTGTGAATGTGTGAGACCTATGTGTGTTGAATACATTGGCTATGGCGATAAAATGATTGAATACTACCAAAACACCTTTATCATCATGGTTCGACTCTAGGTCTGACTAGCTTTTGTTAGCTCTGGCGCTAGGTCCTGCTAGCTTTGGTAAGCTCCGGTTCAAGGTTCAATTAGCTTTGGCAAGGTCCAGTGCTTGATCGCAGTGTTTCTGCTTTTATCTTGCAACGTTTCGAACTTGCTTTACACTTATAGAAAGGTTGCTTAGTATTCTTTGACTAAGTTTTTGGTGTGTTTTGATGGTTAAGGCTGATATTATTTTGCTATGGTTTGCAACATGCTTATGTGAGGTGCTCACGTAAGATGTTGTAGTTTCGGAACTAACATGAGTCAAGTCAAGGACTTGTGCTCGAAAGTATTGGTTGTTTATTCATGTGCATGTGTTTCTTGAGTTCAAGGCATGGCTGGTGACGGGATCCATTGAACTAGTCTTAGGGAGAAGATGAGGTTCAACAACCAAGTTCGGGAGGAATTGTGGTTGAGTTGATCGGAAGGTTGCGCAACATGTTTGAATCAAGAACAATGCATATGAAGGTATCGTGGACGTCGTTGGAAGATGTTTGCACATATGCAAGGAGTGGATGGACGTGGATACATGGTTCCGAGGTGTGGTGAAGAGATGTGGATGTAAAGAATTGGTCGGAAAGGTCCAATCGACTAGGTTATGGACTCCGGCTGCGGCTGAGTCGTGTATGACTCAAATATGGAATGTTTTGAGTTGGTTATGATAGGATTTTGTGTGGGTCACGAATTTGATTTGTTTCAGGAATGTGGTATACGTTCCTAAGGTGTTTGGAAGTCATAAGATTGATTCTATCTGCGTATAGAAGAGTCCTAAGAAATTATGGAAAGTTTCGATTCATGATTTGAGTACGATTAGAGTCCTAGTTGAGATTGGGTTGGCCTAAGGGCTGGTTATATAAGCAAGGGATGCCAGAGCTCGTGAGAGATGACTTTGGGGCTGTTCCTCTTGGTTTGTATTAAATAAAATTCGTAGTTGAAAGGAACTGTTGTGCCTTGTTCGTCCGACTTGTACCAGACAAGTTTTTCTCGTCGAGTTTTTGCACAGCACTACCTTTCTTCGGTGGTTTTCTCATAACTCGAGTTTTAAAGATCCAATTGACGTGATTCTTTTTGGGTTGTCTTCACAACTTGATTATCTATCATCTGTCAAATTTTCACGGTCATTGGATTTGTGGTTTCTGATCTACACGAGTTTCTTTGCAGCGTTCCAGAACTGTTTTTCTCGGGTAGGACAGGTTGACCTTTGTTCGATCTTTCAATCGTAACTTGAGTTTCTCTCGACGGATTTGAGTGATTATTATTGTGTCGTATTCGTGACTTGGTTCTCTCTGATATCTATCACTTTTGTCACGGCAAAACACGTTTAGATTAGTCTCACACACAATTTCTTTAACATATCGTTTTTCTGCCGAAGGGGTTGGGATTTAACTATTTCCGCTGCGTAAGATTTTTTTAATCTACCATTCACCCCCCCCCCCCCCCCCGTCTGGTAGCTTTTCACGTTCTCTTCGATCATACAATTGGTATCAGAGCCAAGGTACTCTAATATTTGTGATTTGCACGTATTTTGACTAATCATCATGGAGAAATACTCCGCAAAACCTTGTGTCTTTAGTGGTATTGATTTTCAGGTTTGGAAGGCACATATGGAAGCCTTTATCCAGGCTCAAGGCTTCGCAATATGGGAGAAGGTATACAAGCCTTATGAAATGCTATCAAATGATGAAGTTACAACTACAAATTTGAGAGATGTCGACAACAACAACAAGTCTCGGAACTTGATCATACAAGGACTAACCCAAAGCGACTTCGACCGTGTTGCACACCTCCGATCTGCATACGATGTGTGGAAAGCACTTTGTGACTACCACGAAGGATCCAACATGATCAAGGAGGTAAGGCAAGACATGTTCAAGAAATAATACATGCGCTTTGAGATGCAACCCGATGAGTCTATTGATGATCTTTTTGCTCGCTTTAATAAAATTCTCAGCAACTTGCGTAGTGTCAATGTTAATTTTTCAGATGATGAAAATGCTAGGCAATTATCCCACATGTGCCTGTTAGCAAGTATGCATCCACAACGCGCCTCTGCCTCCTTCACCGCCAACCCTTGCTTGCCGCCATGGCCGCGCTGGTAACGCTGAGCGCCGCGGTGGTTTGGTCGTCTCGCTCAACATGGGCGATGATAGACCCTTGCCGGTCAGGGATGACTGGGATCTTCACTCCGGCAAGTTATTTCAAGCGGAGGTCCGCCACAAGTTTCATTCCACGGTTCATCATCTGGGTTCCTCGCCCAAGGGCTCCTTCTTCATGATCGCAGCCTTTCGAAGGTACACATTTCGTCTCTCGGAGAGTGCAGTTGGTTGGGCTCTTTGTTCGGTGCTGGGTGGATCACCTCTGGATTTCCATGTTCAACAACTACAAGAGCGTTCGTTTCGCTTCTTGGTGGCCAGCAAACAAGTGGGTCTGCTGATCAATGCCAGGAGGAGGATCACCACAGCAACCTTTGATGTGTACTTCCACCTTTGGCGCACGGGAGGGCCAGACTGGGTCTTCGAGTACAGGAAATGGGAGCAGGAACAGAGGGAAAGCTGGACAACGGTTTCAAGGAAGAAGTCAGTCAACAGGAGGATTTCCTTCGCCTCCCCAATCCAGCAACGTTCTTCTGCGAAAAAGGCAACCCCAATGGTAAAAGGGTTGTGGATCAGCAAAGTTTTCTGTGATCTTCACCAAGCTCCAAGAAGTGCCGCCAGACTCTGCTTTCTGGCTAATCGGAAGCTCGCCGGAGCTAACCGTCCGGCCACCATGAAGGGAAGTGGACAGTGGGAAGTATGGTCCCACACCATTCATGCCTCACTGGCCTCCGACGCCATGGAGCGTGAACAATTCGGCGCATGCCCCTGATGCGACTGTGCTAAGCAGTAGCAACCCTAGACATATCCCTACTACGTGGGAGGTCGGTGAGTGTTCTCGTCCGAAGGGGGGTAGAGCCCTTCCAACCTCAGTCTCGCAAGGTCCCGAGGGAACTCGACATGGACAAGACAGCAAGCAGGAGAGAGAACCGAGGCTGTCAAGCGATCATGATGCTCTGGCGTGGGATGTGAAACGCTGCTATAAATGCCTCAGTCCTTTCCATCCGAAACCCCAATGTCGTAATAAGATTCACTGTAATCTTTGCTTTGGATACATGCATATCAGAAAAAACTGTTTTTCGGCCTCCAGAAAAACCCGGGTGTGGCGCAAGAAAAGCATACCCCTCATTAAGGCCAGTGGCCTCTCTCGGGAACCGTCCTCCGCCATCGTCACCCACAAACTCAACTGCCCCCTCAACTTCTCCGCAGCCGCTCCATCTTCCTGGCTCCTTCGCATCTTGCACTCCACCTCCATCTCCATTGCTCTCTCGCCGGCCAACTCCCTTGGTCTCATGGCCAACTTCCCGATCGATCCCACCAGGTTCTTGGCCAACCAGCACTTCGACTTCCTTGATGGAGGGCCGGAAAGGATACTGAGGATGGTGGTTCACCTGCCTGGGCATCATCACCCGGCGCACGAGGAGTTTGCAGTGGACATCGAGCACGTTCTAGCGGAAGACCAGTACGACGACTTTAGGCTCAGGATCCGGAATTTCCTCATGCAAGATATGGGTATCACTGCCACTCACTCTTGTCTCTCTCCTCTGGGCATAGCTTTGTTTGCGTTTCAGACTAGCCTGTTTCGGGATCTTCTAGTGATGAGAGAACCAATCATGGTGGATGGGGTCCGTGTCTTTCGTCAGGCATGATTTTGGAAGGAACCGTCGGACGCATGAGTTTGGTTGTGTCGGATGGTTCATGATCGTGGGGTATCCGTTAGACTACAGATCAGTGGAAGCAATTGAACTGGCGGTTTCCAGTTTTGGCAAGTTACTCCAATGGCACACAAGCCCGAGGGTGCTGGGATTCATTCTTGTTAAGTCTCTTTACACCCATGCTAGGCTGGTCCCCAGGAGCCTAGTCCTGCGTCAAGGTACCAATGATGGTGTCGGCTACTCTTGGTCCTGTCCAGTTTACATCCTTAACTGGATAAGCCCGCATGGCTTTGGAGAAATCCACTAGGGCGTCCCCCTAGAAGATGACTTGCCAGAGGATGGCAACCCACACCCCCTTCAAGAACCAGAACCAGAGGGGGGGCACCAGCAAGCGGATGACCCCAAGGCAGACGCAGACTGGGCAGTGCATAATGACCAGCAACAAAACAATGATGGATGGGAACACTGGGGGCTGCCACCGCCCCCTCCGCACCAGGAGATGGCCATCCCCTCCGACGCTCCTACTCAGGATGACTCCTCCGGTGTTGCAAACACTGTGCAAACCACTGCCAGAGCATCATGGACTGGACCACAACCTTAGTCTCTGGTTAACCCTGATGATGTCACACAGTAGCCAGACTAGATTCGCCCCTTCGATTCTGTGGGGCAGAGAAGAATGCTCCAGGTGGCTTTCCCCAACTCCCTGTCGGCGTGGTGGAATGTGCAGTTCGATGAGCCCAATGGATGCGGGGGGTTCAATAAGGTCCTCACCATGTCCTTCACCAACACCGCTGATCAGCAGAGCACTCATCAGAGCAAGGACTAGAGCCCAGGCCAATCCTCTATGGTCATCAAGGACATCACCTCAGGGCCAACTGCGGACACAAATAGGAAGAAGGGCAAACAACCAGTGAAGTCAGCAGTGGTCGACCTGATAGGCCCCTCCTACTCCAACAGGGCACCGAAAGCTAGCAAGCTAAGGAGGAGCCCGCGCCTGCAACTGATCAGGCAAGGACACCGGTCGACCCCCCCACCTGCTCAGGAGGACGACTCCATTGCTGGCACACCTGCTGATACTCCTCTACTCAATCTTTTCCCAGGTCCAGTCAAATTCCCCAGCCTTGATTCTATTGACTCTATTTGTCCCTACCCTGAGCTCCCCATCGCTTTGCTGCAGCCGACAGGGGTAAGATACTGCGGCGTTCCCCCTGAGGTGGCGCACCAGATGATGTCCCTCCTGGAGCTGGATGACGATGTCGACCAACAACCTTAATTTGCTGGGAGCGGAGGGCGCAGGGGACGCTGGGAGCTGCTTTGTTGCTCTTCAAACTGTTTGCTATTCTGTCTTTTGGGATGTCGATGTGCTAGACATGGGTGTAGCTGTTATGATCAACACTTGTTATTTTGCTATGTTTTCGATTACGCACATTAGTTGTTGTGAGCACCTGCTCATTTGGACCAGTTAGTGGCCTGATTCTAAGGCCAAGTCAGTTATTCCTTTCTGGAGTCTTTTGGTTGTGACCTGTTACATTGTTGCTTGGTCTAATTACCTGACACGTGCTGGCGGTTGGATCAGTTTCTGGTTTCTGCATTCTTTCCTTTGGGGGCCAGGCACCCAGTGGATGTTGTCTTTGGGGTACGTCGAGTCACATTTGTGCAGGCCCCAGCGTCTCTTCTCTGGCCGGGATTACATCCCGGTATGCCCCTTTATCCTCTATGGTTATCTATGGCACACAATTTAAACTGTAACTGGAATGTTTTTAACTGTAACATCCGTGGCCTCAACAGTACTAATAAACAGCAGGCAGTCAAAGCCAAAATAGAGGAGGTTTATGAATGTAACATCTTCTGTATTCAAGAGACTAAAAAAGAACATATTGATATATCTTTCCTTAAGCGAGTGGCGCACAGAAGATTCAACAAATTCGCTTATGCACCATCTAGGGGTGCCTCAGGAGGTATACTAGTGGGCTGGAATGACAATCTTCTTCATGGGGAGTCTCTAGAAATTAGGGACTTTGCCATTTCTATACGGTTCACATCTCGACAGAATGGGGTCGTTTGGCACCTGGTCTCGGTCTATGGACCTTGTCAAGGTCCTCGCCGGCAAGAATTCATTGAGTGGTTATGGAACCTAGATTTGCAACCGCAAGAGTTATGGATGATACTGGGGGATTTCAACTTCTATCGTCACACTAGTGACTGTAACCGCACCGGAGCGAATGCAGGTGACATGCAGACTTTCAATATTATCATCCTACACTTGGGACTTATTGAAATCCCTTTACAAGGAAGGAAATACACTTGGAGCAACATGCAACAGTCCCCCCTACTTGAACAACTAGACTATTGCTTTACTTCAGCGCAGTGGTCTCTATCATTCCCAAACTCTACACTTCGGCTGCTAGCCAGGGACACATCTGACCACGTTCCGCTAGTGGCCCAGATCAGCACTACCATACCCAAGGCAAAATGCTTCAGATTCGAGAACTACTGGCTCAGGCATCCCCAATTTTTCTCCATTGTTAAAGACTCGTGGGATCATCCCCTAGCCACAGTTGGGAGTGCCAAGAGAGTATCTGCTAAATTAAAACGATTGAGATACAAGCTAAACAAGTGGAGTAGAACACTGGGTGGCCTGAATAAACTGATCAAGCGAGCAATGAAGTTATTCTGATCATGGACACAATGGAAGAACAAAGGGCATTATTTCCACAAGAAAGCAGCTTCAGAAAAATGATCAAACGCCAACTTGCTCAGCTTATCAAGCAACGAAATGATTACTAGAGACAACGCTACACAGAGCGATGGGCCATGCTTGGAGATGAGCCAACAAAATTCTTCCTGGCCACGGCAACGGAAAGGTATAGGAGAAACAACATCCCAGTCATTCAGGACGACCAAGGAGTAGAGCTGATGGACCATGGGCACAAAGCTTCTGCTCTCTAGAAGGAATTCAACGAAAGGTTAGGCCAATCTGACCCGACTCATCAATGGCCACAAATTCAGCAATGGGTTTTGCCCAGGCAACACTTACAAACACTGTGCAACCCAGTCACCAGAGAGGAAGTTGACGCCACAATCAAGACGATGCCAAGCGATAAAGCTCCAGGTCCAGACGGGTTCAACATAAAATTCTTTCAAGCATGTTGGCACATCATTAAGGAAGATATATATCTGCTCTGCTCGGATTTCTTCAATAACAACATCAGTATCCAGCCACTGAATAGCTCTTTAATCACTCTCATCCTAAAGATCAACAATCTCTGCAGGGTTGCAGACTACAGGCCCATATCACTATTGAACACCACTTCCAAACTGATCACCAAAATACTCTCAGTACGATTGCAGGAAGTCACCACAACCATCATCCACAAAAATCAATATGGCTTCATCAAAAAAAGAACCATCCAGGACTGCATGGCATGGGTCTTTGAATACCTCCACCAATGTAGGAAAACCAACTCAGGTATCATAGTGCTCAAACTGGACTTTGAAAAAGCCTTTGACAAGGTGGAACATGACTTCATATTACATATGTTGCGAGTTTTTGGTTTTTCTGATCAGTGGATCAAATGCGCAACAGACATCCTATCAACTGCCATTTCTTTAGTGCTTCTCAATGGAGTACCAGGCAAGACATTCCATAGTAGAAGAGGGGTTCGGTACGAGGACCCACTGTCCCCCCTTCTTTTTGTATTGGCAGTCAATCTCCTGCAAATATCAATCAACAAAGCGGTTGAGTTGGGGCTTCTGACATTGCCACTGCACCATGGAATAAATGTGGAATTCCTGGTGGTCCAATATGCAGATGACACTATCCTAGTTCTCAAGGCTAATCAGAGAGAGCTCTTCTTTCTGAAAAACCTATTGCAATCTTTCGGAGGAGCGACAGGTCTAAAAGTGAATTGGGGAAAATCAAGCCTAATGCCAATCAACATTGATGAAAAGGAAACCACAATCCTTGCAGCCACACTGGGCTGCACCATTAGCTCATTTCCATTTACATACTTGGGATTTCATATGAGCCTTGACAGACCAAAAGTAGACTCCTTTGAAGGGCTCGTCTCATGAGTACAGAAGATGCTAACCGGAGCAGCAACATGGTTATCAATGGCTGGCCGATGCACACTCATTAACAGCATCATATCCGCTATACCTATGTATGCCATGTGCACTATCAAGCTGAGAAGTCCAGTCATTCAAGCAATTGACAAAGCCAGAAAACAATGCTTGTTGAGAGGCTCAGATATCAACGGCAAAGGCCGGCCTCTGGTGGCCTGGCACCAAGTGACAACACCAAAGGAAAATGGGGGACTAGGTCTCAAAAACCTCACTTCAATGAATGATGCCCCGCTCATGAAATTCCTCTGGAAAATCTATAACAAAGCTGACATCCCCTGGGTCCATCTCATACACCAACGTTACTGTAACAATGGTAAGTCACCGCATGGCACAAAAGGAAAAGGATCCTTCTGGTGGAGGGACGTAGTAAGACTATTTGACTCATTTCTCAAGAATTTTGAGGTCAAAGCTGGAAAAGGGGACACATATCGGCTCTGGTAGGATCAGTGGGAAGGTCACTTGCTCAGAAAGGACATGCCTCGCCTGCACTCCTTCGCAAAGAAACCCAGCATCTCTATGGCCCAATTCCTCAGCAGACCAGATCACCTCAGCCATTTCTTCCAACCATTGTCATATGAAGCCTTGCTGGAACTGGTCAACCTGGAAGCGCTGCTGGATGAGGTTTCTCACAGGGACCCCTCGCAAGACGTATGGAGTCTGACATGGGGAGTAAGGATATTCAGCTCCAAGAATATCTACAACAACTGCTACAACCACATCAAGCCACCAGCACCCTTTAGTTGGATTTGGGCTTCGAGGGTGGTAAAGAAAGTGAAGATCTTCACATGGCTTATGTTTCGGGACCGGCTCAACTCACGCAACCTCCTGAAGAGAAAGAACAGAGCCATTGATGGGAATGACTACACCTGCGTGCTTTGTGTTGACAATGTGGAGGAACTCACTTACCATCTCTTCTTTAGCTGCTCCTTCAGCATGGCATGTTAGAACGTCCTTGGGGTTCATTGGGACCATGACATCCCTTTCTTCGACACTCTGCAGAAGGCCAAGCACAGTTGGAGTCGTCGAGCCTTCATGGAAATCTTCTCTATAGCGGCCTGGGAGATTTGGATTGTTCGTAACAACTTCATTTTTAGAAACTCTCCCCCTACTGTAAATGCCTGGAAAAGATCCTTCATTGCTTCTACCAGGCTTCAAGCTTGTCGCTTTAAGCCTGAGGATTGGGACTGTGTGCTCCTGTGGCTACAGAGCTTGTAAGGGTTGTTCCTCTCTCTAGAACACCTAGTCAAGTGCTGCTGTGCCTTTGTAACTTAAACTCTGTTTCGTTTTTTAATATATTTTCATAGCTGTCGGGGTTCTCCCTTGCAGTTTTTATTTGTCAAAAAAAATTCTAGGCAATTGTTAAGTGCATTAGATATGTCAATTTGGAAGATGAAAGTCACATCTATTCGTGAATCTACTGTCATGAGTACACTTACTTTAGATGTGCTATATTCCAAGTTAAAAACTCATGAAATTGACATAATATCATGTAAGAACCCCAACAAGTCTATTGCTTTTGTTTCTCAACGTGACATGCCTAGCTCCAGTCAATCTTCATCTTGTGGTACACTTGCTTTGTTGTCCTCTCTAACCCTTGAACAGATTGAGGAGTTTCCAAAGGAAGATCTAGTACTTCTCTCTACTAGGTTCTCAAAAGCATTGCAAAATGTGAGAACTAGAAGGAGAGGAAGCTCCGGACCTCAACGATGTTTTGAATGTGGTAAGACACGACATTTTCGTTCAGATTGCCCTAATCTTTCAGGTCCTACTTCCCGGGATGAAAAGCAAACAAGGACAAAGCACTCCTCTGCAAACGATAAGAAGAAAAAGAAGGGTTTTACGGGACGTCAACTGGTGAGAAGTTTTTTCTCCGCACTTTAGGAACTTGGCTCAAGCGATGTGGACATTGGAAGTGACGAAGATGAAGATGATTTGGCAAACTTGTGCTTCATGGCGGGCAAATCAAGATCAAGTATAGAGGATGCAGAACACAACAGCGACAATGAAGAGGTATGTCCTACTTGCGAAGAAATATGTGATGCTATTTCTCGTGCCACTATTATAGTTAAGAAAAAGGACAAAAACCTTAGGGATAGTGCTGCTAAAATTCAATCACTAGAATTTGAAATCAACCATTTAAGAACTTTGATTCTTAGTGATGATGCATGTCCCTAATGTGATTTAATATATGAACAATTGTCCTCATTAAGAAGTTTGCACACCTCCACACTTGATAAACTTGAGTTAGAAATTGAAAAGAATAGAGAGCTTGCTGCACTTAATGATAAAAACTTGAAAGATGCTAGTTGTTCTACATTTGATTTGCATAGTTCTACTTGTGATGATCTTGATAAGAAACTACAAGATGCTATGAATGAAATTTCTATATTGAACAATGCTTTATGTTCTCATGAAGTTAAATTTTGTTCCAATTGCAAATTAAAAGGAAAAACTTCATTTGAAAATTGCCTTGATCTGTCCAATAAACTTGATAACATGCATAGGACATTAGATCGGTTTTGTAATGGGAATAAGAACCTAAACTTGCTGCTGAATTCTTCCAAGTCTTGCAATGATAAAACTGGTTTAGGTTTTGATTCTCATGCTCATGCTAAGGCACATCCACCTAAAATTGTAAAGTCATTAGGAAGTGGTTTGATTCAAACAGTTCCTAAAGAAAAAGTAGTTTTCAAATCTGCAGGAGTGTTGTCTCATTCGGTTTCAAATAAAAATGTTGCATGCTCATCTATACATGAAAAAAAAAGTTAAATTTCATTGTACCTACTGTAGTAGAGATGGTCATGTCATAGATTTTTGTTATAGACTAGCTAAACAACAGAAAAAGTAAAGAATGATTGCTAGATCTCATAATTTTCATGCAAAATTTGCTGCACTTGCTAAACCGAATGATAGGAACATGCAATCTGCTGTAATGAGTCAAAAATATGCAAAGGTTGCTCCCAAACATAATGTATTTTGTGATACACATGTAACATATCGTAGGATAGTATTTGGGTACAAAAATCCTCAAGCTTTGGCTCATAAACCTGCTGTTTTATCTCAGCTTTCGTGTGTTATTCCTGCTGGACGTCGTGTGACTCAGTACTAGATTCCTAAATGCCTTTTGACTAACCCCAGTATTGAGTGATCGACATATTGTGCTTCTAGGTAGGTTACACGCTTGAGGAAGGAAAACATTTGGATTGTGGATTTAGTTTGCTCACGTCACATGACCGGTAACAAAGAATGGTTCTCCTCCCTCTCTTTTGTGTCACATGTAGAGAATGTTACTTTTTCCGATAATTCTTCAACTCCGATAATTGCTAAGGGTTCGATTAGAGTAAATAATCACTACACTTTGAAGGATGTGGCACTTGTTAAAAATTTGAAATACAACTTGCTTTCTGTTTCACAACTGCTAGATGATAATCTGGAAATTATTTTCACTAAAAATTGATGCAAAGTTGTAAATTCAAATAGTGAGCTTATTTTTAACATGTCTCGGTTTGGAAGAGTTTTTAAAGCTGATTTTGATATGTCTTCCTCTAAGCATAGGTGTCTAGTTGCTAATGATTCAAAGGACTTATATTTTTGGCATCGTAGACTTGGTCACGTAGGCTTTGATCATCTAACGTGTGTTAGTGCTCTTGATCGCATACGTGGGCTGCCTAAGCCTAAAGGGGACAAATAAATTGTGTGCCCTTCTTGTAGACATGCTAAGATGGTTGTAGGATCACATACTCCTCTCACAATGATCATGACAACTGAACCGGGTCAACTTTTGCACCTTGACATCGTAGGACCTTCACTAGTACCTCCACCTCAAGGTCACACTTTAATTGGAACTAAATAGGTGTTTAAAAATAGACAAAGTGAGAATGGGGTTGTGGTTAGGAATAAGGCTAGGTTGGTTGCTCAAGGTTTCACTCAAGTTGAAGGTCTAGATTTTGATGAAACTTTTGCTCCTGTTGCTAGATTAGAAGCCATAAGAATTTGTTAGCTTTTGCTGCATCTAAAGGTTTTAAGCTTTATCAAATGGATGTTAAAAGTGCTTTTCTTAATGGCTACATAGATGAGGAGGTTTAGGTCAAACAACTACCGGGTTTTGAAAATTCAGATTTTCCTAATGATGTTGACAAACTGTCCAAAGCCTTGTACGGTCTCAAACAAGCCCCTAGAGCATGGTATGATAGGTTAAAAACATTCTTACTTGAAAAGGGGTTTACTATGGGCAAGGTTGATAAAACTCTTTTTGTGCTTAAGCATGGCAATGACTCATTATTTGTTCAAGTATATGTGGATGATATTATCTTTGGTTGTACTTCTCATGATCTTGTGTCCAAGTTTTCGGCTATTATGAGTTCAGAATTTGAGATGAGTATGATGGGAGAACTCACGTACTTTTTGGGGCTGCAAATCAAGCAAACCAAGGAGGGTACCTTTGTGCACCAAACAAAGTATACAAAAGACCTCCTAAGGCGCTTCAACATGGACAAAAGCAAGCCTCTTCGGACACCAATGGGAACAGCAAAAATACTTGAACTTGATGAAGATGGTGAACCCGTGGATCAAAAAGAATATAGAAGCATGATCGGATCAATTTCGTACCTCACAGCATCAAGACCAGACATACAATTTAGCGTATGTCTTTGTGCACGGTTTAGAGCCTCCCCACGTGCTTCACATCGTCAAGCCGTCAAAAGGATTCTCAGGTACTTACATGGAACTCAAGAATTTGGCATTTCTCTTCCTTTTTCCTCAACCATCACTTTGAAAGCTTTTTCGGATGCTGATTTTGGGGATTGTAGGATTGATAGGGAAAGAACTTCTGGTGCTTGTCATTTCCTTGGTAATTCACTTGTTGCTTGGTCCTCTCGAAAACAAAACTCGGTTGCACAATCTACAGCTGAATCTGAATATGTAGCTGCTGCTAGTGCTTGCTCACAAATTTTTTGGATTGTTCAAACACTTAAGGACTATGGGGTCGATCTACATAGTGTTCCACTATTTTGTGATAACACTAGTGCCATCTGCATTGCTAAAAACCCCGTGCAACATTCTAGAACTATGCACATTGACATTAGGTATCACTTTCTCTGTGATAATGTTGAAAAAGGAAACATTGTACTTCACCATGTAGATACCGAACTACAATTGGCTGACATTTTTATAAAACCTTTGGATTTCACTCGTTTTTGTTTCATTCATAGTGATATATGGGTTATTCATCCTCATGGCTTAAATTGAGGGGGAGTTTTGAAACTTGGAAAGTCTATGTGTGAATCTGAACTTAAAATAATATGAGCATAGTATTTCATACATATATGACTTTGTGATTCCTTTTACATGCTGAAAGTTCTTACTACATTACTCATGTTATACATTTCGTAGTTTTTGCCATGACTAGTAATTGGAATAATTACTTACGCTAAATCTGGTCATGATCGAACTTTCTTCCTGTTTTGAATTGTTGCATGCTCACAGGTGCTTTTAATATTGAAAAATTAATCAATCAACTATTCACATGTTGAGCTTTTATGATCAAATAAAAATGAGAAAAGATCAAGAGAATATGCATGCATCGCACTTCTTCTTTTGAGATGGCTTATCATTGCACTTGGATATGAACATGGAAGAAGTTGTGTATGACTAAAACCATGTCCTTGAGCTTCTGATTGTCAAATGGCATAGGCTTGGCTTGGTTGGTTAGAATAAGGCAGATGCGCATATAATCTCTTGGAAATATTATATGATCTAAATTTGTGCTTTGAAAAATAATAAAATGCAGCAACAAGTGTCATGCTTTCATGTTTTGAAATAGTTAAGTTTGTGAGATCATGACTTGTTTAAATTGAAAATTACATTTGATATCTAGCATGGTTTACACTACTTTATGTATCTCATTGATGTGATAGTGTAAGTTACTTGATAGTATGACTTCGGTGAGCTTTGTTTTATATGTATGGGTTATAATATGCTCATAACAATTAAAATTTGTCTTATAAACCTTGCTGGATACATTGTCAAAGGGGGGAGACAATATGTGAATTTTTAAAGATAAGTTTGCAGGGGGGGGAATTGATTACACATTGCACATATTCACAATTGTTTTTGGCATGATTCTTCTCAGGGGGAGAATTTGAGAAACTGTTTTCAAAACTTTTAAAGTGAATAAGCCAATGTTCGGATCTTAAGTGGTGTTGCCAATGCATTCATCAAGGGGTGGGGGGGATTGCGAGACCTATGTGTGTTGAATACATTGGCTATGGCGATAAAAGTTTTGTAACTACCAATACACCTTTATCATTAAGGTCCGACTCTAGGTATGACTAGCTTTTGTTAGCTCTGGCGCTAGGTCCTACTAGCTTTGGTAAGCTCCGGTTCAAGGTCCGGTTAGCTTTGGCAAGGTCCGGTGCTTGATCGCAGTGTTTCTGCTTTTATCTTGCAATGTTTCGAACTTTCTTTACACCTATGGAAAGGTTGCTTAGTATTCTTTTGCTAAGTTTTTGGTGTGTTTTGATGGTTAAGGATGATATCATTTTTCTATGGTTTGCAACAAGCTTATGTGAGGTGCTCACGTAAGATGTTGTAGTTTCAGAACTAATGTGAGTCAAGTCGAGGACTTGTGCTCGAAAGTATTGGTTGTTTATTCATGTGCAGGTGTTGCTTGAGTTCAAGACATGGCTGGTGACGGGATCCATTTAACTAGTCTTAGGGAGAATATGAGGTTCAACAACGAAGTTCAGGAGGAATTGTGGTTGAGTTGATCGGGAGGTTGCGCAACATGTTTGAATCAAGAACAATGCATATGAAGGTATCGTGGACGTCATTGGATGATGTTTGCACATATTCAAGGAGTGCATAGACATGGATACATGGTTCCGAGACATGATTAAGAGATGTGGACGTAAAGAATTGGTCGGAAAGGTCCAACCGACTAGGTTATGGACTCAGGTTGCGGTTGAGTCGTGTTTCACTCAAATATGGAAAGTTTTGAGTTGGTTATGATAAGATTTCGTGTGGGTCACGAATTTGAGTTGTTTTAGAAATGTAGTATACGTTCCTAAGGTATTTGTAAGTCTTAAGATTGCTTCTATCTGCATATAGAAGAGTCCTAAGCAGTTATGGAAAGTTTCGATTCGTGATTTGAGTAGGATTAGAGTCCTAGTCGAGATTGGGTTGGCCTAAGGGCTGGTTATATAAGCAAGGGAGGCCAGAGCTCATGAGAGACTACTTTGGGGCTGTTCCTCTTGTGTTCTATTGAATAAAATTTGTAGTTGAAAGGAACTTTTGTGCCTTGTTCGTCTGACTTGTACCAGACAAGTTTTTCTCGTCGAGTTTCTGCACAGCACTACCTTTCTTTGGTGGTTTTATCATAACTCAAGTTTTACAGATCCAATTGATGTGATTGTTTTTGGGTTTTCTTCACAACTTGATTATCTATCATGTTTCAAAATTTCACAGTCATTGGATTTGTGGTTTCTGATCTACACGAGTTTCTTTGCAGCATTCCACAACTGTTTTTCTCGGGTAGGACAGATTGACCTTTGTTCGATCTTTCAATCGTAACTTGAGTTACTCTCGATGGATTTTAGTGATTCTTGTTGTGTCATCTTCGTGACTTGATTATCTCTGATATCTATCACTTTTTCATGGCGAGACACGTTTATATTAGTCTCACACATGATTTCTTTAACATATCGTTTTTATACCGAAGGGGTTGGGATTTAATTGTTTCTGCTGCGTAAGATTTTTTAATCTACCATTCACCCCCTTGTTAGCTATTCACGTGCTCTTCGATCCTATAGAATGCACTCGTGTACATGTGTTGAACGTCCTGGGCACACATATGCGTTTACTTGGTTCATTTACGAAACTGGGTGTCACAGTTCGGACGGCATGTCTTGCTTTTTCCGCCATACCTTCTTTGGCGGCTTGGTGGACTTGGGCCTTTGGGGAGGCCTGGACTTCTCCGTCTTCTTGGGGTGTCGGCATGGAAGATAGGATAGGTTTTCTGCATAGATCAAATTCCTCATGAATGCAATGAGCGGGTCCACCTTTGGAGGTGTGATTTTGACCTCTTGAATGTGTTTAACACTCGCCCCAATGCGGATCATGGAGCATTGCTCCAATTTTGGGTGAAAGTTAAACTTTTCCTCCTTGCCATTGATATGGAAGTGATTTCTCCAGATCCCACATCTATGCGAGCCTTCGCGGCGCTTAGGAACGGGCGCCCAAGAATGAGCGGCGTATCCTTCTCGACCTCCATGTCAAGCACCACGAAATCCACGGGTATGAAGCAGTTCTGGATTTTCACCGGGACATCTTCAGCAATACCCTCAAGATAACGGACTGAGGAATCAACCAGTTGGAGCTGCATTGGTGTTGGAGTAAGTTCTATGAAGTTCGGCTTGTCGAAAACCACCTTGGGAATCACACTCACGCTTGCTCCATGGTCACAAAGGGCCTTGTCAAAGTGGTGTGCCTCAATTGAGCATGAGATTGTAGGACATCCGGGGTCCTTCAGCCAGTTGCCTCCTTGTAGAGAAATCATATTGGCACTTTCCACGGGAGGTTTGGGCTGTCCTGGCATCTTGCCATTCTCCATTGGAGGAACAACAGCTGCCAGTTGAGCCAACTGAGTCTCCAACATCTTGTTGAAACTCAATTGATTCTTGAAGGCCCAGGATAGTCCTTCAATCTTGGCATTAATGTTTTCTAGGGTCTTGCCATTGGCTGACAACTTCTTGGATACAGCCTCATTGATCTTCAGCTGGCCAATGGCAAGTTCTCTCAAGTTGGGCTGATTTCCATTGTTGCCATTGTTGTTGTACCCTCCTTGAAAGAATGGGCGTGGTTGGCCCCACCCTTGATCTCCTGGATGATAGCCATTGTTGTTTCCATTGTTGGCTAGGTATAGGGCATCCTCACGGGTTTCTGGGCAGTCATTGCCCAAATGGCCCATGTTGCCACAGACTTCGCAAGTGATGTGAGAGTCTAAGGCATAGGCATTGCCGCACACTTTACCATTGCCTTGTCCATTGATCTTCTTCATAAGGAGGTCCAATTTAGCAGTGATCATGTCCACCTCCTTCAAGGTGTGCATACCTCACTAGCGAGTATGGAGACGCTTGTCGCTCCAACCCACATTTGACACCATCTTCTCAATCAAATCCTTGGCTTTGGGCACCATCAATGAGAAGAAGGCACCTCCAGCAGCAGCATCAACATGGTCACGGGCGAAAGGGATCAACCCGTTGTACAAGTTTTGGATTATGAGCCAATCATGCATCCCATGGTGGGGATAGGCTAGGATATACTCCTGCAGCCTTTCCCAAGCCTCGGGAGTAGATTCCTTAGAATCTTGCTAGAAGATGGAAATTCTTCCACATAGGGCATTGGTCTTGCCCAACTGGAAAAACTTAGCGAGGAATGTCGTAGATTTCTCCTAAGTGTCTACAGCACTTCGGTTCGCGTAGAACCACTGTTTCGCTCTCCAGAGAAGAGAGAACAGGTACAGCCTAAGACGAGCAGCATCAGGAGATACGTCCTTTATATTAAAATGTTGCAGATCTCAAGGAACTATTGCAGTTGAGCACTTGCATTATCGTTAGCATTCCCACAAAATGGGTTGGCTTGCACAATAGTGATGAGGCCAGTCTTGATTTTGAAGTTTATGTCTCCCGTGTTAACAGTGGACCCAACAGGCACATTGTTAGCAGAGGGAGCCGAAAACTCACAAAGGGTCTTTTGGGCCATTGGTGTTTCGGTTGTTGGTGCGGTTTTGCTGGCTTGCTTTGCCGCTCAAAGCTTCTAGTAACAACATGAGGTCGATATCTTAGAAGGGACTCGGGATCTTCAACAAAGTTTTTTGGCAAGCGGAAACCAGACATACACTACCCTGTTTTTACATAGAATGCGAAAACAAAGAAGGGTCATCCTACTAAAACCTAAAAGGGCCCCATCCTATTCACTCAATCATGCAATACTTCGGTTGCCTTTCCCGACAACGGCGCCAGAAATTCTTAATGATATTTCCTACGCACTATAATAATTCATCCCTAGAAGTGGTGCCAGAAATGCTTGTTGGTAGGTTTTAATCCTCAAGTGAATGTCCGCAAGCGCACGAAAACTATCGATGTAGCATTTCCCCTTTAAAGTGTATTCCCAAAGGGTGTCATTAATATTTTCCCAAAGGAAGGCTAGGTGGAAGTAAAACAATCATCAAGTGGAAAGGCTAGGTTGGTCTAGGTAGGGTTCTAGAAAGGATGGGATAAATGATAAGTGGAGGTAGTGTGACACACACAAGAACATCCTATCCTAAGGGGATAAATGAGGTAATAGAGGGACTAGGCTAAAAGTTAGGTAGATACTCCTACTATGCTTCTAATGTACATATACATAGCCCAAGTTAGTTACTAATGATTATATTAATTATGAATTCTCATGCTAAGTGGATTAACATATTGGGGCACGGGTTCACCACTAGCAACACTAGGCGACTCCCGCCAAGAGCCTGTGGCTTAGCCAAACATGGAGGATTACAAAGGACACATAGGGCTATCACCACCTATACCTACCTCTTCAATCTGTGGGTCTACGAGACATTCAACGCTACTCTCTATCCTAGCACCATGCTAGCATATGAAGTGATTACCTTAAGAGCCTAGGCACAAGCCATCCTAAGGCAATGAACTAAATCATCGTTGAACTAATGTTAATTCATAGAATAAGTGATTCATATTAACATAGTCATATCATACCTAATTGGACTATAGTGGGGGTTTATAGTGTTTATGAGAATCTAATGAGAATGGTATAGCACAATTATAAACACTATTCCTACCACATACAAGGAATCCACAATCAAACATGAAACGCTTCATCCAAGTATATGAACAATAGTAGACTAAAGATATCATCTTTATTATGAATAAAGTCACATATACAAATAGGAATATGAGAGCCATACCTTTCCCAATTGAAAACTGGGAAGAGAATCCTTCTAATCCTCTCCTACTTGGACTATGGACTAGAGACTCTCCTCTCTACAGCATATACCCCTCGAAACCTATGGAGAGTAGTGGATACAAAGGATGAATACTCAAGTGGTTTGTATTGAAGTGAGTGTGAGGGGTCCTATTTATAGCTTGATGAAGGGTCCGTTCCCACCACTAAAATCGCATGAATCAGTCACCCATGACCTCTTCAAGCCGGGAGGAGCCTACACATAGACTTTGACCGAGAATGGCGCCAGGACCTAGTCAGCTGACTAGGGGGGTCGACCAACCTAGTCTTGGTCCCTTTTGCGGTGTGCTTCCTCTAGGTGACTGACAGGTGGGTCCCACTGACTTATATTGGTGCTACATCGTTGGATGGCCTCAGATACTTCTGTTTGTGGGCCATTTGATCCATGTGGTGCCATGTGGCATCACCTGATTGGCTGGAATGATAATTTATAGGATCCATCCCCTTGTTTCACTTCATTTTTGCATACAATCCCTGCATGCACTACTTTCTCCAAGGACAAGTGGAAATAGGTTAAATAGAAAGGTGATGTGTGAAAGAAATGACAATTCCTACACATAATTGAGTTGTATTGACAGGTGAAAATTATGTATAACGACCGTCAACAAATACCACTCCTAAGGTTTAGAGTAGTCCTAGTGGCTGCCAAGTAGAGGGAGAGTGTGGTGAGAGTTTAGGAGAAGGAGGCCTGGGCTTGTCAAGTTCCTCTTCTACACTTGTGTCCCTACAAAGTTGTACTCAAATCAAGTAATCCCTTTGTGAATTCAATTCAAGTTTGATTCTCAATTCATAGTAGTTTGCACATGTAGTTACTTATGGGTTCATTGATTTAATTTATTAGAGGCTCTAGTTGTAACTTTGTGTTCGAAACAACTAGAGTGGTGGTGCTTAGGTTAGAAATCACCACTGAATATCACGTAGACCCACAGATTGAAGAGGTAGGCAGTAGGTGGTGACAGCTCTATCTGTCCTTAGTAATCATCCTTGTTCGGCTATGCCATAGGCTCTTGGCGGGAGTCGTCCTAGTATTGTTAGGTGTAAACCCATGCCTGAAGCAAGCAACTACTACAAATTCTTTGGAATTAGAATCAATACGTTGAACTCCTCTCTCTTCCTTGCCTACAAAACAACTTTGTGTCCTTGGGTGAATTATTTCGTAAGATTACACACACATTACTTTGATTTGATACCCTTGGAATACTCTCTTAAGGGGAAGTGTTACACGATAGTTTTGGTGCACTTGTGGATTTTATCTGTGATGTAAGAAACATCAACAGTACTCTGGATTCATTCTCCTGTTTCCTCCTTCCTGGTGACACTTCTGGAGGTCCTCGAGCTCCAGCTTCATCACCTGTCACCGACCTCTCTAGTGGTGGTGGTGGTGTTCTCGCACTTCTGCGAGATGTTCGTCGGGGTGTACCCGTCTGTGCTGGTGTTTCGGCAATTCTTCGTGCTGAGGCAGACTAAGAAGAAGAGCAAGACGAGCTTCCTCGGTGCCTACTACCTCTAGCATCGGGCCAAAAGCCCCTTCAAGTACATCTTCACTCTCCTCAGCGAAATGGGCTGACAGAAGGAGTGATTGGGTGGTAGTACATGCTGATGCCCATGATTGCATGGTCTTGACCACTGACTGACCAACACTCAAGAAGAAAATCTGGGAGGAGCGCCCAGAGTTGGAGCCGGCGTTTACCCTGATGATGGAGAGGATCCTTTTTTTGGCATATCATGGTTTGTCGGAGCTGATGGTGCTGGCGGGCTTCATGCATCGATGTCTGGCCCCCCTCCAGCATCGTAGCCATCCTGCATGGCTATACTTTGGGCTGCAGGACGGCACCAGGCTGGTGCAGGTTCGCAACACGGAGATGACACTGCAAGAGGTGTTTGATGTAATCTCCAAGGCATGTGACGACCCACTATCTCTCGACATCTTCAACCTTTTGCGGTTCTGTCCACCGCTTTGCTTGGATCGAAACCTTCGGGTGAAGATCCTGAAGGAGATGTCGAACCTGGACGCGCTCAGTCTCGCATTGCGGCAGGTTGGCAATGCAGACTGTGCACTAGCCATCGTCGACCCTCCATAGGAGTCTACACCTACTCCATGCTCCGAAGCGTCAAGGGGGGGGGGGGGGGGGGAAGACGCACTCTCTAACGGAGGGAAAGGCAAGGCACCGGTCCGTGACATAGGGAAGGGGAAGTCACCGGTGATCAAGGTTGTGAAGGAGAAACGCCCTCGGTCGACGCTGCGGGCAATCCTCGTTCCAAGTCAACGTCTGCCAAAGCGACTCTCCTCAGCATCGGGTATTGGTGGTTCTTTGAGGGGGGGAGGCAACCCGTCAAGTGATGATTCCGCATTCATCTGCGACCGGTGCACCGGCCGGCATCTTCGCCATCGATGCAGTCCAAGGCACCAAAGAATGCTATGGAAGCGCTACACCCATGGAGCCTCAGACCAAGAGGCCTCGGGCCACCGGCCATCTTGCCCCAGGTTTGGCAATGGACATCGGTGGCGGCTCCAGAGGAGTCTCCAGGAGTTGCACCGTTGGAGTCGGTGGGGACACGCTGATGCAGGGTGGCAGCATTGTCGGTAGTTCTGGTGGAGGTCTGGTCAGATCGACCCCCCTACCATGCTATCAACAGGGCCCGTAGCCTCAGAGCCACTGAAGATCAAGGCCTGCTGGAGCTTCCAGGGACGTCGGTAAGGCATTCTTACCAATGCTTGCATTTTTTTCTCATATGTTCTTCTCTTTTGGACAAACGTTGATTTTGATCTGCAGGTCTACGTCAGCTGTTGTGATACCTTTACCACCGGGGGTAGTGTCCCGGAGTGCTCTAATGTCGCCCCAGGAGGCTACGGCTGCACCAGTGGAGCAGACTGCCAAGCCGGTACAGGGGAGCATTGCTCCAATGTTCGCGCTTAGCACAGGTAGTGAAGCATCTTCGCCCACTTTACCAGAGGCAATGTCAGAGTTGGCTCAGCGAGCTGAGGGCCCAGCCTCCGAGGCTGTTGATTCGACAGGTGGCTCCTTGGGAGATGGTGGTGCTACCGCTTCGGGTAGTGCCGCAACTTCCGCTCAGTCCCCAAAGACGAGACCCCTGGTACTGGTGGTCTCGCCTTCATCGCCGCGGGAGGAAGAGGTTACTGAGATTATCATCGGGCGGGCCTTCCATAGCTTCGCTAGAACCAGAGCACCTCTCCGATGTCATGGACTCGGCGTAGTCCAGCATCAACCTGATGCAGTCCAACCTCCGACGGGCGCAGGGGGCCCTCGCCGTAGAGTGGGAGAAGTTGCGTGTTGAGGACGAGCACCTTCGAGCTTGGGAGGACCTTCTGAGGTCCAGGATCATCGAGGTGAAGGCGATGTATCAAAAGGAGAGTGAGGAGCTGGAGCTGAGGCACCGCTTGGCAAAGGCCATGGACGTAATTTCCCATAAGGTGCTGGTTGACGCCAAGGTAACCAATGACACGGCTGGCGCCTGCCTGCGTGCATTTGAAGAGCTTCGAGAGTCCCTGGGTCATCACGAGGCCACTGTTGCTAAGCGGGAGGTCATTATTGCCGAGCAAGAGGTGGCGACCCAAGCGATGATGACTCGGGCTGCGGTGGATCAGGACAGGCTGCAGTCTCGCGTCGAAGACCTTGAGCTTCAAAAGAGCAAAGTGGTGCGGGATCAGGAGCAGCACCTAGCCGAGCACCAAGAACTCCTCCTGCTGGAGCTTGATGTTCGGGCACGAGAGCAGACTTCGGAGTGTCGAGCTCGGGAGCTCGATCTGTAGGAGTGACAGCTGGCCAGTCATCTGAAAGCTAATGGTAGAGCAGTGGCGGAGACTGGCATCCCAGGTTCTGTTGTGCTACCATAGTCAGTATGCTGAGATACTGCTGGACCCAGTTTTCGAGGCCCCATCGAGGAGCGCGAAGAGACGGCAGTGGCAGAGGTTAAGGATGTTGTCAAACACGTCATCGCGCAGTTCGTCGGGGATTGAGGCTGGCAGCCCACCTTTGTATTCGGGGTTTGCCCCTTTGTAAATATTCTTCAATGAATTTGACTTTGTGTTTGGTTTCTTGGTTTGTCTTGTGCTTCTCAAATTTTTGCTCCGAGTCCTTAGCTGCATAAGGGCTTGAAGAAATTTTACCGAGTTCGTTAGTTTTTGAGGGATCAACGATCGAACAGTTGGCATGGACGATTTGTCATCATTTGACGTCCTGCCTATGGAACTTCCTTAGAGACCCCCTGGTAGATGTAGCCAAGTGGCTGGGCACGCCTACCACTTGATCACAGAATGTCTTCGATGGGCCCCCAGCAGAGCGGGGGAGTTTGAGTAGATGGCTTTAGTGGGGCCCCTGGCGCCAAGCGTTTTCTGAGTAGGGTCGTTGGCGATAGGCCCCTGTGAGGTGTCGAAGCTGGCTGCTCTGGCGTCGCCCACCATCATCACAGAGTCATTGACAGTAGGGCCCTTGGGTGGTGCTTGAGCTAGCTGCTCCGACGTCGCCCACCATCGTCGTAGAGAAGTCCCCTTGGGTAGTGCCAGAGCTGGCTGCTCCGGTGTCGCCCACCATCACCGTAGAGTCGCCAACTGCAGGCCCCTGGAAGGTGTGTAGTTGGATGCTCCGGCGTCGGCCACCATCGTCGTAGAGACGTCGACGATAGGCCCCTTGGGTGGTGCCAGAGCTGGCTGCTCCGGCATCGCCCACTATCACTGCAGAGTCATCAACGGCAGGCCCCCTAGGAGGTGCCAGAGCTGGATGCTCTGGTGTCATCCACCATCGATCTGTAGTAATTTGGCGGTAGGCCTGAATTAGCGCTTTTTGCTATCTTCAACGTGTTGGGACGTTGACGACGGGCCCTGTGGGTGGTGCTGGAGTTTGTTGCTCAGGCTTCACCCATCATCGTCACAGAGTCATCGACGGTAGGCCCCCTCAAAGGTGCCAGAGCTCGATGCTCTGTCGTCGCCCACCATCGTCGTAGAGAAGTCGACAGTAGGCCCCTTGGGAGGTGCCGGAGCTGGATGCTCCAGCGTCGCACACCATTATCGCAGAGACGTCGAGAGCAGGCCCCTTGGGAGGTGACGAAACTCGATGCTTCGGCATTGCCCACCATCATCATAGAGACATCGACGGTATGCCCCTTGGGAGGTGCCGGAGCTGAATGCTCCGGCGTCGCCCAACATCATTGCAGAGTCGTCGACGGCAAGCCCCCTGGGAGTTTTGGGAGCTAGATACTCCGGCATCGTCCACCATTGATGTGTAGTACTTCGACAGTAGGCCCCTGGTGTACAAGTTACCACAAGAGAACCCTATTAGCAACAGGAGCAGGATGGAAGAGTGTACTCACGAATCAGCGCTTGTTGTTGTCTTCGACGTGCTGGGACGTTGACTGCGGGCTCCCTGGGTGGTGCCGGAGCTGGCTTCTCCGGCGTTTCCCACCATCATCATTGAGACGTTGTCGGTAGGCCTCTTGGGAGGTATAGCCCATCGATGCTCAGGTGTCGCCCACCATCATCATAGAGACGTCGATGACAGGCCCCTTGGGAGGTGCTGGAGCTTGATGCTCTGGCGTTGCCCACCATCATTGCAGAGTCATTGATGGTAGGCCCCCTGGGAGGTGCCGGAGTTGGATGCTCTGGCGTCGTCAACCACCGACGTGTAGTACTTCGATTGGCAAGCCCCTGGTGTACAAGTTAACACAAGAGAACCTTTATAGCAACAAGAGTGGGACTAGAGATTGTACTCACGAATCAAAGCTTCTTTCTATATTCGATGTGCGGGTACATTGACGGCGGGCCCCCTCAATGGTGCCAGAGCTGGCTGCTTCGGCGTCGCCCACCATCGTCGCAAAGTTGTCGACGGCAGGCCCTCTGGGAGGTGTCGGAGCTGGCTGCTCCGGGATCGCCCACCATCGTCGTAGAGACGTCGACGGCATGCCACTTGGGAGGTGCCGAGGCTAGCTCCTCCGGCGTTGCCCACCTACATCGTAGAGACATTGACAATAGACCCCTTGGGTGGTGCCCAAGTTGGCTGCTCTGACGTCGCCCACCATCCTCTCAAAGTCATCGACGGCAGGCCCCTTGGGTGGTGCTGGAGCTGGATGCTCTGGCGTCGCCCACTATCGTCACAGAGTCGTCGACGATAGGCCCCCTGGGAGGTATCAGAGCTGGATGCTCTGGCGTCGTCCACCACTGATGTATAGTACTTCAACGGCAGGCCCCTGGTGTATAGGTTACAACAAGAGAACCCTATCAACAACAAGAGCGGGATAGGAGAGTGTACTCACGAATCAGCGCTTGTTGTTGTCTTCGACATGTTGGGATGTCGACGGCCGGCCCCCTGGGAGGCACTAGAGCTGGTTGCCCTGCACACATGGAAAAGGAGGGACTAATTTGCTCGCCGGTTTTACGTGTTCCTCTTCCTTAGCTTCATCATGTCTCACTGTCCTGAGCTGACACACGGGGCTTGGGTAATTCAATGCGTTACTGCTTCAACATCTGGCTCCCGCCGTCCTTAGGGTACAAACTTTCCAACCCATGGTGCTTGTCCGCAGTGCTGAGAGGTAGAGTGTGCATGCTTAGGGTACAGGACCAAGCAAAGCAGTTCACACGCCCTGGACCTCTGGCTTGGCTTAGGCCTTTCCTAGGAGGCCATCCGGCATCACAGGACTCCAAGGATGGGGGCAGCTGTGAGAACCCCTCACACATTGCAGGTACCTCAAGCAAGCCCGCTTGCGATAGAACTGAATGACTCCAGCAAGGGTAAGATACAGAGCGTACATCCGTGTACATGAAGGAAATATACAGTAAACGAGCTGTAACACCCTCATTTTCATGTATCATGCCTTGCATACACTCATATACATGTTTAACATTAATCCACATCAAGAGGAACAAGTTTAAAATTGATTTGGAACATTTAAAATTGATTTGGAACAAAACCGCACTTAAAATGCAGGAAAGTGCGGACTAGTCCGATTTTACTGAGGACTAGTCCGATTTCTCTCTCACTAAAAACGGACATGTCCGTTTTTGCTGCGGACTAGTCCGATTTTGCCTCTAGAAACTTTCAGACATGTTCGATTTTGTGCAGACTAGTCCGATATTCCAAGGATCCTTAAAAATTTGCTAAGTCCCTGGACTTTTCCAAACTAGTCCGATGTTCCAGCGGACTTGTCTGATTTCCTCTCTGTCTAAAGTCGGACTTGTCTGATTTTTGGCCAGACTTGTCCGATTTTCTCTTTGGACGACTTCAGACTAGTCCGGTCCTTTCCGGACTTGTCCGATATTTTGCGACTCTGAGCTGATCTTTTGTTTTACGACTTGTTTCTTGGGTTTCACATTAAGTGGGCCTAGGGACATCGTGCCTAACTCTTTTATATCCCATGTGGGACTCTAAACCGGCCTCTACTCCTCTCAAACTCAAAATCCATCTAACCCTAGCCTCCACCTCTATATAAACAACCCCACCCCTTGGCTTGACATCTATTTGCCACTTTTCCACCCCACCCAAACCCTAGTTCGTGGAGAGCCACCACCAAGGAGGGAGGAGGAGATCCCAAGCAAGAAGAAGAAGAGGAGGAAATGAAAGGGGATCAAGATCTCCACCAAGTTTGTTCTTCATCACCAATTCATAAGTTCATCACCAACCCTAGATCACCAAGATCCAAGTGTTACCTCCAAGTTTCTTGATTCATTGGAGTTCTAAACACCTGGCATGCCTTCTATTCTCTTTTCCTTACGTACCCCTAATCTCCAAATTTATGTCGATCTAGAAAACCTAGTTCGCTAGTTTGGCAAAGTGCGGACTAGTCCGGCCTTCTGCAGACTAGTCCGATTTCTCTGACTAAATTGTGTCAAATTAATTCTAAAATTTGATCAAATCAACTCCAAACCTGTATAAAGTTGTTAAAAACTATTAGAACTAGTTAGTGATCATTAAAAGCAATCTATTAACAAGTTCTACCTTGCATTTGCATTAATCATGCATGTCATGTCATATTGAGTAATATTTGTGCACTCTTTGATTGTGTTTCTTGTTTGTATGTTTATTGTGCGGATTAGACGAATTTGCGCTAGAGAGTGCCGCGGAGGATCTACAGCACCAAGATTTTGAAGGCTTTGACCCTAATCAACAGCAAGAGCAAGGCAAGTGTCCTTGAAGCATATTGATCTTGTTTTTAAAGTAAATGTTTTGTTTGCAAACTGCATGCTTGTGTCAATTTCATGGGAAATCCTATGGTAGGAAGTTTACTAGTTTTGTTGACCACCCTTGTCACCTGGAATATATGGTAGAGAGTCGGGAAGGTCTTTTTACCTTTTGCTTCGCTTAATCAACTGGGATGGAAGGACAACTACACTACTTAATTTAATTATGTATTAATGAGATTGTGGTTGACATGAACTGGTTAATATGATATGGTAATGGGTGATCTAAGCAAGCCTGGTATGTGGATGGGTTGGATGTTATGGTGGTTTTGCTTGCTTTAAATCTAAGGACCGGTTCATGGAGCGACCATTCAGGATTTACAATGTCACCATGAGGCCAAGTATGGGTGCGGTGTAGCTGATTTATTAGGGATTTGCTAGTGCTGTTTGGACCATTGCGGATGCTCGGGGAAGGGGTAGTCGGATTGGGTTTGTTAATGATTGGTGGGACTACCCTGAGATCCAAATGGCTCAAGAGGGGGCCCTTGGTTGAAGATGTGCTCTGTGGGAGACATCGCCACTGGTGAAATCTCAGTGGGGTCTAAATAGGCTAGTAATCCCTTTGTAAAGGCTATTTTGTGATCTCTTGGCCACACACTGATGGAAGTGTGAGGCGGCATAATCGAGGTTCTAGTCATCGAAAGGTGATGAAATCACAAACACGTGGGTAAAGCGGTACAACCTCTGCAGAGTGTGTCTAAAACTATCATGATAGTCGTGCTCCCGGTTATGAGCAACCTGGGCCCTCTAATGATTAGAGGAAAATTGGGATTTGGGATGGTTGTGGTTTGGTAATGGTTATGGATGGTTATGAATTAATTTCTGGTACTGAATATGGATATTGGTATGTGATGATGGATATAGAATATGGACTGGTACTATGATTTTAATTATGGTTTATGATGGGTTTAATTCACATACATGTAATATTATGTTTTTCAAATGTTTTACTGTACTTTTCAGCACTTAGACATTATTATATTCGTCATTTGAATCAGCCACATGTCATACTTTCCACACTTGCTGAGTACGACATGTACTCACTCTTGCAATCTCCCCCCAATAGTTGCAGGTCAGGATTGGGAGTTTAATGGCGATAATGCGGAGTTCTAGGTCGTGTCTACTGTCAGCTTTGCCTGTGGTGTTGATTGGAGCTGCGTTATACCCTATTGCTTATGCTGCCTAGCTGTTTAGTTGCTTATTTAGTATATTTCTGCTGCATTAGTTGAACTTGTCATCAATATTCATTAGAGCTTGTATTTGAGGATAATATGGTTTGTGCAATAAAATTTGATAATTAATCTTGTTATGTGGTAATTTTCTGTATACTCTTTTGTGAATGCACTCGTGTATGTGTGTTGAACATCCTGGGCACACATATGCGTTAGCTTGGTTCATTTTCAGAACTGGGCGTCACACGATCCTAGCATCGTTTATCATAAAATTAACGTGTAATTTAAATGAACATTTTTAGAAGAACTTGGAGTAAGACAACGATTCTTTAATCTCGGTATTCATAGGAGGAGATAGAATTTTACAAAAGAGGGCAACTGCTTACTTCCGAATGACGAGGGAGGCTGGGTGCATAGGCTTAGGGTTCGGGACAAGGCTAAGCTGACTGCACACTCTGGACCTGACCCTCCCGAAGCTTGGTTGTCCTAAATGCAGCTCCTAGACTCTATTAAAACCTTTACACTGTCCTACTAAGCTAATATTAATATATAGAGGTGCCAAAGCTCCGAAGATAGTTGTGACGGTTGCTGGGAAACTTGTCATCGATAGCTACCAGTGGAGCGATGAGCGGGCATCCCTACTTTCTGCCCTGGCCCCCTCGTTGCAGGTGGTCTAAGCAGAGTCAGAACTGATCTTGACAGCTTTGACAGTACCGTTGGTGCTGTCGAAAGGCTGCAGACGGGGTGCAACGGGTGAGAAATGCTGGCATGAGCTCGTCGGAGGCTGACTTGGTCCAGCGCTGCCCTGGGCTGGTGCTTGGTCTGCTATGAGGGCCTGGAGCTTCTCCAAGGCTAACACCATAGCATTGCGGTCTCCACCGATCCTGAGGATGCCGGAGGGGGTCGGCATCTCGAAAGTGCATCTAGGCATCCCTTGTGGGTTTTGGTTGATTTATGACAAACAAATGAGATCCTAACCAAATTGTTGAGATGAGCGCAGGTTTCAATAAAATTATGAAGAAAGCGCAAAAAGAAAGGAGAGTGAAGAATCAAGTTGAAAAGAGCTCAAGAAGATGAATAGAATTCTTTTTGTGTATGGAGTGTGTTGGAGAAACACACCCCGAGAGCTCAAGCAAAAGAAATCACTCTCACTGCACAAGTTTACACAGGTCTGGACTAGTCCGATGTTCATTTGACTAGTCCGACATGCTCTCTGTCCTGGATCGGACAAGTCCAACCAGTGCGGACTTGTCCGCAACGGACTTGTCCGATAAAGTCTGGACTAGTCTGATAATCCTTCTGATCAATATCGGACAAGTCCGATATTCCACAGACTAGTCCGAAATCCTCACTGATATACATCGGATAAGTCCCCTCCCCAATTTTATACTTGTCCCTAGTCCCTCAAAATTCCACGACACCGGACTGGTCCGATCTTATCCGGACTAATCCGATATCCTCTCTGACTAAAATCGAACAAGTCCCCCAAGTGCGGACTTGTCCTCAATTCACTAAGGGATTCACCACGACCGGACTAGTGCGATATGTGCCAGACTAGTCCGAACATCTCCAGAGACTAAGTCGGACTAGTCCGTTCATTGCCAGACAAGTCTAATAATTCAGGACACTTGGGGTTTCCCACATGCTGCACACCGGACTAGTCCGGAGTCCACCACGGACTAGTCCGGACATTGCAAACCCTAATGGTAACCTTTGGAAACCCTAGTGTAAATAGAGGTGTACAACCCCTAATCAATAACTCTCGACCCCCTGCGCCATCACACCTTCTAAGAGCCTAGAAAACACGTCTCTCCACACAATCCAACACAAGAAAGATCAAATCCTTGAGGATTGACCATAGATCAAAGGAGAGACACATTCTTCACGTCTTGAGCTTCGGTATTCGGCGGGCCAAAGCAAGAAGAGGCAACACTATGCCGCTGACCTGTCGCCCACTCCACCACAGGTGCGGTGAAAGGTCGTGGCCAAGAAGCCTGCATCCAAAGGAAAGGATGCAGCTGGCCCTAGCTCGGTAGCTCCTCGCCAAGCTAAGGGCAAAGGGAAAATGATCGCCACCGATCCGATTGGTCCTCTCCAGATGAGTGCTCCAAGGCAGGGGAACAGAGACCCCACTGAACAAAAAGTTCAATCGCAAAGGGAGCGATGTCACTTCGAAGCTCAGGACCATTAATTATTACAGCAGGTCCAGAAAGGCAGCTTATGCAAGATTCTGGAGCAACTTCCACGCGGACTACTACAGTTCCGTGTATCTCATGATGAAGACTCCGGTGGTCCGAAGCCAATGGATCGACTGGACACACTTTGCGAAGAAGAGCTGCCCAGCCTTTGATGAAGTGATACAGGCTGTGGAGAGGCATGGGCTCAAAGACTTGTTTGCTTTCAGGTGTAACTGGAATGATTAAGTCATCGCCAAATTCTATGCAACCTGCTATTTTGCTAGTGACGAAGAAGAAAGGGTGACTTGGATGACACATGGATCCAAGTATACTATTACCTATGATGAGTTTGCAAGACTGCTTCATCTAGAAGACAATGGCAACAATGACCTCATCATCCACAATGTTGGTATCCTGGAGAAGGACAAGATGGAGTTCCTTTATGATACTCGCTTGAAATACAACCCTCCATCAACCAAGAACATGAAGCCTTTCTTCATAGTTCTCAACAGGGTGCTGAGGAAGACAATAGCTCCAAAAGATGGAGATGCAGGAAGTGTACAAGGCTACCTAAGGACACTGATGAAGGTGATAATAAATAATAGGAAGTTTGATGTCTTTGACTATATTTGGAATGATATGTTGAATATATCCTACACACCGAACCGTTCCTGTGGCTATGCGCCTTATATCATGTTTATGATAGAAAAGGTCACGGGAATTGAGTTTGTGAAGGATGTTGAGCACACTCCTCTGAGGCCCTAGAAGCCTTCCCAAGCCACTCTCCCAGCTACTCCATCTCCTATATCTAGTGAGGAGGCTCCCAAAAGAGCCCAAGTTAAAGCAAGACCCCCATCAAGTACAGGAGCTACTACTTCCATGAAGGGTTCCCCTAGTGGCATCTTGAAGTACTTAGCCGCCATCTTTGGCTCCTGCAAGAAGGCTGAGGTGAAAGTCCACAAGTTGAGCAAGGCAAGGAAAGAAGATATGAGATACATAAAGCAAAATGTCAAAGCCATATGCCAGAAGCTGGAGATTGAGCCTATTGGGTCTCCTGTCATCTCCGACGACTCTCCTTCTAACTTCTCGGAGCTTCCACCCCTCTCACCTTCAAAACTTGCCTATTTTGGCGTTCGGGGCACTTCGAGTGGATCTGCTCCTCCTCCTCCTCTGCAGCTTGAAGATAAAGACGATGAGAGGACCAACAGCGAGGAGTGAGTCGACGGCGACCTCTAGATCCCTCATCTCCTTCTTTTCGGTGCCTTGATGCCAAAGGGGGAGAGATTGAGGGGGGTCACAAGGACTAGCTGTAGTTTGAGAGACGGGAGCTCTATTTGCATCTTTTGATCTCTATTATGCTTTTGGGTTGTAAAACTGATCTTTATTATGCTTTTGGGTTGTAAAACTGCTATTATGCTTTTATTATGTTTCTAGGCGTGGCTATGAAGTGTGTGATTGTGCTTTGATATAATCTATGGTTGTGCTTTGAAATTGACATATATGCTTAATGTTGATTTGATTATGTCAATTATCTCATTTTCATCACGATTATTGCTGACACACACTTAGTCTTGCACCCCACCATACAGAGTGCACATATGTCTTATGTTTTCATTGCTTAACTCGTTCCAAGCTCATATGTGCACACTTTATGAAAATCTAGATTTTTAATCATATTTGTGAAAGCTGAATTGTTTGTCATCAATCACCAAAAAAGGGGAGATTGAAAGTGCATCTACGCATCCCTTGCAGGTTTTGGTTGATTTATGACAAACAAATGAGATCCTAACCAAATTGTTGAGATGAGCGCAGGTTTCAATAAAATTATGAAGAAGGCGCAAAAAGAAAGGAGGGTGAAGAATGAAGTTGAAAAGAGCTCAAGAAGATGTATAGAATACTTTTTGTGTATGGAGTGTGTTGGAGAAACACACCCCAAGAGCTCAAGCAAAAGAAATCACTCTCACTGCACAAGATTACACAGGTCCGGACTAGTCCGATGTTCACTGGACTAGTCCGATATGCTCTCTGCCAGGATTAGACAAGTCCTCCCAGTGCGAACTTGTCCGCAATGGACTTGTCCGATAAAGTCTGGACTAGTCCGATAATCCTCCTGATCAATATCGGACAAGTCCAATATTCCACAAACTATCCAAAATCCTCACTGATCAACATCGGATAAGTCCCCCCAATTTCAGACTTTTCCTTAGTCCCACAAAATTCCACGACACCGGACTAGTCCGATCTTATCCGGACTAATCCGATATCCTCTCTGACTAAAATCGGACAAGTCCTCCAAGTGCACACTTGTCCTGAATTCACTAAGGCATTCACCACGACCGGACTAGTGTGATATGTGCCAGACTAGTCCAAACATTTCCAGAGACTAAGTCGGACTAGTCCGTTCATTGCTGGACAAGTCTGATAATTAAGGACACTTGGGGTTTCCCACATGCTGCACACCAGACTAGTCCGAAGTCCACCACGGAATAGTCCAGACATAGCAAACCTAACGATAACCTTTGGAAATCCTAGTATAAATAGAGGTGTAGGGCCCCTAATCAATAACTCTCGACCCCCTACACTATCACACCTTCCCAGAGCCTAGAGAACACGTCTCTCCACACAATCCAACGCAAGAAATATCAAATCCTTGAGGATTAACCATAGATCAAAGGAGAGACACATTCTTCGCGTCTTGAGCTCTTGGGTTTGATTCTCTCACACACTCTCGCTATTTCATTGCATACTTTTCGAGTGTGTTTGGTGGAGTTTCGAGTTGTAAATCTTGGGGAGCCCTCAACATGTGAGAAGGCCCCTTGAACATGGTTATTTTACCCCCTTTGTGATTATTGGAAGAGAATCGGCCTCTGTGGCGATTCGACGAGGGTAGGGTTGGTGAAGACCCGGTCCTCCGTGGGCTCCTCAACGTGGATGTAGATTTCCTGTGTGGAATCAAACCACAGGATAAAAATCATTATGTCCTTTGTTTTGTTCTTACTATTCATTGCAATCTAAGGTTTGCTCGATCTTGTTCAACTTACATTAAAACTTCAAAACTAAAGTGAACTTGTTCCACATCTAGTTTCATTGAAGCAATCCACTCTATTTTTAACTCAATTTCTGCTGCATAGAGTACTTTGATCGAAATCATTGATCAAACTTGATCAATCGAGTCCGCATACACCGGACTAGTCCGCACTCTACCGGATTAATCCGATCTCTATGTGTTTGATCAGGTTGCTAAGTGTTTCAGGTTCTGACGAAAAGTTCCTATTCACCCCCTCCCCCCTCTAGGCTGCATTCAATTGGTATCAGAGCAGGACTCTTCAAAAAGAGACTAACCGCTCGAAGAGAAGATGTCGGACATGAAGGATGTTCACAAGAACTTCAACCAAGAGAATGTTGAAAATGAAAAGACTCAAAAGTTGGACAAGCTCCTCGACGTCATCCAAGACTTCGAAGATGATGATGAGGAGACGCTTGAACTCAAGGCGCTCCTAAGGGAGAAGGCGCTCTCCAAAGGGAAGATAAAGATCAATGATGAGAAGAAGAAGGGGACTAGTCACACCGACTAGTCCCGATATCTTTTTAATTATGATTCTTTGAATTCCAATAATAACCATTATTTATAAATTCCTTTAGGAAAAGCCCCATTCTTTGACGGCGACGATTATTCAATGTGGAGGCAAAATATGAAGATGCATTTAATATCACTTAACCCGAGCTTGTGGCATATGGTGTGTACAGGGATAGATGTCTCGAATGACGATGAAGAACTCACACCGAGCCAAGAACAAGCTATCCATCGGAACGCTCAAGCTGCAGTTGGCATAACTTCATCATTGAGTCGAGACGAGTTCACCAAAGTGGATGGACTCGAAATTGCAAATAAGATATGGGGCACATTACAAACCGCACATGAAGGCGATCGTCATGTGCGTGAGGCCAAGATTGAAATGATCGAAGGCGAATTGGGAAGATTCGCCATGGAAGAAGATGAGTCACCGCAAGACATGTACAATCTGTTGAAGACTCTCATTAATAAAGTTTGAGCCTATGGAAGCAAAAAGTGGAAAGATCATGAGGTGGTGAAGCTAATTCTCAGAGCCTTCATGCCTTGCTATGTGACTCTATGTTCAATGATTAGATAAAGCCCCGGGTACAAGAAAATGACCCCGAATGAATTGCTTGAAAAGATTATCAAATTTTGAGATGATGGAAAAGCAAGCAAAACATGTCAAAGAGATTGCCGACCTCACCTCGGCAAAGAAGAAAGGAGTCGCGTTGAAGTCCACTTGCAAGCCCATGTCAAAACAAGCTCGAGAAGCACAACAAGAAGAGGACAGCGACGACGAAAGCAACGATATAGATGAAGAGGATATGATCCTTTTTATGAAGAAATACAAAAAGATAATGAAAAGAAGACGAGGTGGTAAATCAAATGAAGGAAGACACAAAGACAAACCAAGACCTAAGTTGAGGCACGCTTGCTATAATTGTGATGAATACGACCACTTTATAGTTGATTGCCCTTATGAAGAAAACAAGAAGAAGACCAAGGATACAAAGCCTCAACCCAAGAAGATGTTCAAGAAGAAAAGGCAAATTGGACAGGTGCACCTAGGAAAGGAGTGGGACTCAAATGATGAGTCCTCATCCGAAGAGGAGATGGCTAGCATAGCCATCAAGAAGACAACCAAGAAATCCACCCTCTTCCCAACTATTGGCACAAGGAAGGACAATGACACATGTTTGATGGCGAAGGAAGATAAAAGAAAGGTAAGAACTAAATCTTCCCCCTCGCATTCTTACTCTAGCGATAGTGATGCTTATAGTGATAATGAAGATATGCTTGTTGGCTTAGATAAGAAAACTGCTACAAAAATAAAATTCTTAATGGATAAACTTATTGATAAGGAGGAGCTTGTTGATCGCCAAGAAGATATGATCATACTTCAAAAGGAGGAGTATCTTAAGATCAAAAAGCTCCTTGAACTTGAAAAGGAGCGAAGCAAGTCACTAGAGCTTGAGTTAGCTTCAAGCAAGGAAGCTTGCTTGAAGTTAAGCGACTCAATGTTATCATCAAGGATGAAATTGCTAACTAAACCAAAGTTAACAAGATCCTTGAGGTACAAGTTGATTCACTCAAGCAAAGTGACCCTTCATCCTCTTCAAGCTCACCTTCTCAACACTTAAAATCTGAAACTACTATTGCTTGTGCATTTGCTAAAATTGACACAATCTTGAAGGATAAGTCGAACTTGACAAAGGACAAGCATCCTTCCCGTGGTGGCATATTTGACAAGGAGAAGATCAAGTATATACTTGGCCACAAGAACTCCTAATATCAAATATGGCATTGGGTATTCTTATGGTGAAAAGCAAAATGCTAGAATCCACAAGAATAACAAGGAGTGCATTGCTTTTGTCAAGGGAAACTCCTCTCAAGCTAGAAAGCCTAATAATTTTGACAAGTACAAAAATGTTAACACATATGAGCAACAACTATTGTTTAGAACCTTTGACGCATCATATGTTCTCATGAAAAGTAATTTCAGTAGATTTTATGCTAAACATGTTGGGCCACGCCATGGGAACACCAAGTCTCATGTGTGGGTGCCCAAATCACTTGTAACTAACCTCAAAGGACCCAAGCAAGCTTGGGTACCTAAAACCAAGGTGTAATTTGTTTTTGCAGGCCTACTCCTCCGGTGGATCAAAATGGGTGCTAGATAGTGAATGCACCAACCACATGACCGGAGAAAGAAGGATGTTTGTTGAGTATGAAGTAAATGAAGATCCAAGTGAAGGCATCTATTTTGGAGACAATAGTCAACGAAGGGTGCTCGTTACCGGTAAAATTGCAATATCATCTCAACACACTCTTTCTCATGTTTTACATGTCGATTCCTTAGATTATAACCTATTGTCCATATCTCAATTATGTGACAAGGGTTATAATTGCTTGTTCACTAATGAGGGTGTGACCGTCTCTATAAGGAGTGATGACTCGGTTGCATTCAAGGGTATGTTAAAGGGAAAGCTTTATCTTGTTGACTTCAACAAAGATAAAGCTGAACTTGACACATGCTTGATTGCAAAGACCAACATGGGTTGGTTGTGGCATAGACGGCTAGCACATGTTGGTATGAGGAATCTTCAAAAACTCTTTAAGGGCGATCACATCCGAGGTTTAAAGGATGTTGTTTTTGTGAAAGACAAGCCTTGTAGCGCCTACAAAGCCGGGAAGCAAGTAGGAGCACCCCATCCCACGAAGAACGTCATGAAAATGACAAGACCGCTCGAGCTACTTCACATGGATCTATTTGGTCCAATTGTTTACATAAGAATCGGCGGTAAAAAATACGGTTTAGTAATTATTGATGATTTTTCACGCTTCACGTGGGTTTTCTTTTTGCATGATAAGAAGAAACTCAAGGAACCCTCAAGAAGTTTCTCAAGCGTGCCCAAAATGAGTTCTCATTGAAGATCAAGAACATATGAAGTGACAATGGCACAGAGTTCAAGAACACCCAAATTGAGGAGTACCTAGACAAAGAAGGCATAAAACATGAATTTTCAGCATCATACTCCCCTTAACAAAAAGGAGTAGCCAAAAGGAAGAATCGAACCCTCATAGAGATGGTGAGGACAATGCTTGATGAGTACAAGAGTTCGGATCGATTTTGGGCTGAAGCGGTCAACACCGCTTGTCACGCTATAAATCGACTCTATCTTCATTGCCTACTCAAGAAAACGTCATATGAACTACTCACCGGTAACAAGCCTAATATTTCCTATTGTCGACCGTTCGGTTCTAAATGTTATATCTTGAACAAGAAGCCTAAGACTTCAAAGTTCGCTTCAAAGTCCAATGAAGGTTTCTTGCTTGGCTATGATTCGAACTCTTACGCCTATCGTGTCTTCAACAAGGTCTCCGAACTTGTTGAAGTAGCACGTGATGTAGTGTTCGAAGAAACTACCGGCTCTCAATAAGAGCAAGTTGATCAATGTGTGCTAGATAGAGAAGAAGCTCCATGTCAAGCATTGAGAAGAATGGCGTTGGGCGATGTTCGACCACAAGCGCCACCTCCAAATGAAAATGAAGAAGATGAACCACAAGTGGAGGTAATGGATCAAGGGGGAGCTTCTACACAAGATCAACCTCATGAAGATCAAGGTGATCAACAAATCAATGAGGGCAACCATCTAAGGGGAGAAGAAGATGACCATGAAGATTCAAGACCACAAGTGCCACATCCAAGAGTACACCAATGCATCCAAAGAGATCACCCTGTCGACAACATAATCGGTGACATCCAAAAGGGAGTAACAACTAGATCTCAAATTGCTAATTTTTGTGAACATTACTCGTTTGTATCCTCCTTGGAACCACACAATGTTGAAGATGCATTGAAAGATCTGGATTGGTTTGTGGCAATGCAAGAAAAGTTGAACAACTTCAAACGGAACGAGGTGTGGGAACTTGTGGAAAGGCCCAAGTTCAACGTCGTCGGCACTAAATGGGTCTTCCGCAACAAGCAAGATGAACACGGGGTGGTGACAAGAAATAAGGCGCGACTTGTGGCCAAAGGGTATCCACAAGTCGAAGGTTTGGATTTCGACAAAACTTTTGCTCCCATAGCTAGGCTTGAATCGATTAGAATATTACTTGCATATGCTACTCACCATGATTTCAAGCTCTATCAAATAGATGTGAAAAGTGCCTTCCTCAACAGATCAATCAAGGAGGAGGTGTACGTGGAGCAACCCCCCGGATTCAAAGATCAAGAGTTCTGCGAACACGTGTTCAAACTGCGTAAGGCTCTCTATGGCCTCAAACAAGCTCCTAGAGCTTGGTATGAGTGCCTTAGAGATTTTTTAATTGAAAATCGATTTAAGATTGGCAAAGCTGATTACACATTGTTCACCAAGCACTTTGACAATGATCTATCTGTCAAATTTATGTTGATGACATCATTTTTTTTGTTCAACTAACAAATCCTTTTGTGAAGAATTTAGTAATATTATGACAGATAGATCTGAGATGTCTATGATGGGAGAACTGTGATATTTCTTGGGATTCCAAGTAAGGCAACAAAAGGAACGGACATTCATAAGCCAAACCAAGTACACTCAAGACATGCTCAAGAAGTTTGGAATGGACAAAGCAAAGCCTATAAAGACTCCCATGGCAACAAATGGACACTTGGATCTCAATGAAGATGGACCAAACGTGGATCAAAAGGTATATTGCTCCATGATTTGATCCCTACTTTACTTATGTGCATCTAGGTCTGATATTATGTTAAGTGTATGTTTGTGTGCAAGATTTCAAGCCAATCCTAAGGAGTGTCATTTCACAACCGTAAAAAGAATCTTTGATATTTAGTTCATACACCCAACCTAGGTCTTTGGTATCCTAAAGGTTCCAAGTTCAATCTCATTGGATACTCCGATGCAGATTATGCTAGATGCAAATTAGATGGAAAAAGTACCTCCGGTACATGTCAATTTCTAGGTATATCCCTAGTTTCTTGGTCCTCCAAGAAACAAAACTCCATTGCCTTATCCATGGCGGAAGCAGAGTATGTTGCAGTCGGGAGTTGTTGTGCACAACTCTTTTGGTTGCCACAAACTCTAAGGGATTATGGTTACAATATGAGCCATATTCCACTTCTTTGTGACAATGAGAGTGCCATTAAAATTTCTCATAACCCCGTTGAGCACTCAAGGACCAAACACATAGACATCCAGCATCACTTTTTGGGACACCACTCAATGAAAGGCGACATAACCATTTCCCATGTCAACACCAAAAAACAACTAGCTGACATATTTACCAAGCCACTTGATGAAAATCATTTTTGCAAGCTCCGAAATGAACTAAATATACTTGATGCTCGGAATGTGGCTTGAAAACTTGCATACCTGTATGGCTTATTCAAAATCCATTGATTGTGTTATGAAAATCATCTCTCTCTATTTTCTTCGAAAAACTATTTCAATTACTTGATCTTCGTGAATTATGGTCATAGTTTGATTGTTGGATGTTTACTGATCATATTCATCAAGATTATTTGTGTGCTTTGCCCCCCTATTTTCTTTGTAAGCACCTTTGAATATATACGAATGGGCTAAATGATTATGTTCTAGTGACCACGGGCTAGTCCGATTTTTCGACTCCATAACCCTAGGGCCGCCAAACCCTAATCTATTTCTTCCTCACAGCTTCCCTCATACTCTCTCTCTTCACTCGAGTGCCCCCAAGGTCATTTGGCGATTTCTCCACCAAATCTCTTCAACTCTCCGTGGAAAACGATCTTCATCGCAAGGGGATCGAGGACCACGGACTTGTCCGCACCAACAATGCCTCCAACCTCAAGAATCGAAGGATTTGGTAAACTTTCTCCAAAACCCTAGAACCTTCAATTTCTTGTGTTGTGGACCAAATAGCTTAGTTTCACTTGTTAATACATGACTCCTTGTTGTATTACATCTACATTAAGCTATTTTCGCATTGAGAACCACCATTGATCTGATAGTTAGGGTTTGAGCTGTTGAACACCGGACTAGTCCAGTCTCGGTACAGACAAGTCCGGTTCTCCAGACTAGTCTGCACTTGAGCACCGAACAAGTCCGATTTTTAACTGAACTCAACCTTAAATTCCAACTACTCAATGCATTTCCTTGCCATCAATTCTCATCCATTGCATTGTATAATCCTCTTGTTAGGACAATGTCGAGCTCCAATGATGAGATCTCCGATTTTGAGGCCGAGTTGGACCAAGAGTCTTTGCTTCTGAATGTGGCCTAGAGGGGGGGTGAATAGGCCTTTTTGTTTTTAGACGGAACCTGCAACAATCAGCAACTTGATCAAATACCAAGAAATCGGACTAGTCCGGTAGTCCAGTACGTGCGGACTAGATTGATCAAGTTTGATCGATGATCTCGATCGAAGACTCTATGCAGTGGAAATTAAGATGTAACTAGAGTATGTTGCTTCAATTAAACTGAAGATAGCACAAGGTGACCTCACTTTCAAGTTTTAACGTAATTAGACTAAGATCAATTTAAACCCTAGAAAACAATGAACAATAAGCTCAAAGTGAAGACACAAGATTTTTATCCCGTGGTTCGGTTCCCACAAAGGCAACCTACATCCACGTTGAGGAGCCCACGAAAAGACCGGGTCTTCACCAACCCTAACCTCGTCGAATCGCAACAAAGGCCAATTCTCTTCCACTATCACAAAGGGGTAAGATAACCTTGTTCATGGGGCCTTCTCACAAGTTGAGGGCTCCCCAAGATTAGAACTCAAAACACCACCAAGACACACTCGTAAGATCTGCAATGAAACAACAAGAGTGTGTGAGAGAATCAAACCCAAGAGCTCAAGACTTGAATAATCATGTCTCCCCTTTGATCTAGAGTTGATCCACACAAGTTTGATCTTTCTTTCATTGGTTTGTGTGGAGAGACGTGTTTTCTAGGCTCTTGGAGGGTGTGATGGTGCTGGGAGTCGAGAGATCTCATAGTTGGGTCGTGCACCTCTATTTATAATAGGGTTTCCAAGGGTTACCTTTAGGGTTTTCAAAGTCCGGACTAGTCCGTGGTGGACTCTAGACTAGTCCGGTTTGCGGCGAGTGGGAAACCCTAAGTGCCTCGAATTATCAGACTTGTCTGGCCAAGGGCGGACTAGTCTGTTTTTGTCTCTGGAAAAATTCGGACTAGTCTGGTCATTATCGGAATAGTCCGGCTGTGGTGAACCCCTTAGTGAATTGGGGACAAGTCCGCACTTGGAGGACTTGTCCGATTTTAGTTAGAAGTTTTTTTTGGACTAGTCCGGGCAGATATCGAACTTGTCCGATTTAGAACAGAGGGATATCGGACTAGTTCGTGGTGATATTAGACTTGTCTGACATCGTGCAAAAAATTGAAGTGTTGAGGACTAGTCCGCACTGGGGAGGACTAGTCCGATCTTAGTCAGAAAGATATCAGACTAGTCCGTGGTGATGTTGGACTAGTTCAGTCTGTGTAAACCTGGACTGTGCAAGTCCGCACTGGGAGGACTTGTCCGATTTTCAACAGAGGGATTATCGGACAAGTCCGGGGTATATCGGACTAGTCCGGTCCTGTGTGAATTTGTGCAGTGAATGAGTTTTCTTATGCTTGAGCTCTTGCGGTGTGTTTCTCCAACACACTCCATACACAATCATCTAATCTATTCAGATCTTGAGCTTTTTTCCATATATATCCTCATTCTCCTTTATTTTTGCGCTTTCTTTAAAATTTCATTAAAACTTGCGCTCATCTCAACAATTTGGTTAGGATCTCATTTGCTTGTCATAAATCAACCAAAACCCACAAGGGATGCCTAGATGCACTTTCAATCTCCCCCTTGTTGGTGATTAAAGACAACCAATTGAGATTTCACAAAATATGATAAAAATACAGAATTTTCATAAAGTGTGCACATATGTGTTTGGAACAAATTAAGCATGACAACATAAGGCATATGTGCACTCTTTATGGTGGGGTGCAAAACTAAGTGTATGTGAGCAATAATTTTGATGATAATGAAGCAATTGAAATAATTATCTCAATCATCAAGCATATATGTCAATTCCAGAGCATAAGCACATATTATAGCAAATCATTACAAATTTCAAAAGCATAAGCATAGTCAAAGCACCACATCACAAGACCAAAACTAGAAGAGAACACAATTAAAGTTTTACAACCCAAAATAAACACGAATAGAGCTCTCCTCGTAACCTACATCTACACTTAGTGACTCCCCCTCAATCTCTCCCCCTTTGGCATCAAGACACCAAAAAGAAGGAGAGGAGGAATCTAGTGCCTTCATTCCTCGTTGTCGGTCCTATCCTCATATTCATCTTCATCTCCAGGCTGTGGATGAGGAGGAGAATAGGTTTTGGCGGTGCCTAGGGTTATGAAGTCGAAAAATCGGACTAGTCCGAACTACCGAACCTCTGCGGACTAGTCTGCAGTGTGCGGACTAGTCCAGATAACCACGGACTAGTCTGTGGTCACCAGAACAGATATAATTAGCCCATTCGTATATATTCGAAGGTTCTTATAGAGAAAAATAGGGTCCAAAACAATCAAAGCAATTTAAATAGTTTTTCGGAGAAAATTGAGAGAGATGATTTTCACAACACAATCAAATTTTTTTGAAGAAGCCATAAAGGTATGCAAGTTTTCAAGCCACATTTCGAGCATCGAGGATATTTAGTTCATTTCGGAGCTCACAAAAACGTTTTTCATCAAGTAGCTTGGTCAATATATCGGCTAGTTCTTTTTCGGTGTTGACATGGGAAATGGCTAAAGTCTCCTTTCATTGTGTGGTCTCTCAAAAAGTGATGTTGGATGTCAATGTGTTTGGTCCTAGAGTGCTCAACGGGATTATGGGCAATTTTAATGGCACTCTCATTATCACAAAGGAGTGGAATACGGCTCATATTGTAACCGTAATCCCTTAGAGTTTGTCGCATCCAAAGGAGTTGTGCACAACAACTCCCGGCTACAACATACTCCGCTTCGGACGTGGATAAGGCAATGGAGTTTTGTTTCTTTGAGGACCATGAAACTAGGGATCTACCTAGGAATTGGCATGTACCGGAGGTACTTGTTCTATCAACTTTACATCCAGCATAATCTGCATCAGAGTATCCAATGAGATTGAATTTTGAACCTTTAGGATACAAAAGGCCTAGGTTTGGTATGAACTAAATATCGCAAGATTCTCTTGATGGCTGTCAAATGACACTCCTTAGGATTGGCTTGAAATCTTACACACAAGCACACACTCAACATAATATCAGGCCTAGATGCACATAAGTAAAGTAGGGATCCAATCATGGAGTGATATACCTTTTGATTCACGCTTGGTCCGTCTTCATTAAGATCTAAGTGTCCATTTGTTGCCATGGGAGTCTTTATAGGCTTCGCCTTGTCCATTCCAAACTTCTTGAGTATGTTTTGAGTATACTTGGTTTGACTTATGAATGTCCCTTCCTTTTGTTGCCTCACTTGGAATCCCAAGAAGTATTTTAGCTCTCCCATCATGGACATTTTGAACCTATCTGTCATAATTTTACTAAATTCTTCACACAAGGATTTGTTAGTTGAACCAAAGATAATGTCATCATCATCAATTTGACAAATAAAAAGATCATTGTCAAAGTGCTTTGTAAACAGTGTATAATCAGCTTTGCCAATTTTAAAACCATTTTCAATCAAGAAATATCTAAGGCACTCATACCAAGCTCTAGGAGCTTTTTGAGGTCGTAGAGAGCCTTACGCAGTTTGAACACGTGGTTGGGGAACTCTTGAACTTTGAATCCGGGGGGTTTCTCCACGTACACCTCCTCTTTGATTGGTCCGTTGAGGAAGGCACTTTTCACATCCATTTGATAGAGCTTGAAATCATGGTGAGTAGCATATGCAAGTAATATTCTAATAGATTCAAGCCTAGCTACGGGAGCAAAGGTTTCGTCAAAATCCAAACCTTCGACTTGTGAATACCCTTTGGCCACAAGTCGTGCCTTGTTCCTTGTCACCACCCCGTGTTCGTCTTGCTTGTTGCGGAAGACCAATTTGGTGACGACGACGTTGAACTTGGGCCTTTCGACGAGTCCCCACACCTCGTTCTGTTTGAAGTTGTTAAGTTCTTCTTGCATTGCCACCACCCAATCCGGATCTTTCAATCATCCTCAATCTTGTGCGGTTCCAAAAAGGATACAAAAGAGTAATGTTCACAAAAATTAGCAATTTGAGATCTAGTAGTTACTCCCTTTTCGATATCCCCGATTATGTTGTCGATGGGGTGATCTCTTTGGACTGGTTGGTGTACTCTTGGGTGTGGCACTTGTGGTCTTGAGTCTTCATGGTCATCTTCTACTCCCCCTAGATGGTTGCCCTCATTTTTGTGTTGATCATCTTCGTCTTCTTGAGTTTGATCTATTGTAGAAACTCCCCCTTGATCCATTACTTCCACTTGTGGTTCATCTTCTTCATTTTGATTTGGAGGTGGCGCTTGTGGTCGAACATCGCCCAATGCCATTCATCTCAATGCTTGACAAGGAGCTTCTTCTCTATCTAGCACACATTGATCAACTTGCTCTTCTTGAGAGCCGTTAGTTTCATCGAACACTACGACACGTGCAACTTCAACAAGTCCAGATCGTAGCCAAGCAAGAAACCTTCATCGGACTTTGAAGCGAACTTTGAAGTCCTAGGCTTCTTGTTCAAAATATAACAATTAGAAACAAAAACTCGAAAATAGGAAATATTCGGCTTGTTACCCGTGAGTAGCTCATATGATGTCTTCTTGAGTAGGCGATGAAGATAGAGTCGGTCTATGGCGTGACAAGCGGTGTTGACCGCTTCAGCCCAAAATCGATCCGATGTCTTGTACTCATCAAGAGTTGTTCTCGCTATCTATATGAGGGTTCGGTTCTTTCTTTCGGCCGCTCCATTTTGTTTAGGTGACTATGGTGCTGAAAATTCATGTTTGATGCCCTCCTCGTCTAGGTACTCCTAACTTGAGTGTTCTAGAACTTCGTGCTGTTGCCGCTTCATATGTTCTTGATCTTCAATGAGAACTCATTTTGGGCACGCTTGAGAAAATTCTTGAGGGTTCCTTGAGTTTATGTCTTATCATGCAAAAACCCACCCGAAGCGCAAAAAGTCATCAACAATTACTAAGCCATATTTGTTACCGCCAATGCTTATGTAAGCGATTGGACCGAATAGGTCCATGTGAAGTAGCTCGAGCGGTCTAGTTGTTGTCATGACGTTCTTCGCGGGATGGGGTGCTCCTACTTGCTTCCCGACTTGGCACGTGCTACAAGGCTTGTCTTTCTCAAAAACAACATCCTTCAAACCTCGGATGTGGTCGCCCTTAAGGAATTTTTGAAGATTCCTCACACCAACATGTGCTAGCCGTCTATGCCACAGCCAACCCATGTTGGTATTTGCAATCAAACATGTGTCAAGTTTGGCTTTATCTTTGTTAAAGTCAACAAGATAAAGCTTTCCCTTCAACACACCCTTGAATGCGACCGAGTCATCACTCCTTCTAGAGACGGCCACACCCTCATTAGTAAAAAGCAATTATAACCCTTGTAACATAATTGAGATATGGACAAAAGGTTATAATCTAAGGAGTCGACATGCAAAACATGAGAAAGCATGTGTTGAGATGAGATTTCAATGTTACTGGTACCGAGCACCCTTCCTTGAATATTGTCTCCAAAATATATGCCCTCGCTTGGATCCTCATTTTCTTCATATTCTACAAACATTATTCGTTCTCCGGTCATATGGTTGGTGCATCCACTGTCTAGCACCCATTTCGCTCCACCGGAGGAGTAGGCCTGCAAAAACAAATTATGTCTTGGTTTTAGGTACCCAAGCTTGTTTGGATCCTTTGACATTAGTCACAAGAGATTTGGGCACCCACACATGGGACTTGGTGTTCCCATGGCGTGGCCCAACATATTTGGCATGCACTTTACAGAAAGCATTTTTCATAAGAACATAATATGCATCAAAAGTTCTAAATAATAATTGTTGCTCATATGTGTTAACGTTTTTGAACTTATCAACATTGTTAGGTTTTCTAACTTGAGGGGAGTTTCCCTTCACAAAGACAATGCGCTCCTTGTTATTCTTATGGTTTCTAGCATTTTGCTTTTCACCATAGGAATACCCAATGCCATATTTGACATTAGGAGGTCTTGTGGCCAAGTATGCACTGCGTGCATACTTGACCTTCTCCTTGGCAAATATTCCACTACGGGAAGGATGCTTGTCCTTGGTCGAGGTTGACTTGTCCTTCAAGCTAGTATCAATTTTAGCACATGCACAAGTAGTAGTAGGTTCAGTATTAAGGGGTTGAGAAGGAGAGCTTGAAGAGGATGAAGGTTCACTTTTCTTGAGTGACTCAACTTGTACCTCAAGGATCTTGTTAACTTTGGTTAAGTTAGCAAGTTCATCCTTGATGATAGCATTTGAGTCGCTTAACTTCAAGCAAGCTTCCTTGCTTGAAGCTAGCTCAAATTCAAGTGACTTGCTTCACTCCTTTTCAAGTTCAAGGAGCTTTTTGATCCTAAGATACTCCTCCTTTTGAAGGATGATCATATCTTCTTGGCGATCAACAAGCTCCTCCTTATCAATAAGTTTATCCATTAAGAATTTCATTCTTGCGGCAGTTTTCTTATCAAGGCCAACAGGCATATCTTCATTATCACTATTGGCATCACTATCACTAGAGTAAGAATGCGAGGAGGAAGATTTAGATGTTACCTTTCTTTTACCTTCCTTTGCCATGAGACAGGTGTCGTTGTCCTTCCATGTGCCGATAGTTGGGAAGAGGGTCGACTTCTTGGTCGTCTTCTTGATGGCTATGCTAGCCATTTCCTCCTTATCTTTGGACGTGGACTCATCATTTGAGTCCCACTCCTTTCCTAGGTGCACCTGTCCCACTTTCCTTTTCTTCTTGAAGAACTTCTTGGGTTGAGGCTTCATTTCCTTGATCTTCTTCTTGTTTTCTTCGTATGGGCAATCAACTATAAAGTGGTCATATTCACCATAGTTATAGCAAGCCCACCTCAACTTCGGTCTTGACTTTTCTTTGTGTTTTCCTTCACTTAATTTACCCCCTTGTCTTCTCTTCATCATCCTCTTGAATTTCTTCATGAAGAGGATCATGTCTTCCTCATCTATGTCGTTGCTCTCATCATCGCTGTCATCTTCATCTTGAGCCTCTCGAGCTTCTTTTGACAAGGGCTTGCAAGTGGATTTTAAGGCAACCCTTTCCTTCTTTGCCGAGGTGAGGTCGGCAATCTCTTTGACATGTTTTGCTTGCTTCTCCATCATTTCTATGTTGATGATCTTTCCAAGCAATTCATCCGGAGTCATTTTCTTGTACCCGGGGCTTTCTCTAATCATCGAGCACAGGCTAACATTGCGAGGCATGAAAGCTCTAAGGATGAGCTTCACCACCTCATGATAGGTCCACTTTGTACTTCTATATGCTCGATCCTTGTTGATGAGAGTCTTCAACCGGTTGTACATGTCTTGTGGCGACTCATCATCTTTTATGGCAAATCTTACCAATTGGCCTTTGATCATTTCGATCTTCGCATCTCGCACATGACGATCGCCATCATGTGCAGTTTGCAATGTGTCCCAGATTTCCTTTTTAATCTCGAGTCCATCCACCTTGGTGAACTCGTCCCGACTTAGTGATGATGTGATGACCGCTGCAGCTTGAGCATTCCGATGGATGGCTTGCTCTTGGCTTGGTGTGAGCTCTTCATCATCGTCTGGGATATCTATACATGTGCACACTATATGCCACAAGTTGGGGTTAAGAGAGATTAAGTGCCACTACAGGAAACGCGGTCATTTGCGACGGCCGGCCATATTTGCGACGGCCGGCCGTCGCAAATAAACCTGTTTGCGACGGCCTGCAGATGGCCGTCGCAAATAAGTTAAACCGTCGCAAATAAGACTGTATTTGCGACGGTTTCCAAAATGGTTGTCGCAAATAATGAGGCCATTGCAAATAAAGCTTATTTGCGACGGCCTTTTCCACTAGCCGTCGCAAATAGTATTAATTGCGACGGCCAACCCTAGGGCCATCGCAAATAAGCTGGCCATCGCAAGTTAAAGCCTATACCGTCGGGCTGAACCGTTCCCTTCGTCATTTCCTTACCACCGCCGCCGCCGCTCCACTCCGCCCCCGGCCCCGCTGCCCGCGCTCTCGCCGCCGGCCCACCGTGCCGCCGCTGCCCCTGCCTTGCCGCCCCCGGCCCGCCGTGCCCCCGCCGCCCCCGGCCTCGCCGGCCCCGGCCGGGCCGCACCCCCCCCCCCCCCCGCCCCCGACTTCACTGCTGCCGCGCCGCACCCCGCCGCCCCCGCTCCTGCCGCCAGCCCGCCGTGCCGCCGCCACCCCGGCCTCGCCGCCCCCGGCCCGCCACGCCCCAGCCTGCCCCAGCCTCGCTGGCTCCGGTCCACCGCGCCGCCGCCGTTCCAGGTACCTTTCTTAAAACTATTATTTGTCTGCATTTAGGCCCATCTGATTTGAGAGTTTTACTAAAAATCGTATACTTCAAAAGATTTTGAGAATTTTAGACTTAGATTTATGGTTAGTGAAGATGGGATCGTGGGAGGGAAAGAACAAGGCCCATGAAATTAATTAGAATAACCTAAGTTCTTAAAGCTTGAGGGTTTGTTTGTACTGGTAGAGTGAATTTTTTGTTTTGGTTAGTTGGTGAGACTAGTTGAGACTGTCATGTAGATTCATCGTGCATGCTTGGTAGTACCTGCCCAGGCATGACTTCCCCGTTGATGCCGCTGATGTTGATTCCAGCGTAAAGGCAGGCCTTGTAGTGGGCGTCAATGACGTCGCGTCCAAAGGCCTTATCGGCACCAGTGCCACAGTAGTACGGTCCCTGAGGAAAGCACGCACACAAATGTTTCAGACCTCATCCTGGGCTAATTAAGCACCAGCTCTCATTGCATGATTCTTATATTCAGAACGTTACATCGCATAGCTTGTTTAGCTGCAACAGATTAGAAGGAGTTTTAGTTAGAATTTAGAGCTGTAGTTTTCATGCCTGGGGACCAGGGTAGCCACCAACAGGCCAGCCAAGGGGCCAGCTGACATCCTTCTGAAGGAGAGTGTACTCCTGCTCAATACCATACCTGTTTGTATTCAGAGAAAAGGTTCATGGTGAGGAACAAGATAAGAAAGGAAAGCACATGTACAGAGGTGGAAAGCTCCAAAATTTGCGGTCCTCCTAACAAACTTTTTCTGGTAGCTTTTCTTTTTTCAAAAGATGCTAATTTGATTTATAGTATCCACATATTAAACCAAGACGTACTAAATTGTTGTATTCATTAAAGATAGTAAACATGTTACCTCATCTGATGGAAGCCAATGTAATAAAATACTGATGTAAAATTTAGATTTATAAATTACTAATTGAATAGTTGCTGCAAAAATGTTGAAATTGGGTTAGTATTCATACCATGGCACCTCAGCTACAACAGCAGGGTTGCTGAAGACCTTAGCAGCATTGTGCCTCTTGTTAGTGGGGATTGGCTCTCCTTGTGGGGTGTAGCAGTCGCACATCACCTACACGGATTGGCTCTCCTTGTGGACAACAGAAGACTAACAAGTCGTCTCAATCGGGCGCCTGGACCGTTCCAGGCGAGGCAAGGAGGCATGGCGTCCGGTCCGAAGCGACTGGACGCCTAGGCGTCGCCTAGGCGACGCCTGGACAACACTGAACGCAATTACTAGCAACTTTTTCTGTTTAGCACTAGAGTAACCTCTTAAAGCTGGAAAATAGGTTATTATCCATTTTGTTTTAGCGAGTGAGGGACTTGCTTCTGGATCAACCAAAAGCATCATAATATGGTGATCTAGCTGGTCCAATTATATTCAGTTCTTTGAGTGTTCTAGCTGTTTTTATCAAATCGGTCTTGACATAATGCATTTTTTTTTACATTGCTCAGGTCCCCTCCCCACCATGCACACTCAGATCCACTTCACTGCTCAGGTATGGCACCATCATTCTTCTCATATTGTATATGATAGAGTACAGTGCTTTTAGGTGTATATGATGACTTGTTGCTCTTATAGTAGCTGCCCTAATATGTATAATGTTTCAAATGTTTTTTTTTCAAACTTTTAGTGATGTAACACATTTTCTTTAGATTTGCATCACCATGTTACTAGTTCATCCTATGTCAAGTGTGTGATCTAGATCTTGCTAGATGATTATGTTTTTTAGGTTTAGATAACTTTTTGTCATGCTTTGGTAAATATGTTTATTATGCAGGTTACAAGAATTAATAATTTTTTTCTATTCTGTTTAGTGCATTCGTATAATGTTTTTGAGTGACTACTTAATATATATAAATAAAGGGGTTTTAGGTTGGCTCAGACCAACCAGGAAGGGCATGACACGTAATAAGTGTGATCGTGCCGTGTAGACCATTGTAGTGGTACCGTATGCGTCAAGTCAACACAGAAGCGAACGGGTTGGTAAGGACGTCAATGACCCGCGATTGCGTGGACGGTGGAAATGGATGTGGAATTGTCATCTAAGACCAACTTTCCTCTCACTCTTTCTCTAGTTCTTTCCTCTCTCTTAAATGACCTCAAAATGAAAATGAGCAACGTAACCTATAGCAATGTATTACCCGTTTCAAATCGGCACGTCTCACATGCCATTGGCATGTGAGACGTGCAGGTTCGGAATTGTCCCTTTTTGAACAGCCTCGGAGTGACCGAGGGAGCGTGGCTTGTGACGAGACGCGGGTCTGGATTTGGACGAGATTTCGGTGGTGTAACCCTGTTGTTCTTTGCTGCACCATTTTTGGGCGTGCAGTGGATAACAGCGGGGTTATGCTGCCGAAATTTCGTCCGAATCCGAATCACGTGTCTCATCATGAGCACGCTCCGCTCGGTCACTCTTGGGTGGGTTTAGGATCTATCTGCCTAGGTTGTAGGGCCGTGACATAACACAACAATACATTAACGACAATTTCTTTCGCGTTAAACTGCAGAGCCAAACATGGGTGAAGACCACAGTTGGATGTATACTGGCAGGAAGAGCAGAACTGGTGGTCACTCCGATGAGTGGTTTATCAAGTTAGATCAATTTTTGGATCGAGCATTTTCGTTGTCAATGGAAGATATGGTGCGGTGCCCATGTACAAAATTCCGGAACACCAAGTTTTTGAGAAGATTGGAGCTTTCGTTTCACTTATGTCGAAACGGTTTCACTCCACATTATGAAGTGTGGACCTTTCACGGCGAGACTAATTCTCGAGTCATAGCCGAAGTGGATGAGGATGATGATATAACAGAGGTTGATAGGATTGATGAGATGCTAGAAGCTCTGGAAGCAGAGGATCCTCTTACAAATGAGGCAGAGAAGTTCTTCGAGGAGCTGAAGAAATCACAAGAGCCGTTGCATGGACACACAGTTGTGACCGTACTTGCTTTCTTGACCAGATTTATGGCAATTAAGTCCAAGTACTTTTTTTCCATCAACTGTTACAATGATCTCATGAAATTGATATGCGATATCCTTCCACAACTTCACAAAGCGCCACCAGATATGTATCAGTCAAAGATCAAGATATCTGGTCTCGGTATGAAGTATGAGAAAATCGATGTGTGCCCAGACAACTGCATGCTATTCTGGAAAGAGCACGCCAATGAGAAGATGTGCTTGAAATGTGGTAAATCGAGGTATGTCGAAGTTGTTAATGACGATGGCGGTAATGTGATGACAGATGTCGCACATAAGCAGCTTCGTTACTTGCCTGTGACACCTCGGTTGAAGCGGATGTTTCTTTCAAAAAGAACCGCAAGACACATGAGATGGCACAAAGAAGGTAAATGTAAGAACAAATAATTCTTGACGCATCCGTCCAACGGTGATGCATGGAAGGCGCTAGACCGTTTCGATCCAGACTTTCCTCGTGATGCAAGGAACGTTCGTATCAGATTAGCGACATCTGGATTCTCACCGTTCAGTACGAACACCACGCCATACTCATGTTGGCCTGTCTTTGTCATTCCGTACAACCTGCCACCTGCTTTTTTTATGAAGAACGAGTTCATGTTTCTCAGCCTCATTGTACCTGGACCTGATCATCCCGGGTCACGTCTCAACGTGATGTTAAAACCGCTGATCGAAGAATTGAAAGTCTTGTGGACAGGAGTCGAAGCGTACGATAGTTACAAGAAGTAGAAATTCAACCATCGAGCTGTTTATTTGTGGTTCGTCCATGATTCGCTGGCATACGGCATGTTTTCCGGATGGAGCACTCACTGTCGTCTGACGTGTCCGATATGTGCTTCAGACACGGATTGCTTTCGACTAACTCATGGAGGCAAAATATCTTACTTCGATTGTCACAGACGTTGGCTGCCCTCGAATCATATATTTAGGCAGCACAGGCATGTCTTTCGAAAGAACACTGTTGTCACTAAAGGACCACCGAAGCGTCTCAACTGGTCAGAAATTTCTGATATGTTGGACAAATTGGTGCCTGATGAAGGTCGTCCTGGATATTTCGTAGGTTATGGAGAGGAACACAATTGGACTCACATATGTGGACTTTGGGAGCTACCATATGTGAAGTCGTTGATTCTAATGCACAACATTGATGTCATGCATCAGGAGCGTAATATGAGTGAAAGTATCATAAGCACTTGCATGGATATGTCTGGCAAAACGAAAGACAATTATAAAGCTAGACTAGATTTGGCAGACATTTGTCACCGTCCAACTCTTGAAATCTCTGAAAGTGGTGGAAAGCCACGTGCTTCTTTCTGTCTTCGATCGAAAGAAAAGAAAGAAGTTATGAAATGGATGAAAACTTTGAAATTCCCAGATGGTTACGCAGCTAGCCTGAAACGAGCCGTAAATGTTAACACAAGAAACCTCACTGGGTTGAAGAGTCATGATTATCACATTATAATGGAAAGACTCCTACCTGTTATGTTTCGAGGCTATCTAGATGATGCGGTGTGGAAGGTTTTAGCCGAGCTCAGCTATTTCTATAGACAACTTTGTGCTAAAGAAATCAAGATCGGGATGATGAATAAGTTAGAGAAGGAGATACCCATACTTTTATGTAAGATGGAAAAAAAATTCCACCGGGTTTCTTCAATCCAATGCAACATCTGCTTATCCATCTTCCATTCGAAGCTAAAGTTGGCAGTCGTGTGCAATATAGGTGGATGTATCACATTGAAAGAGCGCTACGATATCTAAAACCAATGGTTGGCAACAGGGCAAGGGTGGAAGGTGCATCGCTGAAGCATATGCTCTTAAGGAAGTAGGATACTTTTCAAGTGTCTACTTTGCGGAAGAAAACAATATCAATACTTCGGCGATGCAGTACAATGTGCACGAAACACCCCCTCTAAGCGACCTTTCGATTTTTCAAACGAGAGGTGCCACCGTTGGTAGCTACACGACCTACGTGCTATCCGAACATGAAAGGACTGTTGCTTTACCCTACATGTACGCAAATATAGAAGGCATGCAGGAATACTTCGAGTAAGTGTTTCTCCTACGTTTATGCTAATCGACATATTTTGCTACACATGTACTCTAAAAGATGTTTTTTCATGTTTAGCGAGGGAGTTCCACGGACAATATTGGCCACATAGGCATCAACCTACGGCCAAACAAGTAGAAGCGATGCAAAAGGAAGGAATAAATGGGGGGCAGAGTTTTCTATCCTGGTTTCGAGAATATGTAATATTCTCTCGTCTTCTATGTATTATAAATTACTATTATTAAAGAAGTATTATTTTAACTCACGATCATTTATGACAGTGTCGGACTTACAATGTCCATGAAGATTTGCGGTAGCTATCTTATGGATTGGTGAATGTTAGAAGCTATGGTCGATATGACGTAAATGGCTTTCGATTCCGTACAACTCATTTTGAAGCTCATCGTCCTCTCGCGGCAACATCAAATTCCGGTGTTGTGACGAGAGCAATGGACACTCAAGGGAATTTAATCGATTATTATGGTATCATTAACAAAATCTTTGAATTTACTTTTACCGAAAATAAGACCCTTCGAGTTGTCTTCTTTGACTGTGACTGGTTTGATCGTACTCATGGAACTCGAGAAAACCAATTTGGAATGGTGGAAGTGAAACATAAGGACCGACTACGAGGTTACGATACATTTGTTCTTGCGCATCAAGTTGAACAAGTGTATTATCTACCTTATCCATGCACGAAGCTCAGTGCTTGGTGGGTGGTATATAAGGTGAATCCTCGTGAGCGGCTATATACTCCTGGGGATGATGGTTACCATGATAGCGAAGACGTTGAAGAAGTGTACCAAGAAGAAGAGTTGCCAGACACTTTTATCGTCGAGCTTGGTGCAAGACTCGATCAATTAGTTGGAGATGTTGAAGACGTTGAAGATGTAGAGGCAGATGATACACGAAAACGAAAATTAGAACAGGCCACGATGGAAGATTGTTGGGCTGGTTTAAGGAGTAGGGCACAGGCACATGACAATGATGTTGATGAATTTTGAAAGTGACTAAACGTAATGTTTTCTTGAAGATAGTTACATGATTTTTGTATATTTTATTTGCATATTTACTAATTATCTAATAACAATAGGATGGCGTCAAAGAAGGGTAAGAAGGTGCCACCGACGAGGGGGTTCTACCCCTCTACACCTGAGCACGCTTTCTTTGGTGCCTCGTCGACTGGCAGCAGATGCTCTCAGCTGCTGGGGCACGTTCAGACCAGCTCTAGAGCTTCTTCACAGGTAAATGTCACTCGTTTTTGACAAATTCTTTAAATTCAATTTCACATTAAACTTACTTATGAATCATTTCAATGTTGTAATACTCACCGGCTGACTCAGAGGTTGGCGGCGCCTTCGTTGTGCTAGCCCTCGGCCAGCCAACCCTCAGCGAGCCAGCCCTCGGCCAGCCAGCCCCTGGCTGGCGATGCTTCTGTTCCTGAGGCCTTTTACTCGGCTGGTGAGGAGCCGTCTGGGTCACCTGACGTGGCGCCCCAGCAGACGCGGAGGCCGAGGAGGACTCACTTTGTCAGTCCTCCTGCGGTCCCTTCACAGAAGATCGTGATTCGTCCAGTCGGAGACAGGTAATAAAAATTATAGTGTTCAATTTTAGTTTCTTTTGATTACTTAAGTAATCAATGAATAAATATCTTGCAGGGTTTGGGATGACACGTCTTTCACCGGTGAGAGACACCACAGACCGGTGAATGGTGTCCTCGGGTCCATAGTGCGTTTGCACTATCCTGGGGTCATCGACGGGGTGCCTACTCTTTCGTGGGAGGACTACGCACGCGTCCATCACCAGGAGCACGACAACCTTCAGGAGGCCGTATGGGCCGATTTTATGGTAAGTATGTTAAAAAAGTTTGTAAGTTTCAACTCTTAAACTCTTTTAGTGAACATCTCTTCAATATATTCTTTATCGCAGGCAAGATATACTTTAGAGGACCCGAATGACCCTCACCAGTTTGAGTATGCGAGGCGAGTGTTTCACTACAACGCTGCCAAGGTGCTTCGACAAGATTTGTCGAACACCCGCGTTCAACTTGTTAATGAGCACTTGAAGGTGAACCAGAAGCCTGCGCTACACTTCCGGCAAGCGAGCGAGATGCACCTGACGGAGGAGGAGTACGCGCAGGTACGTGGAGTGTAGTAAGTTTTTTTTTTTTGATAATTTCCTCGATGGTATTTTTAACGACATCCAACTATGTGCAGGGCCACGTGAGCTGGTTGCAGGGTCGGACCGATGCATTTCGGGCCCTTTGTCGCTACTGAGCTAGCGATGAGTTTAAAGGTAAGTCCGAGAAGGCTCGAGACTGCAGAGGGGTCGAGGGGAAGAGCAGGCACGGGCAAGATAACCACTTGCGTTTAGCTAAACGCATGGTAAGTGTGTGTAACTTATGTTTATATATTCATAATATATTGTTCGTACTATCACGTATTGACAGGAGCGCGAGACGGGGGTGCTGCCCACCCCTGTTGAGGTCTGCAAGAGAGATCACAGGGACCCTTCTCAGCCGACGAGGTGCAGTCAGGCTGCAGCCGAGCGGTTGGTAAGTTTGGAAATCATTCATATTAAATATAACTATATAGATTATTGAACTTATACGGTTTTCTTGTTTTGCAGGCTAAGTACGGGGAGGAGGCTCAGAAGATACACGGCGAGGATTTCGATTGGGAACGTCAACCAATCGATCCTCAAGCCGCGTATGCAAGCGGTGGTGGAAAAGTACACGGAAGGTGAGTTTACAAGTCATTTTATCATTTTCAATTCAAAGTATTCAAGATATTTTAATTTCATGTTACTGAATCTCTTTTTTATAGGCTCGCCATATTCGACGGAGTCGTCGACTCGAGGGCAGGGAGACCTGCGAGAGGCAGCTCCACGCAGGCTTCGTCGGTGGGCACGGCAGGTCGCCGCGTATCGTAGAGGGACATTGAGATGCTGTCCCTCCGAGAAACTGTAGAAGAAAACCAAAGGCAACATGAGGAGGAAAGGAGGGAGGCAGAACGCCAAAGGATCGCAATGGAGGCAACGATCCAAACCCAGGCAGCCTAGATGGCGCAGATGCGGGAAGCAATGGAGGTAACAAAATAAAAACTAAAGTTCTCATTAATTCAGCATAAATGACTTACTAATAGGTAGAATTTAATGTTTGCAATGACAGGCCATGGCTCGGACGCAAGGTCTGGGGATCCAGCTATCGGTACTACCACCGGTCCTTCCAGGCGATCCTTCTTCAGTGGGTCAGGTAATTTTCTATGTAATCCTTCTTCTCCAGCATAATAAGATTGAGATAGATGAAATAGAGAGATAGTTAGATAGAAGAAAATGATTGAGATAGAAGAAAGAGAGAGATAGAAGAAAGAGAGAGACAAAAGAAAGAGTGAAAGGTAGTTAGATAGAGTAGGAGGGGAATGAAGAGAGAGAGTAATATGTAGATGGATATGGAGAGAGGGGAAGATAGAGGGAGGGAGATGTAGATGGAGATAGAGGGGGGAAGATAGAGGGAAAAGGATAGCCATAGAGAGATAGAGTGAGAGAGAAAGATAGAGTGAGAGACAAAGAGAGAAATGAAAAGAGAGAGGAAGAGAGGGGGATCTAGATGAAGATAGAGGGAGAGGAAGGGAGGGAGAGAGATGATGATGCATTTATATTCTAACTCTAAGTTTCATTAATTGCAGGGATCCGCGACAGCTGCACAAACGCCATCGCCGTTGCTACCGCCGCCTGGAATGAGGCGCGACGACGACTTCGACTTCGGAGGTGGCTCCGGAGGTGGCTACGGAGGTCAGATGGACGAGTGAGCCCTTTTGTTTGCTTTGTTGATGACGATGTGAGATGTATCGGAACTTATTAGTTTGTGATTGTGATGATGTTTGTGTGTTATATAGTGTGTGTATTGTATCTATTCTGTGATTCTGGCCATCGAGCCGGGTAGTATTTTCTGTTTTTAAAAAAATAAAAAACCTTATTTGCGATGGCTTTTTATACAGTACCGTCACAAATAAGGTTCCAGGCCGTTGCAATTAAGCCACTGATATTTGCGATGCCCTTGCCGTCGCAAATAAACATTAATTGCAACGGTCTGGCCGTCGCAAATAGCAGCGTGGGTCCTAGAGGAGGACACATGGGCCCTACCCACTGAACTTATTTGCAACGGTCGGGCCATCGCAAATAGAGGCACTTAATTGCGACAGTCTAGCCATTGCAAATAACATTTAATTGCGACGGCTAGGCCATCGCAAATACTGTGGTGGGGCCCACCGGCCCGCGGCAATAACTTGCGATGGCCTCTGTTAGCGTCGCAATTAAGCTTATTTGTGACAGTGGCCATCGCAAATAAGCTTAATTGCGACGACTTATTTGCGACGGCCAAAAACTATTGCAAATAAAAGAAGCCGTCGCAAATTGCTTATTTGTGACGGCATTTGGCTTATTTGCGACGGTCGTGGCCGTCGCAAATCATCGGGTTTCCTGTAGTGTGCATTTTCATGATTTGCCTCCACATTGAGTAATCATTGCCATCGAAGTGTGGGGCTTTTCCTAGAGGAACAGACAAATAATGGCTATTGTTAGAATTTAGACGATCGTAGTTGAAAGGATATCAGGAGTAGTCGGTGTGACTACTCTCCTTCTTCTTCTTCTCATCCTCGAGCTTCATTTTCCCTTTGGAGAGGGCTTTCTTCCTTAGGATTGCCTTGAGTTCAAGCGTCTCCTCATCGTCATCCTGGAAGTATTGAATGGCTTCGAGGAGCTCCTCCAACTTTTGAGCCTTTTTGTCTTCAACCTTCTCTTGGTTGAGGCTCTTTTGCACATCCTTCATGTCCGACATTTTCTCTTCGAGCGATTAGTCTCCTCTTGAAGAGCCTCGCTTTGATACCAATTGAATGTGGCCTAGACGGGGGGTGAATCTTTTTGATTTTTAGTCAGAACCTGTAACACTTAGCAACTTGATCAAATACCGAGAAATCGGACTAGTCCGGCGTTGAGGGCTCCTAAGATATACTAACAAATCATCCCCGGCAACGGCGCCAGAAATGCTTGTTGGTATTTCTTAACACTATAGATCATCTCCGGTAAAGAGATGAGATCCGCAAGTGCATGGAAGATACCGTTGTAGCATTTCGCCCAAGAGTATTCCCAAGGGTATCGTATTTATCCCAAAGGAAGGCAATGGAGTAAAGTATAAACAACTCTTATGGTCAAGCTATGGGATACTAATCAATTATCCGGACAGGGGGTAAGTTGATAATAGGGGTAGTGTGACACACACCTAGGCAATCTGTTCTAAAGGGTAAATGGGTCCTAGAGGGAGATTGGATTAAGAGTTAGAGAGTTGCTCCTACAATGCTCCTAATACATATAGATAGCCTAAGGTAGATACTAATGGTCATGTCAATGATGAATTCCTATGCAATACTATTCAACACATCGAGCACGGGCTTACCCCTAGCAATACTAGGGCGACTCCCGCCAAGAGCCTATGGCATAGCCGAACATGGAGGATTACAAAGGACGGATAGGGCTGTCACCACCTACTGCCTACCTCTTCAATCCGTGGGTCTACGAGACATCCAACGCTACTTAAATACCCCAGCACCATGCTAGCATACTAAGCAAATACCTTAAGAGCTGCAGCACAAGCCATCCTAAGGCAATGAACTAAATCATTGTTGAACCAATGTTGATTGCATAGCATAGTTATTCATATTAACATAATCATATCATAACTACATAGACTATAGTGGGGGTCTATAGTGTTTATGACCATAAGATGTGATTATGAGAGTACAATCATAAAGACTATACCTTCCACTTACATGGACTCCACAATCAAACAAGAAACGCTTTGTCCAAGTATACGTATAGAAGAAGACTAAAGATAATATCTTTATTAAGCACAAAGTCACAAATACAAGAAGGAATACATGAGACCTACCTTTCCCAATGTGGAATTGGGAAGAGAGACTCCTTCTACTCCTTTCCCAATTTGGACTTGGGACTAGAGGCTCTCCTCTCTACATCCTAACTCCTCTAAGGACTATGGAAGATAGTGTATACAATAGAATGATGCCCAAGTGGTGTGTGTTGAAGTGAGGGGTATGGGGTCCTATTTATACTAGTGTTGAGGTCGGTTCCCGCCACCAAAAGCGCGCGAATCAGTCGTCATTGACTCCAGGGAGCCGGGAGGAGCCAACACGTGGAAGTTGACCGCGTTTGGCGCCAGGACCAGGTCGGCCGACCCCCTGGTTCGGCCGACCTGGTCAGGGCTCCAAACGGCCCATACTTCCTCCAGGTGGCTGCCAGGTGGGTCCCATTGACTGATATTGGTGCTACACTGTTGGATGGCCTCAGATACTTCTGTTTGTGGGCCATTTGATCCATGTGGTGCCACGTGTCGTTGCCTGATTGGTTGGGATGATATTTTATAGGATTGCTCCCCATTCTTTTCCTCAATTCCTGTATAAATATCTGCATACACATATTTCTCCAAGTATAAGTGGAAATAGGTCAAGTAGAAAGGTGATGTGTGCAAGAAATGATCAATCCTTCACATAATTGAGTTATATTGACGGCTGAAATTAGTATATAACAGCCATCAACAAACTCCCCCATGCTTATCCTTTGCTCGTCCTGAGCAAAGTCAAGACTTTAGGTTGATGATCAGGAGTTGCTACAATGTTCTACCTTTCGAAAGTACCAAGTGCACAACAAAATACTCTACCTAGTATTGCAAAAAGTTGCTATGGTACTTCACCCTTCTTAAGTCATTATGGGAGTTATTCCTTCTCCTATTCATGGGTAATTGAAAGATAGAACGGAAAATAGAGCAATCATAGCCTAGATATCAAGTTCCACTTAAATTCCGGAGAGATTCAAATTAGATTATAAGTACCTCAATTGATTCTCTCAATCACTCCTTTGTGTATAGTGGAAATATGTCCTCACCAAGGCATTATGCCTATACTATTCCTACTCTTTGAATATGGCTTGTATGTGGAGCTTGGTAGGGAAAGTAAGTAGGCATATTTGCAACACATAATATTGCTAAGTCAAAAGAGCAAGCCTTAGGAGAAATCAATTCAAACTTTTGAATCAAGACTTGTGCATGCGTGATGGAATGGAGGTGGATGTGGAAACATTGAGATGACTCCTTTTGATGTGGACTCTCTTTATTGCAAGGATGAAACATGGCTACCCCTTTTTTATGCTTATGGAGTAAGCATATTTCTTCTTCTTCTTCTTCTTCTTCTTCTTCTTCTTTTTTCTCATGCTTATGATATAAGCATGCATTTTCTTTTTCTTTTTCTTGTAGCCATGTCTTCTACTCCTTTTTATGCAATAACTTGAAGAGAGTGCTAACTATGAATAGCATGGAGTTTCTCTTTTTATTGTGGAATGGTGGATATGATGGAATTTTGCTTCCTTCTAGTGTAGAAGTATAGCATGTGCAAGTGAAGTCTTGGATTCAAAAAGAATTGAATGATTTCTCACATAGGTCTATACTAGTTTGACTAGGCTCAATGTGAAAGCAAATAGCATATGCATAAGGTGTTGTCTATGTATGAATATCATATGGCTTTGGTAGGTATTTCCAATCAAATGAGGGAAACTTAAATCTTGATAGAATTTCTCCAGAAATCTAAGTTTCACTTTCAAAATAGGAATAGCAGCCCTATTACTAATTCAAATCTCCCAACTAATTCAAATCTCCCAACAACCCAGCAAATCTAAGTTCCTATTTTTATGTTTTTTTAGATGCATGGTGGATGGTGGATGAATGGAAATAAATATGCAATGGTTGATTTGAAATAAAAATGCAGTGGGTGTGATACAAGTTACCTCAAGTTGGGGTCCTCCCCCAAGCTTATTCTTGATCAAGGTCCGTGATAGGGGTTGAAACCCTAACGATGGAGGTAGGCCATGAGTTGGCCTATCCTTGTTGTGGCTTTGGCAATGGAGGGTTGAGTGTTGATTGTTGTGTTGCCTCCCATGGACACCATGAATGTTGTTGAATAGAGTGTTTTCGATGTTGATCATCCGCACATCAGGGTCTCCATGTGTTGGGTGTGATTTGTCATTCCTTGGCTAGGATAATGATAACCTTTAGATCCAAAGGAATGATGTGAACTCAACATACATTGAGTATGTTTCGTCATTCTTTGGCTAAGGTGTATCATATCTTTTTGCCATAAGGGAGTGACATGTGCCCAACATGCATTGGGTATGATCAGTTGTTCCTTGGGTAAGGTACAACATACCTTCTAGCCACATAGGAACAACTTGCACCCAATGATGGTGGCAAATCCCTTGAGCTTGAATGAGTGCTTAGAATAGTTGAGAGCATAATGCACTCACTCATTCGTGGCAGCCCATTGGTTGCTCATGGAGGGTTCCCATTTCAAATCTCTAGCCTCATATAGTTATGATTGACCTTCGGGCATAATTTCCGGTAGGTAGCAACCATCCTCATTTACTCCTTGGCCAAGAGATGTTGAAATGGGATCCTCTAGGGATCCCAACAATCAGCTTCTTGAATGTCTGCATAGTAATATTACTCCTGCAAACTTCCTCTCTTGAATAGAGAGGGATGGTTAGCTCCCGATACTTGTACAAATGAACGTTCGGGTTAGGTAACCGAACTTTCATTTGTACATACGGGGAAGAACAAAATCAAAGATGCATTGGTTCCAATGTCAAGTGTATCCATGATCAATGTGTTATTCATTGATAAGAGTGGAGCTTTATGGATAATTCATGTTGCATATTTTCTAAAGCTCCTACTCATAGCAATGCATGTGATAGAAATATACTATATGGATCCCTACATCTTTTAAAGTTTCTAACCATCTTAGCTTTCAAGAGCAAATTTAATCATTTAGACTATGACAAACAAGATTCTCAATTTTATCCTCCTGAACTTCACTAGGAATTTAAAATTTAGTGACTCCTCCAAAAAATGCAATTCAATTTTAGAGCAAGGATATCACTTATTCCTAGGAGTTTGAAATCTAGTGACACCATCTATGCATGAAGCTCAATTAAAAATTATGGCTGTCACTATGTCCAAGTTTCTATATGCCAATTCACCAATTAAGTCATGCCCAAAAGTTTTATTTTCTAAACCTGGACAAAAATGACTAAGTATACAAAACAATGCTTAAAGGATTCTAGGTACTTGTTTTAGATTTTTTCCAAGTAAGGTGGGATTTCCTTTTGGAGATCCAAAAGTCAATACCCACACTTACTCTTGTGAGGATGCATGAGAATTAAATGATGAGGAAGTGTCAAACTTCCTCACAAATGCAAGCAAATACATTCAATTCTATGGCAAACCAAACAATGAAAAATTCTAAACTCATACCTCATTTGAAGAGCAGTTGGTGACGAAGGTCTTTGTGTGAGAAACTCACAACCTTGATTTTCGGCGTAGGCTTGATGGTTGATGTCAAATGCCAAGTTGAGATTGGATTTGGCAATGGATTTGGTTCTGGATCCTCCATTGGGTCATCATCTTGAATATTTCTCTTCCTCAAACTCAAGATGAGTTTGAAGGAGAGAAGTGTTCTCAAATCTTCCCAATGGTGACTTGAGCTTGATGAAACCTTCCACTTTCTTGCCATACCACATCTTCACAATTTTGACCTAGATGCACTTTAATCAAGAACACACAAAACAACTCAAAAACGGGTTACGTTAGCCAAAAGAAAATTGAACGCAATTTTCAAATTGTCTTGCCCAGCTTGAAATAACTTGTAAATGCAATGAGGGTCAAAGCAAATCTTTTTGGTTTGAACTAGGAAGATAAATTCAAGTGGTCATGCACGTAGTTCATATCCAATTAAATTTCTCCCCTAATTCAAATTTTTAGTTTTATGATGGTCTGAAATTTTACTTTCCAACATGCAAGTGTGGAATTTTAAACATGCAAATGCAAGGGTTGATGCAATTTGGAAAACAAATATGAGATAACTACCAATTAACCTATTGGCAAGGACTCACCGAATTTTTGAAGTCCGATGAGTAGGTCTTACATACGTTCTGTTTAGTGCAGTGATTTGTTGTCCAATCTCGGAGTTGAAGATGTGGACGATTTCTTCTGTTTTGACATGCCAAACTCATTTGGCTGTCATTTGGACATGTAGGCCATATGGTGGCCCTAGCATCTCCCCGTTGTATTGATATAGACATGTTGTTGTAGTGACGGGTTCTCCCTCTTGAATGTATTCCTTCATGAGCATGGTGAGGCTTTGTCCTTCTTAGGGGTGCCACTCTGACCATATTCATATTCCATTGAATCAACCCATACCTTGATCATGGATCAAAGGCTTCCTTGAGCATGATGACATGTGGACTCCACAATCAAACAAGAAACGCTGCATCCACAATGTCACTTGCCCTAGGTTGAATGGGTTTGGTCGAAGTGTGGGAATCCCAACAAGTGATGTGGGATATCTTGGACTTTGAATTCTCCTTAAGTTCTTGTCCTTGGCCAAGATCTTCATGTGAATGTTGTCTTGATTTCTGCTTGGCCAAGATACTTCAGGGTAGGCTAGTTGAACTTAAATCCATTGGAAAGCCATAGCCTCCTTGAATACAAGGGTGATGTTAATTCCACCCTTGACCTCCTTGTGAATGGTAGCCATTGGAGTTGTTGTTTGAAAAAGGTACTCATGGGTCTTAGGGAAATAATTCCCACGCGTCCCATGATGACATGGATTTTCAAAAATCATGTGAATATCCATGACTTGGATTATCCAAATAAATCTCCAAGCTTGGGTATGGATGACTTTGGCTCCTACTAAAAGCTAAAATTCTCCCGCAAAAGTCAATGGTGTTTCCTAGCGGACATTTGTTGAGGTACGCCTTGAATCATCTTGCAGTTTAGCACTTGCGTCCTCGTTGGCCATCCCATACAATGGGTTGGCCAACACTACCCTATTTTCACACAAAGGAGAAAACAAACAAGGGTAATCCTGTCTAATAACTATTAGTAACTATAGCTTAATCACAAGTGATGGCTATCCTTCACTTCCTTTGCCTTCCCCGGCAATGGCGCCAGAAATGCTTGTTGACGGTTCCTAAGATATACTAACAAATCATCCCCGGAAACAGCGCCAGAAATGCTTGTTGGTATTTCTTAACACCACAGATCATCTCCGGTAAAGAGATGAGATACGCAAGCGCACGGAAGATACCGTTGTAGCATTTCACCCATGAGTATTCACAAGGGTATCATATTTATCCCAAAGGAAGGCAATGGAGTAAAGTATATACTACTCTTATGGTCAAGCTATGGGATACTAATCAATTATCTGGACGGGGGGTAAGTTGATAATAGGGGTAGTGTGACACACACCTAGGCAATCTATTCTAAAGGGTAAATGGGTCCTAGAGGGAGATTGGATTAAGAGTTAGAGAGTTGCTCCTACAATGCTCCTAATACATATACATAGCCTAAGGTAGATACTAATGGTCATGTCAATGATGAATTCCTATGCAATGCTATTCAACACATAGGGCACGGGCTTACCCCTAGCAATACTAGGGCGACTCCCACCAAGAGCCTGTGGCATAGCCGAACGTGGAGGATTACAAAGGACAGATAGGGCTGTCACCACCTACTGCCTACCTCTTCAATCCATGGGTTTACAAGACATCCAACGCTACTTAAATACCCTAGCACCATGCTAGCATACTAAGAAAATACCTTAAGAGCTGCAGCACAAGCCATCCTAAGGCAATGAACTAAATCATCGTTGAACCAATGTTGATTGCATAGCATAGTTATTCATATTAACATAATCATATCATAACTACATAGACTATAGTGGGGGTCTATAGTGTTTATGACCATAAGATGTGATTATGAGAGTACAATCATAAAGACTATACCTTCCACTTACATGGACTCCACAATCAAACAAGAAACACTTTGTCCAAGTATAAGTATAGAAGAAGACTAAAGATAATATCTTTATCGAGCACAAAGTCACAAATACAAGAAGGAATACATGAGACATACCTTTCCCAATGTGGAATTGGGAAGAGAGACTCCTTCTACTCCTTTCCCAATTTGGACTTGGGACTAGAGGCTCTCCTCTCTACATCCTAACTCTTCTATGGACTATGGAAGATAGTGTATACAATAGAATGATGCCCAAGTGGTGTGTGTTGAAGTGAGGGGTATGGGGTCCTATTTATACTAGTGTTGAGGTCGGTTCTCGCCACCAAAAGCGCGCGAATCAGTCGTCATTGACTCCAGGGAGCCGGGAGGAGCCAACACGTGGAAGTTGATCGCGTTTGGCGCAAGGACCAGGTCGGTCGACCCCCTGGTTCAGCCGACCTGTTTAGGGCTCCAAACGGCCCGTACTTCCTCCACGTGGCTGCCAGGTGGGTCCCATTGATTGATATTGGTGCTACAACATTGGATGGCCTCAAATACTTCTGTTTGTGGACCATTTGATCCATGTGGTGCCACGTGTCGTTGCCTGATTGGCTGGGATGATATTTTATAGGATTGCTCCCCATACTTTTCCTCAATTCCTGTATAAATATCAACATACACATATTTCTCCATGTACAAGTGGAAATAGGTCAAGTAGAAAGGTTATATGTGCATGAAATGATCAATCCTTCACATAATTGAGTTATATTGACGGCTGAAATTGGTATATAACAGTCGTCAACAGCCGGTAGAGTGTGGACTAGTCCGGTACATGTGGACTAGATCGATCAATTTTGATCGATGATCTCGATCCAAGATTCTATGCAGCAGAAATTAAGATGTAACTAGAGTATGTTGCTTCAATTAAACTGAAGATAGCACAAGGTGACTTTACTTTCAAGTTTTAACATAATTAGACTAAGATCAAATTAAACCCTAGATGCAATGAACAATAAGCAAAAAGTGAAGACAAAAGATTTTTATCCCATGGTTCGGTTCCCACAAAGGCAACATACATCCACGTTGAGGAGCCCACAAAAGGATCGGGTCTTCACCAACCCTAACCTCGTCGAATCACCACAAAGGCCAATTCTCTTCCACTATCACAAAGGGGTAAGATAATCGTGTTCAAAAGGCCTTCTCACAAGTTGAGGGCTCCCCAATATTACAACTCAAAACACCACCAAGACACACTCGTAAGATCTGTAATGAAACAACAAGAGTGTGCGAGAGAATCAAACCCAAGAGCTCAAGAATTGAAGAATCATGTCTCTTGTTTGATCTAGAGTTGATCCACACAAGTTTGATCTTTCTTTTGTTGGTTTGTGTGGAGAGACGTGTTTTCTAGGCTCTTGGAGGGTGTGACGGCGCTGGGAGTCGAGAGATCTCATAGTTGGTTCGTGCACCTCTATTTATACTAGGGTTTCCAAGGGTTACCGTTAGGGTTTTCAAAGTCCGGACTAGTCCATGGTGGACTCCGGACTAGTCCGGTGTGCGGCGAGTGGGAAACCCTAAGTGCCCCGAATTATCGGACTTGTCCGGTCAGGGGCAGACTAGTCTGTTTTTGTCTCTGGAAAAGTTCGGACTAGTCCGGTCATTATCGGACTAGTCCGGATGTGGTGGACCACTTAGTGAATTGGGAACAAGTCCGCACTTGGAGTACTTGTCTGATTTTAGTCAGAAGGTTTTCTCGAACTAGTCCGAGTAGATATCGAACTTGTCCGATTTAGAACAGAGAGATATCGGACTAGTCCGTTGTGATATCGGACTTGTCCGACATCATGCAAAACTTTGAAGTGCTGAGGACTAGTCCACACTGGGGAGGACTAGTCCAATCTTAGTCAAAAATATATCGGACTAGTCTGTGATGATATCGGACTAGTCCGGTCTATGTAAACCTGGACTGTGCAGACAAGTCCGCACTGGGAGGACTTGTCCGATTTTGAACAGAGGGATTATCGGACTAGTCCAGGGTATATCGAACTAGTCCGGTCCTGTGTAAATTTGTGCAGTGAATAAGTTTTCTTGTGCTTGAGCTCTTGGGGTGTGTTTCTCCAACACACTCCATACACAATGATCTAATCTATTCAGCTTTTGAGCTCTTTTCCATATAGATCCTCATTCTCCTTTCTTTTTACGTTTTCTTCATAATTTCATTAAAACCTGTTCTTCTCAACAATTTGGTTTGGATCTAATTTGCTTGTCATAAATCAACCAAAATCCACAAGGGATGCCTAGATGCACTTTTAGCTTCGGTCCTCGATGGGCCAAAGCAAGAAGAGGCAACACCGTGCCGCTGACCCGTCACCCACTCCACCTCAGGTGCGGCGAAAGGTCGTGGCCAAGAAGCCTCCATCCAAAGGAAAGGATGCAGCTGGCCCTAGCTTGGAAGCTCCTCGCCAAGCTAAGGGCAAAGGGAAAGGGATCGCAACCAGTCCGATTGGTCCTCTCCAGATGAGTGCTCCAAGGCAGGGGAACAGAGACCCCACTGAAGAAAAGTTCAATGGCAAAGGGAGTGATGTCGCTTCAAAGCTCAGGACCATTGAATGTTACAGCAGGTCCAGAAAGGGAGTTGATGCAAGATTCTGGAGCAACTTCCACACGGACTACTACAGTTCTGTGTATCTCATGATGAAGACTCCGATGGTCCGAAGCCAATGGATCGACTGGACACACTTTGAGAGGAAGAGCTGCCCAGCCTTTGATGAAGTGATACAGGCTGTGGAGAGGCATGGGCTCAAAGACTTGTTTGCTTTCAGGTGTAACTGGAATGATGAAGTCATCGCCCAATTCTATGCAACCTGCTATTTTGCTAGCGACGAAGAGGAAAGGGTGACTTGGATGACACATGGATCCAAGTATACTATTACTTGTGATGAGTTTGCAAGACTACTTCATCTAGAAGACACTAGCAACAATGACCTCATCATCCACAACATTGGCGTCCTGGAGAAGGACAAGATGGAGTTCCTTTATGATACTCGCTTGAAATACAACCCTGCATCAACCAAGAACATGAAGCCTTTCTTCATGGTTCTCAACAGGGTGCTAAGGAAGACAATAGCTCCAAAAGATGGAGATACAGGAAGTGTACAAGGCTACCTAAGGACACTGATGAAGGTGATAAGCAAGAACAGGAAGTTCGATGTCTTCGACTATATTTGGAGTGATATGGTGAATATCTCCTGCACACCGAACCGTTCCTGTGGCTATGTGCCTTATATCATGTTTATGATAGAAAAGGTCACAGGAATTGAGTTCGTGAAGTATGTTGAGCACACTCCTCTGAGGCCCCAGAAGCCTTCCCAAGCCACTCTCCCAGCTGCTCCATCTCCTGTATCTAGTGAGGAGGCTCCTAGGAGAGCCCAAGCTGAAGCAAGACCCCCATCAAGTACAGGAGCTACTACTTCCAAGAAGGGGTCCCCTAGTGGCATCTTGAAGTACTTAGCCGCCATCTTTGGCTCCTGCAAGAAGGCTGAGGTGAAAGTCCACAAGTTGAACAAGGCAAGGAAAGAAGATATGAGATACATAAATCAAAATGTCAAAGCCATATGCAAGAAGCTGGATATTGAGCCTATTTGGTCTCTTGTCATCTCCGAGGACTCTCCTTCTGACTTCTCAGAGCTTCCACCCTTCTCACCTTCAGAACTTGCCTATTTTGGCGTTGGGGGCACTTCGAGTGGATCCGCTCCTCCTCCTCCTCCTCCTCCGCAACCTGAAGATGAAGACGATGAGAGGACCGACATCGAGGAGTGAGTCGACGACGACCTCTAGATCACTCCTCTCCTTCTTTTTGGTGCCTTGATGCCAAAAAGGGAGAGATTGAGGGGGAGTCACTAGGACTGCTGTAGTTTGAGAGACGAGTGCTCCATTTGCATCTTTTGATCTGTATTATGCTTTTGGGCTGTAAAACTGATCTTTATTATGCTTTTGGGTTGTAAAACTGCTATTATGCTTTTATTATGTTTCTAGTCATGGCTATGAAGTGTGTGATTGTGCTTTGATATAATCTATGGTTGTGCTTTGAAATTGACATATATGCTTAATGTTGATTTGATTATGTCAATTATCTCATTTTCATCATGATTATTGCTGACACACACTTAGTCTTGCACCACCATAAAGAGTGCACATATGTCTTATGTTTTCATTGCTTAACTTGTTCCAAGATCATATGTGCACACTTTATGAAAATCTGGATTTTTAATCATATTTTTGAAATCTCAATTGTTTGTCATCAATCACCAAAAAGGGGGGAGATTGAAAGTGCATCTGGGCATCCCTTGTGGGTTTGGGTTGATTTATGACAAACAAATGAGATTCTAACCAAATTGTTGAGATGAGCGTAGGTTTTAATAAAATTATGAAGAAAACGTAAAAAGAAAGGAAAGTAAATAATCAAGTTGAAAAGAGCTCAAGAAGATGAATAGAATACTTTTTGTGTATGGAGTGTGTTGGAGAAACACACCCCAAGAACTCAAGCAAAAGAAATCACTCTCAGTGCACAAGTTTACACAGGTCCGGACTAGTCCGATGTTCACCGGACTAGTCCGATATGCTCTCTGTCTAGGATTGGACAAGTCCTCCCAGTGCGAACTTGTCCGCAACGGACTAGTCCGATAAAGTCCGGACTAGTCCGATAATCCTTCTGATCAATATCAGACAAGTCCAATATTCCACAGACTAGTTTGAAATCCTCACTGATCAACATCGGATAAGTCCCCCACCCCCCCAATTTCAGACTTTTCCCTAGTCCCTCGAAATTCCACGACACCGGACTAGTCCGATATCCTCTCTGACTAAAATTAGACAAGTCATCCAAGTGCGGACTTGTCCCCAATTCACTAAGGGATTCACCACGACCGGACTAGTCCGATATGTGCCAGACTAGTTCGAACATCTCCAGAGACAAATTCGAACTAGTCCGTTCATTGCCGGACAAGTCCGATAATTCAGGACACTTGGGGTTTCCCAAACGCCGCACACCGGACTAGTCCAGAGTCCACCACGGATTAGTCCGGTGTTGACAGCTCCTAAGATATACTAACAAATCATCCCTGGCAACAGTGCCAGCAATGCTTGTTGGTATTTCTTATGCACTATTAACTATACATCTCCAACTGATGTGTCAGAAATGCTTGTTAATGGTTCTATTGGATCACAGAGTGAATTCCGCAAGCGCACGGAAATATCATTGTAGCATTTCCCCTTAAGAGTATTCCCAAGAGTGTCATTTATTTGATCCCAAAGGAAGGCAGGGAAGAGATATAACAATCATTAAGTGGAAAGGGTAGAAAGGTCTAGGTAAGAATCTAGTAAGCATGGATAAAATAATAGTGGAGGTAGTGTGACACACACAAAAGCTTTCAAGTCTAAGGGGGATAAGAGGATCCTAGAGGTTAGTTAAGGTTGAGAGTTATGGAGGTACTCCTACTATGCTCTATTGTACATATACATAGTCTAAACTAATTATCCATAAGCTAGATAAATGGTGAATACTTATGCTATGTGGTTCAACACATCGGGCACGGGCTTACTCCTAGCAATACTAGGGCAACTCCCGCCAAGAGCCTGTGGCATAGCCGAACGTGGAGGATTACAAAGGGAAGATAGGGGTGTCACCACCTACTGCCTACCTCTTCAATCCGTGGGTCTACAAGACATATAATGCTACTTAGCTATCCTAGCACCATGCTAGCATATTAAGTAAATTACCTTAAGAGCCTAGACACAAGCCATCCTAAGGCAATGAATTGAATCATCATTGAACCAATGTCGATACACAGCATAATTATCCATACTAACCTAGTTATGTTATAATTAACTAGACTATAGTGGGGGTCTATAGGTTCTATGATAATGAGATATGTTCATGATGAAACAGTCATAGAAGCTATACCTTCCACATACATGGACTCCACAATCAAGCAAGAAACGCTTTGCCCAAGTATATGTATAAGTAGAGACTAAAGATACTATCTTTATTATGCATAAAGTCACAAATACAAGAAAGAATACATGAGCCATACCTTTCCCAATGTAGGATTGGGGAGAGAGAGACTCCTTACTCCTTTCCCAATTTGTACTTGGGACTAGAGGCTCTCCTCTCTACAACCTAACTCCTCTAAGACTACGGATGATAGTGCATACAATCGAGATGAAGCTCAAGTGGTGTGTGTTGAAGTGAGGGGTAGGGGGTCCTATTTATACTAGTGTTGACGTCAGTTCCCACCACCAAAAGCGCGTGAATCAGTAACCATTGACTCCTTCAAGACAGGAGAAGACAACACACGTCGTTTGACTACGTTTGGCGCCAGGAAGGGGTCGGTCGAACCCTAGTTTGGCCGACCTGGTTAGCACTCCAAACGTGGAGTGCTTCCTCTAGGTGGCTGCCAGGTGGGCCCCTTTGATGTATCTGGGTGATACACCGTTGGATCTCCTCGGATACTTCTGTTTGTGGTCCATTTGATTTATGGGATGCCACATGTCGTCGCCTGATTGGCTGGGATGATATTTTATAGGATTGGTCCCTCTACGTTTCCTCATTTCCTGCATAAAATGCTGCATACACATATTTCTCCAATTCCAAGTGGAATTGGGTTAGATAGAAAGGTGATGTGTGCAAGAAATGACAAATCCTTCACATAATTGAGGTAAATTGACGGATGAAATTGGTATATAACAGCTGTCACTCCCCCAAGCTTATCCTTTGCTCGTCCCGAGCAAAGTCAAGACTTTAGGTTGATGATTAGGAGTTGCTACAATGTCTTATTTTCAAAAGTATCTAATGCACAACAAGATACTCTACCTAGTATTGCAGAAATTGGCTATGATACTCTACCTTGGTTAAGTTATCATGGGGCTTATGCTTTTTCATATTCATGAGTAGTTGAAAGGTAGAATAGCAAATGGAGCAAACATAGCCTAGAAATCAAGTTCCACTTAAATCCCGGAGAATTCAATTTAGATATTAAGTACCTCAATTTGATTCTCTCAATCACTTCTTTGTGGATAGTGGAAATATTTCCTCACCAAAGCATTGTGCCTCTACTATTCCTACTCATTGAATATGGCTTGTATGTGGAGCTTGGTAAGGAAAGTAAGTAGGCATATTTGCATCACATATATTGCTAAGTCAAAAGAGTAAGCCTTAGGAGAATTCAAATCAAAACTTTTTGATTCAAGACTAGTGCATGTGTGATGGAGTGGAAGTGGATGTCGATACTTGAAATAACTCCTTTTAGGTATAATCTCTCTTTCTTTTGCAGGGATGAAACATGGCTACTTTTATTTTCTCTCTTTTTTTCTCATGCTTATGATGTAAGCATGCCTTTTTTTCATTTTCTTTTTGTAGCCATGTCTTCTACTCCCTTTCTTTGCAATGAATTTTGAAGAGAGTGCTAAACATGAATAACATGGAGTTTCTCTTTTTGTTGTGGTATGGTGGATATGATGGACATTTTACTTAATTCTAGTGTAGAAGTATGGCACGTGCAAGTGAAGTCTTGAATTCAAAAAGAGTTGAATGATTTCTCACATAGGTATATACTAGTTTGACTAGGCTCAATGTGAAAGCAAATAGCATATGCATAAGGTTTTGTCTATGTATGAACATCATATGGCTTTGGTAGGTATTTCCGATCAATTGAGGGAAACTTAAATCTTTTTAGAACTTCTTCGGAAATCTAAGTTTTACTTTCAAACTAGGACTAGCAGCCCTATTACTAATTCTAATCTTGCAACAACCTAGAATTAGATTAAGCTTTTGCTACCCACAACTTCCAAATTAAGGTAAAAGTATTTCAAACCAATGAAAGCAATATTTGGAGAGTAGCAAGTTGTAAACTAGAGACTTAGGAAAATAAAACAGAGCAACTATTCATCATTTCATCTATGTGAATTATGAATCATTCTTACCTCACATCTTTAGTTGATGAAAGCAAATCTAACCTATTATATATATATTTTTTAAATGCAAGGTGGATGATGGATGGATGGAAAATAAATATGCAAGGAATGTGATACATGTTACCTCAAGTGGGGGTCCTCCCCCAAGCTTGTTCTTCAACTACCTCCGTGATAAGGGTTGAACCCTTGATGACGGAAGTACGCTGCAAGATCGGCTTGTTGTAGTTGTAGCGCCGTGTTGAAGTTGGTGAATTGAGCATCCATGTGTTGTTGCCAATCCTGGGTACCTTGGACATGCTCCCGGAGTGTGCTGTAGATGTCACCCGTTCTCACTTCAAGTTCTCCCATACGTCTAGTGAGGTTTATCATTCCTTGGCTATAGTCATGATGACTTCTAGCCGAAAAGGAACGACATCCTCTCATGGACGTTGGGGGCAAGCTGCTAGAGCTTGAAGTGGATAAGGGTGGATCCCTTTGCCATTCTTGCCAAGATGATCCCCCAGTCTCATACATCGGAGGTTGAGTCCATCCGGGCGCATAACCCGTTCGGTTCTCTTCCTCTTGGTATTCATGGACCTGAGAGATTATAGGTGGCATGCATGTGGGATCTTGGAGAAGTCTGCGTGCTTGATCTTCAACTTTGCTTTGTATGTTGAGGTCGTTGCCACGAAGAAGTTGGTGTGGGTTGCTTCTCTCTTCCATGGGAGTGTCCTCACACACACTTCTCCTCCTTGGGCTTGTACCCACGGAAGAGAGGCGTGCACTAGAACCTTCACCATGGCTTGAGCTTGCAGCCCCCTTCCTCTTTTCGAGCAACCTCTTCATGTCTTTTTGAGTTTAACAAGCAAGAACAAAACAAGGCGAGAAAAATCCGGAAAGAAGCGAAGTTTGGAAAACAAAACTCTCAACAAATTTTCTCCTCTTGAAAGCTTGAGTGTAAAATGCAAATGCAGACAAAAGAAAATATTTTTGGGGATGGATTTGAGCAAGAGTGTTGCAATGAAGAGCAAGAAAAACAAGGTGAGCTAGAGAGTGACTTGGGGAGGTATAAAATGATATGGTGTGTGAAGAGAGGTGCTCCTCACGGCCACAATTTATAGGGTGCACCCTCCAACGGTCACTTGGGGTTCAAAATATAGCTGTTGGAGGAAGGGGAACCAATTTGGCTCCACTCCCTATTCGGCCGACCAGGAGGTTCGGCCGATTTGACACGTGGCCCCCCTGGTTCCCCGTTTGGCAAGTGGCTCTCCAATGGCTATAAAGTTAGCACGTTGGTGAAATGCCACATGTGCAGCTCAGAGAAAAAAATTGTTTTTCAAATAAAAACATTTTTTCAAATCCAATAAAAAAATTTCTTTTGAAAAGAAAGAAAAAAAATGATAGTTGAGAATATAAGATTCTCACTTGCTAGGAAAAATCAAATATGCAATGGGAAAAATCCAAAAGGGGCGGAAAAAAGAAAGAAAGAAAAACAAAGTGGGATAATTACCAATTTAACCTATTGGCGTAGGTCTCACCACCGTCCGATGAGATGGCCATTCTTCCATCTTCATTTCACATCTGGGCCCGGAGGGATGGGCTCGGACGGCTTGTCTTTCTTCTTCCGCCATTCCTTCTTTGGCGGCTTGGTGGACTTGGGCCTTCGGGAAGGTCCAGATGATTCCGTCACCTTTGGGTATCGGCGTGGTCGAAACGACGAATTCTCCTCGTAGATTAATCTTCTCATGAATGCAATGACTGAGTCCACCTTTGGAGGTGTGCCTTCGACCTCTCTGATGTGTTTATCATTCAGCCCATACTTGATTTTAATCATGGAGCATTGCTCTGATCTTGGCCGAAAGTTAAACTTTTCCTCCTTGCCATTGATATGGAAGTGGATTTCTCCAGCTCCAATATCTATGCGAGCTTTTGCAGTGCTGAGGAATGGGCACCCCAGAATGAGTGGTGTATCTTTCTCAGTGTCCATGTCTAGAACCATAAAATCCACGGGTATGAAGCAGTTCCGGATCTTCACCGAGACATCTTCAGCAATACCCGCTGGATAACGGACTGAAGAGTCAGCCAGTTGTAGCTGCATTGGTGTTGGAGTCAGCTATGTCAAGTTCAGTTGGTCGAACACAACCTTGGGCACACACTGACACTTGCTCCCAGATCACAAAGTTCCTTGTCAAAGTGGTGAGCCCCCATTGAGCATGAAATGGTAGGACATCTGGGGTCTTTTTTCTTTTCATGAATCCTATTTAGGATGGTAGCACTGCAGTCTTCTGTAAGCTTGACGACCTCAGTGGTGGGCAATGGCCGTTTGTTGTTCAATATGTCCTTGAGATAGCGAGCATAAGTGGGTACTTGCATCGCATCAATCAAGGGCACATTGATGTGGATTTTTCGAATGATCTCAACAAAATGGTTGAATTGCTCATCCACTGTTGGCTTCCTTTGTCTGTGAGGGAATGGCAATAAGTTGGTGTCTTCAAAGTGTTTGGCCATTCTCTCACCAAGTAATTCACTTGGGACATCCTCCTTCTCAGTCTCAGTTGTCCTCTTTTCTTGTGTGGGATATGGTGGGTCACGAGTGGTTTTTCCTCCTCTCGTAACCACTGCATTGACGTTCTCCACTGGGGCTTCTGGATGCCCCGGAATTCATTTGTTTTCCAATGGAGGGACAATTGCAGCAAGTTGTGCCAGTTGAGTCTCCAACATCTTGTTGAAGCTTAGTTGATTGTTGAATGCTGAGGATAGTCCTTCAATCTTTGCATTGATGTTTTCCAGGGTCTTGTCATTAGCTGACAGCTTTTTGGATAGGGCATCGTTGATCTTGAGCTGGCTAATGGCAAGTTCTCTCAAGTTGGGCTGATTTCCAGGGTTGCCATTGTTGTTGTACCCTCCTTGAAAGAATGGGCGTTATTGACCCCACCCTTGACCTCCTGGACGATAGCCATTGTTGTTGTTGAAATTTCCATTGTTGGCGAGGTATAGGGCATCCTCACGAGTTTCTGGGCAATCATTGCCCATATGACCCGTGTTGCCACATACTTCACACGTGATGTGAGAGTCTAGGGCATAGGAATTGCCAGACACTTCACCACTGGCTTGTCCATCAATTTTCTTCATTAGGAGGTCCAATTTTGCAGCGATCATGTCCACCTCCTTCAAGGTGTGCATGCCTCGCTGTCAGGTATGGATACGCTCATCGTTCCATCCCATGTTGGACACCATCTTCTCAATAATATCTTTAGCTTTTGGCACCGTCAATGAGAAGAAGTCTCCTCCAGCAGCAACATCCAAATGGTCACGAGCTGATGGGATCAGCCCGTTATAGAAATTCTGAATAAGGAGCCTGTCATCCATCCCATGGTGGGGACAGACTAGGATGTACTCCTGAAGCCTTTCCCATGCCTCGGGAATAGATTCCTTGAGCTCTTGCTGATGAGGACATCACTTCTATGGATACAAAAAACACTCCATTGAACATACAAGATGCAATCAATAGAGTTCATACACAACAATTAATTTCAGAGGTGAACTCGTTCTTATATATTTCCTTATTTGTTTTTGAGCATAGATTGCTACTTAATGATTTATTTGTGATTAGGATCCATGGAGAGGTTCAAGGAGTACTTGGAGGGAGTATTAGGGACGTGGAAGACCAGAGAATTCGTTCAAAGAAGATGGAAACCGAACCAAACACCAAATCGTATCCAACTCGGAGTCTAGGAGCAGTATGCACTAAAACGGACGCCCAGGACGCATACGAACTCTGTTTTGGACGTTCTACATATGCACGGAAAGGGGAGAGGATAACCTTTCCAATGGAGCCGGTCCCATGTAAAAATTCCTTTGGAGTCGACCGCAATCGTCGAAACAAAATCAAGTACAGAATCTGTTAGGGTGCTACGCCACCGTATTGGGCCATTGGGCCATGTATCAAGTCTAAGTCCATTATTTTTGAATATTAGGGTTAGGTCACGACCCCAACACCCCCTTGGACGTCCTCCCACCTATATATACTCCATAGTAGCCGCCATAAACAATTGGGTTTTGCTTAGATCAATAATATCGCCGTTTATCGGTTTGTGAAACCCCAATTCAGCAATTTCAGATTGCTTCTTCTACGTTCTTGCTTGTGTTCTCGGTTGCTCTTGCAGGGATTAGCCTTTTTGGCGAGGTCAAGCGTGTGCAGCACGGTTGATAACCAACGGAGTGGTGGTGTAGTGATTGCAGGGGTTGTTCGTGTTCTACTCGAGAGCCTCGTATCATCAATGTCGAGATCTCCATCAATCGACTTATCATTACCTTTCCGAAGATCGGGACTCATTGTTGCTAATCTTTGCTACATAGAAAGTGTCATCCAAGCTACACCTTACTCTTGAGCAGAATCGATACACCTTTGCAATCATCCCACGCTTCATTGGTTTCTTCATACCGTCCACCGTTTGCCACCTGCAGTGTCGGTAAGAACACTTGTAAGAGCGTGGTAAGGCGCTTGAGAGTGTGTGATTCCACTTCCACTTTGCCATTATCCTTTGTAGTTGATAAGGATAACATATTTTTTGTGCTGTCTTCTGTTTGCTACTAACAATGTTAGGTAAAAGCAAGAATCATGCATTATATGCTGAGATGATGGACATGATGAAGACGACGTTGAAGTTGCTAAGTAAAAATCAAACATCAACCAAGGATTCACATGACATTCAGACCACCTTTACAACACCTTCCACAAGAAGTAATTACATTCGCCCATCTCTTCCTTCTTATGATGGTTTTGGTTATGATGAATATATTACTTGGGAAATAGAGGTGGATAAAATTTTTGGACAATGTCATATGTGTGAGAGGAGAAAGATTAGAAATGTTGCAAGTGCATTAGTAGATTGTGCATTAACTTGGTGGAACAATTTAAATGAATTAGAAAAACCTCAAAAATGGAAAGAAACGAAAATTCTTATGCGAGAAACTTTTGTTAATGTATCTATGTGCAAAGAAGAAATTCAGCAATTTGAGGAGAAATTTCTTGTTGTACCTCCTTTTGTGTCTAACGTTTTGCAGGACAATATAGAAAATAATATAGATGATGCAAAAGAGAATGAGACTTTTGACAACACTTGTGAAATTTTAGATGGATCAACTCATAATGCACTCGAAATCACTGCTAGAAATGGTAAGGCAAAACATTCTACAAATACAGAAGGTGAGAAGTTTTTGGATGTTCTGAAGTTTTCCACCAATCATGCTATTTTCGAGGAGCAACTATTAGAATCGTATATTTATACACCATTGTCACATGTTGATTTTCCCGCTGATCGTTGCACTAAGAAAGAGTTGTGTGCTGATAATTCCATTATACCTATGCAAAAACAAGTTAATGTACAAGATGATTGTGTTTTGGATTCACCTACTTGTGCTGAAATTCATAATTTGATCACCGCTACTGCTGAAAATGATGAGTTAAAATGTTTGTCTTCTCTAAATACTTTGGGTTATATTGAATTTGACACTGTCGAAGGTCGTAAATGATACTTCCCCCGGACCTGCTTAGAGTGCAGCCCGCGGAGGTTCTTTGGATTCACGAGGGCTAGTCCCAGGAGATCGAGCACAGCAGGATGATGAACACAGGGGATTTACGTGGTTCGGGCCGTCGGAGCGTAATACCCTACGACCACGGGAGTGTTTGTGTATTGCCTTGCTTAAGTGTGTATGAGCCTTGGTCTAATTTTTCGTCAGATCCTTGTGAAGGTCGTCTGTAGAGCCCTTTTATAGTTCAAGGACTCTGCAGTCACAAGATGGGTCCCAGTACCCGACAGGTGGTCCTGGGGAGTGCCAAATCCTATACAAGATCTAGGATTAATTGCTATCTACTTCCCTTTGTCAGGGATGTCAATGCATCGTCCTGCCGCATCGTGCGCCAGGGCTACACATAGTTGGTGATGATGGTGGTGCACGTCTTGTCCGTCATGTCCTTGCGGCCCATTCATCCGTCTTGCGGCGCGGGTCTGTACCGGCTACTTGGACAAGACAGGACACTGGAGCCTTGACTTTCGCAAGCGCGACTCAGCTTGCCTGGGGAAGGTGCGCGAACTTAATGCTTGTCTAAGCAGCGCACACGTTCCTTTACTGTGGCTTCCTACCTGATGAGTAAGGTTAGGCCCGATCTTCCGAAAGGTAATATCGATTGGGGTGGAGAACTCGACGTTGATGATCCGCGGCACTCGAGCGGTTCGAGTACCCCTGCAATCACTACACCACGGCTCCGTTGGTTATCAACCGTGCGGCACACGCTTGACCTCGCCAAGAAGGCTAATCCCTGCAAGTGCAATCGAGAACACGAGCAAGAACGTAGAAGACACGATCAGAAATCGCGAAATTGGGGTCTCACAAACCGTAGAACGGCGATATTATTGATCTAAGCAAAACCCACCGAATATGACCGGCGGCTGCAGTATTTATAGGCTAGGGTTCGACCAAAACACGATTAGACGCGTCCCTAATGGACTCTTACGGGATACAAGGCCCAAAGGCCCGATTCGGTGGCGCAGCACCGGACAGAAATCTGGACTCGACTTGTTTCGACGATTCCCAATGACTCCGGAGGAATTTTGAGGTGGGACCAGAACCATTGGAAAGTTTATCTTCTCCTCTTTCCGTTCATATGTAGAACGTCGAAAACGGAGTCCGTATGCCTCCTGGGCGTCTGTTTTAAGGTGGACTGCTCCTGGACTCCGAGTTGAACTCGAGTCCGAGTTGTAAACTGTTTCCATCTACTTGTGGACGTCCCAGGTGGTTCTCCACGCTCCCAAGGCCTCCTTCCTTCACTTGTTGATCTTTTCCATTATTCCTAATAACAATTAAATCATCACATAGCAATCTATTCTCAAACTCACATGCAAAAGAAGTTAAGAACGAATTCACCTGCTGATTTAATAACCGTGCCCGTGCTCTTGTGATTGGTCCTTGCAGTTCAATGTGCGTCTCTGCTGTTGTGATGTCCTCATCATCCTCCCCCTCTTGAATTGGAGTCGTCCTCGACTCAAGTTCATCTTCTTCTCCCAAGTACGGTCGCAAATCTGAAATGTTAAATGTAGGACTAACCCCAAAATCGGGAGGCAATTCAAGCTTATATGCATTATCATTAATCTTTTCAACGATCTTAAAAGGACCAGCAGCTCGTGGCATAAGTTTAGATTTTCTCACGTCGGGAAATCGCTCTTTTCTCAAATGTAACCACACCAAATCGCCCGGTTCAAGTTTTACTTCTTTTCTACCTTTACTACCTGCAATCCTATACTTCTCATTCATCATTTCAATATTTTTCTTTGTAGTTTCATGCATCTTAAGAATGAATTCAGATCGTTGTGTAGCATCCAAATTTATAGTTTCAGAAGGAGGCAAAGGTAGTAAATCAATAGGAGCACGGGGATTGAAACCATACACTACCTGGAATGGACTTACCTTTGTCGTGGAGTGAACGGATCTGTTGTAAGCAAATTCTATATGTGGTAAACACTCCTCCCACAACTTCAAATTTGTTTTCAAGACAGCCCGTAACATAGTGGATAAAGTACGATTAACTACCTCGGTCTGTCCATCCGTTTGTGGGTGACATGTAGTTGAAAACAGCAACTTGGTTCCCAATTTATACCACAAAGTTCTCCAAAAATGACTTAAAAATTTTGCATCACGATCAGAAACAATGGTATTTGGCACACCATGTAAACGAACAATTTCCGTCATAAATAAATCAGCAATGTGTGAGGCATTATCATTCTTATGACAAGGTATAAAGTGTGCCATTTTGGAAAAACGATCAACAACTACAAAAATACTATCCCTCCCCCTCTTAGTCCTAGGCAATCCCAAAACAAAGTCCATAGAAATATCCTCCCAAGGTACACTAGGAACAGGAAGAGGCATATAAAGACCATGTGGGTTAAGGCGAGACTTAGCTTTATTGCAAGTAGTGCATCGTGACACGTAGCGCTCGACATCACGCCTCATCTTTGGCCAAAAGAAGTGTGTGGACAGCACGTCTTCAGTTTTCTTCACTCCAAAATGTCCCATCAAACCTCCTCCATGTGCTTCCTGCAAAAGCAATAGACGAACGGAGCTAGCTGGAACGCATAGCTTGTTAGCACGATAGAGGAGACCCTCTCGCAGCACATATTTATTCCAAGTTCTTCCTTCTCTACAATTTTCAAAAGCAACTTTGAAGTCCAAATCAGTAGGATATAATGCTTTAATTGTTTCCAAACCAAAGATTTTATGATCAAGTTGGGACAGCATGGTATAACGCCTAGATAATGCATCGGCAATGATATTTTCCTTCCCTTTCTTATGCTTAATGATGTATGGAAACGACTCTATGAACTCAATCCATTTAGCATGTCGTTTATTCAGATTGGTTTGACACTTAAGATACTTCAATGATTCATGATCGGAATGTATGACAAACTCCTTAGACCAAAGATAATGTTGCCATGTTTGTAATACACGGACTAAGGCATACAATTCCTTATCATAAGTGGAGTAATTCAGAGAAGGACCATGAAGTTTTTCACTAAAGAAAGCAACGGGTTTACCTCCTTGTATGAGAACGCCTCCAATACCAATGCCACTTGCATCGCATTCTAGCTCAAAGGTCTTGTCAAAATCAGGAAGTTGTAGTAATGGTGCTTGTGTAAGCTTCGATTTGAGAGCATCAAAAGCTTGTTGCTGCTGTTCACCCCATCGAAATGGAACTCCCTTCTTCGTTAGCTCATGTAGAGGTGCTGCAATGGTGCTAAAATCCCGCACAAAGCGCCGATAAAATCCTGCAAGACCAAGGAAACTACGAACCTGTGTGACTGTAGTTGGGGCTGGCCAGCTGGTGATTGCTTCAATTTTTGCCTCATCCATCTCAATTCCCTGCGAGGAAACGACATAGCCAAGAAACGAGACTCGATTGGTGCAAAAAACGCACTTTTCGAGGTTACCAAACAAACGTGCATCTCTCAAAACAGTAAAAACAGCACGTAAATGATCAAGATGTTCATCATATGACTTGCTGTAAATGAGGATATCATCGAAGTAAACCACCACAAATTGTCCAATGAAAGCACGTAAAACCTCGTTCATTAATCGCATAAAGGTGTTGGGTGCATTAGTTAAACCAAAAGGCATGACTAACCACTCATAAAGTCCAAACTTGGTTTTAAATGCAGTTTTCCATTCATCTCCTAGTGCCATTCTAATTTGGTGGTAACCACTACGCAAGTCAATTTTTGTGAAGATGATAGCACCACTCAATTCATCAAGCATGTCATCTAATCGAGGAATAGGATAACGATATCGAATGGTGATGTTATTAATTGCTCGACAATCAACACACATGCGCCAACTACCATCTTTCTTAGGAACCAAAAGAACAGGAACGGAACAAGGGCTAAGGCTTTCACGAATGTACCCGCAGTCCAAAAGATCTTGGACTTGTCGCTGAATTTCCTTAGTTTCTTGTGGATTCGCCCTGTATGCTGCACGATTTGGCAAACTTGCTCCTGGAATCAAATCGATCTTGTGTTCAATGCCTCTCATCGGTGGTAAACCAGGGGGTATCTCGGAGGGAAACACATCCTCAAACTCCTGCAAAAGGTTAGCAACAGCAGGGGGCAATGCAATAGACAATTCATGAAGTGAAAACATGGCTTCTTTGCAAACTAAAGCATAGAACATCCCCTTAGCATCGAATAAATCAGCAAGTTCAGATTTAGTTGCGAGCAATGATGGTGATTTTAACTTAATAACTTGCTGTTTTTCATATTCTAATTTAGTTGCTTTGCCCTCACGAATTTTACTCTTCTCAAAATGCACAATTTCAGCAGGAGTCATGGGGAGCAAAGTGATTTTCTTTCCCTTATGCATGAGCGTATATTTATTGGTTCTACCATGATGAATAGCATCTGTATCAAATTCCCAAGGACGACCCAATAAAAGAGAACAAGCATCCATAGGAACAACATCAAAATCAGCAAAATCATGGTATGAACCAATTGAAAAATGGATTCTCGCTGTTTGTGTTACCCGAACCTTACCGCTGTTGTTGAACCATTGAATGTGGTACGGATGAGGGTGTGCTCTTGTTGTCAAATCGAGTTTCTTGACGACGTCCGTGTTTACCAAGTTATTGCAGCTACCTCCATCAATTATATTGTGTACACGGCAGTCCTTGACGACGAGAAACATGTGGAAAAGGTTGTGTCGTTGTAGCTTGTCGTCGGTCTCCACTTTGGAGCTCAAGGCACGCTGCACAATGATGCTCCTATAGTTCTCCGTCGCCGCTGTACCAAGTACCTCTTCTTCGGTGTGTTCATCATTTGGATCTGTAAAGTCAGTAGCAAGAGAATATTCATCTTCAACATCCGAAGTACTATCATACCCGCCATCATCGCGTGCTATGTATGCTCGTTTGCTCGGGCAATCTCTCATCATATGACCAAGTCCCTGGCAGCGGTGACACTTAATGTCGGAAGTACGACCCGTAGAAGGAGTGGACGACGAAGGCTTGAATGATGTCGTCTTGCTGCCTTCCGGCACACGAGAAGGTGGAGCAGCAGGTATAGTTCGTTGGCCGCCATTGGGTGGTGTAGTCGCTGCACGGGGGGCCGAAGATGGTGCTGTTTTGGACGGTGTAGTTGCTGCACGCGGCGTGAAGTTGCTCCTCGTGCGTTGTTGCTGTTGTTGTCGGCCCTGCAATTCTTTTTCTGCCAACATAGCAAGCTGAAACAATCTGTTAACAGTATCATATTCTTTGTAATCAACAATGTCCTGAATTTCACACCTCAACCCCCCATAAAAACGAGCTATTTTATCATCCATGTCCTCTACTACCCCACAACGCAGCATACCCTTTTGTAACTCTTGATAATACTCCTCTACGGACATGTTACCTTGGTCTAAACGCTGCAATTTTTTGCGAAGGTCCCGCTGAAAAGATGGAGGAACAAATCGAACACGCATAGCTTCCTTTAATCTATCCCATGTTGGAGGATCAATTCTAGTTTTAACAAGTTCATTCCACCATATGATAGCGAAATCCTTAAACTCACTAGTGGCTTGACGAACTCTATGTTGTTCAGGAACAAGATGGGAATTAAATTTTTGCTCTACTGTCATCTCCCAATCAAGATAAGCCTCAGCATCATAAGCACCAGAAAAAGAGGGTATAGTAAATTTCACTTTAGCAAAAGGATCATCAGGAGGGCGGTTATAATTGTTATGATTGTTACCTCCCATACCTCGACGATAAAGTGGCAGTCTTGGCTGATTACTGTGATCTTCCAGTTCATCATAAGCATTGTCTTCTTGTCTTCCAGCGAGAGGCAACCGAGCCTCAAAAGTATTCATCCGAAGAGCAAGGTCATCCAGTTTGCGAGTCAAGTTCGCCAATGACTCCTCCGTTGATGCGTTGTATTTGGCGAACATATCACGTAACTCAACATGTTGAACACATTCGTCATTATTTTCTTCTCCTGCCATTGTTAGTAGGAAACAAAAGACAACAAAAAAAAATGTTATCCCTATCAACTACAGTGACAATGTGGAAGGTGGAAGAAAACAATCTATCTCGCTCAAGCGTCTTACCACGCTCTTACAAGTGTTCTTACCGACACAGCAGGTGGTGTGGACGGTGAGATGAACCAATGAAGCGTGGGGTGATTGCAAAGGTACCTGTTATGCTCAAGAGAAAGGTGGAGCTTGGATGGCACAATATGGTGGCTAATAAGCAGAAAATCGTTAACAGCTAAACAAAGTTGAATAAGTATTCAATGTAGGAAACTGTTGCTGGTCAACTGAGTGCCCTAGAGCTTAGCACAACACAAGGAAGTATCAAGATAAAAGAAAGACAGAATGATATAACCAAACAAACAGCACCAAGTGGTATAGGCCAATTGCTTTAATATGCGTGCTCTTCACTATTTTTTTTTCTTTTTTGTAATATTTTTTTGATATTTTTTCTTTACTCAGTAGCACAAATATAGGAAGCACACAAATTTGCAGCTCAATTGGATGTAATATGCGGCCTATAGAAAATCAGGAAGGTTCTTTAAAATTCGTGCTGAAACTTCGAAGGCCGGATAGCCTATCTTCCGAGGGGATTTTGGGCAATCTAATTTCGCCGAACGTGGCTACGCCGCGGAAAATCGGATGCGAAATTTTGCGTAGATGAATTTGAAAAAAAAAATCGCCCGATTTCGAGTTCGTATGCGAAAGTTATGGCCGTTTTAAGGTAGGCTGTTCGAGTTACGTTTTTTTGGATGTTGATTCCAACTCGGTTTGAGAACAGAACTCGCAAACGAATACGAAAACGATCGGGAATTTGCACAGCAACTAATGGGGTGGTGTGTGATGATTCAAGGATGAATGGCACAAAGATTTGTCACCTAATCTAGGGCTGGCGATGCGGGAGTTCACGCAAGGCGGCTAGCTAGGGCAGACCGATGAACGTGGTGGATCGGTTTGTTATTTAGGGATTGTGGAATAGGTATCAACTAGCAAGAAAACAAGGACGAAACACGATAACTAGGACCAAAAAACACAAAGCTAAACTAGCAACAAGACTCAACCACACGAATGCAAACTCAACAATGCAAACTGAAAAACGAAACTGCAGGCACTATAGTCTGGGAAGCGGTAAAAACGATCTAATTTTTTTTTGTGGCTTTTTTGTGGACTCTAGGTACGAAACAAAATCGATCTAATGGAAGGAAGGAAAACAAAGATACCTCACGGGCAACCTGGAAATCTGATACCAATTGATGAGTAAGGTTAGGCCCGATCTTCCGAAAGGTAATATCGATTGGGGTGGAGAACTCGACGTTGATGATCCGCGGCACTCGAGCGGTTCGAGTACCCCTGCAATCACTACACCACGGCTCCGTTGGTTATCAACCGTGCGGCACACGCTTGACCTCGCCAAGAAGGCTAATCCCTGCAAGTGCAATCGAGAACACGAGCAAGAACGTAGAAGACACGATCAGAAATCGCGAAATTGGGGTCTCACAAACCGTAGAACGGCGATATTATTGATCTAAGCAAAACCCACCGAATATGACCGGCGGCTGCAGTATTTATAGGCTAGGGTTCGACCAAAACACGATTAGACGCGTCCCTAATGGACTCTTACGGGATACAAGGCCCAAAGGCCCGATTCGGTGGCGCAGCACCGGACAGAAATCTGGACTCGACTTGTTTCGACGATTCCCAATGACTCCGGAGGAATTTTGAGGTGGGACCAGAACCATTGGAAAGTTTATCTTCTCCTCTTTCCGTGCATATGTAGAACGTCGAAAACGGAGTCCGTATGCCTCCTGGGCGTCTGTTTTAAGGTGGACTGCTCCTGGACTCCGAGTTGAACTCGAGTCCGAGTTGTAAACTGTTTCCATCTACTTGTGGACGTCCCAGGTGGTTCTCCACGCTCCCAAGGCCTCCTTCCTTCACTTGTTGATCTTTTCCATTATTCCTAATAACAATTAAATCATCACATAGCAATCTATTCTCAAACTCACATGCAAAAGAAGTTAAGAACGAATTCACCTGCTGATTTAATAACCGTGCCCGTGCTCTTGTGATTGGTCCTTGCAGTTCAATGTGCGTCTCTGCTGTTGTGATGTCCTCATCACTACCGCACTGAGTTGGCCGTCCGCCACGTGGTTGCGCTGGAGCCTGTCTCTGCGGGAAGCATATCACTCGACAGAACAAGCCACGTGGTGCATTCGGAGCCTACCCCTATGGAGGGGTGGGGGCTCGGCCCTGCAGGCCACGTGGTAGCTCTGGTGCCTTTCCCTGCGAGGGTGCGGGCTTGGCCCTGAGACTCCGATTGGCCACGTGGCGGCTCCGGAGCCTGCCTCTGCAGGGAGGTGTTGGTCCGGTCCTACCGTCCACGCGGCAGCTTGGGATCCTCCCCCAACGGGGAGGTAGGAGCTGGTCCTTCCCTCCTCAACGTGGCTGCCTCGGAGTCGGCCTCTTAGGCAGAGGCGGAGTCCTTAGCGGTTTTCTCCTGTGCGCGGGGGTACCCGGTCTGCAGGGTACCGACAGACACTCTTTGTGATCTAAATATTGTAGAAAGGAGAATATTTTCACAATCTGAATTGCCTTTATTAAGTAGAAATATTTTTCATGCTATAGGCAACTATGAAGATAGTGGTGAATTTATGGTGCATAAAGTTTACATATGTTCAAATGTTCAAGCTCCTTTTGTGCTGCAACAACATGGTGAAATGAATGGATGCACTAACACTAATAATGTATTGTCAAGTTTTTCTAGCATTTTTTTTATTGCAGCAAGGACAACAAATAAAAAAGAAGCATTGTTCATTGCGGTTGTGCAATATGGACAGTGTTCATTCTACCCCCAAAGCAATCCTTTTTCCTCGACATACGAGCAAGCCGAGGACGGCTTGTCATAAAGAAGGGAGAATGATGAGATCATGCATATTATCATTGCACAAATAAACATGGCACAATGTTTATTTGTTTGGGATCATGGCTCAAGTGAATGTGCACTCTTATTTGATGGACAAGATCAAGATGGCGCACTATGTCATCCACCACCTTGGCCTCCTCCATTCATGCATACAGAAAGATTTGATGGCGTTGCACATTTGGACCGACACATAAGAGAAGATGAACTTGAGTCGAGGACGACTACAATTCAAGAAGGGAGGATGATGAGGACATCACTTCTATGGATACAAACAACACTCCATTGAACATACAAGATGCAATCAATAGAGTTCATACACAACAATTAATTTCAGAGGTGAACTCGTTCTTATATATTTCCTTATATGTTTTTGAGCATAGATTGCTACTTAATGATTTATTAGTGATTAGGATCCATGGAGAGGTTCAAGGAGTACTTGGAGGGAGTATTAGGGACGTGGAAGACCAGAGAGTTCGTTCAAAGAAGATGGAAACCGAACCAAACTCCAAATTGTATCCAACTCGGAGTCCAGGAGCAGTACGCACTAAAACGGACGCCCAGGACGCATACGAACTCCGTTTTGGACGTTCTACATATGCACGGAAAGGGGAGAGGATAACCTTTCCAATGGCTCCGGTTCCATGTCAAAATTCCTTCGGAGTCGACCGGAATCGTCGAAACAAAATCAAGTACAGAATCTGTCAGGGTGCTGCGCCACCGTATTGGGCCATTGGGCCATGTATCAAGTCTAAGTCCATTATTTTTGTATATTAGGGTTAGGTCACGACCCCAACACCCCCTTGGACGTCCTCCCTCCTATATATACTCCAAAGTAGCTGCCATAAACAATTGGGTTTTGCTTAGATCAATAATATCGCCGTTTATCAGTTTGTGAAACCCCAATTCAGCAATTTCAGATTGCTTCTTCTAGGTTCTTGCTTGTGTTCTCGGTTGCTCTTGCAGGGATTAGCCTTCTTGGCGAGGTCAAGCGTGTGCAGCACGGTTGATAACCAATGGAGCGGTGGTGTAGTGATTGCAGGGGTTGTTCGTGTTCTACTCGAGAGCCTCGGATCATCAACGTCGAGATCTCTATCAATCGACTTATCCATTACCTATCGGAAGATCGGTCATCATCTTTTTCCTATCACTTGCTGAAATCTGAAAATCCTTCCACGTAGGGCATTGGTTTTTCCCAATGGGAAGAATTTGGCGAGGAATGTCGTAGAACACTTCTCCCAAGTGTCTATAGCACTTCGGTTCGCGTAGAACCACTGTTTCGCTCTCCCAAGGAGAGAGAACGGGAACAGTCTCAGACGGACCGCATCCGGAGACACATACTTGATCTTAAAAGTGTTGCAGATCTCGAGGAATTGTTGCAGGTGAGCACTTGCATCCTCGTCAGCCTTCCCACAAAATGGGTTGACTTGCACCATAGTGATAAGGCCAGTTTTGATCTCGAAGTTCACATCTCCTGTGTTAACAGTGGGTCCAATAGGCACATTGTTAGCATAGGGAGCTGAGAACTCACGAAGGGTCTTCTGAGCCAATGGCGTTTGGATTGTTGGTGCATAAATGCTGGCTTGCTTTGCTGATCGAATCTTCTGAGGAGTAATGACACGGGGTCGGTCTCTTAGAAGAGATTCGAGATCTTCAACGAAGTTTTCTGGCAGGCGGAAACCAGACACACACTACCCTGTTTTCTGATTTAAAATAAATGTGAAAACAATGATTGGTTATCCTACTAAAATCCTACCCAGGGTTCTATCGTATTCACTCAGTCATGTTATATATCTATATGCCTTCCCCGGCAACAGCGCCAGAAATGCTTGTTGACGGCTCCTAAGATATACTAACAAATCATCCCCGGCAACAGCGCCAAAAATGCTTGTTGGTATGTCTTATGCACCATTAACTAAACATCTCCAACTGATGTGTCAGAAATGCTTGTTAATGGTTCTATTGGATCACAGAGTGAATTCCGCAAGCGCACGGAAATATCATTGTAGCATTTCCCCTTAAGAGTATTCCCAAGGGTGTCATTTATTTGATTCCAAAGGAAGGTAGGGAAGAGATATAACAATCATCAAGTGGAAAAGGGTAGAAAGGTCTAGGTAAGAATCTAGTAAGGATGGATAAAATAATAGTGGAGGTAGTGTGACACACACAAAATCTTTCAAGTCTAAGGGGGATAAGAGGATCCTAGAGGTTAGTTAAGGTTGAGAGTTATGGAGGTACTCCTACTATGCTCTATTGTCCATATACTTAGTCTACACTAATTATCCATAAGCTAGATCAATAGTGAATACTTATGCTATGTGGTTCAACACATCGGGCATGGGCTTACCCCTAGCAATACTAGGGCGACTGCCGCCAAGATCCTGTGGCATAGCCGAACGTGGAGGATTACAAAGGACGGATAGGGCTGTCACCACCTACTGCCTACCTCTTCAATCCGTGGGTCTATGAGACATCCAATGCTACTTAGCTATCCTAGCACCATGCTAGCACATTAAGTAATTACCTTAAGAGCCTAGGCACAAGCCATCCTAAGGCAATGAATCAAATCATCATTGAACCAATGTTGATACACAACATAATTATCCAAACTAACCTAGTTATGTTATAATTAACTAGACTATAGTGGGGGTCTATAGGTTCTATTATAATGAGATATGTTCATGATGAAACAGTCATAGAAGTTATACCTTCCACATACATGGACTCCACAATCAAACAAGAAACGCTTTGCCCAAGTATATGTATAAGTAGAGACTAAAGATACTATCTTTATTATGCATAAAGTCACAAATAGAAGAAAGAATACATGAGCCATACCTTTCCCAATGTAGGATTGGGAAGAGAGAAACTTCTTACTCCTTTCCCAATTTGGACTTGGGACTAGAGACTCTCCTCTCTACAACCTAACTCCTCTAAGACTATGGATGATAGTGTATACAATGGAGATGAAGCTCAAGTGGTGTGTGTTGAAGTGAGGGGTAGGGGGTCCTATTTATACCAGTGTTGATGTCGGTTCCCGCCACTAAAAGCGTGCGAATCAGTCACAATTGACTCCTTCAAGCCAGGATGAGCCAACACACGTCGTTTGACCGCGTTTGGCGCCAGGAAGGGGTCGGCCGAACCCCTAGTTCAGCCGACCTGGTCAGCACTCCAAACATGGAGTGCTTCCTCCAGGTGGCTGCCAGGTGGGCCCCCTTGATGTATCTGGGTGATACACCGTTGGATCTCCTCGGATACTTCTATTTGTGGGCCATTTGAGCCATGGGATGCCACATGCCGTCGCCTGATTGGCTAGGATGATATTTTATAGGGTTGGTCCATCTACATTTCCTCATTTCCTGCATAAAATGCTGCATACACATATTTCTCCAAGTCCAAGTGGAATTGGGTTAGATAGAAAGGTGATGTGTGCAAGAAATGACAAATCCTTCACATAACTGAGTTAAATTGACGGATGAAATTGGTATATAACAGCCATCAACATTCAGACATCGCAAACCCTAACAGTAACCTTTGGAGACCCTAGTATAAATAGAGGTGTACGGCCTCTAATCAATAACTCTCGACCCCCTGCGCTGTCACACCTTCCAAGAGCCTAGAAAACACGTATCTCCACACAATCCAATGCAAGAAAGATCAAATCCTTGAGGATTAACCATAGATCAAAGGAGAGACACGTTCTTCACGTCTTGAGCTCTTGGGTTTGATTCTCTCACACACTCTCGTTGTTTCATTGCATTCTTTTCGAGTGTGTTTGGTGGAGTTTTGAGTTTTAAATCTTGGGGAGCCCTCAACTTGTGAGAAGGCCCCTTGAACACGACTATTTTACCCCCTTTGTGATTAGTGGAAGAGAATCGGTCTCCGTGGCGATTCGACGAGGGTAGGGTTGGTGAAGACCCGATCCTCCGTGGGCTCCTCAACGTGGATGTAGATTTCCTCTGTGGAATTGAACCACGGGATAAAAATCATTGTGTCCTTTGCTTTGTTCTTACTATTCATTGCAATCTATAGTTTGCTCGATCTTGTTAAACTTACATTAGAACTTCAAAACTAAAGTTAACATGTTCCGCATCTAGTTTCATTGAAGCAATACACTCTATTTGTAACTCAATTTCCGCTGCATAGAGTACTTTGATCGAAATCATTGATCAAACTTGATCAATCGAGTCCGCATACACTAGACTAGTCCGCACTCTACCGGACTAGTCTGATCTCTCTATGTTTGATCAGGTTGCTAAGTGTTTCAGGTTCCGACGAAAATTTCAAAAAGCCTATTCACCCCCCCCCCCTTTAGGATGCATTCACATCTTTAGGACAAGGTAGCCGTAGTGGGCTACGGCCATGAATCGGTACAGAGCGGGCCTGTCGATGATGGCGTTGAAGGGGAGGCTTACGTCTGTGACGTCGAACAGGATGCTCTCCGTCATGTAGTTGTCAGGTGTCCCAAAGATCACCCAGAGGTTGATGTTGCTGTACGGGATGATGTTCCCTGGCGCCACCCCCGAGAATGAGCTCGAGGGAGTAAGCTTGGACACCGAGATCTTTAGCTAGTCGAAGGCTGCACGGCTGATGAGGTTGAGGCTGGCCCCGCCATCTATCAAGACATAGTGCAGCTTGATGTTGGCAAAGGTGGGGGTGACCAGGAGAGGCAGGATCCCTACTCCTTCCATGTTCTTGGGGCAGTTAGAGACATCGAAGTCGATTGGCGTCTCCTTCCACTTTTGCTACAGCACTGTAGCGGGAGCAGGGGATATCAAAGCCACTACTCGGTGCAGGGTCTTGACCGCGTTTTGGGATGTTGGATCCCAAGAACTCCTCGAAGATGATGTGGAGAGTCTTGCGACGCTCATGGTCTCTACTGGTGTCGGATTCCTTGTCTTGTGGACCACCTTGAAGGCCTGTTCCTGCTTCTGGTACTCCATCTCCTCGTCGTCGTCGACCTTGGGGTCGACCTTCTGCTTGCCCTCCTGCAGTCGGAAAGGGGCACCATCAGGACGTTTTGCCCGCTCTTGGTATCCGTGCATCTCTTGATCTCCCAGCACTCGCTCGCGATGTGGTTGCGAGTACCGGGTAGGGCTGGATGCCATCATCAGTAGCAGGTGGCTGGCGTGGACATTTGTCAGGGCGTGGGGGTCTGCCACCACCGGTCGCTACTGCTGTGGCGATGGGTGACCCATGCAGTGGCTTGTTCTGGTCACCGCCCCGGTTCTTGTTCTTCCTTTTGCCGCTACCCAAAGTAACGACACCTTCGCCGGTTTGGCTGGCTCGCCCACTTCGGGGCGGGCTAGGTGTGCTAGTCACGGGCTTCTGCCGCCCTGGCGCACCGGTCGGCGACGAAGAAGAGCTTGGAGACATCTTGCACATCGTGCATGACTAACTTCTCGAGCATCTTCTGGTCACGCACTCCCTGCCAGAATGCCATAATGACAGAAGCATTTGGGATGTTGGGGATGGAGTTGTGTACCTGGGAGAAACGCTAGATGAATGATAGCAGTGTCTTCTTGGGTTGTTGGCGCACGGCATGGAGGTCGAGCTTGGTGTCGGGGCGCGTGTAAGAGCTGCCGAAGTTCGCCGTGAACTGCCGGCAGAGCTCATCCCAAGAGGTTATGGACCCCTTGGGCAGGTTTATCAGCCATGATCATGTTGAACCGATCAGGGCAACGGGGAAGTAGTTTGCCAGGATGGACTCATCTGCTTCTGCAGCAAGGAGTGTCGTGGTGTAGATTTGTAGGAACTCGGTTGGGTTGACGCTCCCATCAAACTTCTCCAGCAGGTGTGGTCAGAATTTGCGCAGCCACGTCGTCAGGCGAAGGTATAGTGCCAAGGCCATGCACCCTCCAATGGGCTTCCCCAAAGAGGCATACAAAATAGCATACCCTAGAGGGGTTTGCTTCGTAGCATGTGGCTGTTGCGGAGCCTACTGCTGTGGTGCCGGCTGAGCCAAGTACTGCTGTTGCAGCACATGCTACATAGAGTGCTGCAGGGGGGCGGTCGACCCCACCTAATCCTGGTGAGGCAGCAGCGGAGGGTTTACATATAGTGCTCCTCGGACGAAGGACACCTTCTGCTCAGGCCCTTGAGGGTCGTACTCGACGTCAAGATTGCACCGTCTCTTCCACTACCTCTCAATGATGACGCGGCCATCTATCCGAGCTTGACAATGGTCAAGCTCGACCCTCAGGTCCTCCGTGGGGATCCGACCAGCGCTAGCCAGCCTGGTGGAACGAGAGTGGAAGGTGCGACAGTCGATGCATGGCGTGCGCGATAGCGACACGTGACGCCTCCCTCTATTGGGGGAGTTGATGGCTGTAACGACAAAGTGGTCGATGTCTTGGACCCACTGCTGAGCCACTCCCTGAGAAGCGTTCAAGCACAGTGGGTGGTGGAGAAGGGCCCTGGCTGCTGCCAAAGCGCTCTTCGAACTTGCAGCCGGCGGCTCCAAGGGCACTTACTGGGCCGAGATGTGCCCGGATGCGCCGCCCTGGCCAGTTGCATCTGTGCAGGGGCGTGATGGACCAGAATGTGCCGCTCTGGCGATGGATCTGGTCACTGGACGACGACCTCAGAAACTGCCATCCACAGGCTTGATGAACACCATTGCGGTGAAAGCGCAACTACTTTTTTGAGGAAAAAGCCCCTTCCTGGCGTGCCAGATATCAAAGTGTTCTTGTGACACTTCCCTTAGACCTGTTTTGGAGCAGCCCGCGAAGTTTCTTTGATCGGTAGTGATGAGGACATCACAACAGCGGAGACACACATTGAACTGCAAGGACCAATCACAAGAGCACGAGCACGGTTATTAAATCAGCAGGTGAATTCGTTCCTAACTTCTTTTGCATGTGAGTTTGAGAATAGATTGCTATGTGATGATTTAATTGTTATTAGGAATAATTGAGAAGATCAACAATTGAAGGAAGGAGGCCTTGAGAGCGTGGAGAACCAGGTGGGACGTCCACAAGTCGATGAAAACAGTTTACAACTCGGACTCGAGTTCAACTCAGAGTACAGGAGCAGTCCACCTTAAAATAGGCGCCCAGGAGGCATACGGACTCCGTTTTCGACGTTCTACATATGCACGGAAAGAGGAGAAGATAAACTTTCCAATGGTTCTGGTCCCACCTCAAAATGCCACAGGAGTCATTGGAAATCGTCGAAACAAGTCGAGTCCAGATTTCTGTCCGGTGCTGCACCGCCGAATCGGGCCTTTGGGCCTTGTATCCCGTAAGAGTCCATTAGGGACGCGTCTAATAGTGTTTTGGTCGAACCCTAGCCTATAAATACTGCAGCCACCGGACATATTCGGTGGGTTTTGCTTAGATCAATAATATCGCCGTTCTACGGTTTGTGAGGCCCCAACTTCGCGATTTCCTGATCGTGTCTTCGACGTTCTTGCTTGTGTTCTCAGTTGCACTTGCAGGGATTAGCCTTCTTGGCGAGGTCAAGCGTGTGCAGCACGGTTTATAGCCAACGGAGCCGTGGTGTAGTGATTGCAGGGGTACTTGAACCGCTCGAGTTCCGCGGATCATCAACGTCGAGTTGTCCATCCCAATCTACATACCTTTCGGAAGATCGGTCCTAAACCTACTCATCAATTGGTATCAGATTTCCAGGTTGCCCGTGAGGTATCTTTGTTTTCCTTCCATTAGATCAATTTTGTTTCGTACCTAGAGTCCACAGAAAAGCCACAAAAAAATTAGATAGTTTTTACCGCTTCCCAGACTATAGTGCCTGCAGTTTTGTTTTTCAGTTTGCATTGTTGAGTTTGAATTCGTGTGGTCGAGTCTTGTTGCTAGTTTAGCTTTGTGTTTTGGTTCCTAGTTATCGTGTTTCGTCCTTATTTTCTTGCTGTTCGACACCTATTCCACAATCCCTAAATAACAAACCGATCCACCACGTTCATCGGTTTGCCCTAGCTAGCCGCCTTGCGTGAACTCCTGCATCGCCAGCCCTAGATTAGGTGACAAACCTTTGTGCCACTCATCCTTCAATCATCACACACCACCTCATTAGTTGCTGTGCAAATTCCCGATCGTTTTCATATCCGATTGCGAGTTTTATTCTCAAACCGAGTTGTAATCAACATCCAAAAAAACGTAACTCAGACAACCTACCTTAAAACGGCCATAACTTTCGCATACGAACTCGAAATCGGGCGATTTTTTTTCAAATTCATCTACGCGAAATTTCGCATCCGATTTTCAGCCGCGTAGCCGCGTTCAGCGAAATTAGATTGCCCAAATTCCCCTCGGAAGACAGGCTATCCAGCCTCCGAAGTTTTAGCACGAATTTTAAAGAATCTTCTTGATTTTCTATAGGCCGCATATTACATCCAATTGAGCTGAAAATTTGTGTACTTCCTATATTTGTGCTCATGAGTAAAGAAAAAATATCAAAACAATATTAAAAAAGGAAAAAAATAGTGAAGAGCACGCATATTAAAGCAATTGGCCTATACCACTTGGTGCTGTTTTCTTGGTTATATCATTCTGTCTTTCTTTTGCCTTGATACTTCCTTGTGTTGTGCTAGGCTCTAGGGCACTCGGTTGACCAGCAACAGTTTCCTACATTGAATACTTATTCAACTTTGTTTAGCTGTTAACGATTTTCTGCTTATTAGCCACCATATTGTGCCATCCAAGCTCCACCTTTTTCTTGAGCATAACAGGTACCTTTGCAATCACCCCACGCTTCATTGGTTCATCTCACCGTCCACACCACCTGTTGTGTCGGTAAGAACACTTGTAAGAGCGTGGTAAGACGCTTGAGCGAGAGAGAATGTTTTCTTCCACCTTCCACATTGTCACTGTAGTTGATAGGGATAACATATTTTTTTTGTTGTCTTTTATTTCCTACTAACTAACAATGGTAGGAGAAGACAATAATGATGAATGTGTTCAACATGCTGAGTTACGTGATATGATGAAGACCATGACGGATATGTTCGCCAAATACAACGCAGCAACGGAGGAGTCATTGGCGAACTTGACACGCCAACTGGATGACCTTGCTCTTCGGATGAATATTTTTAAGGCTCGGTTGCCTCTCGCTGGAAGACAAGAAGACAATGCTTATGATGAACTGGAAGATCACAATAATCAGCTAAGACTACCACTTTATCGTAGAGGTATGGGAGGTAATAATCATAACAATTATAATTGCCCTCCTGATGATCCTTTTGCTAAAGTGAAATTTACTATACCCTCTTTTTCTGGTGCTTATGATGCTGAGGCTTATCTTGATTGGGAGATGACAGTAGAGCAAAAATTTAATTCCCATCTTGTTCCTGAACAACATAGAGTTCGTCAAGCCACTAGTGAGTTTAAGGACTTTGCTATCATATAGTGGAATGAACTTGTTAAAACTAGAACTGACCCTCCAACATGGGATAGATTAAAGGAAGCTATGCGCGTTCGATTTGTTCCTCCATCTTTTCAACGGGACCTTCGCAAAAAATTGCAGCGTTTAGACCAAGGTAACATGTCAGTAGAGGAGTATTATCAAGAGTTACAAAAAGGTATGCTGCGTTGTGGGGTAGTAGAGGATATGGATGATAAAATAGCTCGTTTTTATAGGGAGTTGAGGCATGAAATTCAGGACATTGTTGATTACAAGGAATATGATATTGTTAACAGATTGTTTCAGCTTGCTATGTTGGCAGAAAAAGAATTGCAGGATCGACAACAACAGCAACATCGCACAAGGAGCAACTTCACGCCGCGTGCAGCGACTACACCATCCAAAACAGCACCATCTTTGACCCCCCGTGCAGCGACTACACCACCCAATGGCGGCCAACGAACTATACCTACTGCTCCACCTTCTCGCGTGCCGGGAGGCAGCAAGGCGACATCATTCAAGCCTTCTTCGTCCACTCCTTCTATGGGTCGTACTTCCGACATCAAGTGTCACCGCTGCCAGGGACTTGGTCATATGATGAGAGATTGCCCGAGCAAACGAGCATACATAGCACGCGACGATGGCGGGTATGATAGTACTTCGGATGTTGAAGATGAATATTCTCTTGCTACTGACTTTACATCCAAATGACGAACACACCGAAGAAGAGGTACTTGGTACAGCAGCGACGGAGAACTATAGGAGCATCATTGTGCAGCGTGCCTTGATCTCCAAAGTGGAGACCGACGACAAGCTACAACGACACAACCTCTTCCACATGTTTCTCGTCGTCAAGGACTGTCGTGTACACACTATAATTGATGGAGGTAGCTGCAATAACTTGGTGAACACGGACGTCGTCAAGAAACTCGGTTTGACAACAAGAGCACACCCTCATCCGTGCCACATTCAATGGTTCAACAACAGTGGTAAGGTTCGGGTAACACAAACAGCGAGAATACATTTTTCAATTGGTTCATACCATGATTTTGCTGATTTTGATGTTGTTCCTATGGATGCTTGTTCTCTTTTATTGGGTCGTCCTTGGGAATTTGATACAGATGCTATTCATCATGGTAGAACCAATAAATATACTCTCATGCATAAGGGAAAGAAAATCACTTTGCTCCCCATGACTCCTGCTGAAATTGTGCATTTTGAGAAGAGTAAAATTCGTGATGGCAAAGCAACAAAATTAGAATCTGAAAAACAGCAAGTTATTAAGTTAAAATCACCATCGTTGCTCGCAACTAAATCTGAACTTGCTGATTTATTCGATGCTAAGGGGATGTGCTATGCTTTAGTTTGCAACGAAGCCATGTTTTCACTTCATGAATTGTCTATTGCATTGCCCCCTGCCGTTGCTAACCTTTTGCAGGAGTTTGATGATGTGTTTCCCTTCGAGATACCCCCTGGTTTACCACCGATGAGAGGTATTGAACACAAGATCGATTTGATTCCAGGAGCAAGTTTGCCAAATCGTGCAGCATACAGGGCGAATCCACAAGAAACTAAGGAAATTCAGCGACAAGTCCAAGATCTTTTGGACCGCGGGTACATTCGTGAAAGCCTTAGCCCTTGCTCTTTTCCTGTTCTTTTGGTTCCTAAGAAAGATGGTAGTTGGCGCATGTGTGTTGATTGTCGAGCGATTAATAACATCACCATTCGATATCGTTATCCTATTCCTCGATTAGATGACATGCTTGATGAATTGAGTGGTGCTATCATCTTCACAAAAATTGACTTGCGTAGTGGTTACCACCAAATTAGAATGGCACTAGGAGATGAATGGAAAACTGCATTTAAAACCAAGTTTGGACTTTATGAGTGGTTAGTCATGCCTTTTGGTTTAACTAATGCACCCAGCACCTTTATGCGATTAATGAACGAGGTTTTACGTGCTTTCATTGGACAATTTGTGGTGGTTTACTTCGATGATATCCTCATTTACAGCAAGTCATATGATGAACATCTTGATCATTTACGTGCTGTTTTTACTGTTTTGAGAGATGCACGTTTGTTTGGTAACCTCGAAAAGTGTGTCTTTTGCACCAATCAAGTCTCGTTTCTTGGCTATGTCGTTTCCTCGCAGGGAATTGAGATGGATGAGGCAAAAATTGAAGCAATCACCAGCTGGCCAGCCCCAACAACCATCACACAGGTTCGTAGTTTTCTTAGTCTTGCAGGTTTTTATCGGTGCTTTGTGCGGGATTTCAGCACCATTGCAGCACCTCTACATGAGCTAACGAAGAAGGGAGTTCCATTTCGATGGGGCGAACATCAGCAACAAGCTTTTGATGCTCTCAAATCGAAGCTTACACAAGCACCATTACTACAACTTCCTGATTTTGACAAGACCTTTGAGCTAGAATGCGATGCAAGCGGCATTGGTATTGGAGACGTTCTCATACAAGGAGGTAAACCCGTTGCTTTCTTTAGTGAAAAACTTCATGGTCCTTCTCTGAATTATTCCACTTATGATAAGGAATTGTATGTCTTAGTACGTGTATTACAAACTTGGCAACATTATCTTTGGTCTAAGGAGTTTGTCATACATTTCGATCATGAATCATTGAAGTATCTTAAGTGTCAAACCAATCTGAATAAACGACATGCTAAATGGATTGAGTTCATAGAATCGTTTACATACATCATTAAGCATAAGAAAGGGAAGGAAATATCATTGCCGATGCATTATCTAGGCGTTATACCATGCTGTCCCAACTTGATCATAAAATCTTTGGTTTGGAAACAATTAAAGCATTATATCCTACTGATTTGGACTTCAAAGATGCTTTTGAAATTGTATAGAAGGAAGAACATGGAATAAATATGTGCTGCGAGAGGGTCTCCTCTATCGTGCTAACAAGCTATGCATTGCAGCTAGCTCCGTTCGTCTATTGCTTTTGCAGGAAGCACATGGAGGAGGTTTGATGGGATATTTTGGAGTGAAGAAAACTGAAGACGTGCTGTCCACACACTTCTTTTGGCCAAAGATGAGGCGTGATGTCGAGCGCTACGTGTCACGATGCACTACTTGCAACAAAGCTAAGTCTCGCCTTAACCCACATGGTCTTTATATGCCTCTTCCTGTTCCTAGTGTACCTTGGGAGGATATTTCTATGGACTTTGTTTTGGGATTGCCTAGGACTAAGAGGGGGAGGGATAGTATTTTTGTAGTTGTTGATCGTTTTTCCAAAATGGCACACTTTATACCTTGTCATAAGAATGATAATGCCTCACACATTGCTGATTTATTTATGACGGAAATTGTTCGTTTACATGGTGTGCCAAATACCATTGTTTCTGATCGTGATGCAAAATTTTTAAGTCATTTTGGAGAACTTTGTGATATAAATTGGGAACCAAGTTGCTGTTTTCAACTACATGTCACCCACAAATGGATGGACAGACCGAGGTAGTTAATCGTACTTTATCCACTATGTTGCGGGCTGTCTTGAAAACAAATTTGAAGTTGTGGGAGGAGTGTTTACCACATATAGAATTTGCTTACAACAGATCCGTTCACTCCACGACAAAGGTAAGTCCATTCCAGGTAGTGTATGGTTTCAATCCCCGTGCTCCTATTGATTTACTACCTTTGCCTCCTTCTGAAACTATAAATTTGGATGCTACACAATGATCTGAATTCATTCTTAAGATGCATGAAACTACAAAGAAAAATATTGAAATGATGAATGAGAAGTATAGGATTGCAGGTAGTAAAGGTAGAAAAGAAGTAAAACTTGAACCGGGTGATTTGGTGTGGTTACATTTGAGAAAAGAGCGATTTCCCGACTTGAGAAAATCTAAACTTATGCCAAGAGCTGCTGGTCCTTTTAAGATCGTTGAAAAGATTAATGATAATGCATATAAGCTTGAATTGCCTCCTGATTTTGGGGTTAGTCCTACATTTAACATTTCAGATTTGCGACCGTACTTGGGAGAAGAAGATGAACATGAGTCGAGGACGACTCCAATTAAAGAGGGGGAGGATGATGAGGACATCACAACAGCAGAGATGCACATTGAACTGCAAGGACCAATCACAAGAGCACGAGCACGGTTATTAAATCAGCAGCTGAATTCGTTTCTAACTTCTTTTGCATGTGAGTTTGATAATAGATTGGTATGTGATGATTTAATTGTTATTAGGAATAATAGAGAAGATCAACAAGTGAAGGAAGGAGGCCTTGGGAGCATGGAGAACCAGCTGGGACGTCCACAAGTTGATGGAAACAGTTTACAACTCATACTCGAGTTCAACTTGGAGTCTAGGAGCAGTCCACCTTAGAACAGACGCCTAGGAGGCATACGTACTCCGTTTTCGACGTTCTACATATGCACGGAAAGAGGAGAAGACAAACTTTTCAATGGTTCTGGTCCCAACTCAAAATTCCTCCGGAGTCATTGGGAATCGTGGAAACAATTCGAGTCCAGATTTCTGTCCGGTGCTGCGCCACCGAATCGGGCCTTTGGGCCTTGTATCCCGTAAGAGTCCATTAGGGACGCGTATAATCGTGTTTTGGTCGAACCCTAGCCTTTAAATACTGCAGCCGCCGGACATATTCGGTGGGTTTTGCTTAGATCAATAATATCGCCGTTCTACGGTTTGTGAGGCCCCAACTTCGCGATTTCCTGATCATGTCTTCGGCGTTCTGGCTCGTGTTCTCGGTTGCACTAGCAGGGATTAGCCTTCTTGGCGAGGTCAAGCGTGTGCAGAATGGTTGATAACAAACGGAGCCGTGGTGTAGTGATTGCAGGGATACTCGAACCGCTCGAGTGCCGTGGATCATCAACGTCGAGTTCTCCATCCCAATCGACATACCTTTTGGAAGATCGAGCCTAAACCTACTCATCAGGTAGGACTTAGTCCTCTATCGAGGGATTGCGCGCATGAGAGTTGAGAGATTGTAGTTTTTACATAGTTCGGGCCGCAAGAGCGTAATACCCTACTCCACGTTGAGGTTGTATTGCTGGTGAGTGTGTACGTGTGAATGTGTAGATTGAGAATCATTTTTAATGGTGGCGGTCTGGTCCTTTTATAGACAAGGCCAAACGCCTAACAAGTAGGGTCTGAGGCCCAACAGGTGGTCCCGGGGGGCGATCTGATCCTAAAGATCTAAGGCTTCTCGCATAAGCCTCCTCCGGCCGTAGCTTGAAGACTCGCCATCTTGCCGCCTCAGTTGTCAATGGCCCACGCGTTGTGATTGATGATGGCAAGGAATGTCTCATCAAAATATCCCTGTCGCCGTAAGCTACCCACTTGGCAGAGTGGGGTAGGCCTACGACGTCTTCACTGCGATGCAATTAGGGGCAACGGTACCTGACAGTAGGTGTGCGCCGTGTAGTGCACCTGGGGAAGACGCGAGTCTTCAATGCTTGATTTAGACAAGGCACACTGTCCTCTTAACTCCCGCAACCCACCATCCGGGGCAAGTTGCAGGGTCGTGGCATCGAGAGCTAGCCTTTGCGGGGGAGGCCGGGCCTCTCGATCCACAAATGATGCATAGCCCCGGAGCCCGTTCCTGAGTAGAGCGGGGGATCCAGGGCCGCGAGACACGTGGTAGATCCGGAGCCCACCCCTACGGGAGGTGGTCTGTCTGGTGCCTCGAACCACGTGGTAGCATCGGAGCCCTCTCCCATGGAGGAGCGGGATCCTGCTCTGGTGGACACGTGGCCGCTTGGGAGCTCATCTCGAAGGGGGTGCTAGACTCTCCCTTGGGGTCCATGTGGATATTCCGGACCCCGTAACTGAAGTAGAGGGTTTCAGGCCTTCTGGACACGTGGCACCTCGGACCTTGCCTTGGCAGGAAGGCAGAGCTCCTAGGCGGCTTTAGCTTGTGCACGAGGGTACTCGATATGCCGGGTACCAACACAGACTAATCTATCTACGGTTCCAAGTATTCCTCAGTTGGATCTCAAAGAGGTAGTCCCTTTCAAAATTGTGGATCAACGATTGGCTAAGAAAGGCAATTCAGCAGTGACACAAGTACTTGTGCAATGGTCCGGCTTGCCTGAGGCATCCTGCACCTGGGAAGATTACACGGTGCTCAAACATCGTTATCCAATAGTAGCAGCTTGGGGACAAGCTGCGTCTTACGCGGGGGCAGTATCACGCCACCACTGAAGCAGCATGTGGACTTGTCGGAAGATAGTGGCGCGCATGAGTTGATGAATTCAAATCAAATGACGGATGAGTTGGACGGCCCAGCTGCGGAGGAAGCCCAGCCCGCGGTGCGGTGTTCATGAGTATAAATTGTGGCAGGCTGGCGAGTGGCCCCGGTATGTAACTGAATTCAGTTGGCACCTGCCACCCGTCTCTCTCCCTCCTTCTCTCTCTCCTCTTCAGGCCCCCTTTGGCACAGCTCCACAAAGCTGATTCTCTGGATTCACTCCTGATTCTCTAGTGAAGTGATTCTGTGCCTGAAAATGATTCTCTAAGATTTTCTAGAATAAACTCTTAAAATCAGGACAGAGAATCACTTCACAGAATAAGGAGAAGCTACTTTTTTGAGCTTCCAGCCCCTTAGTTCATTTCAGAGAATCACTTCACAGAATCAGCCGAGAATCACTTCTTCTGAAAAATAGTGTTTGGCACAGCTTCTCTGGTTCTGCCTGAGAATCAGCTTCGTGAAGCTCTGCCAAAGGGGGCCTCAGTTCTTTCTCAATTCCCCATTCCTCTACCTCTGTATCGGAGATTGATTCCATTTTGGAGAGAAATCGAGGAGAGAGTGATCAGGTCGCCTACATCTGTGTGTGTGCGCAATCTCTTGAGATCTCTCGATATTGCGAGGGTGTGACACAATGCTTGATAGTATCCGATCTCTGATGGACTCGAGGGATGCTGTTGGCCCATGGCATCACAATGCCTTGTCGTGCCACTTCAACCTGGCATAGTGTTGGAGAAGGTGATGTCAATGAGGTCGAGAGTCGGACTCAAGTTTTCTTGGTTGGTTGCAGTGGAATTGGTAGTCGCGATCCCGATAAGGTTGTTGAAGCTCTACCGTGGTCGGCTTCCGTGCGTGATGTGACATTGCCAGCGATGGGGCGGGGCACGACGCAGGACAACGACCATAAGCAAGGGTGAGGTGGGGTTTACTTGATGAACTAAGCAAGTGTTGCATTTCAAGGATGACTTGCTAAGTACGTTTGATCAAATCTAGATAGCCTATTCTGTCCCGTGGCAGTTTGTAGAAGCATTCGATACAGCTACGAGTCACTTGTCTTTTGACCCCGATCGCAAGATCAGTTGAGCCGCCAGACAATCACAGCCAGCAGCGTTCCATCCACGTCGCCTTTCTGCGTCACAGCGTCATCAAGGATCACCCGGTCGTTTTCTAACTTCCGTGTCCAACCGTCTGATTAACCTTGGATCTGGATGACCGTGCGTGGCGTGGCGTGGCCTTGCTTTGGCCTGCCCATCGTCCTCCGGATAGCGAAAAGTCAATAGCGAAAGCCAACGGCTCCTCCCCTCTTCTCCGCTGTCCTACCCGGAGCGCGCGCGCCGCCGCCGGGGAAAACGCGTACATGGACACCGCCGCCGCGGAGGACCGGAACCCGTCGTGGTGGGGCCGCCGCGCGTGGTCCCTTCTCTACGCCGTCCGCGCGCGGGCGCCGCTGGTGCAGTGCATAACCAACCTCGTTTCCATGGACATCGCTGCCAACACCCTGCTCGCCGCGGGCGCCTCCCCGGCCATGGTCCACTCCCTCCGCGAGGTGCCCGACTTCACCCCGCGCTGCGACGCCGTTTACGTCAACGTCGGCACGCTCTCCGAGGACTGGCTCCCCTCCATGCGCGCCGCAGCCTCTGCCGGCCGCCCGTGGGTGCTCGACCCCGTCGCCGCCGCCGCCTCCGGGTTCCGGATGGAGGCGTGCCTCTCGCTGCTCGACCTCCGCCCCGCCGTTGTCAGGGGGAACGGCTCCGAGATCCTCGCGCTCGCTGACCGGTCCGCCGCCGCCTCGTCGAACTTCAAGGTTCCTCTACCAGTACTTTCTATAAAAAGTCTACATAACCTCTCAAATATAGTTTAGAGACTACTTAATCCTACCAAATTTTAAACCGGATATTTAACACCCTATTTTATTGAAAACCAGTTAATTTGTCCTCCTATATGGTTTTACATAGTGGTTTTGCCACATCACCTGTTGATGTGGCAGTGTCTTGCTTGTGAGAATTTTTGCTGCTGACGGCGAAGCTGTTGTCGGCATGGAACATAACATTGCTTAAACCACGGCGAGCATCGGTCCAGCCGCTGACGGCGCTGTTGCTACCGCGCTGGACCATATCATTGATTGAACCACGGTGGATAGGCTCCTGAGACATGGAGTCCACAAAATCAGGCTCCCAACAGAGCACTGAAAAACGCTCAGTTGGAGCTAGAGGCAGACATCCCTGGCACCCACGATCCACCTCCCGCTGTCCCCTTCGATCGTGGTCACGCTAGCACCCAATGAAGGGGCGTCGTCGACGCTCACGCTCACACTCACCGGTGATGATGTCATCACGGAAGGTGGCTGCTGACATCCCAAAAGCGGTGCCACCGAGATCCGACAAGAGCTCTGTCCGAGGTGCACGCCTCTGGGAAGACTGGACCAAGACTGGACCAGACATGTTCTTGGTATTCTGATGCAACCTACTATGGGTTTCAACCAGCTGCTCGATGGCCGTTCTGAGGCTTGGATTGACCCGACGCTAGCTGAATAAAAGGCAGACAGGGGTATTTGTATCCACGCCTCCACTGAAAGGTTTCCTGCTGAGACTCCCGTGAGCCCGGCTCTGCAGGCGCCACTCAGCTTATTGCTGCTTCCGGGTGTTGGACACTGCGTCTCCCACAATGTGGAACAACCTGCACCCCAATCTTGTGGATCACGGGATTTGCAACTGGTCCGTAACGAAGAAGCGCCTCAGGATGGAGAGACGACCCAGGTTGGAGACCTGGTCCCCACAGGTAATGTGGTGGCGTTAGCTACAAACCAGGCACCGGTGATGCAGTCGGCCCAACAAGAGTTGGCGAGTGAAGCAGAAAGTTCAACCCAAGCGGCCCAACTTTTAAACAACTTGTTCCCACCGCTCATTGAGCCGCTTATAAAGGACCCACCACCATGTCGCTCCGTCGGCCAAAAGCTCGCTCTGCGTCTGCTGATCCCACTCGATCGGTGCCCGTGAAGCGGCTCAAAAGTCTGTCATACCTGTTGTGCATCATGCTACTCTTTGCCTGGTCCATGCGATGATTCTAGTTGGAGCAAATTAATCAATTGATTAGGCTGCTATGGATAAGTATGCTTCCGCATACAAGGTACCACTTCCTAAGAAGACCATTTCTACTATTCGTAAGGCAACTTTCCTAGATAACACAACTGTCCAAGAGGCATATTCTGGTCTTGCACATGATGCACACGTGGCGGAGGCAGTGAACTGAGTACTACTCCTGTTCAGTAGTAGTTGACAATCAACTCCATGGGGACTGATCACTGTGTCCCAGTGTTCTTGATGTCTTGTTGTTGGGATTGCATTATGAGTGGCTGAGTAGTTGTGGGGATTATGTCTGGTACCCGGCTCCAGAAGGATACATATCTAATGGTGTGTCCTAGATGTTGGTGCCAGTCTGGTGTGGGTGTTTTGTCTAGTTGTAGAGAGACCTTGATGATGTTTCGTCTGGTGTTGGTGTCTTTTGTTATCAGTGGATGATCGAATTTCAGTTCTAAGTTGAAATGTTAGGGGATTGAATTCCCCTGCTCGGCGTGCAGCTGTTCAATCATTGGCTCAGTCATCTCGACCTACAATCGTCTGCCTCCGGGAGACAAAGATCCAAGACTTCTCCTCCCAATTGCTAACTGAAACCCTTGGGCATGGACCATGGAATTTTGATACCCTGCCGGCTGCAGGGACCACAGGGGGGATATTGGCTACCTGGAATCCTGATTATTTTGATGCACATTTGATAAGCTGGTTGCAGTTCTCCATCTCCATACTGATTAGACAGAGATATGTCAATTGCTCTTTTATCCTCTCGACCATATATGGACCAACTGAAGATGTATCTACCCCGGTTTTCTTGCAAGAACTGGTGGCCATAAAACCTGTTGTTGCTACCCCATGGCTCTGCATCGGGGATTTTAATCTCATTTATGAAGCGAGAGACAAGAGCAATCTTAACCTCAACATATGGCTTATGGGCACTTTTCGGCGCACCCTAGACAACTGTGAGCTGACTGAATATGCTCTGAAAAATCGGAGATATATGTGGAGCAATGAGAGGGTCAACCCGACCATGGTGTGCTTGGACAAAGCTTTTGTAATAAGGAATGGGACATATCTTTTGCTGATTTCACTCTGTAGTTGTTGTCATCTTCGATCTCTGATCACTGCCCAAGTTTTCTTGCTCAACAGCTTCAACTACGAAAGAGAGAAACTTTCAGGTTTGAGAGTTTTTGGATTCGAGTGCCAGGATTCTTAGACACAGTTCAAAATGCCTGGAACTTGCCTATGCAGCACCGCTCCCCTCTGCTAATCCTGCAATGCAAGCTCCACCACACAACTTCAACCCTACGCCAATGGAGCAGACAAAGATTCTAGAACACGAGAATACAACTTCACGTGATAAACAAGGTAATCTTTCACTTGGATTCTGCTCGGGAAGAACGCCAACTCTCCGAGGAGGAATTCCAGCTCCGGAAGGATCTCAAAGCCAAGTTGCTAGGCTTAGCAGCCGTGGAGCGAGCGTGCCGCCGACAAGCACCTAGAATGACATGGCTAAACGAAGGAGGTGCTTGTACAATATTCTTCCACCTACGGCAAATGCTCGTAAACAGAAGATGTGCATCCCTCGATTGCGGGCACCTAATGGTCAGTTCATGTGGGCACATGAGGACAAAGAGCAACAACTCCATCGACACTTCACAGATTTACTAGGTACCAGGGCTGCGAGGACATGCAACATTGATTAGGAGGCACTTAACCTACCGCAGTTGGACAACCAACACATCGATCATCCTTTTTTGGAGGAAGAAGTGCTGAGAGCAATTTCTAATTTACCAGCTGAGAAAGCGCCAGGGCCTGACTGCTTCACGCATGAATTTTACCGTGCATGCTAGTCAATAATCAAGGATTGAGTAATGGCAGCCTTCAGATGCATCTATGATCAAGCCACTGATTCACTATACAAAATGAACAGTGCCTTGATCTCACTTTTGCCAAAGCAGAACATTTCAGAGTTGCCATCTGAATTCTGGCCTATAAGCTTGATTCATTCTTTTGCGAAACTAGTATCAAAAGTGCTTGCTAATAGGTTGTACGAGCACATAGATCAGCTGATCTCCCCTGCAGAGAGTGCGTTCATAAAACGCAGGTGTATTCAAGACAACTATGAATATATTTGCAACCTTGCAAGCACATATCATAGGAAGAAAAAAATTGTGCTCCTATTCAAGCTGGATATTTCAAAGGCATTTGATTCTTTATCATGGGAGTATTTGCTAGAGACATTGGTGCACAGAGGCTTCCCTAGCAGATGGAGAAATTGGATTACAGCCATGCTCGCCACCTCGACTTCTGCTGTTAGACTGAATGGTGTTGCTGATCTGTGGATACAACATCATATGGGACTGATACAAGGCGATCCTCTCTCACCCTATTTGTTCATCTTGGCCTTTGACACCATACATAAAATTTTTAAGTTAGCCACGCAGAGGGGATTACTTACTAGCCTGGATGAGCCAAGGGCGAGACTACGACTTTCACTTTATGCGGATGATGTGATTCTCTTTACCAACAGTAAGGATCGAATGCCCAAGAGGGGGGGGGGGTGAATTGGGCTTCATTTTAAAAACTAAAGCAATAAAAACTCAACTACTAAAAGCCCAATTCCCTATGCAAACAACCTATGCATTCAAGTGAATAATAAGTTTGCGGTATATGAAATGCATAAGTATAACGGGAAAGGAAGAGTATGCAAACTCTCGAGAAGACACGAAGACACGGTAATTTATCCCGTGGTTCGGCAAGATCATCAAGACCTTCCTACGCCCACGTTGTGGCACCCACCAAGGGTGTAGCCACTCCCAAGTTACCAAGACCAGGGATCACACTAAGAGTCTTCGTTCACCATCTCCGGCAAGGTGTAGCTCAAGCCTTGTACAAGTTTGATCATTCGGGCTTCCACAACCGACTTGGCAAGCTCTGGAAGGATCTCTCCGATCACCGACTGATACACGGTGAATGCAATCACCAAGAGACACTCACTTACAGCTCTCACTAGACTGGAGACTCCAATCACAAAGAATGGGAGCACACAAGTATCATCTCTAGTAAGTTCTAGCCTATCTCTTGGTGTATAAGTGGTGTAAATGATGTGGAAGTGGTTGTTCAACGTTTTGAATGCTTGATAACGTGTTGAGTAGCTCAGGGCATCAAAACTACTCTAAATGACTGGTTGAAGTGGTACAAATAGCCAGCTTCCACGAGATAGCCGTTAGAAAAGTAGGCTGACATCACTGTTTTGCAAACACCGAATGATCCGATATTCTCCCTTTAGCTGTCATCGGTCGAATACAAATTAGTTGAGATCACTGTTGTCGGTGGTTTTGATCCGGTAGATCTCCCGACACTACTAAAAGTGTTTGCGGAGTTTGAAGTTCGGTGTGGGCACGCGGAGATTCAAGAAGGTGAAATGTAAAATGACACAGGAGACACAAAGATTTACGTGGTTCGGGCCGCCTGAGCGTAATACCCTACTCCACGGGGTGTGTTGGTGTTGTATTGGATGTATGAACTCAACTCAGGTGATGTGAGTTGAGAGCGCGTGTGAGCCGATCAGACCAGATCAGATCAGATCAGATGATATCAGATGATCAGAGCCCCTCTATGTATCGTCGGCCTGTCCTTTTGTAGTATAAGGACAGACCGTTACAAGTTGGCCTGGCCCGACATGTGGCCCCGGCGGCTACTAATATTGATACACATTTGATGCGCTTAATTACCCTTAATGACCGAGTTACGGGATTTGACAGCGCCGTTACTGTTAATTAGGGTCATCCGATCGTGTATCATTAACATAGTATTAATGACACTTAATCAGGTCTTGAAGTCCTTGATTCCCCTTTGAAGATCCAGAGCCGTTGTGGAGTCTACCGGAGGTTTGAGGCTGAAGATCCGACGGTTGTACACGTGGTAGCTCCGGAGCATACTGTGGGGAACAGATAGGTCCGGTGCCATCAAACACGTGTCAGGTCCGAAGCTTCCCTCGGTCTGGGGTTAGGTCCGGGGGTGCCGTTATGGTACATAGCCCGGAGCTTCCCCCTTGTGGGCGGTAACTCCGGTTTGATGGTACACGTGGCGACCCAGGAACTAACCATGTTGGGGAAGCGGGTCTGGTTATGTTGGACATGTGGGCCTCCGAAGGTCTTCAAATCAAGTAGATGACATTTCCTTGAGATCTTTGCAATCTCAAGGGGTATACAGTACTCAGGGTACCGACAACTGTGTCAGATATGACCATTGATCGACCGATGTTGTATACACCTGCACATTGGATAATCCGGTGACACTTGGTCCAGGATGGTCCAAAAATAATGCTTACTTGAATGATTGACCGATGTGGCATATTTGTACATAGGATGGTCCGGTGTTACTTGGTCCAGGGAAATTGCTTACTAAAATGATCGACCGATGTAACACATGCTTCAACATCGGATGATCCGGTGTATACCCAAGACTGAGGTCTTTTTCTGCTGTAGAGCCATCTCGACGGATGTAGTTTTTTCTGGATACATCGGATGATCCAGTGAGCTGATTTTGTCTGCTTCGAGTTGTTCTAAGTGATTCTTTTGGAATTTGTCCGAGTGACCTCTTAGACATTGGATTGAAATGTTCTTCTGATGACGACTAAGTCTCGTGTGCTGTCAATTTTGATGGAATAATTTTGACATATATGTTTTTTCTTTCAGTCTTCATGAAAATCGATTGACCTCGTAAAATAGTTTGGTGAGGTATCTCAAATTGTATCCAATAAGCAGTAGATGATATAAATATAGAGTCCATTAAGTGTGATGAGTTATATGAGAGGCCTTGCATCTACAAACTTATTAGTGATATCCAACGGTTGTCATTAATCACCGAAACCATACCTTATGGGAGCCTAGATGCTTTCAATCTTCCCCTTTTTGGTGATTGATGACAGCACAACAAGTAAAGTATAACAGTAATGAAATTTAGAATACGATACTCAAAAAGATATGTAACAAGTACAAGATCCAGCACACGAAGCTCGAAGGCTCAAAAACGATCAATAAAACATAAGAGAATTAAGTAGCACACGGATACTCAAGGATAGCAAAAGAATAGAAAAGCTCCCAAATTACAAAAGCTCCCAAAAAAATACTCCCCCTACAACTAGGACTCCCCCTAAGACTATGCTATCCCTCCCCCTGACTCCGACTCTTCTCCCCCTTTGGCATCAAGACATCAAAAAGGGAAGTCAAGTGCCTAAGGATACTAAGCGCTTGGGGCGATGACGAACTGGTCGCCGTCGGGGGTGCTGTCGTCGGTCCCATCTCCTGGAGAGATGTAGCTGCTGCCTACTGCTGCTGAGGCTGGAGTGGAGGAGACCGGGGCTGTGGGAGCCGCTGTCGGTACTGAGGGTGTCTGCTGAGTCGGGACTGCCGATAGCGGGGCACAGACAACCGAAGCCGGAATCTGCTGAAAGAGGGTCGTAGCTGGCAGAGGAGAGTGGATCGGTGCGCCTGGGGCAAGCAGTGGTGACATGCTGATAGTCGGTATCGGCGTGGTCGGCACTGGAGCTGAGACTGGTGCTAGGACAGGTGGACCTGGAGCTAGACCAGGAAGCTGTGAGGGCAGGGCAATCCCGGTCTGAGTGTAGAGGTTGGTGATCAACCCCAGGATGCCCATCATGGCCTGCTGCGTCTGCTGCTGCTGGTCAGGAGTACGCTGATGCATCTGGTCAATGAGTCAGTGAGCCTGTCAGTGTCCTCTCGCCTCTCACGGGCTATCTGACGCTGCATCTCCTGCTGCTGTTGCTGGAGCTCCACAAGACGTGCAGCCTGCTCAGCTCTGGCCTGCTCAGCTGCAAGCTGATCCTGACGCTGCTGCTCTGAAAGCATCTAGGCCCCCACGAGGTACGGTTTCGGTGATTAATGACAACCGTTATTTACTACTAATGAGTTTGTGGATGCGAGGTTTCATGTACAATGAATCAAACGTCTATCAATCAATCATAAATGTCATCTACTGCTCATTGGATGCAAAAGGAGACCCCTCAACGAACTAACCTAAGGGGTTAATCGGAAACAAATGAAGAACTCGTACAACGACGCAACCTTATCAAAATTGGCAACACAAGAAGCTTCATATCCATCAGAAGAGCCATACAAACAAGTGTTCAAGAGGTCACAAGTCCAAAATCCAAAAGATCAGTCCAACTCAACTCGAAGGAAACAAATTGTACACACCGGATCATCCGGTGATCTGAAGAATGACTGCATCGGTCGATTTGGACTCAACAGAAGAAGAAGACCTCAGAATGAAGTACACACCGGATCATCCGATGTGTATCCAGTGAACATCGGATGAATACAACAGTAAGCAAATTTTCTGAAGTGTTCTGAAGGACTGAACACCGGATCATCCGATGATGAAGGCAGATGCACATCGGTCGATTACAACAGAAGCAAATTATCAACTCAACCAGACTGAAGATCTATTCATCGGATCCTCCGATGATGAAGAAGGTGAAGCATCGGTCTAATAACGGTCATTTCTGACAGAATGACGTCAGCTTATCAAATTAGACCGATGCTCATAAAAGGGGGTCATCGGATCATCTGATGTACACAGAAAAAGTAATCAGCCCACTTTTCCAACGGCTAATTCGGTTGGGCTGAGTATTTAACCCCCTCCCACCAGTCATTTCGAAGGGGCTGAACAACAAGAGCACCACTACACATTCCCCAAGTGTCCAAGATTTAGAATACTCATTTTCACACTCTTGTAACCCTTTCACACCTCAAGATATAGGCTAGTTCCTCTTAGAGTTAAGCTTGTGTGCGTCCTCTCTGGGTGAGTGGAGACTCTAGAGTAGGGAGAGCCGTGAGAAAGTGCATTCTTGGTGATTGCACTCACCTTGTATCAAGAGGAGAGTGAAGAGATCGCTCCGGAGCTTGCCGAGACCATTGTGGAAGCCCGGAGGATCGAAGTTGTACAAGGCTTGAGCTCCACCTTGCCAAGAATGGCAAACGGAGGAAGTTAGTGGATTCCCTCGTCTCGGTGACTTGGGAGTGGCAATACCCTTAAGTGGGTGCCACAACGTGGACGTAGGTGGATCCTAGTGATCTCACCGAACCACGGGAAAAATCGACGTGTCCCCGTGTCTTCGAGCGTTTGCATTCCTCCTCCCTACTCCCTTTACGATTACGCAATTCTCATTTCCGCACTTAATTCTCTTAATTGCACTATTGGCTTGCTTAGAGAATTAGATTTTACTTAAGCATTAAATTGACTTAAAATTTGAAGTAGCCCAATTCACCCCCCCCCCCCTCTTGGGCATTCGATCCCTACAATTGGTATCAGAGCGAGGTTGCTCATTGGATCATTCTAGCTTCACCGCTAGAGAGCAAAAATGGCCAAGAATGGGGGTTCGGTTCCTACCTTCGAGGGCAAGAATTTTGCTTATTGGAAAGCACGCATGCGCGCTTACCTTGAGGCAATTTCTCCCGAAGTGTGGGAAGCGACCCATGCGGGGTTTGGCAACCATGAATATATTGGTGATCAACTAAAATGGGATGCTAAGGCTAGGAATGCTATTTATGAGTGCATTAGTCAAGATGTATTTGCTAGAATTGCTAGTAAGGAAAAAGCTTGTGAAATTTGGGCTTGCTTGATTGAGATCCATGAGGGTTCCTCTCGTGTCAAAGAGCTCAAATATCACTTGCTTAAATCCAAGTATGATGATTTTAAAATGCTTCCTCATGAGAATGTTAATCAAATGTTTTCTCGCTTAAATGTACTCATTGAGGAAATTAATGCTCTTGACATTGCTTCTCTTGGCAAGGGACTCATCAACCGCAAGATCCTCATGCTACTTCCCAAGCCCAAGTACAACATCATCAACTCAATGCTCCAAAAGGAGTCACTTGACAACATTGAGGTTTCGGAGCTCATTGGAGAGATACATGCTCATGAGATGAGTGTGCTTGGAATGATGGAGGAGTCATCATCATCAAAGACCATTGCTCTCAAGGCCTCAACCAAGAAGACACATACCAAGAAGAAGAAAGTGGTTGAGCCTAGCTCAAGTGAGGAAGAACAAGCTACAAGTGAAGATGATGATGATGATGAGCTTGCATTGATGATGAGGAAGTTTTCACGTCTCAACTCAAAGATTGCCAAGAAGGGATACTCGTTTGATCCCAAGAAGAAAGCCTTCTTGCCAAGGAGAGATGAAAACAAGACGTGCTACAATTGTGGCAATCAAGGCCACATATCATATGATTGTCCAAGACCGGACAAGAGGAAGGACAAGGGCAAGCATCGCAAGCTAGAAGAGAGTGATGATGATGAAGATGCAAAGCCCAAGCGCACCTTTGGAAAGAAGAAACTTGACAAAGGCAAGAAGACCAAGCTCTTTCCAAAGAAGAGAAGGGGACCTCAAAAGGTCTTCATGTGCGAAGCAAATGAGTGGGTCACCGATGAAGAAACAAGTGATGATAGTGAAGATGAGGAAGAAAACTTGGCAAGCCTCGCTATCGTCAACAAGGATGACTCACCCCTTCCTCCACCGCCTATGTGCCTCATGGCGAAAGGTAACACAAAGGTATGTGATGACTCAAGTGATGATGAACTTTCTCCCGATGAACTAGCATCTATGATTAATGAATATCATGCCATTATCAAAAGGGAAAAGGCTAAGGTTAAGGCACTTGAGCTAACTCGCGCTAAGCTAGAGGGTGCCAACCTCGATTTGCAAGACAAGTATGTCACCATACTTAATGAGCATGAAACGCTCAAGTCACATGTCAAGCAAATCGAGGAGGAGAAGGCTCAAATCAAGCTTGAGTTCCATGAGCTTGACTTAGCTAACTCGGCACTATTGGCTAAGCATAACGAGTTAGTTCAAGAGCATGAGACACTTAGTCTTTCCTATGAAGCAATGGAACTAAAATTGAATAACTTGAAGAAAGAAACTCTTGATGGCAAAACACCCGCTAGTTCACATGCCACTAACAATTTGCATGAGTCTTTGCCATTGAAAGCTAATAGGGAGAAGGAGCTAATGGACGAGATCGAAAGTCTCCGCACTAGTGTGGCTAGACTTTCCAAGGGAGAGGACAAGCACAAGGAGATCCTCTTCCAACAAGCTAAAGGCTTCAACAAAAGGGGACTTGGGACCTTCCCTACGCCCAACAAATGGAAGGTGCCCTCACCGGAGATTAGGACAAGCTTCATCAAGGAAGTGGGATCCTATTGCCAACATTGTGAGGTCACCGGACATCACACTAGGGAGTGCCCTCTTCCCACTCGTCCTTCTCCAAAATTACCTCCTAACTATTCATCTACTTTCAATGATTGTCACTATCTATTGAGCAAAGTAGGTGGAAAGGTGAAGGCGAAGTTCATTGGCAAAAATATCAAGGGCATGAAGGGGAAGCTCCCCAAGCAACTTTGGGTCCCAAAATCACTTGTATCACACATACAAGGACCTAAGTTGGCTTGGGTTCCTAAACTCAAAAACTAACTTCATGTGTGTAGGTGAACTACAAAGCCGGAGGAAAACATTGGGTACTCGATAGTGGGTGCACTCAACACATGACCGGCAATGATGGTATGTTCACCTCCATAGAAGACCCCGGCAATCATGAACAAGTCACCTTTGGTGATAACTCAAAGGGGAAGGTAATTGGCTTAGGTAAAATTGCAATTTCTAATGACTTGTCCATTTCGAATGTGCTTTACGTTAAGTCTCTTAGCTTTAATTTGCTCTCTATTGCTCAACTTTGTGATCTTGGACTAACGTGCACATTTGACAAAGATGGTGTTGTGGTGTCTAGTGTAGCTAGCAAAGAGCTAATATTCAAGGGCTTTAGGCATGGTCATCTATATTTGGTGGACTTCTCCAACAAGAGCGCAAGCCTAACCACTTGTCTTTTCACCAAGACAAGTTTGGGGTGGCTATGGCATCGGAGGATTGCTCACATAGGAATGAGCAAGCTCAAGAAGTCCTTCAAGCTAGGGATGGTGACCGGCGTAAAGGACGTGACGTTTGAAAAGAACAAGCTATGTAGCGCATGTCAAGCCGGGAAGCAAGTGGCTTCGCACCATCCGATGAAGACAATGGTGTCTACCTCCAAGCCGCTCGAACTACTTCACATGGACCTCTTCGGACCGTCCACCTACCAAAGCCTTGGCGGTAATCTCTATTGTCTCGTTATTGTTGATGATTACTCTCGCTATGCTTGGACTTTGTTTTTAGGTGACAAGGGTGAAACCCCGGAAGTCTTCAAGACCTTTGCAAAACGAGCTCAACGGGAATTCCAACTTCCCATCATCAAGGTTCGGAGTGACAACGGCACCGAGTTCAAGAACTACAATATTGGGGAGTGGTGTGACCGTGAAGGAGTCAAGCACGAATTTTCGGCTACATACACCCCTCAACAAAACGGTGTTGTTGAGAGAAAGAACAAGACACTAATCACCCTCGCGAGAGCCATGCTTGATGATTATGGGACGTCGGAGAAGTTTTGGGCGGAAGCGATCAACACGGCATGCCATGCCGCAAATAGAGTCTACCTTCATCGACTTCTCCAAAAGACTCCCTACGAGCTCCTCATTGGGAGAAAGCCCAACATCTCCTACTTCCGGGTCTTCGGATGCAAGTGCTACATCTACCGCAAGAAAAGACTTGGTAAGTTTGAAAGAAGGTGCGATGTTGGTATTTTCCTTGGTTATGCGTCAAACTCAAAGGCATATCGAGTATTCAACCAAACCTCCGGGTTAGTTGAAGAAAGTTGTGACGTTGAGTTTGATGAGACTAATGGCTCCCAAGAGGAGAGTTTTGGTCATGATGATATAGATGATGAGCCTCTACGAGAAGCTATGAAGAACATGACCATAGGAGACATCAAGCCCGAAGTTGAGGAGAGCCATGATCAAGGGGGAGCTTCAAGTCCGAACATCAACACCTCCATGGCGCCTCAAGTGGATGAAGAAGAAGACAAAGATGATCCATTGCCTATGCAAGACCAACAAGCAACACAACACCAAGAAGAAGATGAAGTCCAAGATGAAGTCCAACCACAAGACGAGCAAGATGCTTCACCACCACCAAGTGACTCACAACCGTTGATGAGACATGGGCGTATCTCCAAGGCACATCCAATGGATCAAATCATTGGAAGTCCTTCACGGGGAGTAAGTACTCGTTCACGTCATGTTGCATCTTTTTGTGAGCACTACTCTTTTGTGTCGTGTGTAGAACCCAAAAGCATTGAGGAAGCTCTCCAAGACTCCAATTGGGTGATGGCTATGCAAGAGGAACTCAACAACTTCACCCGCAATGAAGTTTGGGTGTTGGAGGAGTGACCCAAGGACAAGAATGTGATTGGAACAAAGTGGGTCTACCGCAACAAGCAAGATGAGAATGGCGTGGTGGTCCGCAACAAAGCTAGGCTTGTGGCGAAGGGATTTGCTCAAGTTGAAGGTTTGGATTTTGGGGAGACATTCGCCCCGGTAGCACGGTTAGAAGCTATCCGCATACTCCTTGCTTTTGCTTCTCATCATAATATCATGCTTTATCAAATGGATGTTAAAAGTGCATTTCTCAATGGCTATATTAATGAACTTGTGTTTGTTGAGCAACCTCCCGGGTTTGAGGACCCAAGAAACCCTAACCATGTCTATAGGCTAAACAAAGCACTCTATGGACTCAAGCAAGCTCCAAGGGCATGGTACGAGCGCTTAAGGGACTTCCTCGTCATGCAAGGTTTCAAGATTGGGAGGGTGGACACTACACTCTTCACCAAGGACATCGACGGAGACTTATTTCTTTGTCAAATTTATGTCGATGATATTATTTTTGGCTCAACTAACAAAGCTCTTAGCCATGAGTTTGGCAAAATGATGTCTAGGGAATTCGAGATGTCAATGATTGGAGAGCTCAACTTCTTCCTAGGATTTCAAATCAAGCAACTTCAAGAGGGGACCTTCATCCATCAAGAGAAGTACACTAAGGACCTCTTGAAGAAATTTGAGATGGGAGATTGTAGCTCAAGAAGCACTCCAATGGCGACAAATTGTCATCTCGACGCGGACATGGACGGTAAATCTATTGATCAATCTCATTACCGTTCCATGATTGGTTCATTGCTATATCTTACCGCATCTAGGCCCGATATTATGTTTAGTGTGTGCTTGTGTGCTCGCTTTCAAGCGGCACCTAAAGAATCGCACAAGAAGGCGGTCTTTAGGATACTTCGGTATCTCAAGCATACCCCAAGTGTAGGTTTGTGGTACCCCAAGAACGCTAGTTTTCATCTCTTAGGTTACTCGGATTCGGACTTTGCCGGATGCCGTGTAGACCGCAAGAGTACCTCCGGGGGTTGCCACTTACTTGGGCGTTCCCTAGTTTCTTGGTCGAGCAAGAAGCAAAATTCCGTGGCTTTGTCCACCGCGGAGGCGGAGTATATAGCGGCCGGTGCATGTTGTGCCCAAATCCTATATATGAAGCAAACCCTCTTGGACTTTGGAATTAAGTTTGGTTGTGTGCCTCTCCTTTGTGACAATGAAAGTGCAGTTAAGATAGCTAGAAACCCCGTTCAACACTCCCGCACTAAGCACATTGATATTCGCCATCACTTCTTGCGGGACCATGAGGCTAAGGGAGAAATCTCTTTGCAAGGTGTTAGGTCCGAAGAACAATTGGCGGATATCTTCACCAAACCACTTGATGAGAAAACTTTTTCTAGGCTTAGAAGTGAGTTAAATGTGCTAGATGCATCTAACGTCATGTAAATTGCCATGTTCATGTAAGGTTGCATGTCATATAGGTCTTGCCTAACTCCCAAAGGATAGGGGTGAGCTAGAAATAGTTTTTCCCTGAGGAAGCCATTGGAAGGTTTAAACTTGGCAAGATAGATTTATTTTATGCCTTGCATGATCCCTGCCATATAAACTTGCACTCATTTAATCTCTTGCACTATAATTTGTTTGGCATTGCATACGGTAGAATTGTCACAAAGGGGAACCCACATCATGAGAAGGAGACTTGTTTGAAATGCAATATCTCAACTCATATGATGTGGAAAGAGCAAAATTCTAAAGGAACATGCTTTAATGAGATAGAAGTTTTCATACTCTACCTCTCAAAGCATGGGTCTTACATCTTATTTGGATATTTTTTTTCCTCTATTTTTTTCTCGGTGTTTCATTTGCATTAAGGTCTAGCCAAGCTATTGGCATATTAGCTTCTTGAGGGGTAAGGGGTTGCCCAAAAAGTCCTAAGACATGTGTTTCTCTTTGATTGCGTGTTTGGTCAAAGGACATATATGGGCATTCTTAGTTTTTCTGTAGTCATCGGATTATCCGATGCTAGGGTCAGCAGCTACATCGGATCAATTGGTGCTTCAGTTCAACGAGCAGATCAGTCAGAACCAAGAAATCGACCGATGAGTTCATTTCAGGAAACATCGGAGCATCCGATGTTCAATCCTCTGTTACCCTGATGAATTCGACCGATGATCGACGTAGCAACGTCGGATCATCCGGTGTGCAAAGAGAGTTTTTGGACTAACTCTCTGTTGAACTCGACCGATGACCACCTCCCTTGCGCATCGGTCGATCCGGTGTTCGCGTAACGGCTAGGTCATCGGGTTCCTATTAAAAATCGTACGGCCGCCGCTTCGACTTCCTCACTCCGCGCCGCCACCCCTTCATCGCCGCGGCTCCTCCGCCGCCTCGTCTCCCGCACCACCGACGCGCCTCCAGCCGCCGCCGTGCCTCCAGCCGCCGCCGCGCCTCCAGCCGCCGCCGCGCCTCCAGCCGCCGCCGCGCCTCCACCGCCGCCGCGCCTCTCGCGCCGCCACCTCGGGCCGCGCCGCCGCCGTCGCCCCCGCCGGCTGCCGGCACCGCTGCCGCCGTCGCCCTCGCCGGCTGTCACCACCGCCGCCGCCGTCGCCCCTGCCGGCTGTCGCCACCGCAGCCGCCTCGTCGCTAGGGTTCCCACGAACCACGCGACATCGTCAAAATCGCTGCGTCGCCGTTCGTCGTTCATCCTTTTCGTCGCTAAGGTTTGTTCCGTGCCGTGCGACATCCGTCATTGTTTCTCATCGATCATCTTTTCGCTAACCCTAGCCCTCTCTTTTGCATCAAGATGGGCCGTGATCGCAAGGACAAAGGCAAGGCCATCGAGGAGCCCGCAGCGAAGAAACAGAAGCTCTCGAAGGAAGCTCGCCGGGCAGAGTTGGCCGCTCGCGCCGCAGAGGAGCGTGAGCGCGGCCGTCGCGGTTCCTTGCGGATCCGCGAGTCTCGGCAGAGGCAGCAGCGGCCCACAGTGCAGCTCGTGCCGCCCGACGACTCTGAGGACGAGGAGGAGACTGAGGTGACGCCACTGGTTCGCCGGCGCACCGTCAGGACCCGAGGGGGAGGTCAGACCCCCACTGCGAGTCAGCGTCCCACTGCTGCCGACCGCGCAGAGGATAGAGAGGCCCAGAGGGCCATCTACGAGATGGATACCGCTGCCAGAGTTGCTGAGGATGTCAGGCTTACAGATTATCGCAAGCTCAAGGCAAAACAACTGAAGAAGCTCAGATGGACAGTATTGCCAGAGGAGTGGTTCCCGCAGCCCAGGGACACTAGGGTTGATCCTCGCTTTTGGACCCTGACACAGGCGTCCCTGTACGAGACGTACAGGCGTCGGGGCCATAAGCTGTTCCAGCACACCTACATCGACTGGAATCAGCTTGCCACAGCAGTTGGCCACGGGATCAGGCCGTTCTTCGAGAGGTACAGAGGCCTTGTGGACCTGCTCTCACGCCAGAGGAGCGCTTACGTGGAGGAGTGGGTTCGAGTCTTCTACGCCACTCTCTATATCTCAGAGGGTCGGCGCTCGATCCACTTCATGTTTCTGGGGCAGCAGCACACCGTGTCTCGAGAGCGACTGGCACAGCTACTTGGAGTGGACACGCACCTCACTTGCCTACACGAGGTGGTCTACGGTGGAGCCGACCCGCCGAGGAGGCCGCTGACAGGGGGAATGTCACCACCGTTTGAGGAGATCAGAGGTCTGTTCACCGCTCCGTTCACGCCAGACCAGCCGAGGGTGCCAGCTCTCCTCACTCCAGCCGCTCGGACAGTTCACCACATTCTCAGGCGTACCCTTCTACCGAGGTCCGGCTACCTAGAGGGCTTTACGAGCCTCCAGCAGACCATCCTGTTCTATGTGATGAACGGGATGGAATTTGATATCGTGGACATCTTGATCTGCGAGATGGAGGACGTGATCACTGACGGAGTCGGGATGTTGAGGCAGTTGGTCTACGGGCATTGGATTTGCCGTCTGCTGTTCCTGCTAGCACCTGAGGACTCGCCAGCCACTGCTCCCCTGACAGAGCTCCACGCCACTCGGTTCGGCCACTACCGAGTGCCTACTCCTGGAGATCGCCGCCTTGGCCGTCCAGTCGAGCGTCAGGTCAGAGCTCGTCTCTCTGAGGAGGACTGGACCGAGTTAGCTCAGGAGGATGAGGCGCTCGCTCAGGCTGAGGCTCAGGGAGGTGGACTTGAGCACGTGTGGTCAGACAGTGACACCAGCGACAGTGTTGAGGAGTACTTCCCTCCTCCGCCTCCTTCTCCGAGGCAGCACGACGCGGAGGCGGGAGTTTCCACTGCTGCACCACCGACGCCTCCACCAGTGTCAGAGGCTCAGGTGTCCCAGCCGTCCGAGCTCACCACACTGCTCCAGCAGATGGTCGAGCAGCAGCGGCAGGACCGGCTTGCAGCCGAGCAGGCCAGGGCAGAGCAGGCTGCGCGGCTCGCAGAGCTTCAGAGGCAGCAGACAGAGATGCAGCTAGAGATGGCTCGCCAGAGGCGCGAGGACACGGACCGGTTCACGAGCTTGGTGGATCAGATGCACCAGAGGACCCTGGACCAGCAGCAGCAGACTCAGCAGGCTATGATGGGCATCCTGGGGTTGATCACCAACCTCTACCAGCAGACCGGGATAGCCCTTCCGCCCCAGCAGCCGGGTCTTGGTCAGGCTCCAGCAGCTTCTCCACTGGCACCCACTGCAGCTCCAGCACCGGCGTCGCCTGTACCGAGCTTCAGCATGTCACCTCTTCTAGCCTCGTCAGTGCCGTTCCAGTTCTCACCTCTACCGGCAGTACCTTCTCCACCGGCGCCAGCAGCACCAGCAGATCCCCCAGCGGCGCCAGCAGCCCCAGCAGCGTCAGCAGCTCTAGCTCCTCCCGCTCCAGCGCCAGCACCTGCGACCTCCACCTCGAGCAGCTCCGACGACAGCACCGCCGACGTCGACCGCTTCACCGTCGCCCCGAGCGCTCCGGAGTCCTAGGTACTCCTCTTCCCTTTTTGGTGTCTTGATGCCAAAGGGGGAGAAGAGTTAGAGTTAGGGGGAGTGTCTTGGGCTTAGGGGGAGTGCTAGTTATCTATTTGCTTTCAGTCTTTCTTGTTATTTGCTTCTATTTGAGACTTGATTGTTATCATTTGCTACTATTTGTAATTCAGTATGCTACTTCACTCTTATGATTTATATTTGATCACTGTTTGAGCCTCCGAGCTCCTTGTGTTGCATGTTGTTCCGATTACATTTCTTTATGAGCATTGCGTTTGCGTTTCAAATTTCATTACTTTTATGCTCTACTCGTTGTGTTGTCATCAATCACCAAAAAGGGGGAGATTGAAAGCATCTAGGCCCCCACGAGGTACGGTTTCGGTGATTAATGACAACCGTTATTTACTACTAATGAGTTTGTGGATGCGAGGTTTCATGTACAATGAATCAAACGTCTATCAATCAATCATAAATGTCATCTACTGCTCATTGGATGCAAAAGGAGACCCCTCAACGAACTAACCTAAGGGGTTAATCGGAAACAAATGAAGAACTCGTACAACGACGCAACCTTATCAAAATTGGCAACACAAGAAGCTTCATATCCATCAGAAGAGCCATACAAACAAGTGTTCAAGAGGTCACAAGTCCAAAATCCAAAAGATCAGTCCAACTCAACTCGAAGGAAACAAATTGTACACACCGGATCATCCGGTGATCTGAAGAATGACTGCATCGGTCGATTTGGACTCAACAGAAGAAGAAGACCTCAGAATGAAGTACACACCGGATCATCCGATGTGTATCCAGTGAACATCGGATGAATACAACAGTAAGCAAATTTTCTGAAGTGTTCTGAAGGACTGAACACCGGATCATCCGATGATGAAGGCAGATGCACATCGGTCGATTACAACAGAAGCAAATTATCAACTCAACCAGACTGAAGATCTATTCATCGGATCCTCCGATGATGAAGAAGGTGAAGCATCGGTCTAATAACGGTCATTTCTGACAGAATGACGTCAGCTTATCAAATTAGACCGATGCTCATAAAAGGGGGTCATCGGATCATCCGATGTACACAGAAAAAGTAATCAGCCCACTTTTCCAACGGCTAATTCGGTTGGGCTGAGTATTTAACCCCCTCCCACCAGTCATTTCGAAGGGGCTGAACAACAAGAGCACCACTACACATTCCCCAAGTGTCCAAGATTTAGAATACTCATTTTCACACTCTTGTAACCCTTTCACACCTCAAGATATAGGCTAGTTCCTCTTAGAGTTAAGCTTGTGTGCGTCCTCTCTGGGTGAGTGGAGACTCTAGAGTAGGGAGAGCCGTGAGAAAGTGCATTCTTGGTGATTGCACTCACCTTGTATCAAGAGGAGAGTGAAGAGATCGCTCCGGAGCTTGCCGAGACCATTGTGGAAGCCCGGAGGATCGAAGTTGTACAAGGCTTGAGCTCCACCTTGCCAAGAATGGCAAACGGAGGAAGTTAGTGGATTCCCTCGTCTCGGTGACTTGGGAGTGGCAATACCCTTAAGTGGGTGCCACAACGTGGACGTAGGTGGATCCTAGTGATCTCACCGAACCACGGGAAAAATCGACGTGTCCCCGTGTCTTCGAGCGTTTGCATTCCTCCTCCCTACTCCCTTTACGATTACGCAATTCTCATTTCCGCACTTAATTCTCTTAATTGCACTATTGGCTTGCTTAGAGAATTAGATTTTACTTAAGCATTAAATTGACTTAAAATTTGAAGTAGCCCAATTCACCCCCCCCCCTCTTGGGCATTCGATCCCTACATGCTCAACCATCTGCTATAGTAGAGAAGTAAGCTCGGATGGCTGAGAGACATGTGCTTCGGACACCGGAGGTGGAGTAGGAGGTGGTGGTGCAGTCGAGCCTCCAGCCTCCGCGTCGTGCTGCCTGGGTGAGGGAGGAGGTGGGAAGTACTCCTCGACACTGTCACTAGTGTCACTCTCTGACCAGATATGCTGTAGATCCCCTCCCTGAGCCTCAGCCTGTGCTAGGATCCTGTCTTCCTTTGCTAAGTTTGCCCAGTCTTCTTCTGAAAGTCGAGATCAGACCTGACGCTCAACTGGGCGGCCAAGTCGGCGGTCTCCAGAAGCTGGAGCACAGTAGTGTCCGAACCGAGTGACACTCTCGTCGGTGAGACTGTCACGCACGACGGATCCCTCTGGAGCCAATAGGTAGAGCAGTTGACTGATCCAGTGGCCAAACACGAGCTGTCTCATCATCCCAACTCCATCTGTGATGACATCCTCCATCTCACAGATGAGGATATCCACGATGTCAAACTGCATCCCGTCCATGACATAGAACAGGAGGGTCTGCTGCAAACTGGTGAAGCCCTCAAGGTATCTTGACCTGGGTAGTAGCGTGCGACGCAAGGCAAGGTGAACAGTACGTGCAGCCGGAGTGAGTAGAGCAGGTACCCTAGGCTGGTCAGGTGTGAAGCGTTGAGCAAACAGTGACCGGATCTCCTCAAAAGGTGGTGCCACACCTCCAGTGAGCGGCCTCCTCGGTGGGTTAGCATATCCATAGACTAACTCATGTAGGCAGGTGTCATGGAGATCCACGCCTAGCAACTGTCCCAAGGTCTGTCTAGTCAGATGGTGATGCTGGCCCATGAACATAAATTCAATGGATCTGCGGCCCTCTGAAACGTAGAGTGTGGCAAAGAAAACTCGGACCCAGTCCTCCACGTAGGCACTCCGCTGGAAAGACATCAGCTCCTCTAGCCCTCTGTACCTCTCAAAGAAAGGGCAAATATCAGTGCTAGCTTCAAGTGTGAGCTGATCCCAGTCAATGAAGTTGTGCTGGAAAAGATTATGGCCTCGACATCTGTAAGTCTCATACAGCGACGCCTGTGTCAGGGTTCAGAAGCGGCTGTCCACAAGTGGCTCTCTAGGCTGCGGGAACCACTCCTCAAGCAGAATGCTCCATCGAAGCTTCCTGAGCTGCTTTGCCTTCATTTTCCTGTAGTCAGATAGGTGGACACCCTCACCAACCTGTACATTGGTGTCCATCTCATAGACGGCTCTCTCGGCCGCTCTGTCCTCCCGAAGCTCAGCTGCAGATGATCTATGACTCGGGGCTGCAGCTGGATGACCTTCACGAGTCCTGACTGTGCGCTGGCGAACAAGCGGCTCCTCAGACTCCTCTGTCTCCTTTGTTTGTTGTGGCTGTAGCTGCCTCTGTCCGGACTCCCGGATCCTCAGGGATCCTCCTCGGCCACGCTCACGCTCCTCAGTGGCACGAGCATCCATCTCAGCTTGTCTAGCTTTCTTCATCTCTTTCGACAGCTTTTGCTTCTTAGCTGCCGGCTCCTCAATGGCCTTTCCTTTTCCTTTATTGTCACGGCCCATCTTGATGAGAAGAGTGACAACGGCGAAGATGAGATCGCGGGCTAGGGTTGACGACGGCGAATTAGGAGAATGTGCGACGGCGAACGGCGAGGAAGTGGCGTAGGTCACGGGGTCTTGCGGGGCGACGATGTCGGGCGCACGAGGCGACGACGCAAAGTACGGCACGATCGGGCGCGAGGGGCAACAGCTCGGAGGGTGATGCGGCCGGGCAAACCCTAGCATCGAAGAGGAGTGGCGGCGGCCGGGCGAGGAGGAATGGCGCGGCGGCACGGAGGGCAGCGGCGCGACGGGGAGCGCAGCGGCCGGGCGCGAGGAGTGACGGCGCGACGAGCGGCGGCGCTGAGGGCGGCGGAGGCGCTGAGTGTGGCGGCGGCCGGACCGCGACGGCGGGCGGCAGCAAGGCAAGGGGCGCGGAGCGGCGGCGGCGGAGAGAAGAGAGAGAAAAAAAGAAAGAAAAACGGAGAGGCGTGCTAAATAGGTGCGGCCCGAACCCTAGCTCGATTTTTAACATCGGATGATCCGACGTCAGTTGAGAGGGTGCATCGGTCGAGTGGTACAGTAAGGTTACTCCAGAGGCACCTTCAGCATCGGATGATCCGACGAGGAAAAGTTTATCATCGGTTGAATCTGACACAACTCCAGAAATGTGAACATCGGATGCTCCGATGTTTCTAAGAATGAACTCATCGGTTGATTTGACTTTCTGTCTGAGCTGGCCCTTGTACTTAAGCACAAACTGATCTGATGATGCTTCTGCCCTAAGCATCGGATAATCCGATGACTACAAAAGATCAGCAACAACCCACATATGTCATTTCACTTAAACAAACAAAGAGAAACACAAGTCTTAGGACTTTTTGGGCAACCCCTAACCCCTCAAAAGGACTTTAACGCTAGTTGCCAATAACTTGGCTAAGCCCTAAAGCAAATAGAACACCAGAAAAACCAAGGAAAAATCCAAACAAAATGTAAGGCCCATGCTTTGTGAGCTAGAGGATGAAGACTTCTATCTCTTTAAAACATGTTCCTTTAGGCATTAACACACTTAACACTTTGTTCTTTCCACATCATATGAGTTGAGATATTGCATTTCAAACAAGTCTCTTTCTCATGAAGTGGGTTCCCATTTGTGACAATCTACTGTATACAATGCCAAACAATTTTTAATGCAGGATATTAAACGTGAGTGCAAGTCTATATGGCAGGCATCATGCAAGACATAATTAAATCTATCTTGCCAAGTTTGAAACTTTCAAAGGCTTCTTCAGGGAGAGCCATTCTGCAAGCATTGGGGATACCCAAAAAAATCCGCCATCCCAAGCTAACCCTTGCTCGCCCCTATCCTTTGAAAGTTAGACAAGACCTATATGTGATGCATTCTTACATGACCATGACAACTTACATGACGTTCGATGCATCTAGCACATTTAATTCACTTCTTAGTCTAGAAAAGGTTTTCTCATCAAGTGGTTTAGTGAAGATATCCACCAATTGTTCTTCGGACCTAACACCTTGCAAGGAGTTGTCTCCCTTAGCTTCATGGCCCCGCAAGAAATGATGGCGAATATCAATGTGCTTAGTGCGGGAGTGTTGAACAGGGTTTTTAGCAATCTTAACCGCACTTTCATTGTCACAAAAGAGAGGCACACAACCAAATTTAACACCAAAGTCCAAAAGAGTTTGCTTCATATATAGGATTTGGGCACAACATGCACCAGCCGCTATATATTCCGCTTCCGCAGTGGACAAGGCAACGGGGTTTTGCTTCTTACTAGACCAAGACACTAGGGAACGCCCAAGCAAGTGGCACCCTCCGGAGGTACTCTTGCGATCCACACGGCATCCGACAAAGTCCGAATACGAGTAACCCAAGAGATGGAATATAGCACCTTTGGGGTACCACAGGCCTACACTTGGGGTATGCTTGAGATACCGAAGTATCCTAAAGACCGCCTTCTGATGCGATTCTTTAGGTGCCACTTGAAAGCGAGCACACAAGCATACACTAAACATGATATCGGGCCTAGATGCGGTAAGATAAAGCAATGAACCAATCATGGAACAGTAATTAGATTGGTCAACAGGTTTACCGTCCATATCCGCGTTGAGATGACAATTTGTTGCCATTGGAGTACTTCTTAAGCTACAATCTCCCATCTCAAATTTCTTCAAGAGGTCCTTGGTATATTTTTCTTGATAGATGAAGGTCCCCTCTCGAAGTTGCTTGATTTGAAATCCAAGGAAGAAGTTAAGCTCTCCAATCATCGACATCTCGAATTCCCTAGACATCATTTTGCCAAACTCATGGCTAAGAACTTCGTTAGTTGAACCAAAAATAATATCATCGACATAAATTTGACAAACAAATAGTTCTCCATCGATGTTTTTGGTGAAGAGTGTAGTGTCCACCCTCCCGATATTGAATCCTTACATGATCAAGAAATTCCGTAGTCGTTCATACCACGCTCTAGGTGCTTGCTTGAGCCCGTAGAGCACCTTGTGCAACCTATACACATGATTAGGATTCCTCGGATCTTCAAACCCGGGAGGTTGTTCAACATAGACAAGCTCATTAATGTAACCATTAAGAAAGGCACTTTTCACATCCATTTGATAAAGCTTTATATTATGATGTGATGCAAAAGCAAGAAGTATACGAATGGCTTCTAGTCGAGCGACCGGAGCAAAGTTTCTCCAAAGTCTAGTCCTTCAACTTGCGAGAAACCCTTGGCCACAAGTCTTGCCTTGTTGCAAATCACAACACCGTTCTCGTCTTGTTTGTTGCGGTACACCCACTTTGTCCCGATGACGTTCTTGTCCTTGGGTCGCTCCTCCAACACCCAAACTTCATTGTGGATGAAGTTGTTGAGTTCTTCTTGCATGACCATTTCCCAATTTGGATCTTGGAGTGATTCCTCAATGTGAGTGGGTTCTACACATGAAACAAACGAGTAGTGCTCACAAAACGTAGCGAAATTGCGAGAACGTGTACTTACTCCCCTTGATGGACTACCGATAATTTGATCAATCGGATGAGCCTTGGAGATGCGTCCATGCCTCATAAGTGGTTGTGAAGCACTTGGCGGTGGTGATGCGTGTTGCTCTTCTTGTGGTTGGACTTGATCATGGACTTGTTCTTCTTTTGATGTTGTGTGGCTTGTGAATCTTATGTCGGCAATGGATTATCTTTTTCTTCTTCGTCAACTTGAGGTGCCATAGATGTGTTGATGTTGGAACTTGGAGCTCCCCCTTGATCATGGCTCTCCTTAACTTTAGGCTTGATGTCTCCGATGGTCATGTTCTTCATAGCTTCTCGTAGAGGCTCATCATCTATTTCATCGTGACCAAAACTCTCCTCTTGGGGGCCATTAGTTTCATCAAACTCAACATCACAATTTTCCTCAACTAAACCGGAGGTTTGGTTGAATACTCGATATGCTTTTGAGTTTGATGCATAACCAAGAAAGATACCAACATCACATATTTTTTCAAACTTACCGAGCCTTTTCTTGCGGTAGATATAACACTTGCACCCGAAGACTCGGAAATAGGAGATGTTGGGCTTTCTCCCAAAGAGGACTTCGTACGGGGTCTTTTGAAGTAGTCGATGTAGATAGACCCGATTTGCGGCATGGCACGCCGTGTTGATTGCTTCGGTCCAAAACTTCTCAGACGTGCCATAGTCATCAAGCATTGCTCGTGCAACAGTGATGAGAGTCTTGTTCTTCCTTTCAACGACACCATTTTGTTGAGGAGTGTATGTGGCTGAAAATTCATGTTTCACGCCTTCACGATCACACCACTCCCCAATGTTGTAGTTCTTGAATTCGGTGTCGTTGTCACTCCGGACCTTGATGATGGGAAGTTGAAATTCCCTTTGAGCACATTTAGCGAAGGTCTTGTACATTTCCAAAGTTTCACTCTTGTCACCTAGAAACAAAGTCCAAGCATACCGAGAGTAGTCATCAACTATAACAAGACAATAGAGATTACCACCAATACTTTCATATGTGGACGGTCCAAAGAGGTCCATGTGGAGCAACTCAAGTGGCTTGGAGGTTGACACCATTGTCTTCATCGGGTGGTGTGAAGCAACTTGTTTCCCGGCTTGACAAGCGCTACAAAGCTTGTTTTTCTCAAATGTGACATCCTTCATGCCAGTCACCATCCCGAGCTTGAATGACTTCTTGAGCTTGCTCAATCCAATGTGAGCGATGCGTCGATGCCATAGCCAACCCAAACTCGTCTTGGTGAAAAGACAAGTGGTCAAGCTAGCATCCTTGGCGGAGAAGTCTACTAAGTAGAGGTGTTCATGCCGAAACCCTTTGTTTCACTAGTCACAACATCATTCTTGTCAAAGGTGCACGTTAGTCCAATATCACATAATTGTGCAATAGAAAGCAAATTGAAACTAAGTGACTTAACATACAACACATTGGAAATAGATAAATCATGTGAAATTGCAATCTTACCCAACCCAATTACCTTCCCTTTAGAGTTGTCACCAAAGGTGACTTGTTCATGATTGTCGGGGTTCTCTATGGAGGTGAACATACCATCGTTGCCGGTCATGTGTTGAGTGCACCCGCTATCGAGTACCCAATGCTTTCCTCCGGCTTTGTGGTTCACCTACACACATGAATTTAGTTTTTGATTTTAGGCACCTAAGCTAACTTAGGTCCTTGTATGTGTGATACAAGTGTTTTTGGGACCCAAAGTTGCTTGGGAAGCTTCCCCTTCATGCTCTTCATGTCCTTGCCAATGAACCTTGCCTTCACCTTGTCATCTACTTTATTCAAGAGATAATAGTGATCATCAAAGGTGGACTTGTAGTTAGTAGGCAATTTTGGAGAAGGCCGGTTAGGAAGAAGACACTCCCTTGTATGGTGATCGGTGACCTCACAATGTTTGCAATAAGAACCAACTTCCTTGATGAAGCTTGTTTTAAGCTCCGGTGAGGGCACCTTTCCTTTGTTAGGCACCGGAAAGGATCCAAGTCCTCTCTTGTTGAAGGCCTTTGCTTGTTGGAAGATGATTTCTTTGTGCTTGACTTCTCCCTTAGATAGTCTTGCCACACTAGTGCGGAGACTTTCAATTTCATCCATCAAATCATTCTCCCTAGCATTCTCTTTCAAAGGCAAAGACTTATGCAAGACATTAGTGGCATGTGAAACAATGGATACCTTATCATTAAGGGTTTCTTTCTTTATGGTTTTCAATTCTTGATCAATGACTTCATAAGCAAGTTTAAGTACTTGATGCTCTTGGATTAACTCATTGTGCTTTCCCAAGAGTGCTTTGTGTGCTATGTCAAGCTCATGATGATCTAGCTTGATTTGAGCCTTATCCTCCTCAACTTGCTTGACATGAGATTTGAGTGTGTCCTGCTTATTAAGTATGCATTCATACTTGTCAAGAAAATCGAGGTTAGCACTCTTGAGCTTAGAACGAGCTTCTTCAAGAGCATTGACCTTACTCTTTTCCCTTTTAATGATAGTGTGGTATTCATTTATCATTGAAGCTAAGTCATCGGGGGAAAGCTCATCATCGCTAGAGTCATCACATACCTTGGTGTTACCTTTTGCCATGAGGCACATGGGAGGTGGACGAAGGGATGAATCATCATTGTTGGCAATGGCAATGCCGGCCAAGCTCTCTTCTTCAGCTTCACTCTCTTCATCACTAGATTCTTTGTCGGTGATCCATTCATTTGCCTCACACATGAACACCTTTTGTGGACCTTTTATGTTCTTTGGAAAGAGTTTTGCCTTTTTGCCTTTGTCATACTTCTTCTTCCCAAAGAATCTTGGCTTGGGCTTGACCTCTTCTTCATCATCCTCACTATCCTCAAGCTTGCGATGCTTGCCCTTGTGGTTCTCTCTTCTTTTGTCCGGTTTTGGACAATCATAGGAGATGTGGCCTTGATCACCACTGTTATAGCAGGTCTTGTTGTCATCTTTCCTTGGTAGAGATACTTTCTTTTTAGGATCAAAGTTGTATCCCTTCTTGGCAATCTTGGAGTTCAAGTGAGAGAATTTTCTCATCATCAATGCAAGCTCATCATCGCCATCTTCACTTGATGCTTGCTCTTCTTCACTTGAGCTAGGCTCGATCACTTTCTTTTTCTTGAGATTTGTTCTCTTAGTGGAAGCCTTTAGAGCATTTGTCTTTGAAGATGATTCCTCCATCATCCCAAGCACACTCATCTCATGAGCGCGAAGCTCTCCAATAAGTTCAAAAACTTAAATGTGATCAAGAGATTCCTTTTGAAGCAAGGAGTTGATGATGTTGTACTTTGGCTTAGGAAGGAGCATAAGAATCTTGCAGTCAATGAGTCCCTTGCCAAAAGTAGCAATATCAAGAGCATTAATTTCCTCAATAAGAACATTCAAGCGAGAAAACATTTCATTGACATTCTCATGAGGTAGCATTTTGAACTCATCATATTTGGTCTTAAGCATGTGATACTTTAGTTCTTTAACGCGAGAAGAACCCTCATGAATTTCAATCAAGCAAGCCCAAATTTCACAAGCTTTTTCTTTGCTAGCAATCCTAGCAAACACATCTTGACTAATGCATTCGTAAATAGCATTTCTAGCCTTGGCATCCCACTTGATTTGATCACCTATGTAGTTATGCTCACCAAACCCCGCCTAGGTCGCTTCCCATACCTCGGGAGCAATAGCCTCTAGATAAGCACGCATACGTGCTTTCTAATAGGCAAAGTTCTTGCCCTCGAAGATGGGAACCGAACCCCTAATCTTGGCCATTTTGGCTCTCTAGCGGTGAAGCTAGAATGATCCAATGAGCAGCCTCGCTCTGATACCAATTGTAAGGATCGAATGCCCAAGAGGGGGGGGGTGAATTGGGCTTCTTTTTAAAAACTAAAGCAATAAAAACTCAACTACTAAAAGCCCAATTCCCTATGCATACAATCTATGCATTCAAGTGAATAATAAGTTTGCGGTATATGAAATGCATAAGTATAATGAGAAAGGAAGAGTATGCAAACTCCCGAGAAGACATGAAGACACGGTGATTTATCCCGTGGTTCGGCAAGATCATCAAGACCTTCCTACGTCCACGTTGTGGCACCCACCAAGGGTGTAGCCACTCCCAAGTTACCAAGACCAGGGATCTCACTAAGAGTCTCCGTTCACCATCTCCGGCAAGGTGGAGCTCAAGCCTTGTACAAGTTTGATCTTCTGGGCTTCCACAATCGACTTGGAAAGCTCTGGAAGGATCTCCCCGATCACTGACTGATACACGGTGAATGTAATCACCAAGAGACACCCACTTACAGCTCTCACTAGACTACAGACTCCAATCGCAAAGAATGGAAGCACACAAGCATCATCTCTAGTAAGTTCTAGCCTATCTCTTGGTGTATAAGTGGGATAAATGATGTGGAAGTGGTTGTTCAACGTTTTGAATGCTTGATAACGTGTTGAGTAGCTCAGGGCATCAAAACTACTCTAAATGACTGGTTGAAGGGGTACAAATAGCCAGCTTCCACGAGATAGCCGTTGGAAAAGTAGGCTGACATCACTGTTCTGCAAACACCGGATCATCCGATGTTCTCCCTTCAGCTGTCATCAGTCGAATACAAATTAGCTGAGATCACTGTATCAGGTATGACTGTTGATCGACTGATGTCGTATACACCTGCACATCGGATAATCTGGTGACACTTGGTCCAGGATGGTCCAAAAATAATGCTTACTGGAATGATTGACCGACGTGGCATATTTGTACATCAGATGGTCCGGTGTTACTTGGTCTAGGGAAATTGCTTAATAGAATGATCGATCGATGTAACACACGCTTCAACATCGGATGATCCGGTGTATACCCAAGACTGAGGTCTTTTTCTGCTGCAGAGCCAACTCGACCGATGTAGTTTTTTTTTGATACATCGGATGATCCGGTGAGTTGATTTTGTCTGCTTCGAGTTGTTCTAAGTGATTCTTTTGGAATTTGTCCGAGTGACCTCTTAGACATTGGTTTGAAATATTCTTCTGATGACGACTAAGTCTCGTGTGCTGTCAATTTTGATGGAATAATTTTGACATATATGTTTTTTCTTTCAGTCTTCATGAATATCGATTGACCTCGTAAAATAGTTTGTTGAGGGGTCTCCAGTTGTATCCAATGAGCAGTAGATGATATAAATATAGAGTTCATTAAGTGTGATGAGTTATATGAGAGGCCTTGCATCCATAAACTTATTAGTGATATCCAACGGTTGTCATTAATCACCGAAACCATACCTTATGGGGGCCTAGATGCTTTCACCAACCAAGTCAAGCAAGATATGGAGATGACTATGCAGATTATGCACCGATTTGGACAAGCATCGGGCCTAAAAGTGAACGTTTCAAAAAGCTCTGTTCTGCCTATTAGGTGTGATGGTCTGCCACTTGATGACATTCTTCAAAACATCCAGGGAGTCCGAGCTCAACTCCCATTCACTTACCTTGGTTTGCCGGTAAATCGAGGAAGGCTTCAACTATGCCACTTGCAGCACATCCAGGATCGAGCATCCTCAAAACTAGCTGCATGGAAAGGCAAGTAACTTAGCCTCGATGGACGTCTTGAGTTGGTTCGTTCCGTGCTAAGCACCCTACTAATTTATGCCCTCACCTCTTTGAAAGTAGCCAAAAATTTCTTAAAGAAATTCGACAAACGTTTTCTCTGGATCGGTGACCAAACATTGCATGGGGGTAAATGCAAAATCAATTGGAGTACGGTCTGCAGACCGTTGGACAGGGGTGGCTTGGGCATTTTGGACCTTGAACTTTTGGTAGGGCTCTTAGATTGCGATGGTTATGGACAGTGCCACAACGACCATGGGTCAGTATGGAAATTTCGGTGGATCGGACTGATGAAGATTTGTTCAATGCTGCCGCAACAATCACCATTCACAATGGAAAGCAAGCATCATTCTGGCGATCTGGCTGGCTCCTTGGTGTACCGCCAGCATTATGCTTCCCAAACCTATTTCGGCATAGCAAGCGCAAAAATAGGAAGATGCGAGTAGCTTTGATGGATAATGTGTGGGTCACAGATCTCTTACATGATTTGACTGGCAATTTGCTGATGGACTTCATAGCTCTATGGCACCTCATCCAGGAATCAAACATCGATCTCAGTGATGAGCAGAATGATTCCTTTGTTTGGAAGTCGGCAGCGACAGGTGTCTACTCAGCAAGATCAGCATATAAGATGCAGTTTCAAGGAGGCTTCAACTCATGGTTTCCATGAAACATATGGAAAGTGTGGGCGCCCTCACGATGTAAGTTCTTCATATGGCTCATTATGCAAAATAGAATATGGACAGCTGATAGACTAATGCTTAGAGGATGGCCAAATGAATACTTCTGCCCTCTCTGTCGGGAAAATTTGGAATCTATTTGGCATCTTTTTGTTGAATGTCTGGTCTCCTGCTATATTTGGATGCGGTTGTCGGAATGGCTCAGCATGCAGACCTTACACCCTGTTTTGTGGCGTCCTCCTGATCAACTACCCCTATGGTTCTAGAGGCTCAGATGGTCTGTCGAAATAGGTTTCTAAGGGTCTCCGATCATTGGTGATACTGGTCTGCTCGGAAATATGGAAGGAAATAAATGCTAGAATTTTCCAGGGGAAGGAGCAGACAACAGATCGTATAGTGCAGACCATAAAAGAAGAAGCCAGTCAATGAGCAATGGCTGGAGCAAGATGTTTGGCCTTGGTGACCCAACACATTGCCTCTGATTGATTTGTTGTAAAGCTTAGATCCGCATTAGGATCGATAGTACTTTGTAGTACCATTGTTGTAACATAAAATCTGTAACACATTTTCCTACTATATATATATATATATATATATATATATATATATATATATATATATATATATATATATATATATATATATATATATATATATATATATATATATATCAACCGGTAACGGCGAGCATGTCCACACGTTGCCAGCGAAGTTGTTGCCCTCAGCAGACTCCTGCCATCATCTTTGTCATCGTACCTTCCATCTGGGATATTGATCGAAGCCAAACACAACGTGCACCACCAGGAAAGAGAGAAGGCCGTGATTTTTTATTACCTCGATGACAGATGGGTCCCAGCGTAAAAGACATGCGGGGAATGCCACGTAAGCATATGACGTGGTAAAACCGCTTAGAAAAACCACCTTAAGGAGTAAACTAGATGATATTAGATAGATTGGAACATTAATAATCCGGTTTTGTAGTTTGAAAGGTAAATTAGTCTCTATAGTATATTTTGGGAGGATAAGTAGACTTTCGCAAACTTGGTGGCGACTGCCCCCACCCCCCCGAGGATGTCTTGTTGTCGACGTTCTGGTGCCCCCGCGTGCTGCGGACTGGTAGACTTATCATCGTGTCCGCCGTGGTGGCAAGCGTCGTTCTGGAGTTCGTCGCCAAGGCCAAAAGGTTGAAAGTAAGTGCAACAACTGATACTTGTGTTTATACTTCCTCCTGGGATGTCCGTCGAGTGATTTGAAGTCTGAACCCCAAGTTAAAGTGGTGTTGGATTGATGCTCTTGCAGCCGGATGACATCGGTGTGACTAGGAGCGGGTGCGTCTACCCAGCCAACTCCGTGTTCGTGGTGGCTCTATGCGCGGCCTTCCTGCTGGTGGTGGCCCAGATCATCGTCTGGCTTGGCTGTCGGCGGATGGTGGGGCTGCTGCATGCCAGGGACGACAGGGTTTCGTGCCCCCAAGTCCAAGTGGTTCTTGGGCATTATCGCCTCTATCCTCTCATGGTAACTCCGCCGCGCCACAATAGTACGTGCGACACGTGGTTCGGAGCCTGATGCTGAAACTATTGGGAAATCGGCAGTACGCTACTCTAGTAGTTCTATCGCATCACTCAGGAAATATGCGAGTACAGAGGTCATAGATCATTACCACTAGACGCGCAACGCAACAGAACGTAGACACATGTCAGTGTAGGGGAAGTAGACGATCTCGTTCGTCTCCTCCTCGCCCTCTTGACAGTAGCAGTAGACGAACACGTTCATCGTAGTCGATCAGTGCAGCAGTAGCAGCAGCACCTCCACAGAGTCCACACGTACGAAGAGGAACGCCGTTAGCTGGTGTGCTAGCACCGCGCGCGCAGCAAGGGTCTCGGCGTGAGGCCTTCGAGGGGTGATGGCTAGGGCTATCACATGGTGGAGTAATTAGCCCCTAACCCTACCTCTCATATTTATAGGCATACTAATGGGCTTTTAGGTCTCAGGCCCATTAGTACCCTAATTGCTTATGGATCAAATATCTAATAGGCCTTAACTCGAATTGTTATGATTGTCTCTTGGGCATATCACCAACAATCTCCCATTTGCACTAGAGACAATCATCTAGTCAAGATTTTCGATATTCCAACTCCTTAAGTGTGTGACCCGTTAGGTTCATGTGTAGTCAGTTGTGAATAGAAACCATTTCCAACTACAAATCAGTAGAGGTACCTAGCAGGACATACTGACTCCTGAATGTACATAAAGATCATATCGGCCGAACCTAGATACATTCAACATGCTAATCCCTTTGCCTCACAATACCAATCAAGCTCAAGGCGAGATGCGTGCCATCCTTGTGATAGCTCGACCATTCACTCGATCAGATAGCGGATTCATTTCATGACTAACTTTTAGTCACTGTGATTAACCTTTAATCACTTTTGCATGATCATGCACTTTCAAATCCAACTATCTCGAGGGGCCTAGAGATATCTCTCCTGTTATTAAGGAGGGGCAAATCTCATCATAATTCGTGCACATCCCATTCTATGTTTCATTATATACTCGAGGACTACTTTTATGACTACTGAGTTACGGAGTAGCGTTTGGTAGTCTCAAAGTACACAACTACACATAGTGAGAAACAATAGCGATCTCAGGTCTAAGGATCTAGCAGGTGTATCACTCAAGACCAACTAATAGCACATATGGAAATAACAATCTCAGCAATGTCTCGGAGTGGGTCAATCCAACACCATGTTCACTAACATGTGTTCACATTATTAATTTGATATCGTCATATCTATAATCCATGAAACGTGATCATCAATTAATACATGTGCTAGTTTGTGTGACATCATTATCTCATATAATGATATAGACTAGAGATCATGTAGAGTAACATTACTATTAACAAAAAGTTTCACGAACAAGTCACATACTTCATGATCAATGTAAATAATGATTACTCATATAACAATTTATTTAATAGTACATAAACATAGCTGTGACACAAGTCTCCCACTACTCACTATGATCACTGATGTAAGAATCTAATACCTATAGATATCGTGTGCACCTCATGCTTTGATTGTTGAAGAGGCTTTGTCAACGGATCTACAACATTCAAATCCGTGTGCACCTTGCATATCTTCACATCACCTCGGTCGATGATCTCTCGAATGAGGTGATACGGTCATAGTATGTGTTTGGATCGTTTGTGTGATCTAGGCTCCTTTGTCTCTGCGATGGATCCACTATTGTCCACAATAGAGATCCACAGGACTGGACGCGCTAGGAACTACACCCAACTAGGAAACAAATTTTCTAATCCAAACAGAAGTTGCAATATACTCCGTCTCCGTTGTTGAATCTGCTACTGTATCTTGCTTGGAACTTTTCCAGCTCACTGCCCCTCCATTGAGCCAGAATACAAAACCGAATTGCGATCTAGAATCATCCTTATCAGTTTGGAAGCTGGCATCGGTGTAACCTTTTACAACGAGCTCTTCTTCAGCTCCAAACACTAAGAATGCATCCTTAGTTCTTCTCAGGTACTTATGGATGTTTTTGACAACGGTCCAATGAGGCTTACCATAATCTGATTGATACCTGCTCGTAATGCTTAAAGCATAGGATACATCTGGACGTGTACATAGCATGGCATACATGACGGATCCAGTAGCTGAAGCATAAGGAATCGCTCTCATCCTCTTTTGCTCATCAAGCGTCGAAGGACACTTACTCTTGCTTAGAGTAATGCCATGTGACACTAGCAAGAAACCTTTCTTGGAATCTTGCATATTGAACCGATTCAATATCTTGTTAATATATGTATCTTGGCTTAATTCAATTAGCCTTTTAGATCTATCTCTATAGATCTTTATGCCCAAAATGTATGCTGCCTCTCCTAAATCCTTCATTGAGAAACTTTTTCTTAATGAGGATTTAACAACATCAAGCATTGGAATGTCATTTCCGATCAATAATATGTCATCTACATATAGGACCAAAAATACATGTGTACTCCCACTAAACTTCTTGTAAATACAAGGTTCTTCTACGATCTTGATGAAACCAAACCCTTTAACAACTTCATCAAAACATAGATTCCAACTCCGAGATGCTTGCTTCAACCCATAGATGGACTTTAAAGCTTGCATATTTAGTTAGCATTTTTAGGATCGACAAAACCCTCAGGTTGTGTCATGTACACATCCTTGGTCACACTTCCATTAAGAAAGTTTGTTTTGACATCCATTTGCCATATTTCGTAATCAAAATATGCAGCAGTTGCCAGGAGAATCCGAATAGACTTTAGCATTGCGACGGGTGAAAAAGTTTCATCATAATCAACACCTTGAATTTGTTTGAAACCTTTCGCCACCAATCACGGTTTATAGATGTGAACATTTCTATCCATATCAGTCTTTTTCTTGAAAATCTATTTACAATCGGTAGGTCTCACACCTTCGATTGGATCAACCAAGTTCCAAACTTGATTTTCATGCATTGATTCAATTTTGGGTTCTATGGATCCAAGACATTTCTCAAAGTCTGGTCCCTTCATTGCTTCAGTGTAGGTCGTGGGCTCATTATTGTCCAACAATACAATGTCATGCTGCTCCGTGGTTAGAAGCGTTAACTTTTCAGTCGCACGACGTACCCTAGTAGACCCTCGTGGGGCTGGTGTTTCATCAACTGGTTGCACAACATCTTGTACATCCTGTATAGGATCAGTGGATGTCGAAACATTTTCAGGTATTTCTTAAATTTCTTCAAGATGCACCTTGCTCCCACTAACTCATTTTGAGAGAAACTCTTTCTCCAAGAATACATCATTGCGAGCGGTAAACACTTTACGCTCTGTTTTATTATAAATATAATATCATTTGGTTTTCCTAGGATATCCCACAAAGAAGCATTTATCTGATTTGGGGGTGAGTTTGTCTGACGTTAAACGTTTGACATAAGCATCACACCTCCAAACTTTGAGGAAAGACAATCTGAGACGTTTCCCGGTCCACATCTCATATGGTGTCTTCTCAACAGACTTAGTTGAGACTCTGTTTAATGTAAACGCAGCAATTTCAAGAGCATAACCCCAAAAGGATAATAGAAGATCTGCTTGGCTCATCATCGACCTAACCATGTCTAACAAGGTTCGGTTCCTCCGCTCGGACACCCCATTCCATTGAGGTGTTCCAGGTGGAGTTAACTGTGGAACAATTCTGCATTGTTTTAAATAATCATAAAATTCATGGATCAAATACTCACCTCCATGATTAGATCGTAGAAGCTTAATTGTCTTGCCCAATTGATTTTGTACTTCATTCTGAAATTATGTGAACTTTTTAAAGTATTCAGACTTGCGCCTCATTAGGTAGACATAACCATATCTACTAAAGTCATCGGTAAATATGATAAAGTACTGAAAACCACCTCTGGCAATTGAACTCATTGGTCCACATACATCTGCATGTATAAGTCTCAACAAGTCAGTCGCCCTCTCACTTTGACCAGTGAAGGGTGCTTTGGTCATCTTCCCAAGCAAACAAGATTTGCATGTGTCAAGTGATTCAAAATCAAATGAGCTTAGTAAACCATCTTTATGAAGTTTTTAATGTGTTCTCACTTATATGACCTAAGCGACAATGTCAAATAAAAGTGGGATTTAGATCATTTCGTCGAGCCCTTTTGGTATTAATGTTACAAACAGTTTTATCCTCAAGATCAAGAACATATAATCCATTCACCAATGGACATTGAGCATAGAAAATAATAAATAGAACAACATTTGTTTTCTTTATTATAATCTCATAACCATCAACTTCTTCTAAACACGAAGAAGAGATAATGTTCTTGCTCAAAGTAGGAATGCAATAACAATTATTCAATTCTAAAACTAATCTTGAGGGTAATGACAAGTGGTAGGTTCCGACAGCTATGACCGCAACCTTTGCTCAATTGCCGACACGAACATCCAACTTGCCTTTTGCAAATCTTCTAATCTTACTTAGATCCTGCAACGATTTGCAAGTGTGAATCATCGATCCGTTATCAAATACCCATGATTCATTAGAATATAATGCATGGAATGTTAATTTCTGTAACATTTATACCTGAAGCGGAAGTCTCACTTCCCTTCTTCTTCTTCATATCCTCCAAGTACTTCTTACAATTCCTAGACCAGTGCCCCTTACCATAAAAGTGAAAGCATTTATCACCAGGAGAAGGGTTAGATTTTCCCTTTGGCTTAGACTTTGAGCTTGAAGGCTCATCGGGAACCTTTCCCTTGCCACCTTTAGGATGTGTGACACTCTTTCTCTTTTTATTCTCTTTTTGCACCATCATCACATGAGTGACGTTTTTCTTAATGCTTTATTCGACTGTTTTAAGCATTCCATGCAATTCAGCCAAAGTTTTCTCCATGCCATTCATTTGAAAATACAATATGAATGGCTCGTAGCTCGGTGGGAGCGACTGGAGAACAACGTCAATAGCCATATCATCCTTGAGTTCAGAACCAAGTTTGCCCAAAGTTTCAATGTAACCAATCATCTTGATTACATGAGGGCTGACCGGGCTACCCTCCGCCAGCTTGCATGAGAACAAGGACTTTGAGATGTTGTATCTCTCAGCCCTTGCTTGATTCTCAAATATTTCACGCAGTCCCTCAATCATAGAATTAGCATATGTATGCTCATACTGTTTTTGTAGATCAGGGGACATAGTGGCAAGCATGATGCAGCTTACATTAAGTGCATCATCGTAGTGCTTCGTATAAGCTCTACGTGTTGCATTAGTTGCATCAGCTGTGAGGTCATCAGGGTAAGGCTGCAGAAGAACGTACTCGGTTTTCTCTTGCCTAAGAACGATTCTCAGGTTGTGGTACCAATCGATAAAGTTAGCTCCATTGAGCTTTTCCTTTTCAAGCACGGATCGCAAATTGAAACCGTAATTGTTACTAGCAGACATTATCTACAATAGGAAATAAATATACAAGGTTTAGCATTATGTGATGTACCAATCTTCTATTAACAATTTAATAAAAGATATCACAACTATATGATCATTGTCTTCCCTCTAACGACATATAGTGGTTCAAGATCTGTATTCACTAATTCCTAGTGAGCTTTGGCTTCACTGCTAGGAAATTAGTGACATAGGTAAAAACAATTGTTAATCATATCCCTATATGACTATTGTTTGTTGTGTGACATCCAATGCCCTGGCTCCCAACTCTATGCCATAAAGCCCAAAACTGTTTTGATAGCTTTGTTGAGTAAATCAACACTATGCATGTGAATGTCCAACATTCACCCTATGCATTATGATAGATGATGGTACTTTGCTTTGGAAAACCTACCACACAACGATCAAAATAACATAGGTGCAACTATTGGTAAATGGCATCAAATGCTCAACTTCTGTGAGGGAAACTATTCTATCATGATAAAACATCCACCATATGAAAAGCATGAAAAGAATAGTAATATGTAAACATCACAGGTATGTGATCATATCACATTGTGAACAGTATGGCCCTTAAAATCATAATGGTCTCCATCGCCATGGTTCCATCATGATCTGAGCTGCCATGCCTCCCTTTTTGTGGTGATCTCCATCCCCACCATGCTTGAAGACATCTCCATGATCATTAAAGAAGCTAATACACCTAATAGCTACCAAATTACATGAGAGATCAAGCATCACAGGTCGACACGCAGGTCGTTATACAATTATGTGACAACCTCAACCCAGTTGTGTTAAATTTGTAACACGCAGGCTGCACGAATTTACAAACAGATCATCACATCACATTAAGGCCATACCATTCACATCATTCCCTTCAAAAACGAGTTAAGCGTAGAACGAGTTTTAACGCGAAACTATTAATCACTGTAGCAGACAGCAAAACGGCGGTCCCACTAGCCGGTTAGCGACCTGAACACCAAATGGAATTACATAGATCGCATCTATGAAATCACTATGAAAATCTCTGATTGTTCAAGTCAACCCAAACCCAAGCCATTCAGAATGCCTCAATTTTCAATGTGACCGGTTATTCATGAGTAGATTGCGACTCATGATCGTGATCTGTTGGCTCAATCTGTTAGCTATGTATCGATTAGTCCCGATGGTGATTCCAGCTGGTAAGGACAGGTTACACACACAACAAAGAAGGAGCACGAACTGACCCTTTAGTCATATATGACCGCAATCTACTCTAACCAACTCCAAACCCCAAAAACCGTGCAATTAAAACTCATCGTATGAACATGTCTGCAGTAGATCCCGTCTACTAACAAGATCCAGACCAAAAACTACACAAGTCGGCTCTGATGCTGCTGTTGGAAAATCGGCAGTACGCTACTCTAGCAGTTCTACCGCATCTCCCAGGAATCATGCGAGTACATAAGTCATAGATCACTACCACTAGACGCGCTATGCAGCGGAATGTAGACACGCACCGGTGTAGCGGAAGTAGACGATCTCATTCGTCTCCTCCTCGTCCTCTTGATAGCAGCAGTAGACGAACACGTTCATCTTAGCCGATCAGCGTAGCAGTAGCAGCAGCGCCTCCACAGAGTCCACACGTACGGAGAGGAACGCCGTGCGTCGGTGTGCTAGCATCGCGCGCGCAACAAGGGTCTCAGCGTGAGGCCTTCGAGGGGGGCGGCTAGGGCTATCACGTAGTGGAGTAATTAGCCCCTAACCCTACCTCTCATATTTATAGGCATACTAATGGGCTTTTAGGTCTCAGGTCCATTAGTACCCTAATTGCTTATGGATCAAATATCCAATAGGCCTTAACCCGGATTATTATGATTGCCTCTTGGGCATATCACCGACAGAAACTGCTGATGTGTGTGTGTGTGTGCAGGATAGCGGCACTGGTCGCGATCACTTTCTAGCACGGCGTGGAATGCGCCCGTGGCGCGCGGCGGCGGCAGCGTCGACGGCGGGTGCTACTACCTTTGGCCCGACGTGTTTAGGAGGGCAGCGGTGCTGAGCCTCGTCGCTGCCGCGCTCAGGATCGCGTCCTACGTCTTGCTGTTGCACCGCCCATCGTCGGGGATGGCGACTGCGGGGTACGCGCCCAAGCCTGACGAGCACCACCCGCCGGCGGTCGAGGTGATGCAGCAACAAGGGCCGTATGATCATCACTCGAGACGACACACGTGTATGGCATGTAGGTCCCACTGTGTATGGCATGCATGGATGCCACATCAGCATGTGATGTGGCAAAACTGCCCACAGAAACCAGCTTAGGGAACAAACTAGATGGTTTTGAATAGGTTAGTGTGTTAATAATCTGGTTTTGTAGTTTAGAAAGTAAATTAATCTCTAGACAATAGTTGGTGGGATAAGTAGACTTTGTTACCGCCAAGTACGTTCAGTTTCGTAGCGGTAGATGCATCAGGCCTGTGTTTTAGGTATGTCCTCAATGACATGTAGGTCCCACCGTGGATGACATGCAGGAACGCCACATAAGCCTGTGAAGTGGCGAAACCTCCCAGAGAAACCAGTTTGAGTAAATTAGATGGTTTTGAATAGGTTAGGGTGTTAATAATCCAGTTTTGAGTAAATTAGTCTCTAAGCAATAGTTAGTGAGGGTAAGTAAACTTTTTCCTTTTTCAGGTGACTATTAGATTTGTTTTAAGATTTGTACCAACTACTTTATCCTTTTTTGTTATTTTTTAACATAATTTATAAGGATTATGTTCCTTGTAAAATAAGTTAATGAATAATTAAAATTATTAGTGGTTAATGTTAGTTATTAAATGCTGCATAATTCAGTGTTTGAAATTTCTCAAATTTCAGATACCTGAAAACTAGACAGGTCAAAAAAATATCACTAGATAGGCCCAAAAAGATATCACTAAATTGTTAATTGTTCCATAGATTGCCAATTTCGCTGACTAGTACTGCTATCTGTCAAGCTTAATTTACACCCCTTCTAGGATTCACGGATATCCCGATAGGAATAGATCACAACTAACCTTTCATGTTGACGTTTGTTGCCATTGGCACCAATTTCTTATCATTTGCAGGGCGCAGACAGTTCTCATGATTCTGTGGATGCCCTTGAAGCCGCAAAAACGTTGGCACTAGCCACTGGTGCCGTCGTTGCGGTGTCCGGAGCTGTTGATTTCATCACCGATGGGAAGCAAGTCGTCAGTGCAAGCAACGGTGTGCCCATGATGCAGAAAATAACGGCGACGGGGTGTGCTGTGACGGCCCTTATTGCGGCCTTTGTAGCGGTGGAACCCTCAGACCCCCTTGCTGCAGCGGCGTGTGGCCTTGCCATCTTCGGCCTTGCTGGAGAGATTGGGATGGAGTCAGCCAAGGGGCCTGCCTCTCTCAGGATGCACCTCATCGACGCCCTGTACTGCCTCGACGAGCAAACCGTCACCTCTCGGGTCAACATTTCTGTGCGACCATGATGCGTATGTGTAGGTACCATCGTTACTATTTTTCATGTGAACATAGTTTCGAATAATGGGCAGCATAAGTTGATATAACAGTATCCTTGAAAACTGTGAAGTAGATGAATCAACAGATAGATCGTGATGTAAACATTCCAGTGATATGTCCGAATTTACAGTAATGAATTGTGAAGCTGAAAGTTTGTGCTCAATCTATCATAATCAATGTAATAACACAAGGCATATAAAATATTAGTTAGGTGCGACTATACTTTTACAATATATCAAAAGTTGAGATGACCGAGTTGGTCTAAGGTTCTAAATTAAGGATCTGGTCCGAAAGGGCGTGGCTTCAAATCTCACTCTCAAAATAATTTATTTGATGTTTTTTAAACCGATCTCGGCCCAAAACACGACGAGCACAGAAAGAAAAGAAGGAAGCAGGAGCACCAGCGTGTTAACGACGGTTCATGTCGGATTAGACCTGCATGAGAAAATGCTGGCCTTGCCATTTATTAATGCTATCTCTTTCCAAGCTAACATACGTATAAGTTGTTTTGTTTTAGTAGTACGAGGAGTTCTTGTGGATATCGAGGATGGCGAGCTTGAGGAGGACGAGGTTGGCGAACGCGGCGAGCAGTGAGACAATGACGGCTGCCATGGCGCGCTCGCAGAATCGGCCGTAGACGTTGCACACCTTGGCCCAGCGCACGTGGGAGTTGCCGCGCTCCCCGAGGATGCCGAACTCCGCCGCGGCACCCACAGCCGAGAACAGCAGCGCCAGCGCCACCAGGTCGCCCACCATCACGGCCACCGCCGCCCCGCGCCGCCGGCGCGCCGCCAGCGCCAGTGCCGAGAACGCGCACACCATCGCGTTCGCCACCACGAAGTACCTGCGCGTGTAAAAACAAAAGAAAATTATCTCCAAAATGAACGATGCCTGTAACGCGCAATGACAAGAGACGCATACATCGATGATAACAGCTGAGCAAAGAAGCATCGGCCTTTCAAATCCAGGGGAGGTGCACACAACCGAAAGAATCGATCGGCAAAGGCATCAATCATGTTGAATGGACAGCGCGACAGAGACGACATGAGAGAATTCTACTAGTACTGTATTAACAGGGAATCCACACCTTGCATTTCATTGGCCCGTAGCGCATTGGTTTTCATTCGATGCACCTTCTCTATCCGTATCGGGTTTCTCCTCTTCCGCTCCAAAGGTCAGCCAAATCATCAGGATGAGCACGTGGGTCCCCCCACGAGTGACCGACTGTCAGATATCTTTGCCTAATAATGGTACGGGCAAGCCACGTGGAGGACCCAAGGCGCCAGTGCATTGCATGACCCCGCTCGCGGAGAAATGCACCAGCTTATTCGAGGAGGGGCTCTTGATTTTCCTCTATTTTAATTTCTGGGAAAGTAATAGTAGTTGTTAAGCTACCATGTGCTGATAAGTTGTTCTCAAAAGCTTATTGATAAGGGATGGTAGACAATTCACTTGTATTAACACTCCTCTTCACGTGCAGTGTCCTTCGAGTCGCGTACGAGGAATATGAGTCGATGTAATTTTATTTTATCTTATTTAATAAATTGCACTCGTCAGGATTCGAAATATAGACTTCTAACTCTAATAGCATATTAAACTACTATGCGCTGACCAATTGTCCTTAAAAATAAGATGATGAGTGATAGTTGACAATTCACTTGTATTTTAACAGCAGTACGTAATCCTCTGTTTGGGAAATATATATTGATGTTATTTGAAAAATCTCTCTCCCCGTAGCAGTAGTGACAGGTCCGTATGTTCCAGTTTGTTGCGGCATCCTTGTCTATATGGTAATTACGACACGCATATTCTAGAGTTGCCGTTTAGGTGGGAAAAAAGTTAAAAAAAAAAAGCAATCCTGTACGTGGAACGAAAAGGAGAGGTGGATGCTGGAGGCCGGTGGTGGGAGGATGGGAGCTAGATCACCCTCGATTCTTGTTGCGTGCCGATCGGTGGCCGTCTCCTCTAGAAAGCAATTTGTCTGTTTGTCTGTTTCTCCCTTCCCCTGGTTAGGGCTATCAGCTACGTACCGATCACCCGATTCAGGGATGCACGGACGCCTGCTGGAAAGAGCTAGGAAGAACGTGTATGGCTCCGGCCGGTTCGTATCTGGAACACACTATATGTAGTCTGCTTTCTCTCTAGGATGAGCCAACATAAAATACTAGTACTACTGGCACTACTGCAGATATACAGATACAGCAAGTGTACGGAGTTAACACAGTACCGAGAAGACATGCAGACCTCATTGTTCAAACCTACGCAACATTCTATTTACATGTTCAAACAGGTAATGGAATTACGGCTGTGATGATCGATGTGAGGGCAGGGGTACTGGAGAAGGACGAATAAGCAGCGGAGGGAAAGGGGGAGAAAGAAAGGCAAGGCTTACACGAAGGCGGAGGAGTAGGACCACTTGGCGGTGACCGGCACCTCCAGCGGCGGCAGAGCGTCGGAGAGCGTCACCTGGATGGTCCTCGTCTGCCGGTCCACGCCCATCACCACGGCCGCGACCAGCGTCGCCGCCAGCAAGAACACGCGCAGCGCCACGCTGCACGCGTCCGATCCCGGCGTCGTCCCTGTTGCGGCTCTGCTCCGGCCGCCCACGTACCCAGGGCGGCGGCCGCTGCCGTCGACGGAGCCAGAGCCGCCGGACACGCCGTTGAAGCCGGGCTTCACGCGCGAAGTATCCATGGCCGGCGCGCGGTTAGTTCCTTCCTGGGTAGGCGGGCGGGGCTGTGCGCGTGTTGTGCAGTGGTGGAGAGCGTGGGGGTGTTCTGTGCTGGAACGGGACTTTGTAGTTGAGCCGAGGAGGAAGGCGCGCGAGACACAGAGTGCGCCCGGGCGTACGGTTGGCCGCACCGTACGTGGGCCACCACGATTTGTATCGTTGCGGGTCAGAGAATGAGATGACTAGTCACTTTTGGAGTCCGTGTAATGGGCCATGGCCATGATAATTACTTGAGAGCATATCCAGATCACTGAGAAAATATCGGGTCGAATAGGCAGATTGCATCAAATTTCTGACCTAGGATTTTCTAGGTTTAGGTGACTCCGCTAATGGAGTCTGGAAGGTGATGCGTTCCACAAAATCGAGTGTTCAAGGTCCTGTTTGTTTCCGCTTAAACTCGCTTATCAGTGAAAAAAGCAAAAAACCCACTCAAACATTTTGTTTAATTATTGCTCAGCTGCTAAGCCGATTAAAATAGAGGCCAAAAAAACAATTGGAAGCCCAATTAATAGAAACGTGTGGTGGAATGACCGTATGAGATTAAGCGAGGATGTTTTCCTGTCGTACCCTTTAGAAGAAACTCGCAACAGGGCGCCACCTTCCATCCTCTCGGAAGAAATTCGCAGAGGGCGCCGACAACAGAGTGCCACCTTCCATCTTCACGGCTTGCAGAGCGTGCCGGAGCCGATTGAAGCCCGAAGATCGCAAGCCGTCGCACACCCAGACGCTGCAGGTCGCCGCGCTCCGAGGCGTCGCAGGCCACCGCGCGCCTGATTCCAGTGGCAACACCGCTTGCAATCGTTTCGTCTCGCGCCCCTGCATCCTTAGGTGCCTTGGCATTTCATTATTTAATTCTTTGAATGTCCAACATACAGTAGCACAGATGATGTGTTGAAGTCACATTTGATCACGCATGGATTTATGGTGGATTATCGATGTTGGAACAAACATGGGGAGGAGGGACTTAATGGAGCAGAGATGAGAGATTCATATCTGGAGAGGGAGGTCCCTACTAGTGTCGAAGAAGATCACTACAACGATGTGAACGAGGCAGATATATTAGGGTTCACCGATGACGATATGGTGTTTCAGTTGCATAACATAGAGGAGATGGTACACAATATCAAAAGACATGACGACAATGATCAGTACAGTAATGGTGAACTTGCAAAGTACAAGAAGATGATCGAAGACTCGAAGAAGTCATTGTATTATGATTGTGCGGCTCAGTACACAAGACTGTTTGCGATGGTGAAACTTTTCCAGTTGAAGGCGAGCAACATATAGAGTGATTTTAGTTTTAAGGAATTGTTGGCGCTCTTTAAGAACATGTTACCCCAAGGTAACACAGTCTCTAAGATAGTTTATGAGGCAAAATAGATAATTTGTCCACTAGGTTTGGAGGTGCAGAAAATCCATGCGTGCAAGAATGATTGCATTCTATATCGTGCACCTGAGCACAAAAACATTAATAAATATCCTATTTGTGGACTCGGCCGATTCAATCGTAGGAAAAAGGACGGTGATGACGAGAACAACAATAGAAACAGAAGAAACAGAGGGCTAAAAATGTGTTTTGGTACTATCATTCCTCGTTTGAAGCGTTGGTTTGCAAATAAGGAGTCAGAATTGTTGCGATGGCACAAAGATAAGCATAAGCAGGATGCTGGAATGACAAGACATCCTGCTAATGCCACACAGTGGCGAAACATTGATTCACAAAATCCTGAATTTGCCATTGATCCGAGGAATATTAGGATCGCAATGGGCACCGTTGGTATGAATCTTTTTTGAACAGTAGCACACATAGCACATAGCCAATTGTGCTAACGATTTTGAACCTTCGTCTTTGGTTGTGCAACAAAGAGAAGTATATTATGATGTCAGGACTGATATCGGAGCCACAACAACCTGGGTATGATATCGACACTTATTTCAGGCCTCTGGTTGAAGATCTGAAGCAGTTGTGGTACAACTGAATGTGGCCTAGAGGGGGGGTGAATAGGCCTTTTGAATTTCCTGCACACTTAATAGAACCGTCAAAACTTGGTTGGCCGGACTAGTCCGGTTGTGTGGGCAGACTAGTCCGGTGTGCAAAATTATGTGTGTTGATCAGGTGTTAATTGGTAAAATAAATTTCTTTAGCAGCGGAATTGAGAACAACTGATATTTGTACTTGAGATTAATATAAGAATGCAGGTGTAACTTCTAATTACCTTATGTTGGAGTTTAGCACTCAAATGATCTAATGAACAAAATTTAAAGTAAATGAGACACAAGACACACGAATTTTTCCCGAGGTTCGATCTCACCATGAGATCTACGTCCTCATTGAGGAAGCTCACACAGAGCGGGGTCTCCAACCCTTTCCCTCTTCAAGTCACCACGAAGGCCGACTTGATTCCACTATCACGGGTAATCACAAGGTTTGTGGGGCAACCTCACACGTTGAGGGATCCCACGAGAATTACAATGAAAGAAGTGATCAAATACACTCAAAAGTATTACAATGCAGAGTATGAGTGTAGAAAGATCAAACCCCAAGAGCTCGCAATGAAAGAATGACGATCTCCCAATCCCGAATCCAAGTGTTCAATTGATTTCACTCTTTTTGAACTTTAGATGTGTGGGGAGATGTGTTTTGGGCTCTTGGGATGAAGTGGCGGTGCTAGGGTTTGCTCTTTGATCAATATTTGACATGTATGTTGATAGGAAAGTCGTGGACTCTCTATTTATAGGGTTTCCAAAAGCTAGCCGTTGAAAAACCCTAACACCGGACTAGTCCGGTGCAAGTCCGGACTTGTCCGGTCCCAATGTGTTTTGAGGTCCAGAAAGTTTGCCGGACTAGTCCGGTCCAACTTTGGACTAGTCCGGTGCTGTGTGAAAGTGACTCCAGAAAATTCATCGGACTAGTCCGCGGACTAGTCCGATCTCCACGAATGGGAGATTACAGAAAGTTCAACGGACTAGTCCGGTCCATGATCGGACTAGTCCGGTCCCTCAGTATGAGAGACTCCAGAAACATCAACGGACTAGTCCAGTGGATGCACGGACTAGTCCGGTCTCCTTGTGAGTGGGATTCCAGAAAGGTGAACGGACTAGTCCGGTCCATGATCGGACTAGTCCGGTGCTTTGTGAAAGTTAGGTTAATTTTAATCCCTTACCCTCGCGCAAAGTTGTGAGCTCTTGGAGTGTGTCTTTCATACACTCCCTATACATTCAAAATCTATTTTGGTCTTCCAAGCTTCATCAAAGTATTTCTCTTTGAACACCACTTCATTTTTCACCTTTTTGTGTGCACCGAAATGTTTCACTTGTTTGTCCTGCAATCATCTCAGTAGTTTCATTAGGATCTCATATGTTTGTCATCAATTAGCCAAAACCCACAAGGGATATCCTAGATGCACTTACAATCTCCCCCTTTTTGGTGATTGATGACAACCATTTGAGATATCATAATTGAGAATAAAATCTTGATTTTTATAAGGTGTGCACATATGAGAATAATGACAAGTCCACAAAAAGCTTCTCACATATGCACACACCTTATGGTGGGGTGCCTAACAAGTGTGTGATCAACAAGGTGTGATGAAGTAAAGATAATCAACAATGAGTATAAAGGTAATCATCCAAGCAACAATAAGCATCACACATAAGAGAAGAAATAGTGCATTACAAGGTTTTAAAATTAAGTACACATGTCCTTGATCACAAAAACATAAAGACACCAACTACTCTCAAACTATTAGTCTTAACTCTCCTAGTCTCAATCTCTCCCCCTTTGGCATCAAGGCACCAAAAAGGGAAAAATTGAGGGGAATCACTCATCGCCACTCTCTTCCTCCGTCTCGGTCCGGTCCTCATCTTCACCACCATCATCATCATTCGCCGGAGCGGACTCTTCCTCGGAGTCCTCGAAGGCGGGCGAGGATCTCGCCGGCTCAATCTCCAGCTTGTCGCAGATTGCTTTGATGTTGGCATTGACATATTGTTGATGCTTCTTCTGCCTGACTTCAATCTTGCGGCAACAGGCAAAGATAGAGGTGAGCATTTTGAGCACACCACAGGAGGGCTCATGAGCAGGTGCAGAACCAGGAGGAGCAGCTGAAGATTTTGTTGCATTCACATCCCGAGCCTGTTTAGTCCTCCTCTCAGCTTCAGGGGAAGGAGGTGAGGGGCAGTTTTAGCAATAAAATGTAACATTTGAAGTATCAACCAAATGTGCAACGTTTCAAGCCACATTTCGAGAGTCAAGAATGTTAAGTTCATTCCTAAGTTCACAAAACCGTTTCACATCCAATGGTTTGGTAAAAATATCCGCAAGTTGTTTTTCAGTTCTAACATGTGAAATAGCAATGTCACCTTTTAATGAATGATCTCTAAGGAAATGATGACGGATATCTATGTGCTTAGTTCTTGAGTGCTCTACTGGGTTGTGTGCAATTTTTATAGCACTTTCATTGTCACATAGAAGTGGGATATGGTTAAGGTTATAGCCGTAGTCCCTAAGGGTTTGTCGCATCTAAAGTAATTGTGCGCAACAGCTACCGGCTGCAATATATTCTGCTTGTGCTGTGGGAAGGGCAATGGAGTTTTGCTTTTTAGATGACCAAGATACTAGGGACCTACCAAGAAACTGACAAGTCTCTGACGTGCTCTTTCTATCGACTTTGCATCCTGCATAGTCGGCATCGGAATATCCTATCAAGTTAAATTTGGATCCTTTGGGATACCAGAGGCCCAAGTTGGGTGTGTGCACAAGGTACCTTAGGATTCTTTTTACAGCAACTAAATGACACTCTTTAGGTGCAGCTTGAAACCTTGCACACAAGCAAACACTAAGCATAATATCTGGCCTAGATGCACATAAATAAAGTAAAGAGCCAATCATGGACCAATATACCTTTTGATCTACATTTGGACCGTCTTCATTGAGGTCGAGATGTCCATTAGTGGCCATGGGTGTCTTGATTGGCTTGGCTTTGTCCATATTGAATTTCTTTAGAATGTCTTGTGTATATTTGGTTTGGCTTATAAATGTACCTTCTCTTAGTTGCTTCACTTGGAATCCCAAGAAGAACTTTAATTTGCCCATCATTGACATCTCGAACCTATCTGTCATAATTTTGCTAAACTCTTCACAGAAGTATTTGTTAGTTGATCCAAAGATAATATCATCAACGTAAATTTGACATACAAATAAATGATCATCACAATGTTTAGTGAAAAGTGTATAGTCAGCTTTACCAATTTTGAATCCATTCTGAATTAGAAAATCTCTAAGATACTCATAACAAGCTCGAGGAGCTTGTTTGAGGCCATAGAGAGCCTTACGCAGTTTGTAGACATGGTTGGGATACTTCGGGTCTTCGAATCCTGGTGGTTGCTCCACATAAACTTCCTCCTTGATTGGGACGTTTAAGAAAGCGCCCATTTGATACAGCTTAAAATTATGGTGAGTAGCTTATGCCAATAAAATACGAATGGACTCAAGTCTAGCTACAGGAGCGAAAGTTTCATCGAAGTCCAAACCTTCGACCTGAGAATAACCTTTGGCCACCAGTCTTGCCTTATTTCTTGTTACTACTCCATGTTCATCTTGCTTGTTCCGAAAGACCCATTTAGTTCCGACTATGTTCGCCTTTGGTCTCTCCACTAGCTCCCATACTTCATTTCTTTTGAAGTTGTTCAGCTCCTCTTGCATTGCAATCACCCAGTCTGGATCCCCTAAGGCTTCTTCTACCCTGTATGGTTCCAGAAAAGACACAAAAGAGTAGGATTCACAAAAATTTGCAACTCGAGATCTAGTAGTTACTCCCTTTGCAATATCTCCAATGATGTTGTTGACAGGGTGGTCTCTTTGCACGCTCTGGTGTACTCTTCGTTGTGGAGCTTGTGTAGTTGCTTGTTCTTCATTATCTTCATGTACATTGTCTCCCCCTAGATCATTGCTTCCATGATGGTCCTGATCTTCTTGACCTTCCTCCTCTTGATCTTGTGCAAGGGCTCCCCCTTAATCATTGCCTCCGCATTGAGGTTCAACTTGTGCATTTGAGTCGAATGTTTGCTCTTGTGGTAAGATATCGCCAAGTCCCATTTTCTTCAGTGCTTCATATGGAGCTTCCTCTTCATCTAGCACACACTTATCAACTTGCTCCACTTGTGAGCCGTTAGATTCATCGAACACTACGTCACGTGCTACTTCAACAAGGCCGGACACCTTGTTGAAGACACGATAGGCGTAGGCATTCGATTCATAACCGAGCAAGAATCCTTCATCGTACTTCGAAGCGAACTTCGAGGCCCTCTATTTCTTGTTCAGAATAAAACATTTGCAACCAAAAACTTTAAAATAAGAAACATTTGGCTTTTTACCGGTAAGGAGCTCATATGGAGTTTTCTTCAGTAGTCGATGGAGGTACAGTCGATTAGTGGCATGGCAAGCGGTGTTCACCGCTTCTGCCCAAAACCGATCTGACGTCTTGTATTCATCCAACATAGTTCTCACCATTTCGATTAATGTTCTGTTCTTCCTTTCGGTCACTCCATTTTGTTGAGGGGAGTAGGGTGCTGAGAATTCATGCTTTATCCCTTCTTCATCGAGAAACTCTTCAACTTGGAGATTCTTGAATTCTGTCCCATTGTCACTTCTGATGTTCTTTATGGTTGATGAGAATTCATTCTGAGCTCTTTTTAAGAACTTCTTGAGGATCCCCTAAGTTTCTGATTTATCATACAAGAAAAATACCCAGGTAAATCTTGAAAAATCATCAACAATTACTAAACCGTATTTGTTACCGCCGATGCTGATGTACGAGACTGGACCAAAAAGATCCATGTGGAGAAGTTCCAGCGGTCTTTCGGTAGTCATCACATTCTTGGCGGGGTGTGGTGCTCCGACTTGTTTTCCTGCTTGACAAGCGCTACACGGCCTGTCCTTTTCAAAAACCACATCCTTAAGACCACGGATGTGACCACCTTTTAGAAGTTTCTGCAGATTTCTCATCCCAACATGGGCTAGCCGTCTATGCCACAGCCATCCCATGTTGGTCTTAGGAACCAAGCAAGTGTTGAGTTCGGCTTTATCTTTGTTGAAGTCAACTAGATAAAGCTTGCCCTTCAACATTCCCTTGAATGCAATCGAGCCATCGCTTCTTCTAAAAACAGTCACACCCTCATTAGTGAATAAGCAGTTGTAACCTTTGTCGCATAGTTGGGATATTGACAAAAGGTTATAATCTAGAGAATCTACGTGTAAAACATTTGATAAGGTATGTTGAGAGGATATTTCAATGTTACCGCTACCAAGGACCTTTCCTTGGCTGTTGTTTCCGAAGTATATGCCTTCACCTGGATCCTTGTTGTACTCGTACTCCACAAACATACCTCTCTCTCCGGTCATGTGATTTGTGCATTCGCTATCAAGTACCCATTTTGTTCCGCCAGAGGAGTAAGCCTGCAAAAAAGAATTATTCCTTGGTTCTAGGTACCCAAGCTTGCTTGGGTCCTCTCAGGTTAGTCACAAGAGTCTTGGGCACCCACACACAAGTTTTCAAGTTCTTGTGGCGTGGCCCTGTATATTTGGCAATGACTCTTCCATTTTTGGCTTTCATAAGAACATAAGAAGCATTAAATGTATGAAACAATGTTTGTGGTTCAAATTCATGAGTTTTTTCCTTGACAAATACAATTCTATTCTTAGCATGATTAGAAGTAGGCATGTGTTTGTTCTTATCAAAACCAAGGCCATCTTTGACATTAGGACGTCTAGTGACCATATATGCACTGCGTGCATATTTATTCTTCCCCTTATCAAAGATGCCGCTTGGAGGGGCATGCATATTATGAGAAGTTGATGTATTAGAAATAATATTCTTCTTACTAGAGCAAGTGCAAGTTCTGATTGTTGTCGAGCTCATATCTTTGGAGGATGAGCTCTTGGAGGAAGAAGAGTCACTTTGCTTGAGCGACTCAACTTGCACCTCAAGGATCTTGTTAACTTTTGACAAGTTAGCAAGTTCTTCCTTGATTGCAATATGCGAGTCTTTAAGCTTTGAGTAAGTTTCCTTACTCAAGACTAGCTCAACTTCAAGCAACTTGTTCTTCTCTCTTTCAAGCTCGAGAAGCTTTTCAACTTCTTGATATCTCTTCCTTTCACGTATGAGCATATCTTCTTGTCGATCAAGAAGTTCTTCCTTCTCAAAAATTTCGTTCGACAACATTTCCATTTTCTTTAGAGCAATTTTACTTAGTCCTCTAAACATTTCTTCGTTATCGCTAGAGCTGTCAAAGTCATCAATAGAGGAATTTAGCGTAGGAGGAGTGAGCCGTACCTTTTTCTTGCCTTCCTTAGCCATAAGGCAAGTGTGGTTGTTAATGTCCCGTCCTCCCATGTTTGGAAAGAGTGTGGCCTTCATAGTAGGTTTCTTGATTGCAATAGTGGCCATCTCTTCTTCTTCATCGGAGGAGGACTCGTCGTTTGAGTCCCACACCTTGCCAATGTGAGCTTGATGGTTTTGTCTTCTTTTTCTGAAATTTTTCTTTTCTTGAGATCTTGTTTCCTTCTTCTTTTTGTTTTCTTCATAGGGGCAGTCCATCATGAAGTGACCATACTCTCCGCAGTTGTAGCAAGTGCGTCGAGCCTTGGATTTTCCTTTGTCCTTGCTTTTGCCTTCATTTGAGTAGTTGTCGTGTCTTCTTATCATCATTCGCTTGAACTTCTTGATAAAGAGTACCATTTCCTCATCATCAAGATCGGTGCTCTCGTCACTTGTGTGCCCATCGTCTTGATCTTCACGAGCTTCTTTGAGTTTGGGTCGGCATGTGGCTTTGAGAGCGACCTCTTTCCTTTTGGAGGAAGTGAGTTCGGCCAAGTCTTTGACGTATTTTGCCTCTTTCTCCATCATCTCATAATTTATGATCTCCCCCAACAACTCATCGGGGGTCAATTTGTGAAAACCGGGGCTTTCTCTAATCATTGAGCAAAGTGTGACATTTCTTGGCATGAAGGCTCTAATCATTCTCTTGACTACCTCGTGATCCGTCCATTTCTTACTTCCATAGGCACGTAACTTATTGATGATTGCCTTCATCCGGTTGTACATGTCTTGAGGTGATTCGCCTTCTTCAATTGCGAATCTCCCCAACTCTCCTTCAAGCATTTCGATTTTTGCTTCACGAATCGATCTATTTCCTTCGTGAGCCGTCTTAAGTGTATCCCATATTTCCTTTGCACTTTCTAAGCCATCAATCTTGGTGAATTCCTCTCTGCTTAATGATGATGTGATAACGGCGAGGGCTTGTGCATTTCTGTGAATCTCTTGTTCTTGTTCTGGGGTGAGTTCTTCATCCGTGTTCGGGATATCTATGCCAGTGCAAACGATGTTCCATAGACTAGGATTTAGGGATATTAGATGCATCTTCATGTTGTACTTCCACATTGTATAGTCGCTTCCATCAAACTGTGGAGGTTTTCCCATAGGAATGGAAAGATACTGGTTGTTTGAATTGAGACGGTTGTAGTTGTAAGGCTGTCGGGAGTAGTCGTGATGACCACTCCCCGTCGTCTTCTCTTCTTCTTTTCCTTTTTGTCCTAGCAGTTTCTTTCTCAGAAGTGCCTTCAATTGTCACACTTCTTCATCATCGTGTGGGTTCTCTTTCAGCACATCAAAAGCTTTAGTTTCTTGTTCCTCCTCATTAATGTTCATCTTCGAGATATCGTTGTTCTTCTTAGAGGCCATTGATCTCTCTGAGATGTGAGTCTTGTTGGTGGAGAACCTTGCTCTGATACCAATTGAATGTGGCCTAGAGGGGGGGGGGTGAATAGGCCTTTTGAATTTCCTGCACACTTAATAGAACCGTCAAAACTTGGTTGGCCGGACTAGTCCGGTTATGTGGGCGAACTAGTCCACTGTGCAAAAATTATGTGTGTTGATCAGGTGTTAATTGGGAAAATAAATTTCTTTAGCAGCGGAATTGAGAACAACTGATATTTGTACTTGAGATTAATATAAGAATGCAGGTGTAACTTCTAATTGCCTTATGTTGAAGTTTAGCACTCAAATGATCTAATGAACAAAATTTAAAGTAAATGAGACACAAGACACACGAATTTTTCCCAAGGTTCGATCTCACCACGAGATCTACGTCCTCGTTGAGGAAGCTCACACAGAGCCGGGTCTCCAACCCTTTCCCTCTTCAAGTCACCACGAAGATCGACTTGATTCCACTATCACAGGTAATCACCAAGTTTGTGGGGCAACCTCACACGTTGAGGGCTCCCACGAGAATTACAATGAAAGAAGTGATAAAATACACTCAAAAGTATTACAATACAGAGTATGAGTGTAGAAAGATCAAACCCCAAGAGCTCGCAATGAAAGAATGACGATCTCCCAATCCCAAATCCAAGTGTTCAATTGATTTCACTCTTTTTGAACTTTAGATGTGTGGGGAGATGTGTTTTGGGCTCTTGGGACGAAGTGGCGGTGCTAGGGTTTGCTCTTTGATCAATATTCGACGTGTATGTTGATAGGAAAGTCGTGGACTCTCTATTTATAGGGTTTCCAAAAGCTAGCCGTTGAAAACCCTAACACCGGACTAGTCCGGTGCAAGTCCAGACTTGTCCGGTCCCAATGTGTTTTGAGGTCCAGAAAGTTTGCCGGACTAGTCCGGTCCAACTTTGGACTAGTCCGGTGCTGTGTGAAAGTGACTCCAGAAAGTTCATCGGACTAGTCCCCGGACTAGTCCGATCTCCACGAATGGGAGATTACAGAAAGTTCAACGGACTAGTCCGGTCCATGATCGGACTAGTCCGGTCCCTCAGCATGAGAGACTCCAGAAACACCAACAGACTAGTCCGGTGGATGCACGGACTAGTCCGATCTCCTTGTGAGTGGGATTCCAGAAAGGTGAACGGACTAGTCCGGTCCATGATCGGACTAGTCCGGTGCTTTGTGAAAGTTAGGTTAATTTTAATCCCTTACCCTCGCGCAAAGTTGTGAGCTCTTGGAGTGTGTCTTTCATACACTCCCTATACATTCAAAATCTATTTTGGTCTTCCAAGCTTCATCAAAGTATTTCTCTTTGACCACCACTTAATTTTTCACCTTTTTGTGTGCACTGAAATGTTTCACTTGTTTGTCCTGCAATCATCTCAGTAGTTTCATTAGGATCTCATATGTTTGTCATCAATTAGCCAAAAACCACAAGGGATATCCTAGATGCACTTACAACAACGACAGAGTGCAGGTCTGGAATGAGCACAAGCTGGAGTACTTTGGTCTCAAAGCCATTTTATTTGTGACTATTAGTGATTCTCTAGCGGCACGTAACCTGTTCAGAGAGAGTAAGAAAGTAGGTTGCAGATGTCCACATTGTTTCAGAGAAATAGACTCACAATATTTGAGCGAGTCACGAAAAATAGTGTACATAGGACATCAATGCTACATTCCAATGAAGCACCCGTTTCGGAGTATGAAGGATAATTTCATTGGTAACACTGAGAAGAGGCGTCCTCCACCCAATCTTACAGGTCATGAAGTCTATGAAATGGTCAAGGATATCCATGTTGTCCTTGGTAAGTGGAAAAGGACTGACAAAAATACTGGCGAAGATGACATGTAGAAGAAGCAATCGATTTTTTGGGAGCTACCATATTGGAAAGACTTAGACGTCCATCATTCAATTTATGTGATGCACGTTGAGAAGAATGTGTGCGAGAGCCTACTCGGGACATTGCTTAACACGGACGGAAAAACAAGGGACCATGGACATGCACGATCAGATCTAAAGAAAATAGGAATTAGACCGGAGTTGTGGCTCGATGACTCGGTAAAAGGAACGAAACTACCCACATCATGCATCACCCTTTCAAAACATGAGAAGAAAGAGTTTTGTAGGTTATTGAAAATGTGAAAGTACCATCCGGGTACTCGATGAACACCTCAAGGCTTATTTCATTTCCAGATCTAAAAGTAGCTCGCGGTGTGGAGTCTTATGATTACCATGTATTGCTTATGCAGATGATTGCTGTTGGTATTCGAAATATCCTACTAGTCAATTCGAAAGACTTGAAGCTTGAAGTGCCACCGGATGGTACAATGCTGACTATGCGGGATGCAGTTGCTAGAAGGTTTTAGTGGAGACATACTTCTATTGTTGTTGACCCAGCAGCAGCAACTTCAGCGTCAACCTCTACTGCTTTGATGTCTCCTGAGGCACATCTTCTTCTATCTTCAAATCCAGAGCAGATGGTTCTGTCTCCAATTTCAGAGCAATCATTACCTCCAATTATAGCGAATCAACATAAGTCTCCAATTTGATAGAAGTTGCCTCTAGTTATAGAGAAGCAGCAACAGTCTCCAATTCGAGATCAGCCGCATCTGTCTCCAACTCTAGAGCTGCCGCATAAGTCTCCACTTGAAGAGCAGTCGCGTCGGTCTCCACCTCGCACTCGGAGTAAACTCCCTACACCTGATCAGCGGCAGGCAAAGGCGACGAAGAACGTAGGTGCCAAGAGTAACCCGCAACAGCGGAAGTCATCAAAGGAAACTGGGAAGAAACCACTGAAAGAGTCAGAAGCTAACTCGACGACAGCTATGACGCATGCTAACCCAAAGTTTCAAATGGGGAAGCCGATGTTAACTGTTGGCACACTCAAAGAAGCTGGTACATCTTGTGTCCTCCTTCATAACCACTACATGAAAAATTACAAAAAACATCAACACTTAATAGTGAGATTCAAGGAAAAGCACTTTCTGGTGGGCGAAGGCCTCTTTCTCATCGCATGGTCCGATCTCCATAACCTTTTCACCCTTGACACGTTGGACGTCTCTCTAATACGCTACTTCGCATTGTAAGTCCTCTAAAACTAGGTTCTTCAGTATATGTACTCAATATAAGTGTTATATGTGTCTAACAAATTTGACATTTTGCATGTAGGCACATGCAACAAGTTACTCGTCATAGAGTGGGAAAGGAGTCGCCTGCATATCTTGACACGTAAATATCAACGAGAACTAATATTCTAACGGCCAGCAATCGAAAAGAAGTTGTTTTATATTTTCAAGGCAATGAGACACTACTATGATGAGGAGCACCTGTCGTTCTGTTCAACATGGTAACCATTGGGTAACCCTAGCAATATCTATAAAGTATGAACAAGTCTGGTACCGTGACTCTGCAAGGTCGAGAGATTCAATTACTGGCGAGCAACAAACCCGTGATTTTAATGATATCATGGTCGTTCTTTACGAGTAAGTTCCTTCTTCACTTTAGTTTCTGACTGTTTTTGTCATTGCAAAATAATTTTACATTAACTGTGAATGTTTCTTGTAGGATCGAAGAGCACGTGAAAAGCTACTAGAGGGAGGGTGAGTGGTAGATTAAACCTTTTTCAGCAGAAGCAATGAAAATCCCTCGACAGAAAATCAATCTGATAGAAAAACCGTATGTGCGAGTGTTTTCAATGTGTTCAAAACATTACAAAACAGTGTAGACCATAGAGAATCAAGTCAGAAGATACGACAAAACGTTGCATAAAACTCAAGTTATGACCGAAACCCTGAGCAAAGGTCAATCTCTTCTAACAGAGAGCAAACAGAAACTCGTGTAACTCAAAAACTATAAATCCAATGACCGTGAAATTTTCACAGATTATAGAGTATTGAGTTGTGAATACAAAACAAAAAGAATTACGTCACATGGATATGTAAAATACTAGTTATGATCAAAACATCGAAGAAAGGTCGGGCAGCGCAAAAACTCAACGAGAAAGACTTGACGAAAACAAGTCGGACGAACAAGGCACAAAAGCTCCTCTAAACTACAAATTTTATTCACCTAGGACAAAAGAGGAACTTCCCATAGTTGTCCATAACAAGCTCTGACCTCCCTTGCTTATATAACCAGTCCTTAGGCCACAACTCAATCCTAACTAGAACTCCTACTCCTACTCATACTCAGTTTCAACTGAAACTTTACATAACTGCTCAAGACTCTTCCATACGCATATAGAAGCAATCTTAAGACTTCCAAACACCTTAGGAACGTCCTAAACATTTCTAAAACAACTCAAATTCTTGCTCACCACGAAATCTAACCAAAACAAACTTTAAACTTTCCATAAATGAACCATAACCACCTCACTCGCACCCTGAGGCATAATCCAGCCGGTTGGACCTTTCCGGGCACATCTTCATGTCCATATACCTTCATCACGCCTTGGAAAAATGTTGCCACGTCCATGCACCCCTTGCACACTTTCCAACACTTCCCAACAACGTTCACGATACCTTCATATGCATTGTTCTTGACCCAAACATGCTGCATGACCTCCCAATTAACTCAACCACAATTCCTCCCGAACTTGGTTGTTGAACCTCATCTTCTCCCTAAGACTACTTCAAAGGATCCCGTCACCAAACATGTCTTGATCTTAAGCAACACCAGCATAAGAATAAGCAACCAATCTTTTCGAGTCCAAGTCCTCGACTCAAACATGCTGCATGACCTCCCGATCAACTCAACCACAATTCCTCCCGAACTTGGTTGTTGAACCTCATCTTCTCCCTAAGAATACTTCAAAGGATCCCATCACCAGCCATGTCTTGATCGTAAGAAACACCTGCATATGAATAAGCAACCAATCATTTCGAGTCCAAGTCCTCGACTTGACCCTCATTAGTCCAATAACCACAACATCTTATGTGAGCACCTCACATAAGCATGTTGCAAACATAGCAAGAAAATATCAACCATGATCAGCCAAAATGCATCAAAAACTTAGTAAATGAATACTAAGCAAACTTTCCTTAATCCAAAAGAAAGTTTGAAACATTGCAAGTTAAAACAGAGTAGATGAACATTTAGATCGTAATATGCAATACTATGTGCAGTAACTATTACTCCCAAAAGTTTGAACACTCTGAATTTAGTAAAGAGTAAACGTTACTCTAGAAAGTTCGAACAATCTGAAATGAGTAAAAAATAATTGTTACTTTCGAAAGCACATTTGTGAAAATCGAGTGCTTTCAATGTGTCGACTCAAGTGTAGCTCATGTGAGTGAAAGTTCGGACAGTCGAAACTGAAAAACACGTGCAACTCATGTGAGGAAAAGTTCGAACACTCCAAAGCAGGTGATTAGGCAATATTTAAAACTTTACATGTCAACCCTCACTTTTAGCCTAATTGTCAATATATTCAGCACACATAAGTCTCACAGTCTGCCCCTTGATGAATGCATTGGCAACACCACTATGAAATCGAACATTGACTCATTCACGTTTCATGAAAAATTTTGATAAAAGAAAATTTTGCGCCCTTTTGAAATCAAAAATCAAATGAGAAGAAAACCAAAACCCCCCTATGGATGTACACCCCCTAAGAAGAATCGTGCCAAAACACTTGTGAATGTGCCATGTGTGACCAATTTCTCCCCCTTTGAAAATATATTCAGCAAGGTTCAAAAGAGAAATTTTAGTTTCTTATGAGCATAGTATGAGATATACATACAAATCAAAGCTCATCCAAGCCATACTATCAATAACTTACACTATCACATCAATAAAATACATAAAATAGTGTAAACCATGATAGAGAACAAGTGTAATTTCAATTTTCTGCAAGTCATGATCTCTCTGTCTCAACTATTTTATAACTTGAAATCATGACACATGTTGCTGCAGTTTTTTATTTATCATTAGCATTAAAAGCACAATTTTTGATCATGTGATATTTGCAAGAGATTATATGCCGCATCAGCCTTATTCCAACCAACCAAGCCAAGCTTATGTCATTTGACAATTAGAAGCTTAAGGATATGGTTTTAGTCATACACAACTTCTTTCAACTTCATATCAAAGTGCAATGATAAGCAATCTCAAAAGAAGAAGTGCAATGCAGTCATATTCTCTTGATCTTTTCTTATTTTTCATTTGATCGTAAAAGCTCAACATGTGGATAGCTAATTGATTAACTTTTCATTATTAAAAGCACTTGCAAGCATGCAAGAAGTTCAAAATAGCAAGAAAGTATGATCATGACAAGATTTAGTGTATGTAATTATTCCAATTACTAGTCATGGCGAAAACTACAAAATTTGTAACACGAGTAATGTAGTAAGAACTTTCAGCATGTAAAAGGAATCTCAAGTCATATATGTATGAAATACTATGCTCATATTATTTTAAATTCAGATTCACACATAGACTTCCCAAGTTTCAAAAACTCCCGCTCAATTTAAGCCACGAGGATGCATAACACCTATTTCACTATGACTGAATGAAAAACGAGTGAAATCTAAAGGTTTTGTAAAAAAGTCAGCCAATTGTTGTTCGGTGTCTACATGGTGAAGCACAATATTTTCTTTTTTAACATTATCACAGAGAAAGTGATACCTAATATCAAAGTGCTTAGTTCTAGAGTGTTGCACGGAGTTTTTAGCAATGCAAATGGCACTAATGTTATCACAAAATAGTGGAACACTATCTAAATCAACCCCATAGTCCTTAAGTGTTTGACCAATTCAAAGAAATTGTGAGCAAGCACTAGCAGCAGCTACATATTAAGATTCGACCGTTGATTCTGCAACTTAATTTTGTTTTCTAGAAGACCAAGCAACAAGTGAATTACCAAGAAAATGACAAGAAACCAGAGTACTTTTCCTATCAATCCTACACCCCCAAAATCAACATCGGAAAAAGCTTTCAAAATAACGGTTGAGGAAGAAGGAAGAAAAATGTCAAATTCTTGAGTACCATGTAAATAACTTAGAATCCTTTTGACGCCTTGATGATGTGAAGCTCGTGGAGAGGCTTGAAATCTTGCACAAAGACATATGCCAAATTGTATGTCCGATCTTGATGCCGTGAGGTATAAAAGTGATCCAATCATGCTTCAATATTTTTTTTGATCAACGAGTTCACCCTTTTCATCATGTTCAAGTGTCACTGTTGTTCCCATTGGTGTCCGAAGAAGCTTGCTATTTTCCGTGTCGATACGCCTAAGGAGATCGTTCGTGTATTTCGTTTGATGCACAAAGGTTCCCTCCTTAGTTTACCTGATTTGCAGCCCCAAAAAGTACGTGAGTTCTCCCATCATACTCATTTCAAATTCCGAACTCATCATAACTAAAAACTTTGACACAAGATCATGGGAATCACAACCAAAGATAATATCATCCACATACGCTTGAACGAATAGTGAGTCATTCACATGTTTAAGCACAAGAAGAGTTTTATCAACTTTGCCCATGGTATACCTCTTTTCAAGTAAGATTGGTTTTAACCTATCATACCATGCTCTATAGGCTTGTTTGAGACCGTACAAGGCTTTGGACAGATTGTAAACATGATTAGGAAAATCTTGATTTTCAAAATCTGGTGATTTCTTGACATAAACATCCTCATCTATGTAGTCATTTAGAAAAGCAGTTTTAACATCAATTTGATATATCTTGAAACCTTTAGATGTAGAAAATGCTAACAAAATTCTTATGACTTCTAACCTAGCAACATGACCAAAGTTTCATCAAAATCTAACCTTCAACTTGTGTGAATTCTTGAGCAACCAACCTATATTTATTCCTAACCACAACTCCATCATCACTTTGTTTATTTTTAAACACCCATTTAGTTCCAATTAATGTGTGATCATGAGGTGGAGGTACAAGTTTCCAAACATTATTTCAAGATTCATTAGTGAATGCGTGTGATATATATTTGGGTTCAAAAGAAGCAATAGAAGTAGAATGAGCATGAGAGTTTGGATCGCAAAACCTAGACTGTGTGACCCATTCGTGCAAGCTTCCAATAATTTGCTGTGGAGGATGACTTTTTAAGATCCGGAGGGGAGTACACACTTCACAAGCTTATTCTTCTTCATGTTCATCACAAATCGATGAGCTTGTGACTTGAGAATGATCTGGACCAACAATGGTAGTTGTTGGTGCTGGTTGTGAATCAAAACAGGAGCTAGAACAATGTCATTAGTTGTTGAATTTTCCGGTTGCAGCACCACTTCTTCCTCATCTGCAACGAAAATACTCTCCCCTGCAGATATGCATCTTGACCTGCAATATTATAGCTATTACATGGACTAGTTTCATCTAAAGAAACCTCACAAGTCTTCACAATTTTGTTAGTGTCAAGTAAAAGCACACGGTAGCCTCTAGTATGAGATGGATAACCAAGAAATATGCCATCAAAAGATCTAGGTTCAAATTTATCAAGATTACCATATTTCTTAACAAAGCATTTGCAACCAAATATCCTAAAGTGTGTGACACTAGGCCTATGTCCAAACCGAAGCTCATAAGGTGTTTTTTCCTAGCTTAGCACACAAGAAAACTCGATTTGAGACATAAAAAGCGGTTGCAATTGCATCAGTCCAAAATTTTCTAGGAGTTTGATATTCATCAAGCATAGTCCTAGCCATCTCAACTAAGGTTCTGTTCTTTCTCTCTACAACACCATTTTGTTGAGGTACATATGGTGAAGAAAATTGATAATCTATTCCATTTTCAGCAAAAAAGTGATCAAATGATTGGTTTTTAAATTTAGTTCCATTATAACTTCTAATTTTAAAGTGAATATAGGAATCCCCTGTGGGTTTTGGATGATTTATGACAAGGAAATGAGATCCTAACCACTTTTTTGATATGAGCACATGTTTTAAATGAGGAAATGAGCAAGGAGCCAAAAAGAAAGGAGAATGAGGAGCAAGGTGGAAAAGATCTCAAGGAACAAGTGTAGTAGATCATTGTGTGTGGAGTGTGTTAAGGAAACACACCCCAAGAGCTCAAGCACAAATAATCACACACATTGCACATGTTTATACAGGACCAGGCTAGTCCGACTGACACTGGACTAGTCCGATATCTTTCTGCATAAGATCGGACAAGTCCGATATCACCACGGACTAGTTCGATATCTCGCTGACTAGAATCGGACTAGTCCTCCCCAATGCGGACGAGTCCTCAAAACACTTCACAAGTTGCACAAAATTGGACAAGTCCGATCACACAACGGACTAGTCCGATATCATTCTGATGTAAATCGGACAAGTCCGATATTGGCACAGACTAGTCCAAAAACCCTCTGACCTAAATTGGACAAGTCCTCCAAGTGCGTACTTGTCACCCAATTCACTTAGGGTTTCACTGATCCAGACAAGTCTGATGATTATTGGACTAGTCTAAAGATTTCCAGAAGCGAAATCGGACAAGTCCGCTCCTAGCCGGACTAGTCCGATATTTCAAAACACTTAGGGTTTGCTACACACAGCACACCAGACTAGTCCGGTGTCTACCACGGACTAGTACGATATTTCTAAACCCTAACAGTCACTTTTAGAAACCCCATATAAATAGATGTGCACGACCCATCTTTCAACATACTCGACCCCCTGCGCCGTCACACCTCCCAAGAGCCTTGAAAAACACACCTCTCCACAAAATCAAAAGCAACAAAGATCAATCCCTTGAGGATACACTTTGGAACATTGGAGAGACACGGTTCATCACCCATTGAGATCTTGGTTTGATTCCCTAACACACTCCTATGATTTTCATTGTAATCTTTCGAGTGCGTTCTTGGTGGAGTTCTTGTTGTAATCTTGGGAGCCCTCAACATGTGAGAAGGCCCCGTGAATTTGGTTATTTACCCTTTGTGATAAGTGAAGAGGATTGGCCTTCGTGGCGATCCGACGAGGGTAGGGTTGGAAAAGACCCGATCTTTTTGTGGACTCCTCAACGTGGATGTAGGTTGCCTCTATGGGAACCGAACCACGGGATAAATTACTTGTGTTCTTACTTTGCGTTCATCGTTCTTATACATCATATCAATCTAGGGTTTCGATCAATCTTGTTTACTTTACGTTGAAACATTAAATATAAGATTGACTTGTGGTATACCCTAGTTCATAATCTTGTAACACTTCAATTACAAGTATATTTCCGCTGCATACAACCTAGAATCAAATTAATCGATCAAACTTGATTAACCTAGTCGGTACACACCGGACTAGTCTGCACTTGATCGGACTAGTCTGATATCTCGAGTTTGGATCTAATTGTTAAGTGTTGTAGGTTTCGACAAAATTCAAAAAGGCATATTCACCCCCCTCTAGGCCACATTCAATTGGTATCGGAGCAGGTTCTTCAATAAGAAGAATAATCGCTCAAAGAGATCATGTCGGACATGAAGGACATACACAAGAGCAACAACCAAGAGAAGGTTGATGAAGACAAGAACCAAAAATTGGAGAAGCTCCTCGAAGCCATTCAGGACTTCGAGGATGACGATGAGGAGACACTGGAACTCAAGGCGCTCCTAAGAAAGAAGACCCTTTCCAAGGGAAAGGTGAAAATCGAAGATGAAAAGAGAAATAAGGGGAGTAGTCACACCGACTACTCCCGATATCCTTTTAACTGTGATCGCCTAAATTCTAACAATAGTCATTATCTATCTATTCCACATGGAAAAGCCCCACAATTTGACGGCAATGACTACTCAATATGGAGGCAAAACATGAAAATGCATTTGATTTCCCTCAATCCAAGTTTGTGGCACATAGTATGCACAGGAATAGATATCCCGGATGATGATGAGGAGCTCACACCTAGTCAAGAGCAAGACATCCATCGAAACGCCCAAACTGCTACAATCATCACTTCATCGCTCAATCGTGATGAGTTTACAAAAGTGGATGGACTCGAGATCGCAAAAGAAATATGGGATACATTGCAAACCGCACATGAAGGCGATCGTCATGTGCAAGAAGCAAAGATAGAGATGATTGAAGGCGAGCTGGGAAGGTTCACAATCAAAGAAGATGAGTCGCCACAAGTCATGTACAACCGATTAAAGATGCTCATCAACAAGGTGCGAGCATACGAAAGCAAGAAGTGGAACGACCACGAGGTAGTGAAGATCATCCTTAGAGCCTTCATGCCTCGCAATGTCACCTTATGCTCAATGATACGAGAAAGCCCCAGATACAAGAAGATGACCCCAGATGAGCTACTTGGAAAAATCATCAACTTTGAGATGATGGAAAAACAAGTCAAACATGTTAAGGAAATTGCTGATCTCACCTCGGCAAAGAAGAAAGGGGTCGCTAAGAAGAAAGGGGTCGCTCTAAAGTCCACCCTTAAGCCCTTGTCTAAAGAAGCTCGAGAAGATCAACTAGAAGAAGACGGTGATGATGAAAGCAGTGACTTGGATGAAGATGACATGATACTATTCATGAAGAAATTCAAGAAGATGATGAAGAAGAGACAAGGCGCTAAATCAAATGAAGGAAAATACAAGGAAAGATCAAAGCCAAAGTTGAGGCGGGCATGCTATAATTGTGGTGAGTATAGCCACTTTATAGTTGATTGCCCATATGAAGAGAACAAGAACAAGACCAAAGAAGCCAAGCTTCAATCTAAGAAATTCTTCAAGAAGAAGAAACAAGCTGAACAAGTGCATATAGGGAAAGAGTGGGACTCAAATGATGAGTCCTCATCAGAAGAAGAAGAGGACATGGCTAGCATAGCCATCAAAAAGACATCCAGGAAGTCCACTCTCTTACCTATACTCGACGCATGGAAGGGGAACAACACTTGCCTCATGGCAAAGGAAGGTAAACGCAAGGCAAAAAAAAAACCTCTTTCGTAAATTTCTATTCTAGTGATAGTGAAATTGGTAGCGATAATGAAGATATGCTCATTGGACTAGATAAGAAAACGACCACAAAAATGAAAATTTTTACTTGATCAACTTGTTGAGTAGGAGAGGTTGATACATCGTCAAGAAGACATGATTATATCCCAAAAGGAGGAATATATTGAACTTGACAAACTTCTAGAACTTGAAAAGGATCAAAGCAAGTCACTAGAGCTTGAATTAGCTTCAAGCAAGGAAGCTTGCTTGGAGTTAAGCGACTCAAATGCTACAATCAAGGAAAAACTTGCTAACCTAACCAAGGTTAACAATATTCTTGAAGTGCAAGTTGAGTCACTCAAGCAAGGTGACCTTCATCCTCTTCAAGTTCACCCTCTCAACCCATTAAAACTGAATTTGCTTCTATTTGTACATGTGGTAAAGTTGACACCAGTTCGAAAGACAAGTCAACCTCTACCAATGACAAGCATCCTTCACAAAATGGCATATTTGACAAGGAGAAGATCAAATATGCACGCAGTGCATACTTGGTCACAAGACCTCCAAATGTCAAATATGGCATTGGTTACTCTTATTGTGAAAAGCAACATGCTAGAAGCCATAAGAATAACAAGGAGAGCAATGTCTTTGTAAAGGGAAGACTCTCTCAAACTGGAAAATCCAAAATTAATGAATCCAACATGCATGATCACCGGACTAGTTCGGTCGGGGTCCGGACAAGTCCGGTCTTCCGGACAAGTCCGGTCTCCCAGACTAGTCCTGTGTATAAACAATAACAGTTGCTATTTAGAACTTTTGATGCATTTTATGTCTTAATAAAAAGTAATTTTGGCAAAGTTTCTGCTCATTATGTTGGGCCACGCCATGGGAACAACAAGTCTCATGTGTGGGTGCCCAAATCCCTTGTGACTAACCTAAAAGGACCCAAGCAAGCTTGGGTACCTAAAACCAAGGCATAATTTGTTTTTGCAGGCCTACTCCTCCGGTGGATCTAAATGGGTGCTAGACAGTGGCTGCACCAACCATATGACTGGAGAAAGAAGGATGTTCTTTGAGTATGAAGCAAATGAGGATCCAAGTGAGGGCATCTATTTTGGAGACAATAGTCAAGGAAAGGTGCTCGGTACCGGTAAAATTGCCATATCATCTAAACACACTCTTTCTCACGTATTACATGTTGATTCCTTAGATTATAACCTGCTGTCCATATCTCAATTATGTGACAAAGGTTATAATTGGTTGTTCACTAATGAGGGTGTGACAGTATCTAGGAGGAGTGATGGTTCCATTGCATTCAAGGGTATGTTAAAGGGAAAGCTTTATCTTGTTGACTTCAACAAGGATAAAGCCGAACTTGACACATGCTTGATTGCAAAGACCAACATGGGTTGGCTGTGGCATAGACGGCTATCGCATGTTGGTATGAGGAATCTTCAAAAACTCCTCAAGGGCGATCACATCCGAGGTTTGAAGGATGTTGTTTTTGAGAAAGACAGGCCTTGTAGCGTGTGCCAAGCCGGGAAGCAAGTTGGAGCACCTCATCCTGCGAAGAACGTCATGACTACAACAAGACCGCTCGAGCTACTTCACATGGACTTATTTGGTCCAATTGCTTACATAAGCATCGGTGGTAACAAATATGGTTTAGTAGTTGTTGATGATTTTTCTCGCTTCACTTGGGTTTTCTTTTTACATGATAAATCAGAAACACAAGGAATACTCAAGAAGTTCTTCAAGCGAGCTCAAAAATGAATTCTCATTGACAATTAAGAACATTCAAAGCGACAACGGCACGGAGTTCAAGAACACACAAGTGGATGAGTACCTAGATTAAGAAGGCATAAAGCACGAGTTTTTGGCTCCTTACTCCCCTCAACAAAATAGAGTTGCCGAAAGGAAGAACCAAACCCTCATAGAGATAGCAAGAACAATGCTCGATGAGTACAAGACCTCGGATCAATTTTGGGCGGAAGCGGTTAACACCGCTTGCCACACCATAAATTGACTTTATCTTCATCGACTACTCAAGAAGACATCCTATGAGCTACTCACCGGTAACAAGCCTAATATTTCATATTTTTGAGTTTTTGGTCCCAAATGCTTTATTTTGAACAAGAAGCCTAGGACTTCAAAGTTTGCTTCGAAGTCCGATGAAGGTTTCTTGCTTGGTTATGAATCGAACACTTACGCCTATCGTGTCTTCAACAAGACCTTCGGACTTGTTGAAGTAGCACGTGACGTAGTGTTTGATGAAACTAATGGCTCCCAAAAGGAGCAAGTTGATCCATTTGTGCTAGATAGAGAAGAAGCTCCTTATTAAGCATTGAGAAGAATGGCGTTAGGCGAAGTTCGACCACAAGAGCCACCTCTACATACGCATGAGGAAAATGAACCACAAGCGGAGACCAATGATCAAGGGGGATCTTCCATACGAGATCAACACCAAGAAAGTGAAGATGATCAACAAGTCAATGAGGGCAACCACTTAGGGGGAGAAGAAGATGATCATGAAGATTCAAGACAGCAAGTACCACACCAAAGAGTACACCAATGCGTCCAAAGGGATCACCCAATCGACAACATCATCGGCGACATCCAAAAGGGAGTAACTACTAGATCTCGCATAGCTAATTTTTGTGAGCATTACTCGTTTGTGTCCTTTTTGGAACACGCAGGGTTGAGGATGCATTGAAGGATCCAGATTGGGTAGTGGCCATGCAACAAGAACTCAACAATTTCAAAAGAAACGAGGTGTGGGAATTAGTCGAAAGACCCAAATCCAACATCGTCGGCACCAAATGGGTCTTCCGCAACAAACAAGACGAACACGGGGTGGTGACAAGGAACAAGGCACGACTTGTGGCCAAAGGGTATTCACAAGTCGAAGGTTTGGATTTCAATGAAACTTTTGCTCCCGTAGATAGACTTGAGACCATTAGAATATTACTTGCATATGCTAATCACCATGATTCCGAGCTCTATCAAATGGATGTGAAAAGCACCTTCCTCAACGAACCAATCAAGGAGGAGGTGTATGTGGAGCAACCCCCCGGGTTTGAAGATGTAGAGTTCCCTGACCACGTATTTAAATTGAGTAAGGCTCTCTACTGCCTCAAACAAGCTCCTAGAGCTTAGTATGAGTGTCTTAGAGATTTCTTAATTGAAAATGGCTTTAAGATCGGTAAAGTAGATTATACATTTTTTATGAAGAACTTTGACGATGATCTCTTTGTTTGTCAAATTTATGTTGATGATATAATCTTTGGTTCAACTAACAAATCTTTTTGTGAGGAATTTAGTAAAATTATGACAGATAGGTTTGAGATGTCCATGATGGGAGAGCTAAAGTACTTCTTGGGTTTCCAAGTGAGGCAACAAAAGGAAGGGACGTTCATAAGCCAAACTAAGTACACTCAAGATATACTCAAGAAGTTTGGAATGGACAAGACTCCCATGATAACGAATGGCCACTTGGATCTCAATGAAGATGGACCTAGCGTCGATCAAAAGGTATATCACTCCATGATTGGATCTCTACTCTATTTATGTGCATCTAGGCCAGACATTATGCTGAGTGTATGCTTGTGTGCAAGGTTTCAAGCCAACCCAAAAGAGTGTCATTTGACAACCGTTAAAAGGATATTGAGATATTTAGTTCATACACCCAACCTTGATCTTTGGTATACAAAAGGCTCTAAATTCAATCTCATTGGTTACTCCGATGCAGATTATGCCGGATGCAAAGTATATAGAAAAGTACCTCCGGTACATGCCAATTCCTAGGTAGATCCTTAGTTTCTTGGTCCTCTAAGAAACAAAACTCCATTGCCCTATCCACAGCCGAAGTGGAGTATTTTGCTGCCGGGAGTTGTTGTGCACAACTCCTTTGGATGCGACAAACTCTAAGGGATTACAGTTACAATATGAACCGTATCCCACTTCTTTGTGATAATGAGAGTGCCATTAAAATAGCCCATAATCCAGTTGAGCACTCTAGAACCAAACACATAGACATCCGACATCACTTCTTGAGAGACCACTCCATGAAAGGAGATATAGCCATTTCCCATGTCAACACCGAAAAGCAATTAGCCGACATATTCACCAAGCCACTTGATGAAAAACGCTTTTGCGAGCTTCGGAATGAACTAAACATCCTTGATGCTCGGGATGTGGCTTGAAAATTTGCATACCTGTATGAATTCTTCAAAATATGTTGATTGGATTATGAAAATCATCTCTCTCAATTTTCTCCAAAAAACTATGTCAATTACTAGATCTTGGTGAATTATGATCATTGCTTGATTCTTGTATGCTTGCTGGTCATATTCATCAAGATTATTTGATTTTATTTGCCTCCCTATTTTCTAAATAAGTACCTTTGAATATATACGAATGGGCTAAGAAGTTTTTCTCTGGTGACCACGGACTAGTCCGCAGAGCGCCGGTTAGGCCGAACTAGTCCGGCAGACCACGGACTAGTCCGATATAGCCTCTGGAAAAGTCCGGACTAGTCCGATCATTTTCGAACTTGTCCGATTTTTCGTGTCCATAACCCTAGCCGTCTCCGAACCCTAATATCCTCACCCCCACACTTGCCTCAAGCTTTCTCTCTCCACACCCGAGCTCCCCAAGGCGATTTGGCGACTCCTCCATCAAAAAGCTCCAAGTTTGGGTGGAAATCAAGCTCCTTTGCTTAGGGATTGAAGCCTACGAACTTGCCCACCCTTCAACACCATCCTCTCCGAGTTTCAAGCGATTTGTTTTGGTAATTTTCCTCCAAACCCTAGAAATCTCCATTTTCTTCATTGTTGGTGGAATAGCCTAGCTTCTTTCACCTAATACTAGTGTACTTGATGTATTACATTGCTGTTAGGCTAGTTTTGCATTGAGCAACTCCATTTGTCTCATAGTTAGGGTTCTTGAAGATGAATATCGGACTAGTCCGATCCATACACGGACAATTCTGGTCACCCAGACTAGTCCATGTCTGTACACCGGACTTGTCTGATCTTTCTGAACTCAACCCTAACTTATTAATCCCTCAATGCAATTCCTTGTCATCTATTCTCAACAATACCTTGTGCAATCCATTATCAGGGCATGTCGAACTCTCACGATGAAGTTTCTGACTTCGAAGCCGAGATGAACCAAGTAGCCCTACTTCGGTCCTCGACGGGTCAAAACAAGAAGCGCCCTTCCGAGCCAGCCCCCTCTCCTCCTTAGTCTCGGAAAAGGGTGGCTCGACGCAAGGTGCTTGCTTTTAGGGCTTCTACTTGTGGTGGCCCTAGCTCGGCAAGTGCTCGCCAAGCAAAGCGAAAAGGCAAAGGGATCGCAACGGGCCCGATTGGCCCTCTAAAGATGTCAACTTCGAAGCAAAGGGCTTGGGATCCCACAGAAGAAAGGTTCAACGAGAAGGGCAGCGACTCAGCTGCAAAGCTCAGGAGTGTGGATTGCTACAACCAATCCAGACAGGCTGCAGACGGAAGATTCTGGAGCAACTTCCATGCAGACTTTTACAAGTCTGTCTACCTCCAGATGAAGACCTCAATGGTGCGCAATCAGTGGATATATTGGGCACGTATTGAGAGGAAGATATGCTCTAGCTTTGATGAGATGATCGAGGCAGCTGAGAGACATGGCTTGAAGGACCTCTTCACCTTCAAGTACGACTGGAATGACGAAGTGATAGCTCAGTTCTATGCCACTTGTCACTTTGCCAGTGATGAGGAGGAGCGTGTGAATTGGATGACTCACGGGTCTAAGTACACCATTACCTATGACAGGTTCACCAGTCTCCTCCACCTTGAGAACACCGACAACGACTTGCTGGTGATCCACGACCTTGGGGTCTTGGAAAAGGATAGGATGAAGTTCCTCTATGAGCCCAACTCCATGTTCATCCCTCCCTCCACAAAGAACATGAAGCCCTTCGTTGTGGTGCTTAACAGAGTGCTGAGAAAGACAATTGCCCCGAAGGATGGGGATGCAGGGAGTGTACAGGGCTATCTCCAGACCTTGATGAAGGTCATAAGCAAGGACCGCAAGTTTGATGTGTGTGACTATATTTGGAACGATATGGTCAACATCTCTAGCACCCCCAACAGATCTTGTGGCCATGCCCCCTACCTCATGTTCATGATTGAGAAGGTCACATGCATCGAATTCGTCAAAGATGTGGAGCACACACCATTGAGGCATCAGAAGCCTCAACAAGCAAATGTTCAAGGTGCTCCCTCTCCTGCTTCTAGTGCAGAGGCTTCAGCGAGAGCGAGTGGAGATGCCAGAGCTGCCCCTGCCACTAGGGCAACTCCTCAAAAGGGATCTGCAAGTGGCATCTTCAAGTACTTGGCTGCTATTTTTGCCTCCTGCAAAAAGGCCGAGGTGAGGCCCCACAAGCTTAACAAGAGAAGAAAGGAAGACATGAAGTATGTCAAGGAAAACGTGAAGCAGATTTGTCAAAAACTGGAGATCGAGCCCATTGGGTCTCCAGTAATTTCTGATGACTCTGACTCTGACTACACCGAGCTCGGGCCCTTGACTCCCTCCGAGCTTGCCTATTTTGGCATTGGGGGCTCGAGTGGCTCCGTTCCTCCTCCTCCTCATCATCAGCCTGAAGATGAAGACAAAGAAGATGAGAGGACCGATAGCGAGGCTTGAAGACTTTAGGTCCCTCCTCTCCTTTTTGGTGTCTTGATTCCAAAGGAGGAGAGATTGAGGGGGAGTCTTAGCTCTTAGGTATTAGCTGTAGGATGCGAGGAGAGAGCTTCATTTTATGCTTTTGGTCTTTTTGTGGGTTGTAAAACTTTTAATATGCTCTTATGGTACTTATGGTCCTGTGGTGCAATATTTTGAACTGTTTATGAAGTAATTGATGAAATCTGTGATTTTGCTCTAAGAATGACATGTATGCTTGTTGTTAGTGTGTTTATGTCAATTATGTCATTCTCATCATGATTATTGTTTCAATACACTTAGTTATGCATCCCACCATAAAGAATGCACATATGGATCATATTTTCATTGCATAATGTGTTTTAAACTCATATGTGCATACTTTATGAAAATCTCATTTTTTTATCATATTTTGTGAAATCTCAATTGGTTGTCATCGATCACCAAAAAGGAGGAGATTGAAAGTGCATCTAAGAATTCCTTGTGGGTTTTGGCTGATTTATGACAAGCAAATGAGATCCTAACCACTTTGTTGAGATGAGCACAGGTTTTAAATGAGAAAATGAGCAAAGAGCCAAAAAGAAAGCAGAATGAGGAGCAAGGTTGAAAAGAGCTCAAGGAACAAGAATAGTAGATCATTGTGTGTGGAGTGTGTTAAGGAAATACACCCCAAGAGCTCAAGCACAAATAATCACACACACTGCACAAGTTCATACAGGACCGGACTAGTCCGACTGACACCGGACTAGTCCGATATCTTTCTGCACAAGATCGGACAAGTCTGATATCACCACGAACTAGTCCGATATCTCTCTGACTAGAATCCGACTAGTCCTCCCCAATGCGGACTAGTCCTCAAAACACTTCACAAGTTACAAAAAATCGGACAAGTCCGATCACACAACGGACTAGTCCGATATCATTCTGATGTAAATCAGACAAGTCCGATATTGGCACGGACTAGTCCGAAAAACCTCTGACCTAAATCGGACAAGTCCTCCAAGTGCGGACTAGTCCGAAGATTTCCAGAAGCGAAATCAGACAAGTCCGCTCCTAGCCGGACTAGTACGATACACTTAGGGTTTGCTACACACAGCACACCTTACTAGTCCGGTGTCCACCCTGGACTAGTCCGATATTTCTAAACCTAACGTTCACTTTTAGAAACCCCATATAAATAGATGTGCACGACCGATCTTTCAACATACTCGACCCCCTACGCCGTCACACCTCCCAAGAGCCTCAAAAAACACATCTCTCCACGAAATCAAAAGCAACAAAGATCAATCCCTTGAGGATACAATTTGGAACATGGGAGAGACACAGTTCATCACTCATTGAGCTCTTGGTTTGATTCCCTAACACACTCCTGTGATTTTCATTGTAATATTTCGAGTGTGTTCTTGGTGGAGTTCTTGTTGTAATCTTGGGGATCCCTCAATGTGTGAGAAGACCCCTTGAATTTGGTTATTTACCCTTTGTGATAAGTGAAGAGGATTGGCCTTCGTGGCGATCCGACGAGGGTAGGGTTGGAGAAGACCCAATCCTTTTGTGGACTCCTCAACGTGGATGTAGGTTGCCTGTGTGGGAACTGAACCACGAGATAAATTACTTGTGTTCTTACTTTGCATTCATTGTTCTTATACATCATATCAATCTAGGGTTTCAATCAATCTTGCTTACTTTACGTTGAAACATTAAATATAAGATTGACTTGTGGTATACCCTAGTTCATAATCTTGTAACACTTCAATTACAAGTATATTTCCGCTGCATACATCCTAGAATCAAATTAATCGATCAAACTTGATTAACCTAGTCGGTACACACCGGACTAGTCCGCACTTGACTGGACTAGTCTGATATCTCGAGTTTTGATCTGGTTGTTAAGTGTTGCAGGTTCCGACAAAATTCAAAAAGGCCTATTCACCCCCCTCTAGGCCACATTCATAATTGCTTTTAAAGATGTTGGGTGGTGAAGTGTATGTCTAAGAACTAAACTTCTAAAGTATTCATTCTTAGATTCCATAAAGTAAACCCAAGAGTATCTAGAATAGTCATAAACAATTACAAGCACATACCACTGACCTCCAAAAGATTGTACACGTGAGGGACCTACGGTGTCAAGGTATAAAAGTTGTGTCAATGCTGTTGTCATGGTCATTGTGAGTGGATCATGTGAACCTAAAACGATTTTAGCATGTCTACAAGAAGAGCAAAAAATTGCTTTGTCTCCTTTAAGCTTAGGTGACCCACGTATGTGATCAAGACCACTAACACGAGTGAGATGATCAAAAGCCTACGTGACCAAGTCTACGATGCCAAAAATATAAATCTTTTGAATCATTAGCAACAAGAGACCTATGCTTAGAGGGTGACATATCAAAATCAGCTTTAAAAACTCTTCCGAACCGAGACATATTAAACATAAGCTCACCATTAGAATCTACAACATTGCAGCAACTTTTAGTAAAAATAATTTCAAGATTTTCATCTAACAATTGTGAAACAGAAAGCAAGTTGTATTTCAAATTTTTAACAAGTGCCACACCTTTTAAAGTGTAGTGATTATTAACTCTAACCGAACCCTTAGCAATTATAAGAGTTAAAAAATTATCAACAAAAGTAACATTCTCTACACGTGACACAAAAGAGAGGGAGGAGAACCATTCTTTGTTACCGGTCATGTGGCGTGATCAACATGAATCCAAGAGCCAAATGTTCTCCTTTCTCAAGCGTGTAACCTACATAGAAACACAATACGTCAATGACTCAATACTGGGGTTAGTCAAAAGACATTTATGAATCCAGTACTGAGTCACACGATGTCCAACAAGAATAACACGCAAAAGCTGAGACAAACAGCAAGTTTCTGAGCCAAATTTGGACAATTTTTGCACCCGACTACTGACCTACAAGGTGTGTTTTGTGTAGCATGAAAAACAGTAGGTTTGGGGGCATACATTGCATGTTTTTGACTCATCACAGCAGGTTGCAAGCTCCGAACATTCGGTTCAGCACAAGCAGCAAGTTTTGCTTGGTCGTTACATGATCTAGCTAGCATTCTTTGCTTGTTTTCTTGTTTAGCTAGTCTATAAAAAAATCTATGACATGACCATCTCTACCACAGTAGGTACAATGAAATTTAACTTTGTGTTCATGTCTAGATGAGCAAGCAATGTTTGTTAGCAACTGATTTAGACAACACTCTTGCTGACCTAAAAATCACCTCTTTTGTGTAGGAACCGTTTGAATCAAACCACTTTCTAATGAGTTAACAACCTTAGGTGGATGCACCTTAGAATGAACATGAGAATCAAAACATAAACCAAATTTATCGTTGCAAGACTTGGAAGAATTCAGCAACAAGTTTAGATTTTAATACCCATTACAGAACCACTCTAGTGTCCTATGCATGCCATCAAGTTTCTTGGACAAGTCTAGGCAGTTGTCACATAAAGTTTTTCCTTTTAGTTTGCAATTATAACAAAATTTAACTTCATGAGAACGCAAATCATTGTTGAAAACAGAAATTTTATTTATAACATCATGTAGTTTTTTATTAAGATCATCACAACTAGAACAATGCAAATCAATTGTAGAAAAGCTAGCATCTTCCATGTTTTTGTCGTTAAGTGCAGCAAGCTTTTTGTTCTTTTCAATTTCAAGCTCAAGTTTATCAAGTGTGGAGGTGTGCACACTTCATAAGGAGGACAATTGTTCATATATTGGTTCACATGAGGAACACAAATCATGACTAGGAATCAAAGATTTTAGCCAATTAATTTTAGATTCTAGTTATTCAATTTTAACAGAACTGTTCCTTTGTTTTTTGTCCTTTTTCTTAATTATAGCTGCAGCACGAAAAAGACCATCAACAAGTTCTTCGTATGAGTGATTTACCTCATCACTGTCACCGATCCTCCTTACTTGAACTTGAGTTGACCTTCATGAAACACATAGTTGCCAAATTGTCTTCATCTTCGTCACTTCTGGAGTCCACATCGCTTGAGTTGTTATCGAGGAGTGCAGAGAGAACATATTCTGCCACTTGCTGTTTTTTAAAAGTCTTCTTTTTGTTGTTGTTGTAGCCAGAAGAGGACTTGAACTTGGTTTGCTTTTCATCACGGGTAGAAGGACCTGAAAGGTTAGGGCAATATTTATGAAAATGTCCCGTCTTACCACATTCAAAGCATCATTGAGAACCACCACTTCCTCTCCTTCTAGTTCTCACATTTTGCATTGCTTTTGAGAACCGAGTGAAGAGAAGTGCTAGCTCCTAATGAAACCATTCAATCTGTTCAAGGTTTAGAGAAGACAACAAAGCAAGTGTACCACATGATGAAGATTGGCTAGAACTTGGCATGTCATGTTATGAAACGAATGCAAGAGACTTGTTGGGATTTTCTGTGATATAATATCAAGTTCATGAGTTTTTAACTTGAAATATAGCACATCTAATGTAAGTGTACTCATGACAGTGGATCCACGTATAGATGTAACTTTCATATCCCAAATTGACATGCCTAATGCACTTAACAATTGCCTAGCATTTTCAGCATTAGAAAAATTAACATTGACACAACGCAAGTTGCTGAGAATTTTATTAAAGCGAGCAAATAGATCGTCGATGGACTCACCCGGTTGCATCTCAAAGCGCATATATTCTTTCTTGAACATATCTTGCCTTACCTCCTTGATCGTGTTGGATCCTTCGTGGTAGCCACAAAGTGCTTTCCACACATCATACGCAGATCGGAGGTATGCAACACGGTCGAAGTCACTTTGAGTCAATCCTTATATGATCAAGTTTTGCGTCTTGTTGTTTTTGTTAATGTCTCTCATGTTTGTAATCGTGACTTGATGATTTGTTGGATGTCGAAGGTCTTGTACACCTTTTGACATATGGTGAAGCCTTGCGCCTGTATGTAAGCCTCCATATGTGCCTTCTGAACTTGAAAATCAATGTCATTGAACACACAAGGTTTTACAGAGTATTTCTCCATGATTGTTAGTCAAAACACGTGCAAATAAAAAATATTAGAGCACCGTGGCTCTGATACCAATTGTAGGATTGAAGAGCACGTGAAAATCTACCAGAGGGGGCTGAATGGTAGAATAATTTTTTTATCGGAAGCAACGAAAACCCTTAGTAGAAAAAATATATGATAGAAAAACCGTTTGTGCGAGTGCCTTCATTGTGTTCAAAATGTGATAAAACAGTGTACATCGTAGAGAATCATGTCACAAAGTTACGACAACAAGAACCACAAGAAAATGTTGCTTAAAACGCAAGTTATGACCAAAACCCTGAGCAAAGGTCAACCTGTTCTAACAAAGAGTAAACAAGTCTGCTATGCTACAAAGAAACTCATGTAAAATTTTCACAGATTATAGAGTATTGAGTTGTGAAGACAACACAAAAATGATCACGTCAGTTGGATCTGTAAAACACGAGTTATAATCAAAACTCCAAAGAAAGGTCGGGCAGCGCAGAAACTCGATGAGAAAGACTTGATGAAAACAAGTCGGGCGAACAAGGCACAAAAGCTCCTCTAAAATACAAATTTTATTCACCAAGGACACAACAGGAACAGCCCAAAGTCGTCCCCAACGATCTCTAGCCTCCCTTGCTTATATAACCAACACTTAGGCCAACTCAATCCTAACTAGGACTCCTACTCTTACTCAGTTTCAATCGAAACTTTCTATAACTGCTCAAGACTCTTCCATACACAGATAGAAGCAATTTTAAGATTTCCAAACATCTTAGAAACTTCCTAAACATTCCTAAATGTAGGATAAAATAGCACGTGAAAAGCTACTAGAGGGGGGTGAATGGTAGATTACAACTTTTTCAGCGGAAGCAACAAAAACCCCTCGACAGTAAATTGATCTATTAAATAAATCGTGTGTGAGACTAACTAAAGATGATAAACTATGATAAAAACTATTATAGATTGTGGAGAATCAGGTCTCGAAGATGTCACAACAAGAATAAAAAAAATCTGTCATGAGAAACTCAAGTTACCATCGAAAGATCGAACATATGTCAATCTGTTCTATCGAGTAAAAACCAGATCTGTAACACTGCAAAGAAATTCGTGTAGATCAGAAACCAAACATCCAATGACTGTGAAATTTTCAAACATGATAGATAATAAAGTTGTGAAGACAAACCAAATAGAATCACATCAATTGGATTTGTAAAACTCAAGTTATGATAAAACCACTGAAGCAAGGTAGTGCTATGCAGAAACTCGACGAGAAAACTTGTCTGAAACAAGTCAGACGAATAGGGTACAAAAGTTCCTTTAAATTACGATCTATATTCAATAGAACACAAGGGGAACAGCCCAAAATCCATCTACCACGAGCTCTGGCCTCCCTTGCTTATATAACCAGCCCTTAGGCCAACCCAAACCAAACTAGGACTCGTATTCTACTCAGTTTCCATCGAAACTTTCCATAACTGCTCAAGACTCTTCTATACGCAGATAGAAGCAATCTTAAGACTTCCGAACACCTTAGGAATGTATCCCATATTCCTAAAAATAACTCAACTTCGTGACCCACACAAAATCCTAACATAATCAACTCAAATCTTTCCATATTTGGGTCAAACACGACTCAGCCGCAGCCTGAGTCCATAACCTAGTCATTTGGACCTTTCCGACCAATTCTTTACGTCCACTTCTCTTAATCACACCTTGGAACCATGTTGCCACGTCCATGCACTCTTTGCACATGTGCAAACACCTTCCAACGACGTACATGATACCTTCATATGCATTATTCTTGATTCAAACATGTTGCGCGACCTCCCGATCAACTCAATCACAATTCCTCCCGCACTTGGTTGTTGAACCTCATCTTCTCCCTAAAACTAGTTCAATGGATCCCATCACCAGCCATGTCTTGAACTCAAGCAACACCGGCACATGAATAAACAACTGATACAGCCGAGCACAAGTCTTCGACTTGACTCATGTTAGTTTTGAAACAACAACACCTTACGTGAGTACCTCACATAAGCATGTTGCAAACCGTAGCAAAAATATTAACCACCATAATCAGCCAAAACACATAAAAAACTTAGTAAAAGAATACTAAGCAAACTTTCTATAATCCAAAAAGCAAGTTCGAAACATTGTAAGTTAAAAGTAGAACCATTGCAATTTAGCACCAGACCTTGCCAAAACTAACCAGACCTTGAGCCGGAGCTTACCAAAGCTAGCAATACCTAGCGTCGGAACTTACCAAAGCTAGTCAGACCTAGCGCCGGAGCTTACCAAAGCTAGTCGAACCTAGCCACAACAAGTCGGACCAAACCAAAATAAGTCAGACCTAGCCAAAATAAGTCGGACCTAGACAAAGAAGTTGGACCTAGCCAAATCAAGTCAGACCTAGACAAAGAAGTTGGACCTAGACAAAGCAAGTTGGACCTTACGTCAGACCTTGCAGGAGCTCGGACCTAGAGTCGGACCTTGTTAAAAGGGTTTTAGCAGTATTCAAAACTTTTACCATCATAGCCAATGTATTCAGCACACATAAGTCTCACACTAAAACAACTCAACTTCGTGCTCACCACAAAATCTAACCAAAACAAACTTTAAAGTTTCCATAAATGAACCATAACCACCTCAGATGCAACCTGAGGCATAATCCAGCCGGTTGGACCTTTTCGGCCACATCTTGACATCCATATCTCTTCATCACATCTTGGAACAATGTTGCTGTCAGTGGTTTTGATCCGGCAGATCTCCCGACACTACTAAAAGTGTTTGCGGAGTTTGAAGTTCGGTGTGGGCGCGCGGAGATTCAAGAAGGTGAAATTTAAAATGACACAGGAGACACAAAGATTTACGTGGTTCGGGCCGCCTGAGCGTAATACCCTACTGCACGGGATGTGTTAGTGTTGTATTGGATGTATGAACTCAACTCAGGTGACGTGAGTTGAGCGCGCGTGTGAGCCGATTAGACCAGATCAGATCAGAGCAGGTCAGGTCAGTCTCTTCCTCTATGTATCGTCGGCCTGTCCTTTTATATTATAAGGACATGCCGTTACAAGTTGGCCTGGTCTGACATGTGGCCCCGACGGTTACTAATATTGATACACATTTGATGCGCTTAAGTACCCTTAATGACCGAGTTACGGGCTTTGACAACGCCGTTACTGGTAATAAGGGTCGTCCGATCGTGTGTCATTAACATAGTATTAATGACACTTAATCGGGTCTTGAAGTCCTTGATTCCCCTTTGAAGATCCGGAGCCGTTGTGGAGTCTTCCGGAGGTTTGAGGCTGAAGATCCGACGGTTGGACACGTGGCAGCTCTGGAGCATACTGTGGGGAACAAATAGGTCTGGTGCCACCAGACACGTGTCAGTTCCGGAGCTTCCCTCGGTCTGGGGTTAGGTCCGGGGGTGCCGTTATGGTACATAGCACAGAGCTTCCCCCTTTGTGGGCGGTAGCTCCGGTTTGATGGTACACGTGGCGACCCTGGGACTAAGCATGTTGGGGAAGCGGGTCCGATTATGTCTGACATGTGGGCCTTCGAAGGTCTTCAAATCAAGTAGATGACATTCCCTTGAGGTCTTTGCAATCTCAAGAGGTATACGACACCCAGGGTACCGACAGTGGCCCCTTGGGCCCACCTCTGGGGAAGACCCCTTGGGTGAAGTCATTCCGCCGGAGGTGGGTCCATCCTTCGACTTTTGAGCCGAGTCTTCAAAGGTCTTCAGAGGTGCCGTTGGCGATAGTTTTGGAGTTAAATCCTCGCCGCGTGGCATATCCCGGGTGCGGCAAATGAGATCTTTGGCGTGCGGATCTCACGCAATTGAAGGTCGCCGGTCCCCGATACAAAAATCGTATCGATTCCGCGCACCTTGTCAGGCCACCGCCTTCGGGCTTCCCGCCTTTCATGATGACAACCGTTCGCCTGGGTAAGAACCTCGACTTGATCGTCGGGGTGGTCCCGGGCCCTCTTGTCATCGGCAGGGTGAAATTTTTGAATAGTATCTTCGGTTCCCTGCGGTTTCCATCCAAGCGTTGCGGGGGCTTGCTTATGAAGGAAAGCGTGCACCGTCTGGGGCTCTTTACGCCTCTCATCTGAACTTGCGCTCGAACTCCCAAACTCGCGCTTGCTTTTCCTCCCTTGCCTCGCTGTGCTACGATGGAGTTGGGTCTCCGCAAGAGCTGCTTGAAGACCGAAAGTGACCTGAAGAAGGTCCGGGCCCTCATGGGGTGGTCTCCGGACTTCTTCAACCACCTGGTCCGTGTCGGGGGAGAGCTTCCATTCGAGAAGGAGCATGCCGGCGAGATGGTGTACTTTTCTGCGTACGCCATGGTGGGGTTGATCCCACCTTTTTCCTCCTTTTTCTTGATGCTGCTAGACTTCTCTGGTCTGCTGCTGTATCACCTTGGCCCCCACTCCATTCTTCTAGTGTCTGTCTTCGTCCACTTCTGTGAAATGTGGGTGGGCATCCCCCCCTACATTGAGCTTTTCCGGACCTTCTTCACCATCCATACCACCGGAAGGGGTGATGAGTACCTTGGCTTCCACTACTTTGTGAAGCGCAAGAAGTGCCCATTCAAGTACCTCTGGTCGTTTCCCTCTCGAAAGTGGGACAATTGGAAGAAAGACTGGATAGTCATCCGGGTGGAGAAGCACGAGAAGCTGGAGCTGCCCGAAGGCCTCCCCAACATCGACACTGCAGTTTGGAGTGAAGCTCTGGTGCTGTCGGATGCCTTCAACCCTGCTCTAACCAGGATCCACCATTGTGTGGAGGGAGGATTAACTCCTCAGGCGGTATTTTGCAATTTCCTGGTCAACAGGTGGGCACCGCTGAAGAGGAGAGAAAAACTCGCTTGGTCCCTCAACAGTGTGATGGACGACGACCGGGTCGAGACCGGGCTGAAGTCCAACATGGAGGGGGCGACCTTGGAGTTTCATCTCAAGAAGTTCCAGCACGGCATCGACGTCGCAGGTGATGACTTGACCCCGCCACCAGCTTTCCTCCCTCTGAACGTGGAAGTAGAGTTCAGCAGGGAGCTCCAGCGGACGATGCCGGTGCTTGGCAACCTTGGTGTCGTCGAGAGACGATCGACTTCCAGGGTGGTGATCCCTGGGGCTTCTGAAGGTGGCTCTGACCCTGCCCCGAAGCCAAGGACTGAAGTCGTCGGCAAGGGTAAGGAGCCGATGGCCGAACCCTCGAGCAGGAAGAGGAAGCTAAGGCATGCCGACGGAAGGTCTGTCAGGCCTGCATCCTCTGTAGCAGCTCCTTCTCCCAGGAGGGGGAGGTCTTCTACAACTGCGGCGATTGTACATGCAGCAGTGCCTTCCCGGGGTGCTAGCCCCGAGCATGTGACTCCAGTACTAGGGCCAGCTGAGGCCTCTGGGTCCGGAGGTCCTTCCCGGTCTAGGGGGGCCTCGACTAAGGAAATGCCCGCGGCTACAACAAGTTCCGGGGGGCCTTCTGGAGCTACCACGCCGGCGACCATGGTCAGTCCAGAACGCCCAGGAAAGAGATTCTGTGCAAGCTGGTGTGGAAGCCTTCCGAGGTAATTTTTAATCTTTACCTCAGATTGTTGTTTTGTTGTAGTAATTGTTTTTTAAGTTTTTTCATCCATCATGTGCAGCGTCCCCAAGAAGAGGAGTGAGGCTCCACCCTCAGCCACAGCAGCTGAAGCTGTGAGGGCAGAGGCTTCTGCTCCTGTTCCGGTGCCGCCCCAAGTGGTGGCTGAAGCTGCGGCAGCTCCGGCGCTAGCTATCATGGTCATGGACCTCGACTCATCCCCCGAGACTCCCGAGGTAGCGCCGGACCATGGGAGAGAAGATGCGCCAGCGGCACCTGCCCCGGAGGTTGAAGCCCCGGGTCTTGATGCTGAGATGTTGGAAGCTTCGGCCGCTGAGCCGGAGGAAGCAGTGATTCCGGCCCTAGAGCTGGAAATTGTCGAAGCCCCAGTGGTTGAGCTGGAGGTTATTGAAGTCCCGGCGAGTGAGCCGGATGTTGAGGAAGTCCCGGCAGTTGAGCCGGCTACCTCCGAAGCTCCGGCCTCAGAGCCGGTTGCCACTGAAGCTCCGGCTACAGAGCCGGTTGTAGTTGAAGACCTTCAGGCGCCTGAGCCGGTTGAGGTTGAAGCTCCGGCCTCAGGGCCGGTTGTTGCGGAGGCATCAGCACTCGAACCCATGATGGTCGAGGCACCAACACCTCAACCACCAGCGGAGGAGGAGCCCAGGCCAGAGCCGGAAGTAGCCCCTGCTCCGGAAGTGATGATGGCGAAGGTGCCTGCTGCTGAGCCAGGGTGTCCTGATGAAGTCGCTGGCCCCCTGCTTGAGGGGGCAAATGAAGACCTGGCGGCAGGGCCTTCAGAACCACTTTTGGAGGTCAGAACTTCCTCTGCGGGACCCTCCTCAGTGGCGACTGAGGCTATCCCAGAGGACGGCCCTAGTGCCATGGAGGCTCAGGGGACCACTCTTGTGGAGTGGGACCCAATTTTTGTAAGCGAGAACCCGCTGGAACCAGCGGAGGAGACCCGAGCAGGTCTGGACCCTATTCCCCTGTCGTTGTCCATTGACAACGCTTGCTCCAGTCTGCGTCAAGTCCAGCTGGCGTTCTACCATGACAACAAGGCTCTTGAAGAGGAGCGCCAAACCCTTAGGCGGTGGCGTAATCGGCTCTACTTCGAGACCATGCTGGCGCAGTCGAGGCTGGCAGACGACAAGGAGTGGATCAAACAGGAGAAGGTCCGCCTGGAATACTGGGGCAAATTATTGGATGATAGGGAGAGCTTGAATCGTGCCCTCGATGCTCAATCCCGGGCCATTTATGAGTAGACCAAGGCAGCTAATAGTGCGGCTGATGATCGCCAAGAAAGGCTTGAAGCCATTAACATTACCCTCATCAAGCGTCGGGAGGCACTTGAGCAGAGGGAGAAGAAGCTCGAAGATGAAGAGCAAAAACTCCAAGAGCTGCGGGATGATGTCTTGAAGAGGGAGGAGGAGCTCGCCGAAAAAGTGGATCTAGCTGACAAGGGCCTCGAGGAACGCACCATGAAATTGGAGGAGTGCCGCGTTGAGGAGGAGGAGAAGGCCTGGGTGCGAGGGCAGGAACTCTACAAGCAAGAGTGTGCCATCACTGCCAGGGAGAAGAAAGTTAGGGGCCGGGAGAAGGACCTGGTTGACCACCGGAACAAGATCCACCTCCGGGAGGAGGAGCTCGGAAAACTCGAGAAGCAGGTTGCTAAAAAGATTCAGCAAAATGCCAAAGAGGTTGAGCACCTTGCTCGTGAGAACTCTGAACTGGCGGCGGCCAAAAGATCCTTGGAGGAACTGAAGGGCTTGAGGACATCGGACTCCCTGCAGGTTTGGGAGTTCCTGAGCAAAGCCAACGACGCGCTAACACCAATGGGCTTCAGTCCCGTGCGTCCAGATGATCCAGAGCCAGAGCCGAACCTGGCGTTGCAAGCGTTGAGCTCGGTGGGTGGCAAACTCTACAAGGTGAGTAACGTCATCGCGGACCAGTTGGAGGTTGAGGGGCAGTCCCTGGCAAAGAACGTCGCAGAGTATGTGCTGACGTGCTACACCAGCCGGGATCTCCAATTTCCTCTGGACCCGGTGCTTGAAGATCCCGTTGAAGGAGAAGGTTAAGCCACCCGAGCCAACGTGTTGGAGGTTGCTCAGAAGGTCGCCCAGTTCTTCCATAGGGTCTAGGACCATCTCTGTAGCTCCCACTTGTATTCTCTCTTTTTCTTCCCCAATTTTGAAATCCCATGTCTCCAGATGAATGAAATCCAAATTTTTGTGAATTTCATTTTTTGTCTTCAACACTTTTGTCTTCACTTGGCCCCCTGGTAGATGTACACAATTTGATAGTGAACATGTACCAAGAGGATATTGTGTTTTGTTGAAGACTCGTTTGCTTCGAACTTGTAGAGTGTAGGTCCGAAGTCTTCGATAGTGAAGGCCCCCTAAGGTTGTTGGTGCTCAGAAGCTCCAGCATTAACTACCGTCGGAGTTAAGTAGCTCCGACAATAGTCCCTATCAACGCGTAGAGCATTGATAGTTAGCCCTCCGGGGTGTCGGAGCTTAGTAGCTCCGGCAGTGACCTTTTCCAACGTGTAGCTTGTCGGCTGCAGACTCCGCTTGTGGGATCTTCTCACCATCTTTTATTCTGCGTTGACGGCTGGCCCTCCTAGCTTTGCCGGAGCTTGGTTGCTCCGGTAATGCTCGTTTTCAATGTTTAACATCGATTACAAGCCACCTAGGGGGAGTCAGAGCTTTGTTAGCTCCGGCTTTTTTCCATCAACTCTGGATTCTTTATTTTTCCTGCACACTGAAGCCAAGAAAAATAAAAAAATTTGCTCCTTGCCTATAACTTCGTCGCAGCTTACGATTCCCAAGAAAGTTTTAGGTAAAACACAATTCTGAATACAACCAAATGAGTTGCCTTCTTTCTTCCAGATCCAATTGTACTTGGACCCGCCTTACTTCGGTCTGCCGGGGTGTAGGTAGAGTGGCGTACTTAGGGTGCTTGACCAGGCTAAGTCGATAGCACACTCCGGCCCTAGATTGGCTTGGCGGCACTCAGGTGAGTGGGCCATGAACAATATTTGAATCCAAAAGAATTGACAATACAACTCGAATTGTACATGAACTGGTCGAACTAAAATTTCTTAAGAATTGCACAACTTTGTTATAGACAAGAAAGAGAAAAATAAAAAATGTTGAGCCTGTACAAAATAAATGCACGTGGAGTCTGTTTCACATGAATATGTCTTTCATTATAGGTCCGGGGTACAGAGGAAACAAGTACACTCTTAGGGTACGGAACCAGGCTAAGCGTGTTTCATTTCTCGTTTGACCCTAGGTAGCTAGCCACACTTTTAGTCCTGAGACTGTGACAAGTGTTGCATGAACTTTGCGGACCTTCCGGGAAAGGTCCGGCTGTTCTGCCGGAGGAACTACCCGACTCTGTACAATGACTCTATAACATACACCTCAAGTTACTACAGACTCACCTCCGTGATGTTAAGTCTAGAACTTACGGAGGTGCTCAATATTCCAAGGATTTGGGAGAGGTGTCCCATCCTCGGTAGCAAAGCGAACGCTTCCGGGACGGGATACTTTAATCACTCGGAAGGGTCCCTCCCAGCTGGGGGAGAGTTTGTTTAACCCTTCTCTGGATTGTATTCTCCGTAGCACCAGATCACCTTCCTCGAGCTGTCGATTGTGTACATGCCGCTGATGATAGCGCCGAAGGGCTTGACGGTATCGGGCATTCCGAACAGCTGCTTGGCACCTTCCCTCCTCAAGGAGGTCCAGGTATTCACGCCGGAGCTGGTCCTGCGTGGCTTCGTCGAAGGTCCGGTCTCGGAGTGACCCCAAGGTGATTTCCGGAGGAAGGATTGCTTCAACTCCGTACACCAGGAAGAAGGGTGTCTCTCCAGTTGACCGGTTTGGAGTTGTCCTGTTGGCCCATAGAGTGGGCGGAAGCTCTTCAATCCAGTTGGCTCCATGTTTTTTCAAGCGCTCATAGGTGCGCGTTTTGAGTCCTTTTAGGATTTCAGCATTTGCTCTCTCGGCCTGGCCATTGCTTGCCGGGTGAGATACGGAGGCGTAGAAAACTTGAATGCCGAGGTCTTTGCAATATCCTTGAAATGCAGAGCTTGTGAATTGGGTCCCTTCATCAGTGATGATTTTGTTTGGGAATCCAAATCTGCATACAATGGACTGAAAAAAGTTGATAGCAGATTGCTTGTTTATTGTCACAATGCTTCCGGCCACTTGGTGAACTGGTCAATGGCGACATACAGGAACTTATAACCTCCGACGGCTCTTGGGAAAGGTCCCAAGATGTCCATCCCCCACACGGCGAAGGGCCATGTAGGAGGTATCATTTGTTGAGGCTGAGCCGGTGTGTGAATTTGCTTTGCATGAAATTGGCATGCTTCACATTTCTTCACCAGCTCAGTTGCATCCTGGAGTGCTGTAGGCCAGTAGAAACCATGCTGGAAGGCTTTACTGACCAGCGTGCGGAAAGACGCGTGGTTCCCGCACTCGCCTCCATGGATTTCTGCGAGGAGCTCGCAACCTTCTTCCCTTGTAATGCACTTCTACCAACGTGTATCTTTTAGCCAATCTGACTATCTGATCAGCGGATACATCATCGTCAGGAAGGATGTTGTCTTTCAAGTAGCTCCAGATCTCCGAGATCCATGCATCGGAGCTAACTTGAGCATTTGAGTCTTGAGTGCTGGGTTGCTCGGAGCTTCCGGCAACACCTACGACCCTTGATGGCTGCCATGGTAACAGGGCCATCGAGGCCGTCAGCTTCGGGATGCTGATCTCGCCCCCTTCACTCAGTTCGGCAGGCTGAGCTGTGGGTTTTGATAACCTCCGGACAAAAGTTCCGTCAGGAGCTGGAGCTTCGGTTGATGCTTTCGTCGAGAGTTCATCGGCTTCAGCGTTGTGGACACGCTGGACGTGGTGGAGGTCTAGGACTTTGAAGTCCTTCTGAAGCCTCTGGACTTCAAGGAGGTAAGCAGCTAGCTGGAGATTGTTGCAGGAGCATTAACCCTTCACTTGTTTAATGATGAGCTGTGAATCTCCCTTGACCAGCAGCTGCTTGACACCATATGACAGTGCCACCTTTAGTCCGTAGATGAGTGCTTCGTACTCCGCCATGTTGTTGGTCGCCTTGAAGTCAAGGTGTACCATGTATTTTACCTTCTCCCCGGTTGGTGCGAGGAGAAGGATTCCAGCTCCGGCCCCCTGCTTTTTCATGGAGCCGTCGAAGTAGAGGGTCCAGTGAGGCTCGGTGAAGACCGGAGCCTTGTGTTCTGGCTTCTGCTCAATGGGCCCCCAGGGTTTGATGGAGAGGGATTCCATTCCGCCACAAAATCTGCCAATGCTTGACTCTTGATTGCTTGTCTTGGAATGAATTCGAGATCGAATTCGGCCAATTCCGCTGCCCACTTTGCAATGTTCCCAGTTGAATTGGGATTATGCAAGATTGCTCGAAGTGGGTAAGAAGTCACCACTGAAATCTTGTGAGCTTGGAAGTAATAGCGAAGCTTCCTGGAGGCGATATGAACTGCATAGAGCAGCTTATGCACCTCTAGGTATCGAGTCTTGGCGTCATGAAGTACTTCACTGATGAAGTACACTGGGCGCTGGATGGTCCGGACCCTCCTGGTGGGGTCCGGAGCTTCCTCTTCATTGACCCGGAACCTCCCGGAGAGATCCGGACCTTCTTCGGGGACCCCGGGTCCTTGCTGGAGGGACCCGGAGCTTCTTCAGAAGCGACCTGGACCCTCCCGAAGGGGTCTGGGTCTTCTGAAGTAACTTCTTGTGGACTCAAGTCTGGGAACTGGGACCCAGACTCGCTTTCAGGAACCTCCGGACCCTCCCGGAGGGGTCTGGATTCCTGAGTATGGGATAGTTCTGGTCTCTCCGCAACGAGGACCATACTAACGACTTCGTCAGTTGCTGAAATGTAAAGCAGCAAAGGCTCACCAGGGTTCGGAGCTACCAGAGTTGGTAGGGTGGTGAGGAGTTGTTTTAGCTCCTGGAACGCCTTTTCTGCTTCTTCAGACCATTGGAATGGTCTGGACTTCCTCAATAACTTGAAGAAGGGAAGTGCCCGTTCCGCTAGTCCTGAAATGAACCGGCTAAGGGCTGCTAGACATCCAGTCAGCTTTTGGACATCCTTGATGCGGGCTGGCGGCCGCATGTCTTCAATGGCTTTTATCTTCGTTGGATTAGCCTCTATGCCCCGGTGACTTACCAGGAAACCAAGAAGTTTTCCGGAGCTAACCCCGAAGACACACTTGTCCGGGTTTAGCTTTGTGCGAGTGACCCGCAGCTTGTCGAAGACAGCCTGTAAGGTGTCAAGGAGTGACTCCTTGTTCTTGATCTTGACCACGATGTCATCGATGTACACTTCCACTATGTCTCTAATGAGTTCTTCAAAAGTTTTGTACATAGCTCGTACAAAGGTTGAAGCTACATTCTTAAGACCAAATGGCATGGCTGTATAATAGTACAATCCATCTACTGTGATGCAAGAGGTATGCTCTTCATCATCCCTAGACATTCTGATTTGATGATACCCAGAATATGCGTCTAGGAAACACAGTAATTCACACCCGGAGGAGGAATCCACTATCTGATCTATTCTAGGTAGTGGGAATGGATCTTTTGGACATGCCTTATTTAGTGTTGTGTAGTCAATACACATCCGAAGCAACCCGCCAGCCTTGGGCACAATGACTGGGTTTGCCAGCCATTTTGGATGGAAGACTTCTCGGATGAATCCAGCTTCGAGCAACTTCTTCACTTCTTGTTGAGTGAAGTTCTGTTGCTCCACGGATTGTTTCCGAGGCTTCTGATGCACGGGCCGGGCGTCAGGGTAGATCTTCAGATTGTGCTCAATCACTTCCCTGGGGATCCCAGGCATTTGTGACGGTTGCCAGGCAAACACGTTGACATTAACCCGGAGGAAAGCGATGAGCGCGAGTTCCTATTTGTCATTCAGTCCCCCCGATAGACGGGTGGTCTGAGCGGCATCAGAACCGATTTGGACAACTTTGACGGGAATGTCGGTGTCACCGCTTGGCTGCACACGAGGTGCAGAAGTCAAGCCTCGTTGACGAATGCTCGGGGGTTTTGGAGCTTGCTCCTGCCTGGAGTCCTCCTCTTGCGCCGTAGTAAGCGCATGAAGTTCTTCCGGAGCGGTTACTCCGGCAGTGCGATCTATGCGGATCCAGAGAACGCCTACTGGCGTTGGCATCTTTAACACCAGGTAGCCATAATGAGCAGCTGCCATGAATTTGTACAAGGCAGGCCTACCCAAGATGGCGTTGAAAGGTAAGTTAATCTGAGCAACGTCAAATACCAACTTCTCAGTGCGATACTTCTCCCGAGTCCCGAAGGTAACGGGGAGAGTAATAGCACCGAGTGGGGTAATGGCTCCCGGACCTACTCCGGAGAAAGGTCGGGAGGGGTGAAGATCTGAAGGTCGAAGCTGAAGCTTGGTAAAAGCTTTAAAGCTTATGAGGTTCAGCCCCGAACCTCCGTCTACCATAACATGGTGGAGCTGAATGTTATTGATGGTTGGAGATACCATCAAAGGTAACTGGCCTGCTCCAACCATGCTTCGAGGACAGTTCAAAGCATCAAAAGTGATGGTTGTGTCCATCCACTTCCGCTGAGGCTCCGCCCTGGCTGTAGGAGCTACAGCGGCCATGTCCTAACGCATTGTCTTGTGGATGCGGCGGGAGGTGATGTCCCATGATCCACCAAAAATGGTGTTCGTGGTCTTCCGACGCTCGTTGTCAGAGACGTCAGAATCATCGTCGACGGAGGTGTAGACGGCCTTCAAGACCTTTTTAGGATCTTGAAAACCTAACTCCTCTCGGAGCTTCGTCAACTTTTTGTTTTCCTTCCCTCTGTCGGAAAGGAACTTCTTCCCGACGCTTGTTGTAGCGCTCGACAAGGTTTTGGACCTCCCGGCAGTCTTCCAAACTATGGCTGTCCGTCTTATGAATTGGACACCACACCTTGGGTTTGCCACCATCTTCAGAAGACGGTCGAGGCCGCTTCTCGGGGCGTGGCCTCCGGCCACCCGGAGCTGCAGCAGGTGCATCATTAGATGCGCCGACCGACGACTTCTTCTTGCCGTTGGTCTTTTTCTTCTTCTTACCACTCCCGGAGGTAGTGGCTTCGCCTTTGGAGGATTTCTTGTGATCCTCCGGAGGTGGTTTGGAGTGCATTTCGCGGCCCTCCGCAGCTCTGGCACATTTGTCAGCCAAGCTGAAGAGTTCCATGACACTGGTGATCTCCTTGATCGCCAGTTTCTCCAACATCTTCTTATCCCGTACGCCCTATCTAAATGCCACAATGACAGAAGCGCTAGAGATAGAAGGGATAGTGTTTCGTACCTGAGAGAATCTCTGAATGAATGATCGCATGGATTCTCCCGCTTTTTGCACGACTGCAAAAAGGTCCAGTTCAGTGCCTGGTCGGGTGTATGAACTCCCGAAGTTGGCGGTGAACTACCGGCACAACTCCTCCCAACTGTTGATGCAGTTGGGTGGAAGGCTCATAAACCAGGAGCGGGCGGTCCCAGTTAAAGCCACTGGAAAATAGTTGGCCATTACGGCTTCATTTCCTCCAGCTGCCAGGATAGCAGTAGAGTAAATCTGAAGAAATTCGACGGGATTAACGGTCCCGTCAAACTTCTCCGGCAGGTGAGGCCAGAATTTCTGTGGCCACCTGACCATACGCAGATGCATGGCCAGGGCTGAACAGCCTCCTCCTACTCCTTCAGGAGCAGGAATGTCATGAGCTTCTCGTCTTTCACGAGCACGCTCGATATGGACTCGGCCATCTTGTTGATGGTATCGGCGATCAAGCTCCGCCCGGAGGTCATGAGTTGAAAACCTTGATACCGTGTGAGTGCGTCGCGCGCCGGAGGGCAACGACGTCACTTGTTGTGACGCAGCACGTCTCCTGTTGTTGGAAACGTGCTGACCAAGTCTGCCAGACAAGGTCCGTCGCTGCGACGGGGCCCATCCTAAAGGAGGAGGACCCTGGTTACTGATGCGGTCGGCTGCTGCTGCAACCAAGTGTTCCACATCGGCCCTCCACTGCTCCATTGCATCCCGGGATGCATCCGGAGGTGGTGGGTGCTGAAGGAGAGCACGTGCTGCATGGAGCGCATGTTCCGGGTTGTCATGATTCGCCGACGCAGTGATTGACGCCGGTGCACCATCGCGCTGCCCAACTTGATTTGCTGGTGGAGGCGGCGGTGGTGGAAGTGTGACTCCTGCTGGAACTGAGGTTCCTGCTGCTGGCTGCGTATTGGAGGGATTGGCCCTAGCAGCTTGAACAGCGGGATGACCATTGGATGATTCAGCAGCTGAGTTCACCATTCTTGAAATCTCAGGCGCCCCTTCCTGGCGCGCTAACTGTCGGTGGTTTTGATCCGGCAGATCCCCCGACACTACTAAAAGTGTTTGCAGAGTTTGAAGTTCGGTGTGGGCGCGCGGAGATTCAAGAAGGTGAAATGTAAAATGACACTAGAGACACAAAGATTTATGTGGTTCGGGCTGCCTGAGCATAATACACTACTCCAAGGGATGTGTTGGTGTTGTATTGGATGTATGAACTCAACTCAGTTGACGTGAGCTGAGCCGTTAGTATAAGGACAGGCCGTTACAAGTTGGCCTGGCCTGACATGTGGCCCCGACGGTTACTAATATTGATAAACATTTGATGCGCTTAATTACCCTTAATGACCGAGTTACGGGCTTTGACAGCGCCGTTACTGGTAATAAGGGTCGTCCGATCGTGTGTCATTAACATAGTATTAATGACACTTAATCGGGTCTTGAAGTCCTTGATTCCCCTTTGAAGATCCGGAGCCGTTGTGGAGTCTTCCGGTGGTTTGAGGCTAAAGATCCGACGGTTGGACACGTGGCAGCTCTGGAGCATACTGTGGGGAACAGATAGGTCCGGTGCCACCAGACACGTGTCAGTTCCGGAGCTTCCCTCGGTCTGGGATTAGGTCCGGGGGTGCCGTTATGGTACATAGCATGGAGCTTCCCCCTTGTGGGCGGTAGCTCCGGTTTGATGGTACACGTGGCGACCCTGGGACTAACCATGTTGGGGAAGCAGGTCCGGTTATGTCTGACATGTGGGCCTTCGAAGGTCTTCAAATCAAGTAGATGACATTCCCTTGAGGTCTTTGCAATCTCAAGGGGTATACGGTACCCAGGGTACCGACAATTGCCACGTCCATGCGCCCCTTGTACATGTGCAAACACTTTCCAATTACGTCCATGATACCTTCATATGCATTGTTCTTGACCCAAACATGCTATGTGACCTCCATATCAACTCAACCGCAATTCCTCCCAAACTTGGTTGTTGAACCGCATCTTCTCCCTAAGACTAGTTCAAAGGATCACGTCACCAACCATGTCTTGATCTCAAGCAACACCTGCACATGAATAAACAACCAATCTTTGCGAGTCCAAGTCCTCGACTTGACTCTCGTTAGTCCGATAACCACAACACCTTATGTGAGTACCTCACATAAGCATGTTGCAAACATAGAAAGAAAATATCCACCATGATTAGACAAAATGCATCAAAAACTTAGTAAATAAATACTAAGCAAACTTTCCTTAAGCGAAAAGCATGATTGAAACATTGCAAGTTAAAACAGAGTAGCTGAACATTAAGATTGTAATATGCAATATTCTGCGTAGTAGCTGTTACTCCCAAAAGTTTAGACAGTTTGAACTGAGTAAATAGTAAATGTTACTCTTGAAAGTTTGGATAGTCTGAAATGAGTAAAAAGTAACCTTTACTCCCGAAAGCACATTTGTGAAAATTTAACGTTTACAATGTGTCGACTCATGTGCAGCTCATGTGAGTGAAAGTTCGGACACTCCAAACTGAAAAAACACGTGCAACTCACGTGAGGAAAAGTTCGAATACTTCGAAGCGGGTGATTTGGCAATATTCAAAACTCATGTAAACCTCAATTTTAGCCTAATTGCCAATGTATTCAGCACACATAGGTCTCACATTTCCGTTTAGAGATTTTGACACGTACGTGGTTAAGATGCTAGGAGGACACCAAAAAGGAAAATGTCGAGTACTTAAACATCACCATGTTCCGCGTCCCAAAACAAGCTCCGGGCAGCACATGCGGCTTCCATGTCTGCTTAAGCATGGTTTTATTTGGAGAGCAACCGAATTGCAATGGATGTGTAAGTGCATTTATTTGACTTTATTATTTTTTGCTAACTCTCCTTTTATCGTGTGGTAGGACTACGAAACTGCCTTCAGGAACGCAACAGGTTCTAGCCTCGAGTGCATTAGAGAGAGGCTATGCAGGTTCATCATTTCTGAAATCATTAATCCAAAGGGAGAATTTTATTACAATATACATGATTAGATGATAGTTATGATTTTTGTAATTAGTTACTTAGTAAGCAGGATGAACAGGGGACATTCTTTGTGTAGTAGTTACTTGGTATATAAGCAGGATGAACAGAGGTGCATTCTTTGTGTAAATAGTTACTTGGTAACCACAATTGACACTTTTTGTATGTATATATAATTTGATTGGTCAATATAATTTAATGTGTGATCTCCAGTTGGCTATACATATGTTTCTATATGTGTATGTTGCTGAACCTGGCAATGCGGCTGCCAAATTCTGGCTAGCTCCAAGATGCAACCGACAACTAGGATAAACAAGAGGGGCATATAATAGGAGACGAGCATTTAACAGGGTGCGTCTCCTATCTGTGCCACAGTGAACCAGCCGGTAGTTAAATCCGTGATGGACTAACATAAAGAATGTCTCAGATAGGAGACGAGCTGACATAAAGACCGTCTCGGAGTAGTCTCCTATTTTTTAGAAAAAGGAGACGAGCCGACATAAAGACCGTCTCGGATATCCTACAAAAAGGAGTCAGCCATCCTTAAAGCGCGTCTCAGAAAATTAATATAAAGGAGACGAGCTGACATAAAGACCGTCTCGGATATCATACAGAAAGGAGACATGCATCCTTAAAGCGCGTCTCAGAAGATTAATGTAAAGGAGTCGAGCTGACATAAAGACCCTCTCGGATATCATAAAGAAAGGAGACGAGCATCCTTAATGCCCGTCTCAAATTATTTACATAAAGGAGACGAGCTGATATAAAAACTATCTCGGATATCATAAAGAAAAGAGACGAGCGTCCTTAAAGCCCGTCTCAGATTATTTACATAAAGGAGACGGACAACTATAAAGATTGTCTCGGGTTCCATACAAAAAGGAGACGAGCCGCCTTAACATCCGTCTCAGATTTCTTACAAAAAGGAGACACACGTTCTTAAATGTTGTCTCCCATGTGTACTGATCAGCGACGTGTCATACAGCGCGTCTCCAATTACTTTGTAATGCGAGACGCGACGAAGGAAACGAGTCTTTTGCGCGTCTCCGTTCTTTGTGCAGGCGCGTCTCAAATGAGCCTTTCTCACGTAGTGGAAAACTGTACGATCATGGCTGAAGAAAGAACTGTATGCAGTTAGTACGTACATGGCAAAATTGAAACCAGCACCACTGACACGTTCATTACAATTAGAGGTATAAAAGTCATTTTACACACAGTTAAGTGGTAATCCACTAAAAATAATCATGTTAGCCAAACACCCCAACCTCTCCTCCTAGTCTCTTCGTTAGAACGCAGACTCATAAAAAAATCATGCTCACCAGATAATCGAGTCCTAGATAAGCGAAACTAAATAGTTGCTCGATTCGACTCGTTTGGCTCATTTCACGCTTAATTTCAACGGAAGCTCTCCGCAGAAGCGGTTCCAAGTGGGACATAGTTAGTTTTAGCTTATATGCATACAGAGCCTAAAAATCATGAGCTGCCATCTCAAATAATTCATGTAGTATTGTTCCTAACTAGAATTTTGACCGCATGTTGCAACCGGAGCTAGAAATTTACAATGAACACATCAAAATATTTGCAGATTGAGGTTACATAAATATTAAGAAGCTATACTGCCCTGTTTTCCAAAGAAGAGAACACAAACCAAATAGACCAACTATGGTTGAAGTCCTTGTCGCACCCTCAATTTTGAAATTAAATAAACCCACTCAAGTCTTTAAACTTTGCATTTTTGAAACGAAACCAAGTTTTAGTTTAACAAATTCCTTTGAAAACAACCTACGCTCAACTTTCATATAGTTTTTGTTAAATAGAAGTTGGTGCTCAGGTGTGTGATTTTGGTCTTCGGTTGTATTTTTTGATGATTGAATTCGTCATTTGAATTTGTGCTCCGGATCAAGTTCAAATCTAATGGAAACTAGAAAATAAAACCTCGGCCTTATTTTCCTATGGGCCGAAACCCATCTCAAACCTACACTTAGTTCGTCTCACCTTCATTTTCACTTCAAAATGCAAGAAATTTTTATTATTAACATTATTTCTTAATCATTTTATATTAGTAACCACCAAATTATTTTTTGTAGATCTAGCCACCTAGTCGTCCACCTTGTGGACGACTGGACCACATGGAAGCACATGTCGTCCATCTCGTAGACGACATACGGCGCCATGACACTTGTTGTCCATCTGGTGGTTGATTAGGGTTTAGGTGTATTTTAACGTAAGATCTATTCAATTTTTGACAGTAGTTTAAAATTATTTAGAGGTAAATTTTGAAGATCTAATTGGAGACTAGGATATATTGGGTTGATAGAAGTAATAAGGTACTTTTTGAATACAAAATTAAGCGATATCTATTTCTGAAATATGTAATATGATCACAGATTATTGAATTTTTACCTTATCTCTATTCGATTTTTGATAGTAGTTTAAATTATTTGGAAACATTTTGAAGACGTTGTTATGTAACTAATAGGACATTAGGATGTGATTCGTTCATTTAAGTAATTAGGTAATTTTATTTCTACACAAAATCAAGAGTTATTTATTTATGAAGTATGTAACATGATAAAAAATTATAATCAATTTATACCCTAGTGGTATTCAATTTCCAAATTCAGTTTTAAGATGTAGGTTAATGCATGTAAATCTAAAAGCTTGGCAATCACATAAAAAATATTACATAGAACATAAATAAGTGCATTTTCCTTCCTCTATTACTACAGTACATAAGGTAGACCATACCTATTTATGAGCTGAAATTGTAATGGTACACATGACGTGTGTACGATGCACTAGATTTCTAACCTAAACATGCATCAAACTACTCCTAACACCTCTTAGGGAAATTAAAAGACGAGCTAGATTACACCCAGGACCTACTGAGTGCAATGGATATATTTCCTCTTCCTAAACACATCCAGTGGTGCTTTCCTTGCATGATAAGCTCTCTCACGCAGAAGCTTCTGCTGAGCCTCTTTTGCCTCCCGTGCCACGTTCCTCTTCCGCCCTTCCCTCACTCTCTTCTCTTGCCTTGCGCTGACGCTCCTTTGCCTCAGCCTTTTTCCTCCTACACTCTTCAGTTCTCCTTTGTTCCTCCAATGCCATCAAGAAGCGGCGTCTTCCAGCCAAAGCCATTTTGTGAACATGAGAAGCGTCTTCCTTTGATTGTTCATGGTCCATATATTGAACGAACTCACAGATTGAGGATGGTGACTGCTGTTAGTATTTGTTAACACCACAATTCATCTCTGAAAGAGATGAGGTTCACAAGCGCAAGGAAGATACCATTGTAGCTATTCACCCAGAAGTATTTCCAAGGGTATTGTATTTATCCCAAAGAAAGTGGTTAAGCAAAGATGTCACCATTCTTATGATCAAGGTATAGGGTACTATGTAATTATCATAACAGAGGCAAGTTGATAATAAGGGTAGTGTGACACACACCTAACCAATCCACTCCGAGAGATAAGGTAGTCCCAGTAAGAGCTAATCTAAGAAAGAGCAATTCCTAATGTGCTTCTATATACACGCATAGTCTAATAGCATATATGTGTATATGCTAGTGGTGAATACTAGGATTTAGTGGTCCAACATATTGGACATGGATTTACCTCTCGCAATACCTAAGAGATTCTCGCAAAGAGTCTGTGACATAGCCTAATGTGGGACGGTACAAAGGACGAACAAGACTACGAGACATCCAATGTCTCGTGTGGCATAGCCTAATGTGGCATAGCCTACTCCTACAACCACGTGCCACCTACCATACAACTCGTGAGTCTACGAGACATCAAATGCTACTTAACTATCCAAGCATCATGCTTGCATGCTAAGTAAATACCTTAAGAGTTGCAATACAAGATCTATCTCGAGACAATTACTAATCTAAACATGGTTGAACTAATGTTAGGACCAAACATTATGTTATTCATACTAACATATTCATATTATACCTAACTAAACTATAGTGGAGGTTTATGGTGTTTATGAAAACATAATAACATGGTTACTATATTATCATAAGAACAACTAAACCTACCACATGCATGGATTCCACAATCAAACAAAAACACTTTATCCAAGCATATGAATTAGAAGAGACTAATATTATTAAATAGCATGAAGTCACAAATAAAGGAAAAGATACATGCGCCATAACTTTCCCAATTGAACTTGGAAACTAGAGGCTCCTCCTACATCCTAAACTCCATGAAGGACTTGGAGAAGTATGTATACAAGAGAGTAATGCTCAAGTGGTGTGTATGGAGAAGTGAGGGTGTGGGGTCCTATTTATACATGGACTTCAATCGATTCCTGCCACAATTAGCATGCAAATTAGTTATCACTGTCTTCAGGGAGTCATATAAGAGTGACACACATCAATTGACCCCGTTTGGCACCATGAATGAGTCGGTCGACTGGGGAGCTCATCCGACTTGGTTCTTGCCTCTCCTGTGTTGTGCTTCCTCCAAGTGACTGACAGTTGGATCCCCAAGCCATCCCCGAGTGCTACACCATTGGATTCTCTCGGATACCCTATTAGTGGGCTAGTTGATCCATGGGATACCACATGTCGATTCCTGATTGGCTGGAAGGTTATTTTTCAGGATTGATCCCCACAATTCTTCTTATTTCTGCAATAAAATACTTGCATGCACTATTTCTCCAAGTACAAGTGGAATTATTTTAAATATAAAAATGATGTGTGTAAGAAATATTTATTCGTTCACATAGTTGAGTTATATTAACAGCCAAAATTGGTCTATAACAATCATCAACAAACTCTCCTCAAGCTTATCATTTGCTCGTCTCGAAGCAAAGATGAGGTTGCTACAATATTCTACTTTTCAAAAGATTCATATAGCCAAAACAAGGATTCATGCCCGTCCTACTATGTCAGCTTGTTTGGATTCTACTTTTCAAAAGTCTGTTCATGATGCAGAGATCGATGTATGCCTTCTCCAGCATCTGGGCCACGAAGGACTGGGCCACGCAGGGAGGACGTGTCAAGACAGACTGGAGCAAGGCACCGTTCATTACCGAGTGCCGCGACATCAGCCTACACGTCTACGATTGCTCCGCTGGGGGTTGGCGCTTCGACGCCTGCGTGGCCTCTGACGACTGGTAATGCCACGCCAGAGTTGTGCAAGCTGACGGAGAGGCAGCTGCACCAGATACGGTCCATGCAGCTGGAGTGCACCATCTACAACTACTGTGCCAACACTACAGGAATCCTTCGATAGGGCATCGGTCATATGAGCATCGGTTGCCTACATAAACCGACACACATAAGGTAAAGGTGTCGGTGAACCGACACACTTAGCCGACGACGTATTTTGGACGCCTTTAACGACTAAGTGCGTCGGGGCCGATGCATTTATTATCTATGTGTGTTGGTTTCTAGCGGCCGACACACTTAAAGTTAAATGCGTCGGCCACTCCGACCGACGCACTTAAGTCACTTATATGCGTCGGTTTCGACTGACCAACGCACATAAGTGGACACGTGGCGGCTTCACCAAGCGCGAGTTTGTGCGTTGGTCCAGTAGAAACCGACGCATATAATCAACTTAAGTGTGTTGATTTCTACTGGACCAACACGTATAATGTGTTGCGTGGTCGTCCTCCAGTAGCCAGCTATGGGCGTCGATTTAGACAAAACCGATGCACATAACGTGTTTTTTTAAAATGTTTATTTTCTCTCCCTCCCCGGATGGGGAGCCTCCATTTTACACACAACAGCAACATATATACATCATATCAGTTTTCGAACATATGACCATACACAAGTTCTCAAACATAGCACCGTACACAAGTTTTCAAACGTTTTGAACACAAGCACAACAAATCACAAGCACAACAATTCGAAAATGAGTAAACAAAATTCAAATGTCGTCGTAGGAGCCTCCACTCACATGTCCTCCGCTCCCATCTCCTCCACTCGCACCTCCGTCATTGATGTTAAAGAAAGCATCAACACCTTCAAGTGTTCCGTGACGAGATCCCTGCAATAGATCACAAATGAAATAGAAACTTAATAACGTAACATGTTAACTCCTACTTACTTAATAACATAACTTTAAAAAGGAGAACCATATTGGTTTGAACTAAAACTTATCAACACACTCTCGTATTTCCTCTCACTCTCTCTAACTCTCTCGCCCTCACTCGCTCTCCTACTCTATCTCTTCTCCTCTCCCTCTATCTCTTTCTCTCTAGCTCCCTCTCTTTCTATCTCTTCTTTTCTCTCTATCTCTTCCTCTCTCCCTCTATATATTTCTCTCCCTCTCTATCTATCACTTCTGTTCTCTCTATCTCTTCCTCTCCCTCTCTATCTATCTCTGCCTCTCTCGCTCTCTCACTTGTTCCCTCATTTACTTCATCTCTCCGCTAGTATTTCCCTTTTCTTTTTAATATTGTGGTAATTAATATGTGATGTTATAATGAAAATATTGTAACAAGTATGCAAGTCATACATACCGCCGCGTCTCCTTGTGATGGGTGAGTCTGCACCGGAGGGAAAGGCATCAGTGGGAAAACTGCTTGAAGTTGTGAGATTATAATTAGAATCATTTTGGAATCAAATAAAGTGGTCAAATGCGAAAATTACAGTTTACCTGGATTATTTTGCTGCAATCCAGAAGCCAACAGTGACATAAATCTGTAAGGTTGTGGAACATGCGATTGACCACTCTCGAAACCTTGCAACACAAATGGTTATGATATTGCATTATATAACTGAAGTCAATAAGATAAGTAGTTTTACCTGTGAGGAGCCAATCTGTGGTAGTGCTGGCTGCATTGGTCGAGGATCAAACTGAGAACTGGAGCTACCTTGACCCATGAACTGCATCAAGTAAATTAGTTGTGATATCTTGAGTATATACATTTGTAAATCGAATAATATTTTCAAATAAGAAAATTACATGTTACCCGAGACATATACACATAATGCATCTGTTGCTGCAACATCTGTGTGTGTTGCTGTTGTTGGTGCAACAACATCTGTGTCTCTTGTTGTTGTTGTTGCAGCAACATCTGTGTCTCTTGTTGTTGTTGTTGTTGCATCTCCTCCTTTGTGCGTCTCAATTCTTCTCGTAATTCAGCCTCTGTAGATGATTGAAATCGACTACCACTAACATTGGACGACCGTCGTCTAGCATAAGCCTCACGCTCTACATATCCGTCGCCTAACCCAAGTCCACAAAAAAAAAATACAAGTGTGAAGAATCGACATTCATTAACATACAAATCATCATTATCTTTACACATACCTCCCATGCGGTAGACCTCCGCCGACATCGTATGCTGCAGCGACATCCAACGGCTCTCTCAAATAGTTTGGATCAGGTCCGTGATTCTTCTTGAAACACTCAACATACTTTTGCTGTGATACATTTAGTTAACATATTAATGTAATACAAGATAAATTGAGTTTGTCGGTACCCTAGAAACCGTAGACCCCTTGAGGTTACAAAGATCTCAAAGGAAAGTCATATACTTGATTTGAAGACCCTCGGAGGCCCACATGTCAGACATAACCGGACCCGCTTCTCCAACATGGTTAATCCCAGGGTCGCCACGTGTACTACCAAACCGGAGCTACCGCCCACAAGGGGGAAGCTCCGGGCCATGTACCAAAATGGCACCTCCGGACTTAACCCCAGACCGAGAGAATCTCTGAACCTGACACGTGTCAGGTAGCTCCGGAGCTCCCTTTTTCCCACAAGTATGCTCCAGAGCTGCCACGTGTCCAATCGTCGGATCTTCAACACTTAACCTCCGGAAGACCCCCGAAACGGCTCCGGATCTTCAAAGGGGAATCAAGGACTTCAAGACCCGATTAAGTGTCATTAATACCATATTAATGACACTTAAACGAACGATCTTAACACCAGTAACGGTGCTGTCAAAGCCCGTTACAGGGTCATTAAGGGCAATTAAACGTGTATCAATACTAGTAACTGCCAGGGCCACATGTCGGGCCAGGCTAATTTGTAACAGCCTGCCCTTGTACTATAAAAGGACAGGCCGACGACACGTTCAGGGGCTAGACACACGCCATTGATGCTCAACACAAGCTCATACAGCTAATACAACACCAACACACCCGTGGAGTAGGGTATTACGCTCAGGCGGCCCGAACCACGTAAACTCTTGTGTCCCCTGAGTCATTTCCTACTCACCTTCTTGAATCTTCGCGCGCCCATACCGAACATCAAACTCCCCTATCACTTTAGCAGTGTAGGGAGATCTGCTGGTTCCAAACCACCGACAGTTGGCGCGCCAGGTAGGGGGTGCCTAAGATTTTGAGAATGGTGAACTCAGCTGCTGGATTATCCAGTGGTCAGCCTGCTGCTCAGGCTGTTGGGGGCAATCCCTCCAATAGGCAGCCACCAGCAGGAGCCTCAGCACCAGCAGGAGTCACACTTCCACCACCACCGTCTCCTCCAGCAAATCGTGCTGGGCAACGTGATGGTGCGCCGACGTCAATTACTGCATCGGCAAATCATGACAACCCGGAACACGCGCTCCATGCAGCGCGTGCTATTCTCCAATGCCCACCACCTCTGGATGCATCCTGGGATGCACTGGAGCAGTGGAGGGCCGATGTGGAGCATTTGGTTGCAGCAGCAGCCGAACGCCTCAGCATCCAGGGTCCTCCTCCTTCAGGAAGAGCCCCGTCGCAGCGGCGGACTTTGTCTGGAAGACTTTGTCCGCACGTTTCCAATAGCAGGAGACATTCTGCGTCACAACAAGTGACGTCATTGCCCTCCGGGGCACGACGTACTCACACGGTATCCAGGCTTTCGACTCATGACCTCCGGGCGGAGCTTGATTGCCGATACCGCCAGCAGGACGGCCGAGTCCATATTGAGCGTGCCCGTGAAAGACGGGAAGCTCATGACCTTTCTGCTCCTGAATGAGTGGGAGGAGGCTGTTCAGCCCTGGCCATGCATCTGTGTATGGTCAGGTGGCCACAGAAGTTCCGACCTCACCTGCCGGAAAAATTCGACAGGACTGTCAATCTCGCCGAATTTCTTCAGATCTACTCCACTGCAATCTTGGCAGCTGGAGGAAACGAGGCCGTGATGGCCAATTATTTTCCAGTGGCCTTAACTGGGACCGCCAGGTCCTGGTTTATGAGCCTTCCGCCCAACTCTATCAACAGTTGGGAGGAGCTGTGCCAGTAGTTCACCGCCAACTTCGGGAGTTCATACACCCGACCAGGCACTGAACTGGACCTTTTTGCGGTCGTGCAAAAAGGGGGAGAATCCTTGCGATCATTCATCCAGAGGTTCTCTCAGGTACAAAACACTATCCCTTCTATCTCTAGCGCCTCTGTCATTGTGGCATTCAGACAGGGAGTACGGGACAAGAAGATGTTGGAGAAACTGGCGATCAAGGAGATCACCAGTGTCACAGAACTCTTCAGCTTGGCTGACAAATGTGCCAGAGCTGCGGAGGGCCGTGAGATGCACTCCAAACCAACCTTGGAGGGTCACAAGAAATACTCCAAAGAAGAAGCTGCTACCTCCGGGGGTGGCAAGAAGAAAAAGAAGACCAACAGCAAGAAGAAGCCGTCGGCCGGCACATCCAACGTTGCAACTGCTGCAACTCCGGTTGGCCGGGGGCCACGCCCTGAGAAGCGACCTCGACCGTCTTCTGAAGACGGTGGCAAACCCAAAGTGTGGTGTCCCATTCACAAAACGGGCAGCCACAGTTTGGAAGACTGCCGGCAGATCCAAAACCTTGCCGAGCGCTACAACAAGCGCCGGGAAGAATCTCCTTTCCGACAGAGGGAAGGAAAGCAAAAAGTCGACGAAGCTCCGGCTGAAGAGGATTTAGGATTTCAGGATCCCAAAAAGGTCCTGAAGGCCGCTTACACCTCTGTCGACGATGATTCTGACGTCTCTGATAACGAGCGTCGGAAGACCATGAACACCATTTTTGGTGGATCATGGGACATCACCTCCCGCCGTGTCATCAAGACTATGCGTCGAGATATGGCCGCTGTAGCTCCTACAGTCAGGCCGGAACCTCATCGAAAGTGGATGGACACAGCCATCACTTTTGATGCTTCAGATTGTCCTCGGAGCATGGTTGGAGCAGGACAATTACCCTTGATGGTATCTCCTACCATCAACAACATCCAGCTCCACCACGTCATGGTAGATGGAGGTTCGAGGCTAAACCTCATTAGCTTCGAAGCTTTCACTAAGCTCCAGCTCCGACCTTCGGATCTCCACCCCTCTCGACCTTTCTCCGGAGTAGGTCCGGGGGCCATCACCACACTCGGAGCTATTACTCTCCCTGTTACCTTCAGGACATGGGAGAAGTACCGCACCGAGAAGTTGGTCTTCGACGTCGCTCAGATCAACTTACCCTTCAATGCCATCTTGGGTAGACCTGCCTTGTATAAATTCATGGCAGCTGCTCATTATGGCTATCTGGTGTTGAAGATGCCAACGCCAGTAGGTGTTCTCCAGATCTGCGGAGATCGTACTGCCAAAGTAACTGCACTGGAAGAAATCCATGCACTCACTACGGCGCAAGAGGAGGACTCCAGGCAGGAGCAAGCTCCAAAACCCCCGAGCATCCGTCAACGAGGCTCGACTTCTGCACCTCGAGTGCAGCCAAGCGGCGACACCGACATTCCTATCAAAGTCGTCCAAATTGGTTCCGATGCCGCTCAAACCACCCGTATATCGGGGGGATTGAACGACAAATAGGAACTCGCGCTCATCACTTTCCTCCGGGCTAACGACGATGTGTTTGCCTGGCAACCGTCACAAATGCCTAGGATCCCCAGGGAAGTGATTGAGCACAATCTGAAGATCTACCCCGATGCCCGGCCTGTGCATCAGAAGCCTCGGAAGCAATCCGTAGAGCGACAGAACTTCATCCGACAAGAAGTGAAGAAGTTACTCGAAGCCGGATTCATCCGAGAAGTATTCCATCCAAAATGGCTGGCAAACCCAGTTGTTGTGCCCAAGGCCGGCGGGAAGCTTCGGATGTGCATCGACTACACCACACTAAATAAGGCATGTCCAAAAGATCCATTCCCACTACCTAGAATAGATCAGATAGTGGATTCCACCTCCGGGTGTGAATTACTGTGTTTCCTAGATGCATATTCCGGATATCATCAAATCAGGATGTCTAGGGAAGATGAAGAGCATACTTCAGTCATCACAGTAGATGGATTGTATTGTTACACAACCATGCCCTTTGGTCCCAAGAATGCAGCTTCAACATTTGTACGAGCTATGTACAAAACTTTTGAAGAACTTATTAGAGACATAGTGGAAGTGTACGTCGATGACATCGTGGTCAAGGTCAGGAACAAGGAGTCACTCCTTGACACCTTGCAGGCTGTCTTCGACAAGCTGCGGGCCACCCGCACAAAGCTAAACCCAGACAAGTGTGTCTTCGGGGTTAGCTCCGAAAAACTTCTTGGTTTCCTGGTAAGTCACCGGGGCATAGAAGCTAATCCAGCGAAGATTAAGGCCATTGAAGACATGCGGCCACCAACCCGCATCAAAGACGTCCAAAAGTTAACTGGATGTCTAGCAGCCCTCAGCCGGTTCATCTCAAGACTGGCGGAACGAGCACTCCCCTTCTTCAAGATATTGAGGAAGTTCGGACCATTCCAATGGTCCGAAGAAGCAGAGAAGGCATTCCAGGAGCTGAAACAATTCCTCACCACCCTACCAATTCTGGTAGCTCCGAACCCTGGTGAGCCTTTGTTGCTTTATATTTCAGCTACTGACGAAGTCGTCAGTATGGTTCTGGTTGCAGAGAGACCAGAACTACCCCATACTCAGGAATCCAGACCCCTTCGGAAGGGTCTGGAGGTTCCTGAAAGCAAGTCTGGGTCCCAGCACCCAGATTCGAATCCACAAGAATTCACTTCAGGAGACCCAGACGCCTCCGGGAGGGTCCAGGTCACTCCTGAAAAAGCTCCGGGTTCCTCCAGCCAGAACCCGGAGGTCCCTGAAGAAAATTCGAATTCTTCCGAGAGGATCCGGGTCAGTGAAGAGGAAGCTCCGGACCCCTCCGAGAGGGTCCGGACCATTCAACGCCCGGTGTACTTCATTAGTGAAGTATTACATGATGCCAAGACTCGATACCTAGAGGTGCATAAGCTGCTCTATGCAGTCCTTATTGCCTCCAGAAAGCTTCACCATTACTTCCAAGCTCACAAAGTCTCAGTGGTGACCTCCTACCCACTTCGAGCAATTTTGCATAATCCCAATTCAACTGGGAATATTGCAAAGTGGGCAGCGGAATTGGCTGAATTTGATCTTGAATTTATTTCAAGACAAGCAGTCAAGAGTCAAGCATTGGAAGATTTTGTGGCAGAATGGACTCCCTCTCCATCAAACCCTGGGGGCCCCAGTGAGCAGAAGACGGAGCATCAAGTTCTAGCCTTCATCGAGCCTCACTGGACCCTCTACTTCGACGGCTCCATGCAGAAGCAGGGGGCCGGAGCTGGAATCCTTCTCCTTGCACCAACTGGGGAGAAGGTGAAATACATGGTACACCTTGACTTCAAGGCAACCAATAACATGGAAGAGTATGAAGCACTCATCTACAGACTAAAGGTGGCACTGTCATATGGTGTCAAGCAACTGCTGGTCAAGGGAGATTCGCAGCTCATCATTAAGCAGGTGAAGGGTGAATGTTCCTGTAATAATCTCCAACTAGTTGCTTACCTCCTTGAAGTCCAGAGGCTTCAGAAGGACTTTGAAGTCCTAGATCTCCACCATGTTCAGCGTGCCCACAACGCTGAAGCCGACGAACTCTCGACGAAAGCGTCAACCAGAGCTCCGGCTCCTGACAGAACTTTTGTCCGGAGATTGTAGAAACCCACAGCTCAGCCTGCCGAACTGAGCAAAGGGGGCGAGATCAGCATCCCGAAGCTAACGGTCCCGATGTCCCTGTTACCATGGCAGCCATCAAGGGTCGTAGGTGCTGCCGGAAGCTCCGAGCAACCCAGCACGCAAGACTCAAATGCTCAAGTTAGTTCCGATGCATGGATCTCGGAGATCCGGAACTACTTGAAAGACAACATCCTTCCTGATGATGATGTACCCGCTGACCGGGTAGTCAGATTGGCTAAAATATACACGTTGGTAGAAGGGGATCTCTACCGGCGCGGTGCCAACGGCATCCTAATGCGGTGCATCACAAGGGAAGAAGGCTGCGAGCTCCTCGCAGAAATCCATGGAGGCGAGTCTGGGAACCACGCGTCTTCCCGCACGCTGGTTGGTAAAGCCTTTCGGCATGGCTTCTACTGGCCTACAGCACTCCAGGATGCAACTGAGCTGGTGAAAAAATGCAAAGCATGTCAATTTCATGCAAAGCAAATTCACACTCCGGCTCAGCCCTTACAATTGATACCTCCTACATGGCCTTTCGCTGTGTGGGGGATGGACATCTTGGGACCTTTCCCAAGAGCCATCGGAGGTTACAAGTTCCTGTACGTTGCCATTGATAAGTTCACTATGTGGCCGGAAGCAACTCCAGTTGTGACAATCAACAAGCAATCTGCTATCAACTTTTTGCAGTCCATTGTATGCAGATTTGGTGTTCCAAACAAAATCATCACTGATAATGGGACCCAATTCACAAGCTCTGCATTCCAAGGATATTGCAAAGACCTCAACATACAAGTTTAACGCTTCCGTAGCTCACCCAGCCAGCAATGGCCAAGCCGAGAGAGCAAATGCTGAAATCCTTAAAGGACTCAAGACGCGCACCTATGAGCGCTTGAAAAAACATGGAGCCAACTGGATCGAAGAGCTTCCGCCCACTCTATGGGCCAACAGGACATCTCCAAACCGGTCAACCGGAGAGACACCCTTCTTTCTGGTGTACGGAGCTGAAGCAATCCTTCCTCCGGAAATCACCTTGGATTCACTCCGGGTCCGGACCTTTGACGAAGCCACGCAGGATCAGCTCCGGCGTGAAGACCTAGACCTCCCTGAGGAGGGAAGGTGCCAAGTAGCTGTTCGGAATGCCCGATATCGTCAAGCCCTACGGCGTTATCATCAGCGGCATGTACACAACCGACAACTCGAGGAAGGCGACCTGGTGCTACGGAGAATACAATCCAGAGAAGGGTTAAACAAACTCTCCCCCGGCTGGGAGGGGCTCTTCCGAGTGATTAAAGTATCCCATCCCGGAAGAGTTCGCTTGGCTACCAAGGATGGGACACCTCTCCCAAATCCTTGGAACATCGAGCACCTCCGTAAGTTCTACACTTAATACCACGGAGGTGAGTCTTGAGTAACTTGAGATGTATGTTATAGAGTCATTGTATAGAGTCGGGTAGTTCCTCCGGGAGAGCAGCCATACCTTTCCCGAAAGGTCCGCAAAGTTCATGCAACACTTGTCACAGTCTCCGGACTAAAAGTGTGGCTAACTACCCTAGGTCAAACGAGAAATGAAACACGCTTAGCCTGGTTCTGTACCCTAAGAGCGTACTTGTTTCCCCTGTACCCCAGACCTATAATGAAAGACATCTTCATGTGAAATAGACTCCACGTGCATTTATTTTGTACAGGCTCAATATTTTTATTTTTCTCTTTCTTGTCTATAACAAAGACGTGCAGTTCTTAAGAAATTTTAGTTCAACCGGTTTATATACGATTCGAGTTGTATTGTCAATTCTTTTGGATTCAAATATTGTTCATGGCCAACTCGCCTGAAAGCCGCCAAGCCAACCTAGGGCTGGAGTGTGCTATCGACTTAGCCTGGTCAAGCACCCTAAGTACGCCACTCTACCTACACCCCGGCAGGCCGAAGTAGGGCGGGTCAGTGTACAGTTGGATCTAGAAGAAAAGACAACGCATTCGGTTGTATTTAGAATCGCGTTTGACTTAAAATCTTCTTGGGAGTCGTAAGCCGCGACGAAGTTATAGACAAGAAACAAATTTTACTATTTTTCTTGACTTCAGTGTGCAGGAAAAATAAAATACACGTTGATGGAGAAAAGCCGGAGCTAACAAAGCTCCGACTCCCCTAGGTGGTTTGTAATCGATGTTACGCATCGAAAACAAGCATCACCGGACTAATCAAGCTCCGGTAAAGCTAGGGGGGTCAGCCGTCAACGCTGAATAAAAGATGGTGAGAAGACCCCTCAAATGGAGTCTGCTGTCGACAAGTACATGTTGGCAAAGGTTATCGCCGGAGCTACAAAGCTCCGACACCCCGGAGGACTAACTATCGATGCTCTACGCATTGATAGAGACTATTGCCGGAGCTACTAAGCTCCAGCGATAGACAATGTCGGAGCTTCTATGCTCTGACAACCTCAGGGGGCCTTCACTATCGAGGACTTCGAACCTAAATTCTACAAGTTCGAAGCAAAAGAGTCTTCAACAAAACGCAATATCCTCTTGGTACATGTTCACAATCAAATTGTGTACATCTACCAGGGGGCCAAGTGAAGATAAAAGTGTTGTGTTGAAGACAAAAATTGAAATTTACAAAAATTTGGGGGATTTCATTTATCTGGAGACAAGGGATTACATCCGGAGACAAGGGATTACAAAATTGAGGAAGAAGAAGAGAAAATACAAGTGAGAACTACAGAGATGGTCCTAGACCCTATGGAAGAATTGGGCGACTTTTTGGGCAACCTCCGACACGTTGGCTCGGGCAGCTTCCCCTTCTCCTTCAACGGGACCTTCAAGCACCGGGTCCAGAGGAAATTGGGAGTTCTGGCTGGTATAGCACGTCAGCACATACTCTGCGACATTCTTCGCCAGGTATTGCCCCTCAACCTCCAGTTGGTCCGCGATGACATCGCCCATCTTGGAGAGCTTGCTACCTGCTGCGCTCAACGCCTGCAGCGCTAGGTCCGGCTCCGGCTCCGGATCATCCGGGCACACGGGGCTGAAGCCCATCGATGTCAGCGTGTCATTGGCCTTGCTCAAGAACTCCCAAATCTGTAGGGAGTCCTTAACCCTCATGCCCTTCATCTCTTCCAGGGATCTTCTGGCCGCCACCAGTTCAGAATTCTCGCGGGCAAGGCGCTCAACTTCTTTAGCGTTCTGCTGAATCTTCTCAGCAACCCGCTTTTCGAGTTTTCCGAGCTCCTCCTCCCGGAGGTGGATCTTGTTGCGGTGGTCGACCAGGTCCTTCTCTCTACCCCTCACTTTCTTCTCCCTGGCAGTAAGGGCACACTCTTGTTCGTAGAGTTCCTGCCCTCGCACCCAAGCCTTCTCCTCTTCCTCATGGCAGCGCTCTTCCAATTTCTTGGCACGCTCCTCGATGCCCTTGTCAGCCAGAGCCACCTTCTCGGTGAGCTCCTCCTCCCTCCCCAGGACGTCATCCCGCAGCTCTAGGAGTTTCTGCTCTTCATCTTCGAGCCGTTTCTCCCTCTCTTCAAGTGCCTCTCGGCGCTTGATGAGCGCAGTGTTAATGGCCTCAAGCTGTTCGTGGCGTGCATCGGCCGCATTATTGGCTGCTTTGGCCTGATCGTAGATCTCCCGGGATTGAGCGTCGAGGGCACGAGTCATACTCTCCCTGTCATCCAGCAACTTACCCCAGTAGTCCAGGCGGATCTTCTCCCGCTTAATCCACTCTTTGTCATCCGCTAGCCTCGACTGCGCCAGCTTGGTCTCGAAGTAGAGCCGGCCTAAGGGTTTGGCGCTCCTCTTCAAGAGCCTTGCTGTCGTGGAAGAAGGCCAGTTGGACTTGACGCAGACTCGAACATGCGTTGTCAATAGACAGTGACAACGGGATGGGTTCCGGACCTGCTGGGGTCTCCTCCGCTGGTTCCAGCGGGTCTTCGGATACAAAAATTGGGTCCCATTCCACAAGAGTGGTCCCCTGAGTCTCCATGGCACTAGGGCTGTCCTCCGAGATGGCCTCAGTCGCCATCGAGGAAGGCCCTGCCGCCAGGTCTTCGTTCACCCACTCAGGCAGGGGGCCAACGACTTCGCCTGGGCACTCCGGCTCGGCCGCAGGTACCTCCGACGTCGTCGCTTCCGGAGCAGGAGCCGTTGCTGACTCCGGTCTGGGCACCTCTTCTGATGGGGGCTCAAGCTCTGTCACCTCTTCAACAACCGGCTCAGGAGCCGGAAGATCTTCAACATCAACCGGCCCTGTGGCCGGAGCTCCAACAATGACCGGCTCAACGGCCGGTGCTTCAGAGGTAGCCGGCCCAACTGCCGGAACTACTTCAGTTTCTGGCGCACACGCCGGAGCTTCAGTCACCTCCGGCTCAACCGCCGGGGCTTCGACAATTTCCGGCTCAGAGGCCGGGATTACTGCTTCCTCCAGCTCAACAGCCGGAGCTTCCATCATCTCAGCACCGGGACCCGGAGCTTCAACCTCCAGGACAGGTGCCGCTAGCGCATCTTCACTCCCGTGGTCCGGCGCTACCACGGGAACTTCTGGGGATGAGTCGAGGTCCATGACCACGACAGCCGGCACCGGAGCTGTCTTAGCTTCAGCCACCACTTGGGGCGGCATCGGGACAGGAGCTGAAACTCCCACCCTCATGGCCTCAGCCACTGTGGCTGAGGGTGGAGCCTCACTCCCCTTCTTGGGGACGCTGCAGATGATGAACGAAGAAAATTAAAAAACAGTTGCTACAATTAAAACAATTGTCCAAGGTAGAGATTAAAAATTACCTTGGGAGGCTTCTGCACCAGCTTGCGCAGAACCTTTTTCCCGGGCGTTCTGGGCTGGTCATAGCCGGCGTGGAAGCTCCGGAAGGCCTCCCGGAACTCGTCGCAGCCACGGGTGTTTCCCGAGTTGAGGCCCTCCTTGATCGGGAAGAACCCCCGGACCTGGAGGCCTCCACCGGCCCAGGTGCTGGAGTCGCTTGCCCGGAGCTAACACCTTGGGAGGACCCCACTGCGGGAACAGTCGCGCTCCGGGAGGACCCCACTGCGGGAACAGTCGCGTTCCGGGAGGACCCCACTACGGGACCATTCACCGCAGTTGTAGAGGACCTTCCCCTCCGGGGAGAAGGAGCTGACGCAGAAGTAGTGGGCCTGACGGACCTTCCGTTGGCATACTGCAGCTTCCTCTTCCGGCTCACAGGTTCTTCCGCTAGCTCCTTACCCTTGCCGACAACTTCTTCCCTCGACTTCGGAGCAGGGTCGGAACCATCCTTGGGCACTCCGGGGATTGCTACCCCGGTGGTCGACCTTCTCTCGACGACACCAAGGTCGTCAAGCACGGGCATCTTCCGCCGGAGCTCCCTGCTGAACTCCACTTCTACGTTTAGAGGAAGAAAAGCAGACGGTAGAGTCAAGTTGTCGCTTTCGACGTCGATGCCGTGCTGGAACTTCTTGAGGTGGAACTCCAAGGTTTTCCCCACCATATTGGACTTCAACCCAGTTTCGACCCGGTCGTCGTCCATCACGCTATTGAGGGCCCAAGCGAGTTTCTCCCTCTTCTTCAGTGGTGCCCACCTGTTGACCAAGAAGTTACAAAACACCGCCTGAGGGGTTAATCCCCCCTTCACGCACCGGCGAATCCTGGTCAGAACAGGGTCGAAGGCGTCCGCCAGCACCGGAGCTTCACTCCAGATCGTCGTGTCAATGTTGGGGAGGCCTTCGGGCACCTCCAGCTCTCGTGCTCCTCCACCCGAATGACTATCCAGTCCTTCTTCCAGTCATCCTACTTCCCAGAAGGGAACGACCGGAGGTACTTGAATGGGCACTTCTTGCGCTTCACGAAGTAGTAGAAGCCAAGGTACTCATTGCTTCTACCGGTGGTGTGAACGGTGAAGAAGGTCCAGAAGAGTTCGATGCAGGGGGGGATGCCCACCCACATTTCACAGAAGTGGACGAAGATAGACACGAGGAGAATGGAGTCAGGGCCAAGGTGGTATAGCTGCAGACCATAAAAGTCCAGCAGCATCAAGAAAAAGGAAGAAAAAGGTGGGATCAACCCCACCATGACGTACGAGGAGAAGTACACCATTTCGCCGGAGTGCTCCTTCTCGAATGGGAGCTCTCCACCGGCGCGTCCGAACGGTTGAAGAAGTCCGAGGACCACCCCATGAGGTCCTGGACCTTCTTCAGGTCGCTCTCGGTCTTCAAGCGACTCTCACGGAGACCCAACTCCATCGCGGCACAGCTAGGCAAGAGAAGAAAAGCGAAGCACAAGTTGGGAGTTTAATCACAAGAACAGATGAGAGGCGTAAAGAACTCCCAGCGGTGCACACTTTCCTTCTTAAGTAAGCCCTCGCAACGCTTGGATGGAAACCGCAAGGAAGTCGAAGGTACCACCCAAAAATTCCACCCAGCCGATGACAAGCGGGCCCGGGACCACCCCGACGATCAAGTCGAGGTTCTTACCCAGGTGAACGGTTGTCATCAAGAAGCAGGAAGCCCAAAGGCAGCGGCCTGAAAAGGCGCGCAGAACCGATACAGTTTTCATATCGGGAACTGGCGACCTTCAATTGCGTGAGATCCGCACGCCAAAGATCTCATCTGCCGCACGCGGGATACGCCACGCGGCGAGGATTTAACTCCAAGTCCTTGCCAACGGAACCTTCAAAGACCCTTGAAGACTCAGTTCAAAAGTCACGAGGATGGACCCACCTCCGGCGGAATGACTTCACCCTAGCGGTCTTCCCCGGAGGTAGGTCCAGGGGGCCACTGTCGGTACCCTAGAAACCGTACACCCCTTGATGTTACAAAGATCTCAAAGGAAAGTCATATACTTGACTTGAAGACCCTTGGAGGCCCACATGTCAGACATAACCGGACCCGCTTCTCCAACATGGTTAATCCTAGGGTCGCCACGTGTACTACCAAACCGGAGCTACCGCCCACAAGGGGGAAGCTCCGGGCCATGTACCGAAATGGCACCTCCAGACTTAACCCCAGACCGAGAGAAGCTCCAGACCTGACACGTGTCAGGTAGCTCCGGAGCTCCCTGTTTCCCACAAGTATGCTCCGGAGCTGCCACGTGTCCAATCGTCGAATCTTCAACACTTAACCTCCGGAAGACCCCCGCAACGGCTGCGGATCTTCAAAGGGGAATCAAGGACTTCAAGACCCGATTAAGTGTCATTAATACCATATTAATGACACTTAAACAGACGATCTTAACACCAGTAACGGTGCTGTCAAAGCCCGTTACAGGGTCATTAAGGGCAATTAAACGTGTATCAATACTAGTAACCACCGGGGCCACATGTCGGGCCAGGCTAATTTGTAACGGCCTGCCCTTGTACTATAAAAGGACAAGCCGACGACACGTTCAGGGGCTAGACACACGCCATTGACGCTCAACACAGGCTCATACAGCTAATACAACACCAACACACCCGTGGATTAAGGTATTACGCTCAGGCGGCCCGAACCACGTAAACTCTTGTGTCTCTTGAGTCATTTCCTACTCACCTTCTTGAATCTCCGCGCGCCCATACCGAACATCAAACTCCCCTATCACTTTAGCAGTGTAGGGAGATCTGCCGGTTCCAAACCACCGACAGAGTTGATGGATAAAAGCAACAAAGAATCAACATATGTACTAATTTCTTCGTTGATGCCTCGTCACACAACACCTCCGGGCAATTCGGGTTTGGACCTTTGTGCCCCTTAAGATAAACCTCAAAAAACATAGGAGGCGTACCAGTTTCAGCTGTATGCAATACCAAAATCAATAATTTAATCAATGCAATTAATTGAAGCAATCTAAGTATGAATATAAGAATTCATACCATCCTTTGTTCCATCCGAACATACCATCCGGCCCGAAGAAATGGTTTCCTTGCTTGCTCTTCTGGTTTCTTTGGTGTCTATCAGAAATATTTTTGAACTCAGCTGAACCCCAATACCTGCATAACCATTCCCAAGCCTCCATATTCGCACAAATCCAGTCCACATGACTTTGCAAGTACTCCTCCCTAGTGAGGTGAATTTTGGCTGCTTCTTTGTATGTCATAGGCTAGAACATCACTGTCTTGTAGTAGACGGTCACAACCTTGATCCGTGCCTTAGACAAGGAGTCCTTGACACGTCTCTTTGCTGCATTATGAAAAACTGAACAAGCATATGCTTGACTCACACCCTCCTCCAAACGAAACCTACCCTGCATACAAGTAACAATTAATGTCAAATAACAATAGGATGTAATGTAATGGAAACAATCAAAACATGGTAACACCTCCTCCATGTTGTCAAACATTTCAAAATATGGTAACACCTCCTCCATGTTGAAAAATATGTAAAGCATGGTGTAGTTCCTCTCTTGTGCTGAAATATAATGAGAATTAGCAGCCCCAACACCTTTACCCTTCCATTGAAAAATCTTAAGCTCACTTGTAGATTTCTTTTCTACATTATGATATCGTGTGACACTTTCATTCACGTTGTGGGCACGTGAAAAATATTTGCTAGAGAAGTTAGTAATCTCTTTAGCTGCAAATGCTTCTGCAATATAACCCTCAACTCTTGCTTTGTTGCGCACTGTAGCTCTAAGTTTCTTCAATGCTCTTTCTTGGCTATGCATCCACCTGAATTGTGCAGGACCTGCTACCAATGCTTCATAAGGTAAATGCACCAGCAGATGTTGCATAACATTCATAAATCCAGGCTGGAACAATTTTTCCATCTTACATACAAGCACAACAATTTCTTTCTCCCACCATCGCATCATCTTTTTCGACACTTCCTTAGCACAAATATGTCTATAAAAGTAGCTAAGTTCAGCAAACATCTTCCACAAATCAGGTTTGAAGTAGCCACGAAACATTACTGGAATAAGTCTCTCCATCATAATGTGATAATCATAGCTCTTCAACCCATTCAGTTTACCAGTGTTGAGATTAACACATCATTTTATGTTTGCTACATAGCGGTCTGGAAACTTTAGCGTTTTCAACCAACTAAGTATTTGCTTTCTTTCTTCTGGTCGAACACAGTATGGAGCTCGTGGCCTACTTTCATTTCCACTTGTATTTGTTATAACCTCAAGCCCAGGACGATCGCAAATATCAGCTAAGTCTTTCCTCGCACTCAAATTATCTTTAGTTTGACCGGTAAAATCAAAACACATGCTTATGGTGCTTTCAACGACATTATGCTCCTGGTGCATCAAATCTATGTTGTGCGGTAAAAGCAACGCTTTTGCATAGGGTAGCTCCCAAATAAAAGAAATATGAGTCCAGTTGTGTTCTGTAACATACCCTTCAAAACCACCTTCAGCGGACTCTTTTAACTTTGCATGCCATGCCATTTTTTGCTCACTTGTCCATCGACGAGGGGGTCCTTTGGTAACACTTTTGCCGTTTCGAAATGATCGTGTATCACTCCTGTAAGGGTGATTTGAAGGAAGGAATTGTCGATGGCAATCAAAGAAGCTAACTTTTCTTCCATACTTCAACCTGAAGGCATTGGTATCAGCCATACATATAGGGCAACACAATTTTCCATGGACACACCAAACAGCCCAAATGTCGTATGCCAAAAAATCATGTATAGACCATATATATGCGGCACATAAAGTAAATTCACATTTCATATGACTGTCATATGCCTTTACACCTTGACATAACTCTTTCAACTCCTCAATCAATGGTTGCATAAACACATTAATTTTTGTCCTAGGATGTTTAGGACCAGGAATGATGGCCTCGAGGAATATGTATCCTTCTTTCATGCACATGTTGGGAGGGAGATTGTAAGGCATGATGAAAACAGGCCAACAAGAGTATGGACTGTTACTTGTGCTGAAAGGAGTGAAACCATCTGTTGACAATCCAAGACACACATTTCTTTGATATTTACCAAACTCCGGATCGAAACGGTCTAGAGCTTGCCATGCCGCGCCATCCGAAGGATGTACCATAATATCTTTGTCATCGCTCTCACGTAACCCTTCTGAATGCCACCTCATCTGCTTCGCAGTTTCTTCAGAAAGGAACAACCGTTTAAGCCTGGACGTGATAGGCATGTACCGAAGCTGTTTAACCGGTACCTTTGTACTTATTTCCTCCCCATCATCATTCAAAACCTTCACATGTCTCGATGCATTGCAATGCATACATTGAGTACCGTTCTGGTGTTCCTTCCAAAACAACATGCAATTATATTTGCAAGCATCAATTTTCTTATAACTCATGCCCAGACCTTCCAAAATCTTTTTTGAATGATATATTTCTTCCGACATCTTATGTTTTGCCGGAAGGAGATCATTGATCAACTTCAGGATACCATTGTAGCAATTGTTTGCCAAATTGAACTTAGACTTCAACCCCATAAGTCATGTGACCGCCTGCAGAACGGTCACACTAGCGCCCTCATATACTTTTTCATTCGCGGCAGCATGAAGTCTGTGAAACTTCTTCACCTCCTCTGGCAGTGACTGCTCTTCGTACTCTCGACCAACATCCGCCATCATCTCATCCATCTGATCTTCATTCTCGTTTCCGTCTGACTCACTAGCATGATCCATCTCTCCATGCTCACGCCACACTAGATAGTCTGGCATAAATCCGTGCTTACAAAGGTGCAACATCATTTCAGACCTCTCAAAACGTCGACGATTCTGGCACCTGCTACACGGACATTTCACACAACGAGCACCATTGGGAAATGCTTGGTTCATGAACACATTTGCGATTTGTACCCATTCCAAAGTGTACACACCATCTGAACTCCATCCATCATACATCACCTTACGGTCGTCACCCATTTTTCAACTTATACCTTCAAAGCAGAAAAATCATTATAATTAGTTTATTTTCATATTATGTGACGGTTACTACAACTAGTCAGATAGGTCCTAAACCCACTAAAGAGTGGTCGAGTGGGGCGTGCTTATGACGACATGCGTGGTCTAGATCCAGACAAATTTCGGCAGCATAACCCTGCTGTTCTCCACTGCACGCTCGAAAATGGTGCAGCAGAGAACATCAGGGTTATACCGTCAAAATCTCGTCTCGTGTCTCGTCACAAGCCACCCCCCGCCCCCCCCCCCCCCCGATCCACTCCCAGGCTGTCCAAAAAGGGACAATTCCGAACCTTCACGTCTCACATGCCAATAGCATGTGATACGTGCCGATTCAAAATGGGTAATCAAATTCTATAGGTTACGTTCCTCATTTTCATTTTTCAATAATTTTCGAGAGAGGAAAGAACAAGAAAAAGGAGGAAAGTTGGTCAGATTTGAAAGTTCTATGTCCGGATCCACCATTCAGGCGCGGTTAATTACTCGTCCTCATTATCGCCACACGCATCTGTGCTCGTCTTAACGCATACTTCACAACTAGAATCATCTTTCACTACAATCCTCTAAAGCTACCATAATTATAAAAATATTTACTATATTACAAACACATAAGTAGTCATCATATTGCAAATGCTAAAAAGAAGCAATCACATGCATGATACGAACTTTTAATCACGTTCAAATCATATAGCATAATGAATATGAACGACATTCTTGAATTAGCAACTATATAATATGAATCGCATTCACGAGTTAACACTAATCACATATATAATATGCTCACATATTTAGAAACTATTAATCATGCTCACATATATAAGTTAAACATGTAAATTTGCATATAATTTGAGAATTAACTATTAATTAATCTCACGTATCCACATTAGCTATGAAATAAGCTCACACATAGAACATCACATATACAAACTCATGCACCAAACAAAGATCACACATAAAGTTCAAATATATGACTTCATTTTACCTTATGCGCCGAGGAGGAGCGAACGGGGCGCCGAGGAGGGATGGACAAGGAATGCGGAGGGGGCCGGACGGGGGGCGCCGGAGGGGGGCCGGACCAGAGGGCTCCGGGGGCCGGACCAGGGAGTGCCGGAGGGGGCCAGACCAGGTGGCTCCGGGGGCCGGACCAGGGCGCGCCGGAGGGGGGGCGGACCAGGGGGCACCGGGGGCAGGACCAAGGTCACAGTAGGGGGGCCGGGCCAGGGGGCAGGAGCGCTGGCGAGCGGGGGCGTGGGCGGGGGCAGGGGCACGGGCACAGGTGAGGGGCGGGGGCGCGGGTGAGGGGCGCCAGAGACGGGCGGGAGCGCGGGCGAGGGCGAGGCGCGCCGACGACGGGGCGGCGGGCGGGGGCATCGGTGAGGCGGCGGGCTGGCGGTGGCGGCGGACGGGGCGCGGGTGAGAAGTGTCGGGACTAAATTGCAAGCGCGTGAGAATAGAAGAGCCGCCGAAGGGTTTAGGCCTCCAGTCGAGCCCTCTCAAGAGCGTCGGTTTGGCCCTGGCCAACGCTCTTAGAGCCTGAGCGAGCCAGGCCCACTTAAGGGTGTCGGTTTGGTCCTGGCCGACACTCTTAGAGGCTGAGCCAGCCAGGTCCGCTTTTAGTCTCGAGTGGGGCCTGATTAAGAGCGTCGGTTAGGCCGACACATTTAATATATGTGTCGGTTCGGCCGACTCATTTAATATGTGTGTCAGTTTCTTCAAAGAAATCGACACCTCTAACTTATGGGTGTCGGTTATCTTAAACCGACACCCTTAGACGCGTTAAATGCGTCAGGACCGACACATCTATTAAAACCGACACTCTATTCATCATTTCCTGTAGTGCAACCCGGAGCTGTACAACGGCATGGTGCTGCCTGAGTGCAGCATGCCGCAGTACTGATTCTCAATCTAAGAGATCGATGAACCCATATAATTTAATGTGCAATATATATATATATATATATTATATGTATGTATATATATATAAATATTATATGCCCAAATCATTTTTTTGAAAGTTCGAGGTGCATTATTAGGTGCATTGAATCTGCCTTTGTTGGGTCATTATTCTTTTATGTGTTGTGTTGTTGGTGTGTGTATCACTAGCTGACAATGCTACAATAAGCCTCATCTCAGGCGGCTCCAAAGGTATTATCACACGCGGTTTCCAAAATTGCCTGAAACGAAGAGCCTGTGATAATCTGCAAGTTCACAGACGGAGAAGTGAAATCGGCTATGATAATGGTATTATCACAGACAGTTCTTTACTTAGCCGCTTGTGAAGACACATTATCACAGGCGGGTCGTGCAACATATATAACCGCCTGCGATAATGTTGTTATCACAGGAGGATCTTAACCTATGAAAAGCCGCCTCTGAAGAAGTTTATTGCAGCCGGTTTGTACCATAACAATAACCGTCTGTGATAATTCGGTTATCACAGATGGTCCTTTACCTATATCTAGCTGCCTGTGATAATGATATTTCACAGGCAGGTCTAGTCGTAGGTAGATAACCGTCTGTGATAAGGTATGTCTTATACAATACTACCTGCTGTTATTTCTAATTTCCAGGTCAATTCAATATAATCACAAAAGTCAACAATATAATCACAAAAGTAAACAATATAATCACAGAAGTCATCTCACATAAGTCTATTTCACTAAAACAATATACATATGTAAAAGTTACACATACAAGTCATCTCATAGTTTACAAGTTTCACTAAAAACTGTTTATATTGTCATAGTCACAAAGTTCTGGCACATCAGCTATTGCACCATTCTCATCAAAGAACTCCCCTTTTTTGTGCAAAATTTCGCGACACATGAAAAGACACAGTTCACCAGCAATCTTGTCGGCTCCTCCACCAAAAATACTTCTACAAACCGTCCATTCTTCGTTCACATTCTTCGTGTGCTGCAATGAAACACATAACAAGGTTTAGAATGTGTTGGGTTGAACAATCTCAAAGTATAGATCAAAATTAGAGTATACATGAATTTATTTAGCATTTTTGGAGCAGTTGTACGATGACCAATTGAATTTTGAAGTTGGAACCAAAATCTGAAAATAATGTTTCTAGTAATATTGAACAGTAGAGAATATAAGTATTAAAATACTCCAGTTAGAATGAAAATGAAACTCAAAAGTAAGATAATAAGATATCGACATTAAGGATAACTTACATCCTCACGATTCACTCTATATTTCCTGGCGGTCTGAAGATGCTCGCATACATAATACCCGCATAAGACACTCCAAGCAGGCTGCTTCGGGAAAGGATAATATGTGTTAATATTCAATGCACTCTTATTATGAGGTCTCTGACTGCCAAGCTGTTCCGCGTAAAACTACCAAGCGCTGTAATACAAGAAATGTCATATAAAACTTGTCAACACATTCTAAATGTGTGTAAATTAAAAGTATTGAATAAACGTACAATTTCAAAATGAAAAGGAAATCTTTGTAACGATATGGTGGGTAATCGGCTGAGTCCAAAACTGTTGTCAAACCTTGTGTTGGCTTGATGAAGATCATTATGTAGTGTTTACTACACACGTACAAACACACATGTTAACAATTAGCAATAATTGCTATTTCAATGTCATTTGTCGAACTTACTCGAAGTGGTAGGAGCCTTTACGAGGCCCTTGCCGTCTCTGACAAAGGTAAACATTGCATGTCCTATGTAAGCTGCAACTTCTGTCCTTCTATCCTTCTTAAGTTTTGCGATTGATTTTCCAAATTCTTTTTTTTTCATGTTCTTGTATTGTACAGAGTCTCGATCCGTCTTAACGTCAAAAGTGTCTTTGCAATCCGTTTAGGGTTAGGGATACCTATCTTGCGTTTCATCCTTTCATTATCCACATATTGCATCCTATTGAAGAAGTCCAGAATTGTTATAATCTCATAAAATGTGTAGGCGTGTAGTAAGAAAAGCAAATGCAAAATATTAGAGGCACTTACAAGCACCAGATGAGTAGCAGGTTGATTTCGAGCATGCCCTGATGGAAAAGGGTATGCAACTCTTCAAATAAAATGACTCGTTTATCTGCTCCAGTGCTCCAGAATGCATCTTTTCGAGCACGAGATGTGACGCAAGAAAGTTCATATTTTGTGTTGGCAGTGATGTACCACTCGTGCATTCTTTTGAGCAAGATAGATTGTTTGCTAAGTTGTACGGATGTCATAAGAGGCTTCCCATTCTAAAATTCAGGCGGAACATCCTCAAGCTTGTATATTGAAACTTCTGGTTTAACTAAAGCCGTCCGCCGATTATACATGACACTATCTTCTTCCCACTCCTCGATATCTTGTAATGCTGGCTCAAGAGAAGAATGATATGCACTTGATTTTCTAATATTTTACTTCATATTTTCCAAATACTTTGACACTTTTGATGAAGATTTCTTAATTTTGTATGAGCTAACATTGATAGGCACTGATGATCGAGGAGTAGTCGTCGGAAATTGGACACTGGCTCGTTGTTGAACATGTTGTGCAACTGATTGTTCTTTACTCCCAACAGCTAGCTCTAGTACTACTTCAAGCTGTTGCTCAACTGGTTGCTCTTTACTAGCAACAGCTTGCTCTAGTACTGCTTGAAGCCGTTGTCCAATTTGTTGCTCTTGGTTATCTTTACTAGCAAGGTTACTATTATCCTTGCTGAGACATAGCAAGAGTGGATCCTCTTGGATTGGGAGTGGATCTTCCTGGAATTTTGCCTTCGAAGACGGGGTTGTAGTATTCTGAGATGCGACGGGGCTAGAAATCAGCTCATCATCCAACACGATATCACGTCGGTGCCAAAGTATTAGTTGGTTGACAGCCTGTCCCAGAGTTGCGATCCCCTAGTGTGTGATGTGGTCTATTTTATAATCTTCATAATCATTATCAATGATCTGATGAACTTGCACCACTACATAATACAACAGAAATGGATTGCCATTGAAGTCACGATTAGGCTTTGCAATAGCAGTGGCAACCTGTTTCGTTTTGTTCCCTGCTCTGCCGATCGAGACAAGAAGATAACAAGATCTATCCTTAGCAATATCATTGATAGCGAACTTATGGGTTGACCCTGAGCCTGGCACAGAACCTACGCTGCTAGGGTAGGCAGTTGGAGATACCAAATGCTCCTTTAGCACGAGAACCATCGCTGTACTTGGTGCCACTAATTGTCCCAATTGTGTAAGTTGTTCCATTATTTCTTGCACAATTTCCTTGACCTTTTGAGCAATCGTTTCATTAAGGTTTTTCTTGATCTTCTCACATCCTCTATATGTCTCTTTATCTTTTGGGAAACCATCTAGCCAAGACATTTGAGAAGCAATTGCTCGAACCCGTCCACTGTGTTCAGGGTTTCCTAGGATAGCGGTAAGTTGATCATTCTCCCTCTTCGACTTGAAGAGACCCTTCTGTTGCTTTTCAATTACTTCTTTTATTTTATGCTCTACTTCATTCACAGAGTCGAGCTTTTCAAGTTTGCCCTCGCTGGTCAAACCTGACTGAGCAAAGACCCACCATTGAGTTCTCTCATTGCAGATTTCGAACGGGTGAGGATTGCCCTTATTGGTAATTTCATCTAATATCTTATTCCATTCCGGAATTTGGGGGCATATCCGGCAGATCCCAAGCGATGATGTTATTTGTTCTTTTTGGTAAGCTCTGATCTAGTTGAACTTATGGCATTAGCATCAGATGTGGTCTTTTGACGAACAAACTCTTGCCACTTAGCTTGTGTGATTTTTCCAATCTTCCTCAGGCTAGGGACCTTATCGTCCTTAACATACGCATTCATTTCACTCTTCCATCCACGAAACTTCTTGTCGCAAGAGACCAACGTTGCTTTCTTTACAACTTCTTTCGTGCCTTTTGGAAACTTGAATTGTTTCTTTATCCTTTCCCATAACTCATTCTTGGTCTCCTCAGGTAATTTTCTCCAATTCTCGATTGTGATCGGCACGAGCTCTCTAACAAGAAAACTACATGCATTTCAGTACTTGTTAACTGAATCCACTTGGTTCTTGGGGAAGCCCACCTAGACCGACCCTTCTTATGTACATGATGCGGTCCAATGGACCCTTATTGGGACATCATTGTCCTCGTTTCTGCTTGAGTGAACCTGAGGATTCATCCATTGGAGATCCTTCTGCGGTTTTAGGAGCCGAAGTCACCTCGTTGTCTTTGCTATTAATCTAGGTAGAAAGAATTATAAGATTTTGTATACTTGACATCCAACATTAACTTGAACTGCTGAAGTTAAGATTCGTGATCCAGACCATGTTTGCAGGATCATATTTTGGGTCGAGATCCTCTGAAGTCTTTTTAATTTTTATATTCAGAAAAGGATCTGATGGACTGTGAAAGGAGCCTGAACTGCTGGAGTCACTAAACTTCATATTTCCTTCTTTATTGTTACTACCATCAAAAGTCTTCTTAGGGCTTTCCATGCTAGAACTAATAAGACAAAAAATATAATGAATGGCATATTGACTCTACATGAAGTGTTGCATGAAGAAAAAGATGGAAGCATTCTAGGATTTTATAAGGCATTCTAGGGTTTAAGGCGACTGACCAAGGTGATTGACCAAGTTCCATTATAGGGTTTAAGGCAACTGACCAAGGTGATTGACCAAGTTCCATACCTTTATATTCAACCCACCTTTCCTCTTATTTTTAAAAATATTTTCCCATTTTACTAGATGATATTTCTTTTTTCATCTTATCTCCTTGCTATAAAAACCTTCTTCTAAGTATATCCAACTTTTCCACAGTAGTTTTTTGCAAAAGAAACATTGACATATGATAAATTGGAATACTAGAGAGATCGGCATTAATCAAGACAATCCTCCCTGCCATAGACATGTTTGACTTTTTCCAACCAGCCAATCTCTTAGTAACCTTTTCTTCTAATTTATTCCAGTCTTTTACATAGAGCATACGGGCAGATACTGGAACACCTAAGTAACTAATAGGCAAACTACCCACTTTACAACTAAAAATGACAACAATATTTTTGGCTAAATTCTGGTCACCCCCAATGTTGTAAACTTCACTTTTTCAAAGTTTATTTTAAGACCTAATAACTTTTCATACAAAGCTAGAAGTAGTTTCAGATTTCTAGCCCCCATTAAATCATTTGTGATACATACAATTGTATCATCTGCATACTGTAAAACTACCACATCATTATGCACTAGATCATCAGCTAAACCTGAAAACAATTTATTTTCCTGGGCCTTATATATCATCCTAGCAAGACAATCAACAATAATGTTAAACAAAAGAGGTGACAAAGGATTACCTTGTCTACCCCCTGGAAGCTTTTAAAGTAAGGACCAATCTCATTATTGATTCTAACACTTGAGGCCTTACATATATAATTATATATTAGGAGCATAAACCACTAATAATGCTTTTATAAGGAAATCAACCACTGATAATGTTTGGAACAATAAGCAGATAGAGCATAAACTACTGATAATGCTTCTATAAAGAAATCAACCACTGATAATGTTTGGAACAATAAGTAGATAGAGCTAGGGTTTGAGGCCACTAACCAAGGCACTAAACAACCACTGATAATTCTTTGATTAATGAAAATTAGATAGGAACCTAGGGTTTTAGGTGACTAAACAAGGCACCTAGGGTTCAAAAATTTTGATTAAGGAAATATAGGGTGTGACAGTGACGAGGAAATCACTCAACCGACGACGAGGGCGAGGAGGGAGGCGACACGGGGACGGAGAAGGAAAGGAAGCAGCAGCATACCTAGCGGCAAGGTCGAAGCTCAACGGCGACGGCGAGGGCAAAGCTCGGTGTACTTGGAAGGAAGGAAGTGGCGAGGGCAAAGCACGGCGACGATGGTGAAGCTCGGCGATGAAGGCGAAGCTCGACGACAAGAGCGGTGAAGACTTGGCGGCAAACAAAAATTTGGCAGCCTGACGGCGTCTAAGTGATTTTGCCCGGATTAGGTTTTTCCAACGCAAACGAGGGCTATATATAGACGTCTATCTTCACAGGAAGTTATTAAGTATCGACCGCCTGAGAAGATGATTATCCCAAGCAGGTGGTAATAACCACCCGCCTGAGAAGATTATTTATGTCAGGCGGTTGATAAGTAATAACCGCCTGCGATAAGCTTCTTCTCAGGCGGTTATTCAGTACCAACCACTTGAAAAGATCTTTATCTAAGATTAATTAATATTCTTGATTAAATGTGGGGCATTTCAAAAGCCCAAATTCCACTTTCTTGTAATATGATTGAGTACTAAAGGTTACCATTAAATTTCACTTCATAAAGCCTTTGAAATTGGTCAGAACATAAAAAACAAATAACAATTGCTATTTTTCATTTTTCTATCTTGATGAATATAATGATTTTTTCGTTTAGTTTTTCAATGGACCTTCTTAGTCATCATACCAACCTCTATGAATTTTTTCAGATTTTTTTAATTTTTTTGAATCAATGTGTGTTCAAAATTTGACGAATGCCTCATATGTATATGAGCATTTGGTTAGAATGATGGATAATTTGAATTTTGACATGTTGGAATGCGTTAAAAAAATTAACAAAATTCATACATGTATAAATAATACAAATATGTTCATAAAAACTAGTTTTAGTGAAGGATCCTTTTTTTAGGATATTTTAGAAGATACACAAATGTGAATAATATGTGAGGATAAATTAATTTGATATTTACCAAAACATTACAATGTTACATATACAAGTTTTAAAATATTTGGTCCAGGTGGTAGATGTTATTTTTTAAAAATATCGAAGAAAGAATCATCGAATTTGGACTCAATTTGCAGAATCCATACATGTTTGAGTATTTATATTGCAATCAAAATAAAAAAACGAAGAGAAAAGAAAACTGAAGAACGGGCTCGGGCAATTATCCCAGGCGGTTGGTAACTAATAACCGCCTGCGATAAGCTTCTTCTCAGGCGGTTATTCAGTACCAAGCGCCTGAAAAGATCTTTGTGTAAGCTTAGTTAATATTCTTGATTAAATGTTGGGCCTTTCAAAAGCCCAAATTCAGCTTTCTTGTAATATGATTGAGTATTAAGGGTTACCATTAAATTTCACTTCATAAAGCCTTTGGAATTGGTCAGAACATAAAAAACAAATAACAATTGCTATTTGTCATTTTTCTATTTTGATGAATATTATAAATTTTTTATTTAGTTTTTCAATGGACCTTTTTAGCCATCATACCAACCTCTATGATTTTTTTTAGATTTTTAAATTTTTTTAATCAACGTGTGTTCAAAATTTGACTTCCTCATATGTATATGAGCATTTGGTTAGAATGATGGATAATTTTAATTTTGACATGTTGGAATGCTTTAAAAAAATTAACAAAATTCATACATGTATAAATAATACAAATATGTTCATACAAACCAATTTCAGTGAATGATCCCTTTTTTTAGGAGATACACAGATGTGAATAATATGTGAGTATAAATTAATTTGATATTTACCAAAACATTACAATGTTAGCTATACAAGTTTTAAAATATTTGGTCTAGGTGGTAGATGTTAATTTTTAAAAAATATGGAATAAAGAATTATGGAATTTGGACTCAATTTGCAGAATCTATGCATGTTTGAGTATTTATATTGGAATCTAAATAAAAAAGAAGCATGGAAAAAGAAAACTGAAGAACAGGCTCAGGAAATTATCCCAGGCAGTTGGTAAGTAATAACCGCCTGCGATAAGCTTCTTCTCAGGCGGTTATTCAGTACCAACCGCCTCAAAAGATCTTTATGTAAGTTTAATTAATATTCTAGATTAAATGTGGGGCCTTTCAAAAACCCAAATTCCACTTTATTGTAATATGATTACGTATTAAAGGTTATCATTAAATCTCACTTCATAAAGCTTTTGAAATTGGTCAGAACATAAAAAAACAACAATTGCTATTTGTCATTTTTCTATCTTGATGAATATAATGGTTTTTTCATTTAGTTTTTCAACGGACCTTTTCAGTCATCATACCAACCTCTATGAATTTTTCAGAATTTTAAATTTTTTTCAATCAATGTGTGTTCAAAAATTGATGAATGCCTCATATGTATATGAACATTTGGTTAGAATGATGGATAATTTAAATTTAGACATGTTGGAATGTTTTACAAAAATTAACAAAATTCATACATGTATAAATAATACAAACATGTTCATACAAACTAATTTTAGTGAAGGATCCCTTTTTTTAGGAGATACACAAATGTGAATAATATGTCAGTATAAATTAATTTGATATTTACCAAAACATTAAAATGTTAGCTATACAAGTTTTAAAATATTTGGTCTAGGTGGTAGATGTTAATTTTTGAAAATATAGAAGAAACTCAATTTGTAGAATCTATGCATGTTTGAGTATTTATATTGGAATATAAATAAAAAAGAAGCAAGGGAAAAGAAAACTAAAGAACAGGCTCAGACAATTATCCCAGGCGGTTGGTAAGTAATAACCGCCTACGATAAGCTTCTTCTCAGGCGGTTATTCAGTACCAACCGCCTCAAAAGATCTTTATGTAAGTTTAATTAATATTCTTAATTAAATGTGGGGCCTTTCAAAAGCTTAAATTCCACTTTCTTGTAATATGATTGAGTATTAAAGGTTACCATTAAATTTCACTTCATAAAGCCTTTAAAATTGGTCAGAACATAAAAAACAAATAACAATTGCTATTTGTTATTTTTCTATCTTGATGAATATAATGAATTTTTCATTTAGTTTTTCAATGGACCTTTTTAGTCATCATACCAACCTCTATGAATATTTTTAGATTTTTTTAAATTTGTTTGAATCAATGTGTGTTAAAAATTTGACTGATGCCCCATATGTATATGAGCATTTGGTTACAATGACGGATAATTTGAATTTTGACATGTTAGAATACTTTAAAAAATTAACAAAATTCATACATGTATAAATAATACAAACCAATTTCAGTGAAGGATCTCTTTTTTAGGAGATACACAAATGTGAATAATATGTGAGTATAAATTAATTTCATATTTACCAAAACACTACAATGTTAGCTATACAAGTTTTAAAATATTTGGTCCGGTTGGTATATGTTAATTTTTGAAAAATATAGAAGAAATAATCATCAAATTTGGACTCAATTTGCAGAATCTATACATGTTTGAGTATTTATATTGGAATCTAAATAAAAAAGAACCACGGGAAAAGAAAACCGAAGAACAAGCTCAGGCAATTATCCCAGGCGGTTGGTAAGTAATAACTGCCTGCGATAAGCTTCTTCTCAGGCAGTTATTTAGTACCAACCGCTTGTGAAGCAGTTAAAAACAATCTGACAACAACTGTCTAAAATTTATTAATTTTTATCACAGGCGGTTATTTCGTTAAAAACCGCCTGTGAAAACCGAGGCCTATATAAAGACCCCTCGAGCACCACAGAAAACCTAACCCTAGAGATTTTCCATCGACACTGCCAGACTACCAAAAAATTTTCCACCGTGCGCGGGCAGGTACTTCATTCATCAGTTGACCAAGCTTCGAACATAGAAAAGGTTAGAAAAGACTTCTTCTTCACTATTTGTTCTGTTTTCAGTTTCATTTGGTTGAGTTTGCATATGCCCTCAACCCCCTCCCCCACTTGAGATTTGTAGTAGATTTGAAGGATTAAAGGTTGAAAGATGTAGTTGAGTCTCCTCTTGAGCTCACCCATGAATTTTACAGAACAAGAAGTAGATTTGAAGAATTAAAGGTTGAAGATGAATACAAGCACATCACGTGTTCGATGAAATGTTTCAATGAATAAGCCTAACATGATGAACAAACCTACATGATACTGGTAAAATGTTTCAAGGACTAAATGTTTCAATGAAACAAATTTTCTTGGAACCCTTATGAACAGACCTACATGATACCAGTATTCACTCATATGATACAGGCTTGTTATGTCTATGTAAATTCATTTTATATAAGACTTTTGGGGAATATCTGTAGCCAAATTTTGTTAATCTTACAAAAAATCTGTTGTTGAAGCATGTACCGTCGAGCGTGGATGTATAATATGCCAAGACCCGATCATATGTACATTCATAATGTTGCAAATTTTATTGAAGCATCCAAGAGACATGCGAAGTTGCAAAAGATAGATGACATATTATGTCCATGTATCGACTGCGAAAATAAGATTGCTTGGATAGATACTATAGAAATCCAAACTCATTTGGTGAAAAGAGGTTTCAAAAAAATATACACAATATGGACAGAGCATGGTGAGTTAGATACACATGAAGTGGATAAAGATGATGAGAGAGGTTCAAATGACGATAATGTTCATATCCATGATGGTAGTGACAATCAAGATGGTGATGATGATGATGAGTTCGATTGTGAGGAGATGTTGCGTCACATTGAACCATATGTATTGAATTCTATGGGAGCAAGTAAAGGTTTAAGTAAAATGAACACATTGCAGAATGCGGCGATGGAGCTTTTATAAGATGAATCAAATGGTTGTGATAAAGAGTTTACTACATTGCGTGCAGTCCTAGAACTCCTAAAGTTGAAAGCCACACACGGATGGTCCGATTGTAGTTTCTTTGATCTTTTGAATCTTTTGGCAGAAATTCTCCCAAATTTGAATAAACTGCCCAGAAGCACTTATAAAGCGAAAAAATTTCTTTGCCCGATGGCACTAGGTATGACAAAAATATACGATTGTGTGAACCATTGTATTCTGTATCGCAAAGAGCATGAGCTCGCAATTAGATGCCCCATCTGCGGTGTCAGTAGATATAAGAAGGACTGCAATCACCAGTATGTTACCAACATGAAAAAGTCTCAGAAGAATGAGAAGTTTATTATTGGCCCCGAAGATGACAATGATGATACTTCTGGCGATGCAGACGAGAAGAATAAGAGAAAGTTCCTGCCTTGGTGATGTGGTACCTTCCGGTAATTGATTGCTTGAAGCGTTTGTTCTCAAACCCTAGGGAGACTAAACTTATGTGTTGGCATTTTGAGCAACGCAAGAAGAGTGAAAAACATATTTGACACCCTGGTGATGCAACGTAGTGGAAAAATTTTGATATTCAATATCTAGAATTTGCAAAGGAAATCAGAAATGTAAGGTTTGCCTTAGGTATAGACGGAATGAATCCATTTGGTGAAAAAAGAGCATACACAACACATGGCCCGTGGTCTTAATGATGTATAACCTACCGACGTGGTTGTGTCACAAAAGGAAATATATCTTGTTATCTGTTCTTATCCAATGTCTGAAACAACCCGACATTGAAATTAATGTGTTCTTGGAACCTTTAATGGAAGATATGGCAAAATTGTGGAATGAAGGGGTATGTACATGGGATGAGTACAAGCGGGAGTATTTCACGCTAAGAGCAATGATATTCGTTACCGTGCATGATTGTCCTGAACTATTTACATTATCTGGACAAATGAAAGTGAAGAAAGGTTGTGTAAGGTGCATGGATAGAACTGGATTTCTATACCTCACTTCATCCAGAAAGACGGTGTACATGAGACACCAGCGGTTCTTGACAGATACACACAAGTATAGGAAGATGAAAGAACAATTTGATAACAAAATCAAAAAAGATACTGCACCAAAACCTTACAGTGGAAAACTCGTGTTTGAAATGGTCAAGAACATTCATATTGCTTTTGATAAGGGCAAAAAATGTAAAGGAACAAAGAGAATAAAAATTACATCTTCAGGTGATACAACTGACATGGCTTTCAAGAAACAATCAATTTTTTTCAAGTGTCTTCTGTATTGGAAGAATCTACAATTTTGCCATATTATTGATTTGATGCACGTTACAAATAATGTATTTGACAGCATTATTGGGATCTTGCTAGACATGCCGACGAAAACAAAGGACAGATTAAATTCATGTATGGACCTAGTAAATTTTGATATGAGACCAGAGCTTCATCCAGTAGAAAAGGCGAACGGGAAGCATTATTTTCCCCTAGCCAGCTACAACTTGACACTAGAAGAGAAAAAAGACAATTTGTGAATGCTTGCATGGGATCAAAGTGCCCACGAGTTTCTCATCCAATACGCAAACTAGTCTCGCTGAAAGACTTGTCTTTATTTGGCTATAATTCTCACAACTGTCACATGATGATGATAGTGTTCCTTGCCATTGCAATAAAAGTCATCAAACCTGAGCATATAAAATTTTTCATCACACGTTTGTGTTACTTCTTCAATGCAGTATCGCAAAAGGTGATAGCACGTGAAGATTTAAACTATCTGAAAACATACATCGTCGAGACTATGTGCAAGCTTGAGATGTGTTCCCCACCATCCTTTTTTGATATGCAAGTACACCTAATCATACATCTTGTTGACCAGATAAAAGCATTGAGGCCACTATATTTACATCATATGTTTTCGTGGGAGAGATATTTAGGAGTATTAAAAGGTTATGTGCGGAACCGTGCTCACCCAGAGGGTTCAATTATGGAAGGATACACCACTGAAGAAGTGATTGAGGGTTGCACTGATTACATCAAAGATGGAAAACTGATAGGTGTGCCTATACCAGTAGATGAGGGTAGACTACATGGGAGAGGCAAAGTGGGTAAGACAACTTCTATCGTTAAATATTACAAGAATATACACCGTGCACATTTTGGTGTACTACAACAACTCACAATAGCTGAGTCGTACATCGAGGAACACCACATTGAGCTTCACCAAAAAAACCAAGACCGCACAGAGGACTGGATCATAAAAGAGCACAGAAGATGTTTCACTGAATGGTTAATGGAAAAAAATATACCATACGAAAACTCTATAGAAGAGGCAATAATGAAGAAGTTAGCTTCTGGCCCATCTGCTTTGGTTACATCATGGCAAACATATGACTCAATGGTTACACATTCTACACTAAAGAAAAAGACGGTAAGAGTGTTGCAAAAAATAGTGGTGTTCGTATTGAGGCTTATGATTCACAAGGGCAGAAGACCACATACTTCGGGTTCATAGAGGAAATATGGGAACTCGATTATGGCGAAAGAATGGTAATGCCCGTATTTAAGTGCCAATGGGTCAAACATCCTGATGGTGTGAAAGTGGACAATTACGGGCTAACACTGGTAGACTTGAACAAAGTGGGTTATAAAGATGACCTTTGGGTTCTCGCCGATCGTGTTGCATAAGTTTTTTATGTACAAGAACAAAAAATTGAGAAGATGCACGTAGTTGTTTCTGGAAAGCAAAATATTGTTGGGATTGAGAATGTGGGAGATAATGAAGAGGAATATAATCAGTATGAAGAGATGTACCTTTTCATAGATCCAGAAAACATCAAGCGCGTAGAGAGAAGCATTAAAAAGGATTTGAAACCCTATATGCGAGAAGATGTCACTGCTGGAAAAAATGTATGATATATATTATATATATTTGTATCCTCTGAAATCAACTTAGAACAATGCTCCATTTCAGCTTTAGATAGCATGTTTCGAACATTATTAAATGCAGCTTCTGTAGAGAAGACTAATTTGGACAAGTGATCCTTTTGGGCTTGTTGACTATATATTTATCACCTTCACCTGTTTCATAAGTTATCAAATTGTATGTGTATATAAATTTCTTCTGACCTATGATGATCAGGCTTGCCTTTCAACAGCTTGGTTTCAAACAACATCTAGAAGCACAACTCTTGAAGCTCCTGTCAAGCTAATCCCTTCACAGCAAGCTCTTGTAGATGCAAGTAACACCCAGGACTCATCATTTTGATTGTTAAAAGCTTCAATTGAAGTCTGATGATACTTCCCATCCATTTGAGGGCTTGTTTGGATAGAGTGGACCCACTTCAATATAAGTAGATTGAGGTGGATTGAGGAGAAAACTAGTTCATTCTTCACTCCAATCCACTTCAATCCAATTAGATTGAGTACACCCAAACAAGACCTGAAAGATTTCTTTCTCTTCTCTCCATTTTAAAAACTTATGAAGATGCTACTTTATCAGTTCTAATGTTTGAATATATTGACTACAAATCAGTACTATCTCTCTTAGTGCTTCACACAAGCGACGAAGCGAACAACTTCAATCACAAATCTTGTTTTTACCCTTTTAATAGGAATTTGACCTTAATCTTTCAAGCATAGATTTACCAATAAGTGAAGCTTCCTCATTAGACATGTTATGACAGTTACAAGTGAAGGGTGTGTTGAAGCTAATGAAATCTCAACAGGACTAAAGACAAAAAGATGCTGCATATGAGTGAAAATGTCCAGGTTAGACAACATGAAGCTATGATGGCAGCCTTCAACAACATGAAAAGTGATGCCAAGGTTATGCTTGCATCAACCAAGGCATGTTGTGAGGGCATACCAATTGTTGCAGCATCACGGTTATGCTTGCCCCAATAAGTGTTATACCCTCACAACATGCCTTGGTTGATGCAAGCATAACCTTAACATCACTTTTCATGTTGTTGAAGGTTGCCATCATAGCTTCATGCTGTCTAACCTTGACATTGCCACTCATATGCAGGATCTCTTTATCTTCAGTCCAATTCAGATTTCGTTAGCTTCGGCACATTCTTCGCTTATAACTGCCATGCACATGTGTGATAAGGAAGCTTCACTTATTGATAAACCTATGCTTGAAAGATTAAGGTCAAATCCCTATGAAAGGGTAAAAACAAGATTTGTGATTGAAGTTGTTCGCTTTGTCACTTGTGTGAAGCACTAAGTGAGTAGGTACTGATTTTAGTCAATATATTTGGGCATTAAAACTGAGAAAGGAGCATCTTCCTAAGTTTTCAAACGGACAGGAGGGAAAGAAATCCTTCAAATAGATGGGAAAATCCTTCCAAGGATCGTCAGGCTTCAATTGAGGCTTTCAACAATCCAAATGATGAGCCACAAGAGTTACTTGCATCTACAAGAGCTTGCTGTGCAGGGATTAGCTTGACAGGAGCTTATCAGCATCATAGGCGGTTCTTAACTAACATGCATCCTGTGGAAACAATGACTTTCCTCAGGCGGTTCTTTAACAAAAACCGCTTGTGATGATTGAACCAGTACATACGGTTCTTAAACAATGACCGTCCGTGAAAATCATGTATTTACCCAGGCGGTGGTTAATTAAGAACTGCCTGTGAAGTTTGCTATAGTACAGGATGTTCTTAATTAATAGCCGCCTGAAAAAATCATGTGTTTACACACGCGGTTGTTTTTAAAAATCCGCCTGTGGTGTTCTTTTATCACAGTCGGTTATTGTATCATTCGTCAACACAGTCGCATTTTTTTACGGACCGCATGTGTTTGAAAAATCGAGGCACTTGTGAAAATACTTTTTGTAGTAGTGTCAAGTATTTTTCTGTCAATTTCTTTGCTGCTGCAACCTATAATGTCACCGATTCTGCCATGCATATAAACATGTGAATTTTTGTAAGTATCTTGGACATGAAAATTAAACTAATAGAAGGTTTTGCTTAACGGAGTTGATGTAAGCAGGAGCATCTAGGAAGGATAGGCCCTGTTTGGGTACAAAATATTTTTAGTTAGAATCTTAAAAGAATGCCACCATTTAGAAAAATAAATTGATTTTAGAAAACAAGGAGGTATTTGGATACAACGAATCTTTTAAATTTAGAAAACATGGTAGTGCTAGAAGTGCAACCATTGTGGTGTTTTAAAAACTCCACCAAAGCTATTTTTTCTTTCTAAATCATGGTTTTGCTTGACACGGGTTTTTAAAACAAAGGTTTTGTGATACTTTGGCTTGTCAAACAAAATAATAGGACCTATGGCCTGGGAAGAGGGGATAGAACAAGACTCAAGTTATTGTAGGTGACCCTAGAACTGGCGTAATGGATTGGATCCATCATGTGGAACCAATATTTTAAAAAATATTCTAGGGGATTGCTTAAGCGCAACCTAGATATTGAGTGTCACCCGACCACATTGCTTTTGCCTAGACGTTGGTGTTAAGCGATCAGGTCATGTTTTTCTATTTCTTACACTCCAGTCCATTTTTCCACTTAATTAATCTTCAACTTTCCACCGCTTTCTTTGGACATATAGAAGGAACATATAAACCTAGCTTTTTCTCATATCCTACCAGTGGCGGCTGTTCCCGCATGCAGGGGAGATCTCATCACCACCCCCTCCTCGATTCCTGTTGCTCTGTCCCTGATCTTGCTACTCCCTTCCGATTTTGGTTGCTCCGTCTCCGATCTGATCACTCCCTCCCCATTTCCGGCTGCTTCATCCCCGATCTCAGCCGTGACCTTGTAGATCGAGCTCACTGGACGTGGTCTGCTGCTGTTCCCCAGTTGGCCACTGTTGCTGAGTTCTTGCTGTGAGTTGGATCCGACCTCTTGTTGTGAGTTGTTTTTATTTTGAGGCATTTCAGGCGTTTTTATTTCTGTTGTCTCCACAGAGTTGCTGTTGGCAATGCTCGGTAGTGCCCTGCCATAGTGGTTGCACGGAATAGCGCCAAAATACTCCATCAGATCCATAGTAGTAGTTTGATTCACACTGAGTACATAACACCTAGTAGTTTAGACCAACCGCAAAGGCATGCAGTATACAGTGCAGGCCTGGAAGTATCCAGTCCCATCCTAAAAACGCAACGCACAGGTGTGCAGGACGAGCACTGTCAAACGGGTGCATTCTACAAGCATAAGCCTGCTTGCTCACATGAAGTCGGTGTGATACGAGTGTGACCGTTGCCCCCCATGCGTGCACGACGAAGGAGGAAAGGTGGTGGTGCCGTAGCAGGACGTGCATTGGTCTTTGGTTTGGCTAGATAGAGCTTGGTGGAGAAGAAGGGGGCAGCAGCGCGGCAGGGTGGGGTCAGCGGGGACGGTGAGGTGCTTGGTTGACCATGGCGCTATTCAAAGATGGGGAAATTTTGTATCTAAGCTTCAGTGGTTGCGGATCCACACCAGGAAGGAATCAAATGGATGATCAAGAACAATATGAAGATACTAAGGCCAGGGGTGACAGGGGTGACGGACGACGGGGTCAGTGGTCGAAGCTGGGGGCGGATGCGGAGGCCGGTGGCAGGGTGGTGGGGATTCAAGAACAGGAGTGGAAGAGGAGGGCAGCCAGGGATGCGAGGATGCAAGTGGACGAAGAAACAGAAAAGTTTGGTAAGAAAAGGTAAATAGGGGGGAAAGAAAATTAAAAGAGAGAAAAAAGAAACAATAGAAAAGAAAGAAAACTAAAGCAAAGGAAAGAAAATAAAGAGGAATTGAAAACAAAAAATAGAAGGAAATAAGAGAGGAAAAGAAAATAAAATAGAAAGCAAAGAAGAGATAAAAAGGAAAGAAAATAATAGATAAAAAAGAAAGAAAATAAAAGGAAAAGATGATAGGGAAAAGTAAATAAAAAGACGGAAGGAAATTTTAAATGATGGGTGATAATTGATATAGAGTACGTTTAGGGACTACGTAAGAAAGGCTCATCCGAGACGTGCCCTAACGAAGAAGGAAGACAAACAAACTGTGCGTCTCCGTCGTCGCGTCTCGTATTACAATCTCATCAAAGACGTTTTTATGACGCGTCGCCGTTAATCCTAAGTGCGAGACATGCTTAAAAGAAGCACGTCTCCTTTCTTTTTGTCATAACATATGGTCTTTACGAGGTCATTGGAGATGCGGTGGCGCGCGTCGCCAATCAGCATACATACGTGACAAGCCCTAACAAAGCACATCGCAAATATATTGTCTGATCCGAGACATTCGATATTGTAGCGCATCGCAGATTTGTTTACTGATCTGAGATGGGCTTTATATAAGCTTGTCTCCTTTATGTAGGGTATCTGAGACGCTCTCTGCTACAGCTCGTCACAGATTGTTTACAGGCAGGGTCTCCTATTAGGTGCCCCCACCCCTCATTATCCTGATTGCCGGCTGCTTCTTGGAGCTAGCCATGATTTGGCAGCCGTATTACCAGTGTCAACAACATAGTGTTCATACTGTTCATGAACATATGTATAACTAAAAAGATCACACGTTAAATTATATTGACCAATCAAATATTAACAAAGTGTCAATTACTGTTTATCAAGTATACTAATTACACAACAAAGACTGTTCATCCTGATTACAATGTAACTAATTACACACATCATAACTGTCATCATCTAATCCTATATACCATAATGAAAATTCTCCCAATCGATGACTTCATTAATGATGAGCCTTCATAGCCTCTAATGCTCTGACTGAGACATCCTCAAATTCCAAAAAATCACTGAAATCATATAAAATATTATCAAATTGCAGTCACATTCGCTTAAACAGTCACATAACATAGCAAATATCTGTTAGTGAATGGAGAACCGAGCTTACTTGTAGCACAAGCAGTTGGTGAGCATCTGCAAAGCATCAGCAGAGAAATTGTTCTCATGGTAAATGACATGGTAGTGAGCTGGTGTACTTGTCCCCTGAAAAAACAAACAATTTACATTTCGCTGATGCACTTATAGCCTGATATAAAAACTCGTGAGAGAAACACCAATTATCGCATAGGTACCTTGATTCCAGCATGGCTGCTGTCGGTACCCTGCGTACCGGGTACCCTTTAGTGCTGCGAAGAGTACAAGAGAATTCTACCTGTCAGAGTTGATGGTCTTCTCGGGCCCCACATGTCACATTGCGCTGGGACCGCTCCCCCTGTATGGGTAGCTCCTGGGTCAACATGTGTAAAGGAAAGCCAGAGCTAAGCTCCCAACAAAGGAAAGATCTGATGCCGACACGTGTACAACAGCCTCGGACCTAACCCCCAACAGGGAGGAGCTCCAGTGCCGATACGTGTACAACAGCCCCAGACCTAACCTCCCGTAAGAAAAAGCTCTGGAGCTTCCACGTGTGAAGCCTCCAGACCTTCATCGACATATACACTGGCAGATCTCCTTCAGTACGAACAATCAAGCATAATTAAAGCGGCAGTTACAAGATGTAATTGCATGTCGTTAATGTTGTATTAACGACACATGATCAGAGCACTATTAATATGGGTAACACAGCCATTAAGGCACGCTATCACACTATTAATCATGCTTAATACTCTTTAGACAGTGTATTAGGCCATTAAATGCGCCAGGGCCACATGTTGGGCTAGGCAGGCTTTGTAACGGTCAGTCCTTAGAACTATAAAAGGGTTGTGCCGCACATACCTAGGGCGGGACATCTCCTCTAAGCTGACTCGCATACTTGCGAACAAACACACACAATACAACAACAAAAACCTCGTGGAGTAGGGTGTTACGCTAAGGCGGCCCGAACCACGTAAATCTCTGGTGTCACCATCTAGATCTTGATCTCTGCGTACCCCAACCATAAAAGAACCTCCGCGGGCTGCTTCTTAGCAGGTTCGGGGAAGTGTCGTATCAAACACTTTGACATTTGGCACGCCAGGTAGGGGGCAGGGCGTCCCGAGATCACAAGATGGCGAATTTAGCTGCTGGATCCTCCAATGGCAACCACGTTGGACAACCTGCCGGAGGCAATCCCTACAACGTTCATCAACCAGCAGGTGCCATTGTTCCAGCAGGCGCTATAGCACCACAACCACCATATGTTCCAGCAAACAATGATGGTCAACAAGATGGGGCATCTGCGTCGATCACCACATCAACAAACAACAACCCTGAGCACGCGCTCATTGCTGCGCGAGCTCTCCTACAACACCCACCGCCTCCAGGTGAATCGGGGGTGCTATGGAGCAGTGGAGAGCTGATGTTGACCATGTGGTCGCAGCTGCGGCTGCAGGCATCAACACTCAAGGTCCTACCCCTTCGGGGCGAGCACCATCACAACGACGGACCTTATCCTGCCAACTTGGTCCACAAGTCTCGCAACAAAGGAGACGTGCTGCCTCCCGGCAGGTGACTTCGCTGCCTCCTGGGGCACGACGCACCCATACCATCACCAGGATTCTAACTCATGATTTGCAGTCAGAACTGGATCGCCGTTATCGGCAGTAGGACGGTCGTGTCCATATCGAGCATGCTCGTGAGAGGCGAGAGGCTCGGGACAAACCTACTCCTCAAGGAGTAGGAGGAGGATACTCTACCCTAGCCATGCATTTGCGCATGGTCAAATGGCCATAGAAGTTCCGGCCTCACTTACCGGAAAAATTTGACAGAACTGTCAACCCTGCCGAATTCCTTCAAATCTACTCCACTGCCATACTGGCAGTGGGGGGTGGCGAGGCTATGATGGCCAATTACTTCCCGGTGGCTTTAACTGGGACTGCAAGGTCTTGGTTCATGAGTATTCCACCCAACTCCATTAATAGTTGGGCAAAGTTATGCCAACAGTTCACTGCCAACTTCAGGAGTTCTTACACCCGGTGTTGACGGCTTTTATATACCAATTTCAGCCGTCAATATAACTCAATTATGTGAAGGATTGATCATTTCTTGCACACATCACCTTTCTACTTGACATATTTCCACTTATACTTGGAGGAATATGTGTATGCAGATATTTATACAGGAATTGAGGAAAAGTATGGGGAGCAATCCAATAAAATATCATCCCAGCCAATCAGGCAATGACATGTGGCACCACATAGATCAAATGGCCCACAAACAGAAGTATCCGAGGCCATCCAACGGTGTAGCACCAATATCAGTCAATGGGACCCACCTGGCAGCCACCTAGAGGAAGTACATGCCATTTGGAGCCATGACCAGGTCGGCCAAACCAGGGGGTCGGCCGACCCGCTCCTGGCGCCAAACGCAGTCAACTTCCACATGTTGGCTCCTCTCGGCTCGCTGGAGTCAATGACGACTCATTCGCGCGCTTTTGGTGGCGGGAACCGACCTCAACACTAGTATAAATAGGACCCCATACCCCTCACTTCAACACACACTACTTGGGCATCATTCTATTGTATACACTATCTTCCATAGTCCTTAGAGGAGTTAGGATGTAGAGAGGAGAGCCTCTAGTCCCATGTACAAATTGGGAAAGGAGTAGAAGGAGTATCTCTTCCCAATTACACATTGGGAAAGGTATGTCTCATGTATTCCTTCTTGTATTTGTGACTTTGTGCTCAATAAAGATATTATCTTTAGTCTTCTTTTATACGTATACTTGGACAATGCGTTTCTTGATTAATTGTTGAGTCCATGTAAGTGGAAGGTATAGTCTTTATGATTGTACTCTCATGATCACATCTTATGGTCATAAACACTATGGACCCCCACTATAGTCTATGTAGTTACGATATGATTATGTTAATATGAATAACTATGCTATGCAATCAACATTGGTTCAACAATGATTTAGCTCATTGCTTTAGGATGGCTTGTGCTGCAGCTCTTAAGGTATTTGCTTAGTATGCTAGCATGGTGCTAGGGTATTTAGGTAGCATTGGATGTCTCGTAGACCCACAGATTGAAGAGGTAGGCAGTAGGTGGTGACAACCCTATCCGTCCTTTGTAATTCTCCACGTTCAGCTATGCCGCAAGATCTTGGCGGGAGTCGCCATAGTATTGCTAGGGGTAAGCCCGTGCCCGATGTGTTGAATAGTATTGCATAGGAATTCATCTTTTACATGACCATTAGTATCTACCTTAGGCTATGTATATGTATTAGGAGCATTGTAGGAGCAAGTCTCTAACTCTTAATCCAATCTCCCTCTAGGACCCATTTACCCTTTAGAATAGATTGCCTAGGTGTGTGTCACACTACCCCTATTATCAACTTACCCCCTGTCCGGATAATTGATTAGTATCCCATAGCTTGACCATAAGAGTAGTATATACTTTACTCCATTGCCTTCCTTTGGGATAAATACGATACCCTTGGGAATACTCATGGGTGAAATGCTACAACGATATCTTCCGTGCGCTTGCGGATCTCATCTCTTTACCGGAGATGATCTGTGGTGTTAAGAAATACCAACAAGCATTTCCGGCACTGTTGCTGGGGATGATTTGTTAGTATATCTTAGGAGCCGTCAACACCTGGCCTGGCATTGAATTGGATTTGTTTGCTGTAAAGCAGACATCAGGGGAATCGCTGCGATCCTTCATCTAGCGGTTTTCTTAGGTACGAAATACTATTCCTTCAATCTCGAGCTCTTATGTTATTGTTGCATTCAGACAGGGTGTTCGAGATAAGAAGATGCGGGAGAAATTGGCAACCAAAGAAGTCACCAGTGTCACGGAACTCTTCAGCTTGGCAGACAAATGTGCTAAAGCTGCGGATGGCCGTGAAATGCACTCCAAACCAGCTCCGGAGGTTAACAAAAAATTCTCCAAAGCTGAAGCCACTACCTCCGGCGGTGGCAAGAAGAAAAAGAAGCCCAACGGTAAAAATAAGCTGTCGGCCAGCACACCAGCTACTGCTGCTGCCTTAGCTTCTGCTGGCCGAGAGCCACGCCCCGAGAAACGACCTCGTCTTTCATCAGAAGACGGCAACAGTTCTAAAGCATGGTGTCCGATTCACAAGAAGAAATGACACAACTTGGAAGAGTGTCGGGAGGTCTAGAACCTTGTCGAGCGCTATAACCAGCGTCGGGAAGAAGCTCCTTTCCGTCAAAGGGAAGGAAAACAAAAAGTCAATGACGCTCCGGCTGAATAGGAGCTAGGTTTCCAGGACCCCAAAAAGGTACCAAAAGCTATCTACAACACTGTCGACTACGATTCCTACATTTCTGACAACAAGCGTCGGAAGACCCTGAACACCATTTATGGTGGTTCTTGGGACACCACCTCTCACCGCATCCTTAAGACAATGCAGCAGGACATGGTCGTGGCAGCTCCCACTGCTATGGAGGAGCCACATCGGAAGTGGATGGATACTCCCATCATTTTTGATGCTTCGGACTGCCCTCAAAACATGATCGGGGCCGGCCAACTCCCGTTGATGGTGTCACCCACCATTAACAATATACAAATCCATCATGTAATGGTGGACGGAGGTTCTGGGCTAAACCTCATAAGCTTCGAAGCTTTCGTTAAGCATCAGCCCTGGCCTTCGGACCTTCGCCCATCCTGGCCTTTCTCTGGAGTAGGTCCGGGAACCATTACTCCTCTTGGTTCCATCACACTCCCAGTGACCTTCGGGACCCGGGAGAACTACAGAACTGAGAAATTGGTCTTCAATGTTGCGTAGATCAGTCTGCTGTTCAATGCCATTCTGGGCAGGCCAGCTTTATACAAGTTCATGGCCGTAGCTCATTATGGCTACTTGGTGTTGAAGATGCCAACACCTACGGGTGTTCTCAGGATCCGCGGAGATCGCACTACAGGAGTTACTACTATAGAAGAACTCTATGTGCTTACCACAACGCAAGAGCAAGCATCGGGAAAGGAGCCAACTCTGAATCCTTCGAGCATTCGTCATAAAGGCTCTACCTTTGCACCCCATGTGCATCCAAGCGGCAACGCTGACATTCCCGTCAAGGTCGTCCAAATCGGTTCCGATCCTGCTCAGACTACCTGTATATCGGGAGGTTTGAACAACAAATAGGAACTCACGCTCATCACTTTCCTCCAGGCTAATGTCGATGTGTTTGCCTAGCAACCGTCGGATCCCTAAGGAGGTGATTGAGCACAATCTGAAGATTTACCCAGATGCACGGCCAATACACAAGAAACTCCAAAAGCAATCAATCGAGCGACAAAAGTTCATCCGACAAGAAATCAAGAAGTTGCTCGAAGCTGGATTCATCCGGGAAGTCTTCCATCAAAAATGGCTGGCAAACCCAGTTGTTGTACCCAAGGCCGGTGGGAAGCTTTAGATGTGTATTGACTACACCACCTTAAATAAGGCATGTCCAAAGGATCCATTTCCACTACCTAGAATAGATAGGATAGTGGACTCCACCTCCGGGTGTGAGCTATTGTGTTTCTTAGATGCATATTCTCTATATCATCAAATCCAAATGTCTAAGGAAGATGAAGAGCATACTTCCTTCATAACAGTAGATGGATAGTATTGTTATACTGCCATGCCATTAGGTCTTAAAAACGCTGCTTCAACATTTGTGCGAGCTATGTACAAAACATTTGGAGAGCTAATTAGAGACTTGGTGGAGGTGTATCTTGATGACATCGTTGTGAAGATCAAAAACAAGGAGTCACTCCTTGACAATTTGCAAGCCGTCTTCAACAAGCTGCGCACCACGCGCACCAAGCTGAACCCGGACAAGTGTGTCTTCGGGGTTAGCTCCGGGAAGCTTTTGGGGTTCTTGGTGACTCACTGAGGAATTGAAGCAAACCCGGCGAAGATCAAGGCCATAGAAGATATGCGGCCCCCAGCTCGCATAAAAGATGTCCAGAAGCTAACTGGATGCCTAGCTGTGCTCAGCCGATTTATCTCAAGGATGGCAGAATGGGCGCTGCCCTTCTTCAAACTCTTGAGGAAGACCGGACCATTTCATTGGTCTGAAGAAGCAGAAAAGGCATTTCGAGAGATGAAGCAGCTCCTCACCACACTACCGATATTGGTAGCTCCTAATCCTGGTGAGCCTTTACTGCTTTACCTTTTGGTAACCACCGAAGTTGTCAGTATGGTCCTGGTCGCGGAAAGACCAAAGCTACAACCAATCCAAGAGTCCAGACCCCTCTGAGAGGGTCCAAAATCACCTGAAGACGTGACTGGGTCTCAGCTCCCAGACACGAAACCTCAAAACGAAGTGCTAGGGTATCAACCTCACTCATGTGAGGAGGTTCACCTGCCTAACCAAGATGATCTGGATCCTCCTAGTGAGGTTCGGGTTGAACAAGAAGGAGTTTTGGACCCCTCCGGGAGGGTCCAAGAAGCACAGCCTGAAGGTCCGGAACCTTCCAACAGGGTCTGAGTCGGTGGAGAGGAAGCTTTGGGTCCTTTTGAAAGGGTTCGGGCCATCCAACGCCCTGTGTACTTCATCAGTGAAGTACTCCACGACGCCAAGACAAGATATATTGAGGTGCATAATCTGCTTTACGCAGTTCTTACTGCCTCAAGGAAGCTTCGTCACTATTTCCAAGCCCACAAAATATCAGTGGTAACTTATTTTCCACTGTGTGCTATTTTGCATAACCCTATTTCTACTGGGAACATTGCAAAGTGGGCAGCAGAACTGGCCGAATTTGATCTAGAATTCATGTCAAGACAAGCAATCAAAAGTCAAGCCTTGGCTGACTTCATGGCAGAGTGGACCCCCTCTCCATCAAACCCTAGGGGCCACAGTGAACAAAAATCAGAACCCAAAGTTCCGGTATTCACCAAGCCTCACTGGACCCTTTACTTTGATGGCTCCGTGCAAAAGGAGGGGGCCGGAGCTGGAATCCTTCTCTTGGCTCCGACTTGGGAGAAAGTCAAGTACATGGTACACCTTGATTTCAAGGCAACCAACAACATGGCGGAGTATGAAGTCCTCATCTATGGACTCAAGGTGGCACTATCTTATGGTGTCAAACAGCTGTTGGTAAAGGGAGATTCACAAATCATCAAACAAGTGAAAGGTGAAAGTTCCTGCAACAATCCTCAATTAGCTGCTTATCTCTTTGAAGTCCAGAGGCTTCACAAGGACATCGAAGTCCTAGATCTCCATCATGTTCAACGTCTACATAACGTTGAAGCTGACGAACTCTCGACGAAAGCCTCAACCGGAGCTCCGGCTTCCGACGAAATCTTCGTCCGGAGGTTGTCAAAACCAACAGCTCAGCCTGCCGAACTGAGCGAAGGAGGCGAGCCCAGCACCTCGAAGCTGGCGGTCCCGGTGGCCCTGCTACCATGGCGTCGACCAAGGGTCGTAGGTGCTGTCGGAAGCTCCGAGCAACCCAGCACGCAAGACTCAGAATCTCAAGTAAGCTCCGATGCATGGATCTCAGACATCCGGAGTTACTTGAAAGACGATATCCTTCCTGAAGACAGTGTATCCGCTGACCGGATTGTCAGATTGGCTAAAACATACATGTTGGTAGAAGGGGATCTCTACCAACGCGGTGCCAATGACATCCTAACGTGGTGCATTGCAAGGGAAGAAGGCCGCGAGCTCCTCGCGAAATCCATGGAGGCGAGTGCGGGAACCATGCTTCTTTCCGCACGCTAGTCAGAAGAGCCTTCCGACATGGCTTTTACTGGCCTACAACACTTCAGGATGCGGTTGAGCTAGTGAAAAAATGTGAAGTGTGCCAGTTCCACGCAAAACAAATTCACACACCGGCTCAATCATTGCAAATGATACCTCCCACATGGACATTCGCTTTGTGGGGCATGAAAATTTTGGGACCATTCCCAAAAGTTGTCGAAGGTTACAGGTTCCTGTATGTCGCCATCGACAAGTTCACTAAGTGGTTAGAAGCAACTCCAGTTGTGACAATCAACAAGCAATCTGCAATCAAGTTCTTGAAGTCCATTATATGCAGATTTGGAGTCCCCAACAAAGTCATAACTGACAACGGAACTCAATTTACAAGTGCTGCATTTCAAGAATATTGCAAAGACCTCGTCATTCAACTAAGCTACGCTTCAGTAGCTCATCCAACAAGCAATGGCCAAGCCGAGAGAGCAAATGCAAAAATCTTAAATAGACTCAAGACGCACACATATGAGCGCTTGAAAAAGCACGGAGCTAACTAGATTGAGGAGCTTCCATCCACATTACGGGCGAACAGGACAACTCCAAACTGGTCAACCGGGGAAACTCCATTCTTCCAGATGTACGGAGCTAAAGCAGTCCTACCTACGGAAATCACCTTGGGGTCCCTCCGGGTCCAGACCTTCGACGAAGCCACGCAGGACCAGCTCCGGCGTGAAGACCTTGACGTCGTCGATGAGGGATGGTGCCAAGCAGCTGTTCGGAATGCACGTTATCGCCAAGCGCTCCGGCGCTATCATCAAAGGCATGTGCGCAACCAAAAACTCAAGGAAGGCGATCTGGTGCTTCGGAAGATACTAACTCGGGAAGGAATGAACAAACTTTCCCCCAGATGGGAAGGTCCATTCCTAGTAATCAAGGTATCCCAACCCAGATGCATTCGCTTGGCAACTGAGGATGGGACTCCACTTCCTAATCCTTGGAACATCGAGCACCTCCATAAGTTTTATGCTTACACTCACGAAGGTGAGTCTGTAATTACACATGATGTATGTTATAGAGTCGGTAAACAGACAGGGGTAGGTCCTCCGGGAGAACATCCGGACCCCTCCGGGAGGGTGTGGGAAGTTCAAGTACACTTCATACTGTCACTGAACTAAAAGTGTAACTACCTACCCTAGGTTACTACAAGATATATAGCGCACTTAGCCTGGTCCCACACCCTAAGTGTGTCCTTGTCTTGATGAGATCATGCACATTATTATTGCACCTACAAACATGACACAATATTTATTTGTTTGGGATCCTGGCTCAAGTGAATGTGCACTCTTATTTGATGGACAAGATCAAGATGGCGCACTATGTCGTCCACCACCTTGGCCTCCTCCATTCATGCATACAAGAAGATTTGATGGCGTTGCACATTTGGACCAACACATGAGAGGAGACGAACTTGAGTCGAGGACGACTCCAATTCAAGGAGGGGAGGATGATGAGGACATCACTTATATGGATACAAACAACACTCTACTGAATATACAAGATGCAATCAATAGAGTTCATACACAACAATTAATTTCAGAGGTGAACTCGTTCTTATATATTTCCTTATATGTTTTTGAGCATAGATTCCTACTTAATGATTTATTTGTGATTAGGATCCATGGAGAGGTTCAAGGAGTACTTGGAGGGAGTATTAGGGACGTGGAAGACCAGAGAATTCGTTCAAAGAAGATGGAAACCGAACCAAACTCCAAATCGTATCCAACTCGGAGTCCAGGAGCAGTACGCACTAAAACGGACGCCCAGGACGCATACGAACTCCGTTTTGGACTTTCTACATATGCACGGAAAGGGGAGAGGATAGCCTTTCCAATAGCACCGGTCCCATGTAAAAATTCCTTCGGAGTCGACGGGAATCGTCGAAACAAAATCAAGTACAGAATCTGTCAGGGTGCTGCGCCACCGTATTGGGCCATTGGGCCTTGTATCAAGTCTAAGTCCATTATTTTCGTGTCTTAGGGTTAGGTCACGACCCTAACACCCCCTTGGACGTCCTCCCACCTATATATACTCCATGGTAGCCGCCATAGACAATTGGGTTTTGCTTAGATCAATAATATCGCCGTTTTTCGGTTTGTGAAACCCCAATTCAGAAATTTCAGATTGCTTCTTCTACGTTCTTGCTTGTGTTCTCGGTTGTACTTGCAGGGATTAGCCTTCTTGGCGAGGTCAATCGTGTGAAGCACGGTTGATAACCAACGGAGCGGTGGTGTAGTGATTGCAGGGGCTGTTCGTGTTCTACTCGAGAGCCTCGGATCATCAACGTCGAGATCTCCATCAATCGACTTACCCATTACCTTTCGGAAGATCGGGATCATCTTCTCCGATCAATTGGTATCAGATTTCCAGGTTTCCCGTTAGGTAATTCATCTATCCATTACATTAGTTTTGTTTTTCATACCTAGAGTCCACAAAAAAGCCACAAAAAAACTTGCAGTTTAGTAGATCTGTTCATTACTTTGGCCAAACCATATTGAGCCTTTGCAACTTTGTTATTCAGTTTGGTTTTGTTGAGTTTGTGTCCGTGGTTGAGTCATATTGCTGGTTTAGAAGTGTTTTTAGTCTTAGTTTGAGTTTTGCATTGTGTTGATTCATCTTTTTGAATCATGTCATCACGTCCAGATTAGATTCATCTCTGTCCAGTTCAGTATTTTCATCATATCTAGCTCATACGAACTCGGCTTTTCGTGTTCTTATACTTTCTGGAAATCTTAAGAAGTTCTCTATAACTTTCTTATTCATCATTGTCCCAGAAAATATAGTTATCGATGTCGAAATTGCATTAGATCCGAATCTGGTATTGACCTAAAAATTCTGAACAGTCTGTATTTCGGGGGCAGTATCTCCTATTGTTCTTTTCCAAAATAGGTCTTCCATATATTGGAATTAAAGAGGAGATATATATCTACAATCTTGATGTTCTAAGTTTTCCAATTTAGAGCCTATAAGTGTGCCTATTTGTCCCTGAAAGATTGAGCAGAAAATCTGCGACAGACACACGAGATATCTTGGATTGATTTTCATTGTGTTCTTCCCTTGCAGCACATTCTGAAAAAAAAGGAAGAAAAAAGAAAAAGTCAAGTGCAAAACAATAAACAAAAGCCGCACACAAAAGAGAAAAAAACAACAGAAGTGCTTGCATTCTTTGTGTCATCTAGTTTTGTCTCATGTCTTGCTAGCTTGAACTACTAGGAACACATTTAGGCCAGCAACTTTGACAAATACTTTGGACACTTATTCAACTTTACTATCTGATTTCATTGTTGCTAATCCTTGCTACAAATAAAGTGCCATCCAAGCTACACCTTACTCTTGAGCAGAATCGATACACCTTTGCAATCATCCCACGCTTCATTGGTTTCTTCATATCGGCCACCGTTTGCCACCTGCAGTGTAGGTAAGAACACTTGTAAGAGCGTGGTGAGATGCTTGAGAGTGTGTGATTCCACTTCCACTTTTCCATTATCCTTTGTAGTTGATAGGGATAACATATTTTTTGTGTTGTCTTCTGTTTGCTACTAACAATGTCAGGTAAAAGCAAGAATCATGCATTATATGCTGAGATGATGGACATGATGAAGACGGCGATAGAGTTGCTCACTAAAAATCAAACATCAACCAAGGATTCACATGACATTCAGACCACCTTTACAACACCTTCCACAAGAAGTAATTACATTCTCCCATCTCTTCCTTCTTATGATGGTTTTGGTTACGATGAATATATTGCTTGGGAAATAGAGTTGGATAAAATTTTTGGACAATGTCATATGTGTGAGAAAAGAAAGATTAGAAATGTTGCAAGTGCATTAGTAGGTTGTGCATTGACTTGGTGGAACAACTTAAGTGATTTAGAAAGACCTCGAACATGGAAAGATATGAAAATTCTTATGCGAGAAACTTTTGCTAATGTATCTAATTGTAAAGATGAAATACATGAACTTGAGAAGAATTTTCTTGTTGTACCTCCTCCTTTGCCTAACCTTTTGCAGGAACATGAACAAATAAATGGAGATGCAAATGAGAGTGAGGTGTTGAACAACTCTTCTGAATTTTTTGATGAATCAACTCATAATGCATTTGAATTTCTTGCTGAAAATGAGAGTAGTGTTAATGGACAATGCTCTACAGTTAACCACGGTATGACATTTTCAGATGTGCTGAATTTTGCTACCAATCATACTATCGATGAGCAGCAACAAGATGAACCTTTACATAATACAACTTTACTATTAGTTGATTTTCCCACTGATTCTTATAACAAAAATGAGTTGTGTGCTGATAATTATATTATACCTATGCTAGAACAACCAAATGAATTTGATACTTTATCACTCACTTGTGCTGAAATTAAGCATTTGATCCCAACTACATGTGAAAGGGATGAGCTGAAATTGTTATCTTCTCTAAATACTTTGGGCTATATTGAATTTGACACTCTTTGTGATCTAGATATCGTAGAGAAGATAATATTTTCTCAATCTGAATTGCCTTTGTTAAGTAGAAATATTTTTCATGCTATAGGCAAATATGAACATAGTGGTATGTTTATGGTGCATAAAGTTTACATATGTTCAAATGAGGAAGCTCCTTTTGTGCTGCAACAACATGGTCAAGTAAATGAATGTACTAACGCTAATAATGTCTTGTCAAGTTTTTCTAGTATGTTTTCCTTGCAGCAGGGACAACAAAAGCATTATTCACTGTGGTTGTGCATTATGGACAGCACTTACTCTACCTCCAATGCAAGCCTCTTTGCTGGACATACGAGCAAGCCGAGGACGGCTTGTCATAAAGAAGGGGAGAATGATAAGATCATGCACATTATTATTGCACCTACAAACATGACACAATATTTATTTGTTTGGGATCCTGGCTCAAGTGAATGTGCACTCTTATTTGATGGACAAGATCAAGATGGCGCACTATGTCGTCCACCACCTTGGCCTCCTCCATTCATGCATACAAGAAGATTTGATGGCGTTGCACATTTGGACCAACACATGAGAGGAGACGAACTTGAGTCGAGGACGACTCCAATTCAAGGAGGGGATGATGATGAGGACATCACTTATATGGATACAAACAACACTCTACTAAATATACAAGATGCAATCAATAGAGTTCATACACAACAATTAATTTCAGAGGTGAACTCGTTCTTATATATTTCCTTATATGTTTTTGAGCATAGATTCCTACTTAATGATTTATTTGTGATTAGGATCCATGGAGAGGTTCAAGGAGTACTTGGAGGGAGTATTAGGGACGTGGAAGACCAGAGAATTCGTTCAAAGAAGATGGAAACCGAACCAAATTCCAAATCGTATCCAACTCGGAGTCCAGGAGCAGTACGCACTAAAACGGACTCCCAGGACGCATACGAACTCCGTTTTGGACGTTCTACAAATGCACGGAAAGGGGAGAGGATAACCTTTCCAATGGCACCGGTCCCATGTAAAAATTCCTTCGGAGTCGTCGGGAATCGTCGAAACAAAATCATGTACAGAATCTGTCAGGGTGCTGCGCCACCGTATTGGGCCATTGGGCCTTGTATCAAGTCTAAGTCCATTATTTTCGTGTCTTAGGGTTAGGTCACGACCCTAACACCCCCTTGGACGTCCTCCCACCTATATATACTCCATGGTAGCCGCCATAGACAATTGGATTTTGCTTACATCAATAATATCGCCGTTTTTCGGTTTGTGAAACCCCAATTCAGCAATTTCAGATTGCTTCTTCTACGTTCTTGCTTGTGTTCTCGGTTGCACTTGCAGGGATTAGCCTTCTTGGCGAGGTCAATCGTGTGAAGCACGGTTGATAACCAATGGAGCGGTGGTGTAGTGATTGCAGGGGCTGTTTGTGTTCTACTCGAGAGCCTCGGATCATCAACGTCGAGATCTCCATCAATCGACTTACCCATTACCTTTCGGAAGATCGGGACTCATCATCAATTTTCCTATCATGTCTCCCCTGTAAACCAGACCTTTAATGAAAGATGTCATTGTGTGAGAACAGATTCCACGTGCATTTATTTTTGTACAAAGCTCGATCTATCAATTTATCGTTTTTAACCTTCTTGTCTATAATGAAGTTGTGCAATTCTTTTTTAGTTTATACTCAAATTATTCATGTGTGTTGCAAATATTGTTAATCTCTTTGGGCCTTAACATGCTATATAGTCTACTTGCCTGAATGCCAAGCCAACATAGGTGCGGAGTGTGCTATCGACTTAGCATGGTCCTGCACCCTAAGTACGCTACTCTACCTACACTCCGGCAGGCCTCAGTAGGGTGAGTACTAAAAAAGCATATAGGTCCGGAAGAGTTACATCAATATACTCGCTGCCATATCGAATTGCTTTGAGGGTAAAACTAAAATAAGAACAATAAGACACAAATGGTTTATAGACAAGAGGATGCATTTTACTTTTTCCTTGTATTTAATGTGCACGAAAAAAAGAAATTCTAAGCTCCAACAACAACTGGGAGGCCTAAATTCAACTATTCAAGTGGCGACTTTAGGATCCACCAAGCTCCTATCGTCAACATTGTATATGTTGATACTGGGTACTGTCGGAGCTACCAAGCTGCGCCAATCCTAGGGGGCCTGCTATCGACGTCTCGGAAATGAAGACTTCGGACCTAAAGTATAAAAGTACGAAGTGTTCAAGTCATCAATATACTGTCAAAACCTTTGGTATATGTACACATTCCAATTGTACACATATACCAGGGGGCCAACAAGACAGAGCACATTATATTGAAGATAAAAATAAAGTGAAGTTCATGGGTAAAATGGATTTCATTAATTGGAAGCACTAGATTACAAAATTGAGAGTACAATAGAAGGAAAAAGGAAGAAAACCCTAGCTACTAGAGGACCTAAGACCTGCGGAAGAATGAAGCGACTTTTTGGGCAACTTCTTGGATGCTGGCCTTGGCGGTGTCTTCCTCTTCGGCAACAGGACCTTCAAGCACTGGGTCCAAGGAGAATTGGAGGTCTCATCTTACATAACACATCAGCACGTATTCTGCGACGTTTGTAGCCAATGTCTTCCCCTCCGTCTCCAGCTGATCCGCGATGATGTCGCCCATCGCGTCAAGTTTGCCGCCAGCACCGTTGAGGGCCACCAATGCTCGGTCCAAGTCCAGTTTCGGGTTGTTTGGACGTTCGGGACTGAAGCCCAGCGGTGTCAACACATCGTTGGCCCGCCCCAAGAAGTCCCACACTTGAATGGCTTCACTCTCCTTCAAGATCTGCAACTCCTCTAGTGACTTCTGTGCAGCCGCAAGCTCCAAACCTTCACGGGCAAGGCGCTCGGCCAACATAGAATGCTGCTGCATGTTCTCGGCAACTTGCTTATCCTGATCGGTCAGCTCTGTCTCTCGGAGGTGGATGCGGTTCCGCCTTTTAGCCAGGTCTTTTTCCCTGCCTCTTACTCTCTCTTCCCTTGCAGCAATGTCAGACTCTCTTTTCGAGAGCTCTTGCCCCACCTTCCAAGACTTCTTCTTTTCTTCCTCCTTCCATAGATCCAGCTTTTTGCTTCGATCTGTCAAATTCTGCTCACCCAGAGTCAACTTCTGGGTGACCTCCGCCTCTCTCTTTACTACATCCTCCTGCTGCTCCAGGAGTTTATCTTCCTTCGCATCTAGGTTCGCTCGACGCTTCAGGAGAATTTCATTCAATTTAGTGAGCTTTTTGTGATGCTCGTCAGCAGCATCACACCTCTCCTTGGCTTGCTCAAGGATTTCCCTAGAGTTAGCATCAAGCGCCCAGATGGCAGCTTCCTTCTCCTCCATCAGCTTGTCCCAGTATTCTAACCGGACCTTTTCCCTCTTAATCCACTCCTTCTGGTCAGCCAGCCTCGTTTGGGCAAGCCTGGTCTCAAAAATGGAGTCTGTTGCGCCAACGCCTCAAGGTGTGGCGCTCTTCCTCCAAGGCTTTGCTCTCATGATCGAAAGAAAGCTGGACCTATTGGAGACTTGACAGGCGTTGTCCTTGGACAACGCCAGAGGGATAGGTTTCAGACCTGTTGGGATCATTTCTGCAGGCTCCAACGGGTTTTCCATCACAAAAATAGGGTCCCACTCTACAAGAGAGGACCCATGAACTTCTGCGGCACTGGGACTGCTCTCTGGGAGCCCTTCAATGGAAGCAGAAGAACCCACTGGGGGAACATCCACCTCCGGAGCAGTTGAAGGCGCTGCTTCAGGGTCTTCAGACGCCGGCTCCGAAGGCGGAGGACCTGTTTCCAATTATTCAAGCTGCTCCAGCTCTGGCCCAAGCACCTCCGGGACAACTACATTAGGAGCAGCCAGGGCTTCCTCCGGCGCCCCTGCCGCAGCTGGCCCAGACGCCGGCACGTCACATGCTTCTGGTGCAGTAACCGGAGCTCCAACTATTTCTGACCCAGCTGCCGGATCTTCAACATCATCCGTCCCAAGGGCCGAACCTTCAACCATTTCCAGCTCAGCCGCCAAAACTTCAATTATCTCTGGCTCAATGGTCAGGGCTCCAACGACTTTTGGCTGAAAGGCCAGAACTTCAGGCATAGTCTGTGATGGAGCATCAGCCTCCATCACCGTCGCCAGGGGTATATCTTTGACTTCTCCGCTGTGGTCCGACACTACCACAGGAGCTTCGGGCGAGGACTACGAGTCCAAGTCCACGACAGCTGGCGCCGGAGTTGTCGCAACTTCTGCCTCCACTTGCGGGGGAAGTTCAGTGCTTGAAGTTAGAGCTTCAGCACGTGCAGCCCCGACCACTGCGACAGGCGCTAAAGTTCCTGGCCCTTTCTTCAACACCCTAGAAATCAAGGGAATAGAAGATTAAATACACATAAAAACAAGACTAGCATTTCAAGGTGAGCAATCAATGCTTACCTAGGGATGCTTCCACCTCAGTCGCCTCGGAACCTCTTTTTTTGAGGCCTGGAGCCAGAACCCACCAAGTTTGGTGAGACGACGGCTTTGGACCTCAGTTGAGGGCCACTTGCAGCTATCGGAGCCTTCTCGGCTGGAGTTTCTCTTTGCATGGAAGAACTCCCAGGCTTGGAGCTTTTAGCCGACACTAAGCCAGGGTCGACTGCCCGGAGCTGACGCTTCTTGAAGACGCTCGCACTAGAGCAGGAGTAGCTGCAGAAGACCTCCCCCGCCAGGTAGAAGGAGTCGTGGTGGAAGGAGCAGATCTGACAGACCTCCCGTTAGTGTGCTTCAACTTCCTCTTCCGGCTAAAGGGTTCATCTAGCTCTTTACCCTTGCCCTTGCCGGTGTCTTCAGTCTTCCGGCTTGGGGCGGAGGTAGGACCACCCTCGGAAGCTCCGGGGATCACCAACCTGGTGGTCGGATGCCTTTCTACCTCACCAAGGTCGTCAAGCACCGGCATTCTCCTTCGGAGCTCCCTACTGAATTGCGCCTCCATGTTCAGAGGGAGGAAAGCTGCCGGCAGAATTAAGTCGTCACCGTTGACATTTATCCCATGCTGGAATTTCTTGAGATGAAACTCCAATGATTCGTCATCCAAGTTGGATTTAAAACCGGTTTCAATCCGATCATCATCCATCACGCTGTTGAGGGCCACGCGAGCTTCCCTCTTCTTCAGCGGAGCCCATCTATTGACAGGAAGTTGCAGAAGACCATTTGAGGAGTCACTCCACCCTCCACGCACTCGCGGATCCTGGTCAAGATAGGGTTGAAGGCATCTGACAGCACTGGAACTACACTCCAGGCGTCAGTGTCAACGTTGGAGAGACCTTCGGGCAGCTCCAACTTCTCGTGCTCCTCTGCTATAATGATGATCCAATCCTTCTTCTAGTCGTCCCATTTGCCAGAAGGAAACGACTTCAAGTATTTGAAGGGGCAGCTCTTGTGCTTCACAAAATAGTAGAAGCCAAGAAGCTCGGACCCCTTGCCGGTGGTGTGGATGGTGAAGAAGGTGCAGAATAACTCGACGTAGGGGGGAATCCCACCCACATCTCGCAAAAGTGGACGAACGTCGCCATGAGAAGAAGAGAATGGGGGCCAAGGTGATACAGCTGCAGACCATAAAGGTCTAGGAGCATCAAAAGAAAAGAAGAGAAAGGTGGAATGAATCCCACCATGGCGTACGCTGAGAAGTACACCATGTCGCCACTGCGCTCCTTGAACGGGAGCCTACTGGCGCGAACCAAGTGATTGAAGGAGTCGCTGGACCACCCCATACAGGTCCGGACCTTCTTCAAATCATCGTCACTCTTGAGGCGGCTCTTGGGGAGACCCAACTCCGTCGTGGCAAAGCGGAGCAAAGGAAGGGAAGTTACACAGAGTTAGGGACGCTCTGAGCGCAAATATGATCAAAGTGTAGGATTGAAGAGCACGTGAAAAGCTACAAGAGGGGGGTGAATGTTATATTAAAAAATCTTATGCAGCGGAAACAATTTAATCCCAACCCCTTCGATAGAAAAACGATCTGTTATAGAAATCGTGTGTGAGACTAATCTAAACGTGTTTCACCATGACAAAAGTAATATATATCAGAGAGAATCAAGTCACAAAGAAAACACAAGAAAAATCACTCAAATCTGGCGAGAGAAACTCAAGTTATGATCGAAAGATCGAACAAATGTCAATCTGTCCTACCCGAGAAAAACAGTTTTGGAACGCTGCAAAGAAACTCATGTAGATCAGAAACCACTAATCCAATGACCGTGAAATTTTGAAAGATGATAGATAATCAAGTTGTGAAGACAACCCAAAAAGAATCACGTCAATTGGATCTGTAAAACTCGAGTTATGATAAAACCTCGATGGAAGATAGTGCTGTCCAGAAACTCGACGAGTAAAACTTGTCTGGAACAAGTCGGACGAACAAGGCATAAAAGTTCCTTCAAACTACGAATTTTATTCAATAGAACACAAGAGGAACAGCCCCAAAGTAATGCACCACGAGCTTTGGCCTTCCCTTGCTTATATAACCAGCCCTTAGGCCAACCCAATCTTAACTAGGACTCCAATCCTACTTCGATCACGAATCGAAACTTTCCATAACTGCTTAGAACTCTTCTATACGCAGATAGAAGCAATCTTAAGACTTCCAAACACCTTAGGAACGTATCCCACATTCCTAAAACAACTCAAATTCGTGACTCGCACGAAATCCTATCATAACCAACTCGATACTTTCCATAACGAGCCATAACTGACTCCGCCGCAGCAAAAGTCATCAACCGATATGATCCGATCCTTCCAACCAGATCTTCCCATCCATAAACCATCTTCGGAACCATGTTGCCACGTCATGCACTGCATGCATACATGCAAACACCTTCCTTCGATGTCCAGTAACCTTCATATGCACTGCCCTTGATTCAATCATCCAACGCGACCTCCTGACCCGCTCAACCACAATTCCTCGTGAATATGGTTGTTGGAACCTCATCTCCTCCCTGAGACTAGTCCAAAGGATCCTGTCACCAGCCATTACTTGAACTCAAGCAACAACTGCACATGAACAAACAACCAATCCGTACGAGCCCAAGTCCACGACTTGACTCAAGTCAGTTCTGAACACAACACCTTACGTGAGCACCCCACATAAGCATGTTGCAAAACCACAGTAAAACGATATCAACCATATCAACCAAAACGCGCCAAAAACTTAGCAAATGAATACTAAGCAATCTTTCCTTAGATGTAAAGCAAGTTCGAAACATTTCATAGTAAAAGCAGGAACAATGCGATCAAGCTCCGAACCTTGCCAAAGTTAACCGGGGCTTGAGCTGGAGCTTACCAAAGCTAGTACCTCCTAGCGCCAGAGCTTACAAAAGCTAGTACAACCTAGCGCCGGAGCTTACCAAAGCTAGTGGAACCAAGCACCCGCCAGAGCTTACAAAAACTAGCAGGGCTAGTCAACCCAAAAACCGGAGCTAGAAAAAGCAACTTGTAGCTTAGCAAAAACATGTCAGAGCTATCAAAAACATGCCAGAGCTAAAGACAAAACTCACCGGAGCTAACCAAAAGCTAGTTGGATTTTGCCAGCAAATCGAACTTAGCATCGGACGTACCCGGAGCTACCCAAAACAAGTCGGACCTAGACAAAGAGAGTCGAACCTATTGTCGAACCTTGCAGAAGCTCAGAGCTAGAGTCGGACCTTGCTAAAAAGATGTTTTAGCAGAATTTCAGAACTTTTATCATCAAAGCCAATGTATTCAGCACAGATAGATCTCTCACAAAGGAGTAAAGAGTCCTCAAACCGTGCACACTTTCTCTCTTAAGTAAGCCTCCGCGACGCTTGGATGGAAACCGCAGTGAGATTGAAGGCACTTTTCAAAATTCTACCCCGTCAATGGCGAGTGGGCCTGGGGCCATCCTAACGAAGAGATTGAGGTTCTTACCCAAGGCAAACTGTTGTTATGATGAGCGGCGGGAAACACGATGGCGGCACCCTGACAGGGCGCGCGGAACCGATACGATTTTTGTATTGGGAACCGGCGACCTTCAATTGCATGAGATCCTCACTCGAAGATCTTATCTGCCGCATTCATAACAAGCCACACATCGATGGTTTACCACCGGACCATTGCTCCAACAGCATATTAGAAGACTCTTGAACTCGAAGCACGGGAATCAAGAATGGCCCCACCTTTGGTAGAATAACTTAACCCAAAGGATTTCTCCCAAAGGTGGGCCCGGGGGCCACTGTCGGTACCCTGCGTACCGGGTGCCCTTTAGTACCGCAAAAAGTACAAGAGAAGTCTACCTGTCAGAGTTGAAGGTCTTCTCGGCCCCACATGTCACATTGCACTGGGACCGCTCCCCTCGTATGGTTAGCTCCTGGGTCAACACGTGTAAAGGAAAGCCTGAGCTAAGCTCCCAACAAAGGAAAGCTCCGATGCCGACACGTGTACAACAGCTTCGGACCTAACCCCCAGCAGAGATGAGCTCCGTAGTCGATACGTGTACAACAACTCTGGACCTAACCTCCCGTAAGTGAAAGCTCCAGAGCTTCTACATGTGAAGCCTCCAGACCTTCATCAACATATACACTGGCAGATCTCCTTCAGTACAAACAATCAAGCGTAATTAAAGCGGCAGTTACATGATGTAATTGCATGTCGTTAATGTTGTATTAACGGCACGCAATCAGAGCACTGTTAATAGGGGCAACGCAGCCATTAAGGCACGTTGTAACACTATTAATCATGCTTAATACTCTTTAGACAGTGTATTAGACCATTAAATGCACCAGGGCCACATGTTGGGCCAGGCGGGCTTTGTAACGGTCAGTCCTTAGAACTATAAAAGGGTTGTGCCGCACATACCCAGGGAGGGACATCTCCTCTAAGCTGACTCGCATACTTGCGAGCAAACACACACAATACAACAACAAAAAACCCCGTGGAGTAGGGTGTTATGCTCAGGCAGCCCGAACCACGTAAATCTTTGGTGTCACCATCTTGATCTTGATCTCTGCGTACCTCAACTATGAAAGAACCTCCACGGGCTGCTTCTTAGCAGGTTCGGGGGAAGTGTCATATTAAACACTTCGACAGCTGCAGAGGTAGAAATCAAACTCATTGGGATGGCGAATGCTAGTGTCAACCACAGTTCCTGCAGTTTCAAGAGTTTGTGAATCAGAATTCATTATATACATTGATACTAAAAAAAATACATTACTTCTGCATTGGACATAAACAAGGAAGATGAATGTATACTGTAATGAAAATTCTCCGTTGGATCAATGACTTCATTAACGATGAGCCTTCTTGGACATCCTCAAATTCAATAAAATCAGTAGAATGCATGCTCTAAGGGCAGAACGAAGCGGCGGCGTGCTCCGGGACAAGCTGGCAGAGGCACCAGAGTTGTGGTTCCTCAACTCTCTGATGACAGCAGGCCGACGTGCTTCGGGGACAGGGATAACATTTCCACTTATGTGCAGGTGGTGGCGTGCTCTTACTGATTATCGAGGTCGGGGTCGAGGCGGCGGTGTGCTCCGGGGACAGGGGATGAGGCGACGTGCTCCAGCGTGCTAAACTCTCTGATGACGATGGTCAGGGTTGACGGCGGAGTAGGGGTCGAAGGCGGCAGCGAGACAATGATGAAGAGCGAGTTGAGAAAGAGGGACAACAGTGGCGTGCTCTGGGGACAGGGGACGAGCTAGTGTGCTCCAGCGTGCTCAACTCTCTGATGACGTGAAGGTCGGGGTCGATGGTGGGGTCAGGATCGACGACGATAGTGTGACGTTGACGGGACAGCGACAGCGTGCTCAGGAGCTACGGTTTCAAGGTCGAGAGAGCGCGCGAGCTAAATTTTTTTGCCAAATGTTGGGAGAGAGCGCGCGATGGATAAAAATAGCAAAACTCAGATACGTGCCTGTATAACACACGTCTCTCATTTCAGCGTCGTTTGGTCGAGAGAGCACGAGAAATTTTTTGCCATAGATTGCACGATAAAATTTTCGCCATAGAGAGCGCGAGAGTTTAAAATAAAAATCGGAGACGCACATATATAATTCGCGTCTCGCATTTTCATCTTTGGCATTATAGCATTTTCCCGCATGCAAAAGATGAGCCACGGTGTGCTGAAGCCGAGAACATCTTTCGCATGCGGTGATGTACCACTGGCGATCATGTGAAATGCCTTATATGATCATTGCATTGCGCTCAAATATTCGAGATGGGACAAAAGATCTTTGGCGTAAATTGGAGACAAGCCCAGGTAAGGCGCATCTCACATTATTTTGTGGCCATAAACACGCTGAAGTGCCCTAGATGTGTCACGGTGTGCTGAAGCCAGGAACAACATCTAGGACATTCCGGCATGTCCAACTGGAAACTATGCGTAATGCCTTATATAATCATTGCAACGTGCTCAACTTTCTGAGGTGGGACAAAAGTTCTCCGGCAAAAATTGGAAACGTGCCCGGGTAAGGAGCGTCTCCCTTTTGCTAGATCTCAGATATCTGAGACGTGCCTTTCTAAAGTGCGTCTCTCATGTGCTCTTCACCCTATTGCCACTCGCACGACATCGTGAGCATCCATTGCAAAGATAAACAAATGCAATGACATTGCAATTAATAGATTAAATGGAATTCAGGGATAAAGAAACACAACGACATTGCAATTCAGAGATAATTTGCAACTCAATGAATTTCATAGTTCATACATTGCGCGCCCTCTAAACTAATTTCGAATCTAAACTTATTCCTAAAGCTCCCATCTATCAATCTAAAAAGTACCGTCTAGCTTGCTCCCGAACACGTCTCTTATATTCTCCTGGATCCTGAAAATATTGACATTCTTTAAATTAACAAATGTCGAAGGACGAATGAATAACCTACGTTGGTCACTAACACAAAGTGTCTAACCTTGACAAGTAGATTACAGCAATCATTTTCAACATTGGGCGCATTTGGCTGATGCAGCAAACACTGAACTTCAAGTAGTATAGTTTTGATTGTAAAACGAGTCCACCACCCCTACGAAATATCAATTTAAGGAACATAAGAAACCAGTTCAAATAAGTTCGGCAACATTTATTAATTACATGAGCAAAATAGGTCTATCTTACAGTCTCTTGATCAAGATCCCAATGCAGTGTGCTCCTGAGCGATGGACATTTGGGTGGAAGAAACCACTTGGAAAGGCACATCTTGCAGGAATCAATGGATAGTCCTCTGAGAAGGAGATTGTCAGGGGGTAGTAACAACCTTTCTAGTCAGTCTACAAAGGAAATTCATTAATAGGAGGACGATGGTTAAACTCAAATTGTGCTTGTTCTTAACGACTTATCCCTTCTTTACCAGGGACGATGCACTGCCATTTCAATAAATCTCCCGATTCAGGATTTGTAGAGAAACCCTACGCAGAGAAATTGAAAACACCAAAAACAAACAAGATGAAAAAACAAAACTATAGTTAAGTTCATCAGTCCATTGCAGATCTACATATATACAACCATGCGACCGGTGTGCCATATGTACATACATGGGGATGGTTCTTGCACCACGCCAAGCACTCCTCCTTCAGTTGTCTATGTGCCAAGCCAATACCAGCCATGAACAGTGACGATGATGTGGAGGACGGTTATGACGACGACAACGGCGATGGCGAATAGAGGCGGCCGTTGCACTGGAGTTGGTCGATTAGTAAAGGAGCATCGGAAGTGAAGAGACGAAGAAGATAAATGCCAGACGAGCTAGAACAAAGAGAGACGCGCATTAGGTTAAAGGGCATCTTCCATTGTCGAAGAGACGAAGAGACGAGGGAGATAAATACGAGACGCGCTATAACAAAGACAGACGTGCCTTACGCTAAAGCGCGTCTTCCATTGTCGAAAAAGAGACGTGCGGCACGAGGTCTGCGGAGAACTTAATTTTGACGGTGTGGTGCAGAGACACGTGCGACGTCCTTGCGCGATCTTTCGTTTCCCCGAGGCAGTATCGATGCGTCCCATCGTCCCATCAATGCACGAGAAACCAACCACTCCATTGTTGACTCCATGCGGACCTGATATAAGACGCACCATCACCTGTGAGTTGTCTACAAGCACGTCGCTCACTTTGAATGCTATTCTTTTCTTCGTCTTCTCCGCGCTGACGACCCACCACTACCATGGCCGACCTTCCGCCGCCAAGCCCTTTGAGGGAGCCACCGTGCAAAAAACATTGTTGCAGCTCCCCCGAGAGGATCAACACCGAGCAGTGCCTCCTTATGGCGCAAGAGCGTACAACAATACATCTCGCACTATGAGATCCTTGGGTCTTGGTACCCTTCTCCAATTTACTAGAATGGGTACCATAGACCACTACCTCTTCGCCCTCCCGGGGGTGGCCGATCGTCTCGACATTCTATTCGAGACGATGGCACAGGTGCTTGGCCCCGTGGGCCACAGAAACCTGTGGAGGCAACGGAGAGCAACCTCATTCTCGGGGTTGCACCGCCGGTGCAACTGGAGCAGCCAGCGCAGCCAGCTCAGGCTTCTGTTGCACCGATGCCAGAGGAGGAGGAGGAGGATCCGGAGGAGGAGGAGGAGTAGGATTTAGTTTTTCTTTGTTGTTTTTAGTTACTTCTGTTTGTAAACATTGTTAATGAATGAAATCTATCTTTGTTCATCTATGTGATTGAATATTATCTTGTCTTTTCTTCAACTGTGTGAATGAATGAATGTGTGGTGTGTTCATCGTGTTCCTCAGGTATCATAAGGAAGGATTTGATTATTTTCTGGGCAAGTGAATGATTTAGTTATCAAGTGAATGTGCTCTAAGTTCCGTGATGTATGATATCAACAGTGAAACCAAAGTAAAATGGAGAAAATCACGAAGCTAAAGGTGACGTGTGGAATCGGAGACACACTCTTTCTAAAAGCGCGTCTCGATTTTGCTTCTCCTTAATATATTTGTTAATGAATGTTATCTGTGTTCATCTGTGTGATGTATATTTTGTGTGTCCATCTGTGTTATATGTGTTCAACTGTGAATGAATGAATGAAATGTTCGGTGATGGGAGTTTGTAAGCGAAGACAAAGGAGACGAGCTTTGTGTAGAGTACATCTCATTTCTTGCGCATATTGGAGACGTGCTCTGTTTGATGTGCGTCTCCCATTTGTTAGAGAGGATAGCGTGTCTCGGATACCTATTTAACTGAGACGGGCTTTATTTTAATGCGTCTCCTTGTACATTCAGCCGAGCCATGTTAGATCCTCGCTGAAGCGGGCACGTCTCGCTTAACCTTATCAGAGACGGTCGCCTTTGAGCGCATCGCCCATCTTTGTCTCCTATTTGGGTTTCCTACATAGTGGTGAGTACAATGAGTGCGGAACACATGTTAGAAAGGAGAGAATCTTTTGGAGTGTGCCAGAAAGAGCTGTGATATTCATCTGGAGTATATTTTAGAATATTTTAGAGTACATGAGTGTAGATAGACTAGTGGTTAAGTACTCGGAGTAACACTACCCAGGTCCTGAGTTCAATTTCTGATGCGATCGTATTCCAGGCAGAATTTCATAGTACTAAATGCAGATACACTAAGGAGGAATTCATTAGTGCCGAACCTGGGGCACACTTACAAAAATATGAGAGGATGAACATGTCGCATGTTGGTCTATGAAGTTCGGTCCCAGCCGTGTGCTTAGCCATCTAGTCATTATGGACTTGTTCTAGACTAGCTGTGAGTGTGTGCATTTGTATTCTCTTGTAATAAATTGTCCATAACCTTCTTGGAGGAGAAGGTAAGGTCTTTACCCATCATCTAAAAAATGAATGTGGTCAAGTCTTCACCCATCATTTAGAAAATGAATGTCGATAGCCTTAGAACTGCTTTATCCAGTACCGTTTTATACTTCTATTTTTGTTACCAGTAGTTCAGTTGATAAAACTTACGTGTACCACATATTATGGTTGCATCTTGAAAGCATCTAGGCCCCCATAAGGTATGGTTTCGGTGATTAATGGCAATTGTTGGATATCGCTAATAAGTTTGTGGATGCAAGGTCTCTCATATAACTCATCACACTTAATGGACTCTATATTTATATCATCTAGTGCTCATTGGATACAATTGGAGACCCCTCAACAAACTATTTTATGAGGTCAATCGATTTTCATGAAGACTGAAAGAAAAAACATATATGTCAAAATTATTCCATCAAAATTGACAGCACACGAGACTTAGTCGCCATCAGAAGAACATTTCAAACCAATGTCTAAGAGGTCACTTGGACAAATTCCAAAAGAATCACTTAGAACAACTCGAAGCCGACAAAATCAACTCACCGGATCATCTGATGTATCCAGAAAAAACTACATCGGTCAAGTTGGCTCTGCAGCAGAAAAAGACCTCAGTCTTAGGTATACACCAGATCATCCGATGTTGAAGCATGTGTTACATCGGTCGATCATTCCAGTAAGCAATTTCTCGGGACCAAGTAACACCGAACCATCCGATGTACAAATATGCCACATCGGTCGATCATTCTAGTAAGCATTATTTCTAGACCATCCTGGACCAAGTGTCACCGGATTATCTGATGTACAGGTGTATACAACATCGGTCGATCAACGGTCATATCTGACACAATGACCTCAGCTAATTTGTATTCGACCGATGACAGCTGAAGGTAGAACATCGGATCATCCGGTGTTTGCAGAACGGTGATGTCAACCTACTTTTCCAACGGCTATCTCGTGGAAGCTGGCTATTTATACCCTTTCAACCAGTCATTTGGACAAGTATTGATGCCTTGAGCTACTCTACACATTATCAAGCATTCAAGACATTGAGAAACCACTTCCACATCATTTACATGACTTGTACACCAAGAGATAGGCTAGAACTTACTAGAGATGATGCTTGTGTGCTTCCATTCTTGATGATTGGAGTCTCTAGTCTAGTGAGATCCGTAAGTGAGTGTCTCTTGGTGATTGCATTCACCGTGTATCAGTCGGTGATCGGAGAGATCCTTCCGGAGCTTGCCGAGTTGGTTGTGGAAGCACGGAAGATCAAACTTGTACAAGATCCCTGGTCTTGGTGACTTGGGAGTGGCTACACCCTTGGCGGGTGCTACAACGTGGATGTAGGAAGATCTTGATGATCTTACCGAACCACGGGATAAATCACCGTGTCTTCGTGTCTTTTCGATAGTTTGCATACTCTTCCTTTCCCGCTATACTTATGCATTTCATATACCACAAACTTATTATTCACTTGAATGCATAGGTTATGTGAATAGGGAATTGAGCTTTTAGTAGTTGAGTTTTTATTGCTTTAGTTTTTAAAAAGAAGCCCAATTCAACCCCCTCTTGGGCATTCGATCCTTACAATTGGTATCAGAGCAAGGCTGCTCATTGGATCATTCTAGCTTCACCGCTAGAGAGCCAAAATGGCCAAGATTGGGGGTTCGGTTCCCATCTTCGAGGGCAAGAACTTTTCCTATTGGAAAGCACGTATGCGTGCTTATCTAGAGGCTATTGCTCCCGAGGTATGGAAAGCGACCCATGCGGGATTTGGTGAGCATAACTACATAGGTGATCAAATCAAGTGGGATGCCAAGGCTAGAAATGCTATTTACGAATGCATTAGTCAAGATGTGTTTGCTAGGATTGCTAGCAAAGAAAAAGCTTGTGAAATCTGGGCTTGCTTGATTGAAATTCATGAAGGTTCTTCTCGCGTTAAAGAACTAAAGTATCACATGCTTAAGGCCAAATATGATGAGTTCAAAATGCTACCTCATGAGAATGTCAATGGAATGTTTTCTCGCTTGAATGTTCTTATTGAGGAAATTAATGCTCTTGATATTGCTCCTCTTGGCAAGGGACTCATCAACCGCAAGATTCTTATGCTCCTTCCTAAGCCAAAGTACAACATCATCAACTCCATGCTTCAAAAGGAATCTCTTGATCACATTGAAGTTTCTAAACTTATTGGAGAGATTCGCGCTCATGAGATGAGTGTGCCTGGGATGATGGAGGAATCATCTTCAAAGACAAATTCTCTAAAGGATTCCACCAAGAGAACAAATCTCAAGAAATAGAAAGTGATCGATCCTAGCTCAAGTGAAGAAGAGCAATCATCGAGTGAAGATGACGATGATGAGCTTGCATTGATGATGAGGAAATTCTCTCGCTTGAACTCCAAGATTACCAAGAAGGGATACAACTTTGATCCCAAAAAGAAAGCATTTCTACCAAGGAAAGATGACAACAAGACCTGCTATAACTGTGGTAATCAAGGCCACATCTCCTATGATTGTCCAAAACCAGACAAAAGAAGAGAGAACCACAAGGGCAAGCATCGCAAGCTTGAGGATAGTGAGGATGATGAAGAAGAGGTCAAGCCCAAGCCAAGATTCATTGGGAAGAAGAAGTATGACAAAGGCAAAAAGGCAAAACTCTTTCCAAAGAAGAGAAAAGGTCCACAAAAGTTGTTCATGTGTGAGGCAAATGAATGGATCACCGACGAAGAATCTAGTGATGAAGAGAGTGAAGCTGAAGAAGAGAGCTTGGCCAGCCTTGCCATTGTCAACAATGATGATTCATCTCTTCGTCCACCTCCCATGTGCCTCATGGAAAAAAGTAACACCAGGGTATGTGATGACTCTAGCGATGATGAGCTTTCCCCCGATGACTTAGCTTCAATGATAAATGAATACCACACTATCATTAAAAGGGAAAAGAATAAGGTCAAGGCTCTTGAAGAAGCTCGTGCTAAGCTTGAGAGTGCTAACCTCGATATGCTTGAAAAGTATGAAAACATACTTAAGGAGCATGACACGCTCAAATCTCATGTCAAGCAAGTTGAGGAGGATAAGGCTCAAATCAAGCTAGACCATCATGAGCTTGACTTAGCACACAAAGCACTCTTGGGAAAGGACAATGAGTTAATCAAAGAGCATCAAGTACTTAACCTTACCTATGAAGTCATTGATCAAGAATTGAAAACCATAAAGAAAGAAACCCTTAATGATAAGGTATCCATTGTTTCACATGCCACTAATGTCTTGCATAAGTCTTTGCCTTTGAAAGAGAATGCTAGGGAGAAGTATTTGATGGATGAAATTGAAAGTTTTCGCACTAGTGTGGCATGACTATCTAAGGGAGAAGTCAAGCACAAAGAAATCCTCTTCCAACAAGCAAAGGCCTTCAACAAGAGAGGACTTGGATCCTTTCCGGTTCCTAACAAAGGAAAGGTGCCCTCACCGGAGTTTAAAACAAGCTTCATCAAGGAAGTTGGTTCTTATTGCCAACATTGCGAGGTCATCGGCACCATACAAGAGAGTGTCCTCTTCCTAACCGGCCTTGTACAAAATTGCCTACTAACTACAAGTCCACCTTTCATGATCACTATTATCTCTTGAGTAAAGTAGATGGCAAGGTGAAGGCAAGGTTCATTGGCAAGGACATGAAGGGCATGAAGGAGAAGCTTCCCAAGCAACTTTGGGTCCCAAAAACACTCGTATCACACAAACAAGGACCTAAGTTAGCTTGGGTGCCTAAAATAAAAAACTGAATTCATGTGTGTAGGTGAACTACAAAGACGTAGGAAAGCATTGGGTACTCAATAGCGGGTGCACTCAACACATGACCGGCAACGATGGTATGTTCACCTCCATAGAGAACCCCGGCAATCATGAACAAGTCAGCTTTGGTGACAACTCTAAGGGGAAGGTAATTGGGTTGGGTAAGATTGCAATTTCACATGATTTATCTATTTCTAATGTGTTGTATGTTAAGTCACTTAGTTTCACTTTCTTTCTATTGCACAATTATGTGATCTTGGACTAACATGCACCTTTGGAAAGAATGATGTTGTTGCGACTAGTGAAACAAGCAAAGAACTAATCTTCAAAGGGTTTCGGCATGGACACCTCTACTTAGTAGACTTCTCTACCAAGGATGTTAGCTTGACCACTTGTCTTTTCACCAAGACGAGTTTGGGTTGGCTATGGCATCGACGCATCGCTCACATTGGAATGAGCAAGCTCAAGAAGTCATTCAAGCTCGGGATGGTGACTGGCGTGAAGGATGTCACATTTGAGAAGAACAAGCTCTGTAGCGCTTGTCAAGCCAGGAAACAAGTTGCTTCACACCACCCGATGAAGACAATGGTGTCAACCTCCAAGCCACTTGAGCTGCTCCACATGGACCTCTTCGGTCCGTCCACATATCAAAGTCTTGGTGGTAATTTCTATTGTCCTGTTATAGTTGATGACTACTCTCGGTATGCTTGGACGTTGTTTCTAGGTGACAAGAGTGAAACTCTGGAAGTGTTCAAGACCTTCGCTAAATGTGCTCAAAGGGAATTTCAACTTCCCATCATCAAGGTCCGTAGTGACAACGGCACCGAATTCAAGAACTACAACATTGGGGAGTGGTGTGATCGTGAAAGCGTGAAACATGAATTTTCAGCCACATACACTCCTCAACAAAATGGTGTCGTTGAAAGGAAGAACAAGACTCTCATCACTCTTGCACGAGCAATGCTTGATGACTATGGCACGTCCGAGAAGTTTTGGGCTGAAGCAATCAACATGGTGTGCCATGCCGCAAATCGGGTCTATCTACATCGACTACTTCAAAAGACCCCGTACGAACTCCTCATTGGGAGAAATACCAACATCTCCTATTTCCGAGTCTTCGGGTGCAAGTGCTATATCTACCGCAAGAAAAGGCTCGGTAAGTTTGAAAGAAGATGTGATGTTGGTATCTTTCTTGGTTATGCATCAAACTCAAAAGCATATCGAGTATTCAACCAAACCTCCGGTTTAGTTGAGGAAAGTTGTGATGTTGAGTTTGATGAAACTAATGGCTCCCAAGAGGAGAGTTTTGGTCATGATGAAATAGATGATGAGCCTCTACGAGAAGCTATGAAGAACATGACCATTGCAGACATTAAGCCTAAAGTTGAGGAGAGCCATGATCAAGGGGGAGCTTCAAGTTCCAACATCAACACATCTATGGCACCTCAAGTTGATGAAGAAGAAAAATATGATCCATTGCCGACACAAGATTTACAAGCCACACAACATCAAGAAGAAGAACAAGTCCATGATCAAGTCCAACCATAAGAAGAGCAACACGCATCACCACCGCCAAGTGCTTCACAACCACTTATGAGGCATGGACGCATCTCCAAGGTGCATCCGATTGATCAAATTATCGGTAGTGCGTCAAGGGGAGTAAGTACACGTTCTCGGCATTTTGCTACGTTTTGTGAGCACTACTCATTTGTTTCATGTGTAGAACCCATTCACATTGAGATAGCACTCCAAGATCCAAATTGGGCAATGGCCATGCAAGAAGAACTCAACAACTTCATCCGCAATGAAGTTTTGGTGTTGGAGGAGCGACCCAAGGACAAGAACGTCATCGGGACAAAGTGGGTGTACCGCAACAAACAAGACGAGAACATTGTTGCGATCCGCAACAAGGCAAGACTTGTGGCCAACGGTTTCTCGCAAGTTGAAGGACTAGACATTGGAGAAACATTTGCTCCGGTCGCTCGACTAGAAGCCATCCGTATATTTCTTGCTTTTGCATCACATCATAACATAAAGCTTTATCAAATGGATGTGAAAAGTTCCTTTCTTAATGATTACATTAACGAGCTTGTCTATGTTGAACGACCTCCCAGGTTCGAAGATCCGAGGAATCCTAATCATGTGTATAGGTTGCACAAGCTGCTCTACGGGCTCAAGCAAGCACCTAAAGTGTGGTATGAACGACTACGGGATTTCTTGATAATGCAAGGATTCAAGATCGAGAGGGTGGACACTACACTCTTCACCAAAGACATCAATGGAGAACTCTTTGTTTGTCAAATTTATGTCGATGATATTATTTTTGGTTCAACTAACAAAGTTCTTAGACATGAGTTTGGCAAAATGATGTCTAGGGAGTTCGAGATGTCGATGATTGGAAAGCTTAACTTCTTCCTTGGATTACAAATCAAGCAACTTCGAGAGGGGACCTTCATCTATCAAGAAAAATATACCAAGGACCTCTTGAAGAAATTTGAGATGGGAGATTGTAGCTCAAGAAGTACTCCAATGGCAACAAATTGTCATCTCGACGCAGATAAGGACGGCAAACCTGTTGACCAATCTAATTACCGTTCCATGATTGGTTCATTGCTTTATATTACCGCATCTAGGCCCGATATCATGTTTAGTGTATGCTTGTGTGCTCGCTTTCAAGCGGCATCTTAAGAATCGCATCAGAAGGCGGTCTTTAAGATACTTCGGTATCTCAAGCATACCCCAAGTGTAGGCCTGTGGTACCCCAAAGGTGCTTAATTCCGTCTCCTAGGTTACTCGGATTCGGACTTTGCCGGATGCCGTGTGGATCGCAAGAGTACCTCCGGAAGGTGCCACTTGTTTGGGGGTTCCCTAGTATCTTGGCTAGTAAGAAGCAAAACTCCGTTGCCTTGTCCACTGCAGAAGCGGAGTATATAGCGGCTGGTGCATGTTGTGCCCAAAACCTATATATGAAGCAAACCCTTTTGGACTCTGGTGTTAAATTTGGTTGTGTTCCTCTCCTTTGTTACAATGAAAGTGCGGCTAAGATTGCTAAAAACCGCGTTCAACACTCCCGCACTAAGCACATTGATATTCGCCATCATTTTTTGTGGGACCATGAAGCTAAGGGAGACATCTCCTTGCAAGGTGTTAGGTTCGAATAACAATTGGCGGATATCTTCACTAAACCACTTGATGAGAAATCCTTTTCTAGACTAAGGAGTGAATTAAATGTGCTAGATGCATCGAACGTCATGTAAGTTGCCATGGTCATGTAAGCATGCATCACATATAGGTCTTGTCTATCTTTCAAAGGATAGGGGCGAGCAAGGATTAGCTTGGGATGGAGGTCTTTTTTGGGTATCCCCAAGGCTTGTAGAATGGCTCTCCCTGAAGAAGCCTTTGAAAGGTTCAAATTTGGCAATATAGATTTAATTTATGTCTTGCATGATGCCTGCCATATAGAATTGCACTCATGTTTAATATCCTGCATTAAAAATTGTTTGGCATTGCATACGGTAGATTGTCACAAAGGGGAACCCACCTCATGAGAAAGAGACTTGTTTGAAATGCAATATCTCAACTCATATGATGTGGAAAGAACAAAGTATTAAGCGCGTTAATGCCTAAAGGAACATGCTTTAAAGAGATAGAAGTCTTCATCCTCTAGCTCACAAAGCATGGGCCATACATTTTGTTTGGATTTTTTTCCTTTGTTTTTCTGGTGTTCTATTTGCTTTAGGGCTTAGCCAAGTTATTGGCAACTAGCGTTAAAGTCTTTTTGAGGGGTTAGGGGTTGCCCAAAAAGTCTTAAGACTCGTGTTTCTCTTTGTTTGTTTAAGTCAAAGGACATATATGGGCTGTTGCTGAACTTTTGTAGTCATTGGATTATCCGATGCTTAGGGCAGAAGCATCATCGGATCAATTTGCGCTTAAGTACAAGGGTCAGCTCAGACAGAAAGTCAGATCAACCGATGAGTTCACTCTGAAAAACATCGGAGCATCCGATGTTCACATTTTTGGAGTTGTGCCAAATTCAACCGATGATAAAGTTTTCCAGGTCGGATCATCCGATGCTAAACGTGCCTCTGGAATAACCTTACAGTACCACTCGACCGATGCACCCTCTCAACTGACGTCGGATCATCCGATGTTAAAAATCGAGCTAGAGTTCGGGCTGCACCTATTTAGCGAGTCTCTCTGTTTTTCTTCTTTTTTCTCTCTCTTCTCTCTGCCGCCGCCGCTTCGTGCCTCTCGCCTTGCCCCCAGCTGCTGTCGCACTCTGGCCGCCGCCACACTCCTCGCCTTGCCGCCGCCCGCCGCCCTCAGCACCGCCCCTCATCGCGCCGTCACTCCTCGCACCTGGCCGCCGCGCTCCCACAGTCCCGGTCTCCTCCACTCCAGCCTCAGCAGCAGCAGGCAGCAGCTCCATCTCTCCAGAAGATGAGATCGATGACAGCACCCCCGATGGCGACCAGTTCGTCATCGCCCCAAGCGCTCAGGATCCTTAGGCACTCGGCTTCCCTTTTTGGTGTTTTGATGCCAAAGGGGGAGAAGAGTCAGAGTCAGGGGGAGGGATAGCATAGTCTTAGGGGGAGTCCTAGCTGTAGGGGGAGTATTTTTTTTGGGAGATTTTGTAATTTGGGAGCTTTGCTATTCTCTTATGTTTTATTGATCATTTTTGAGCCTTCGAGCTTCGTGTGCTGGATCTTGTACTTGTTACATATCTTTTTGAGTATCGTATTCTAAATGTCATTACTGTTATGCTTTACTCGTTGTGTTGTCATCAATCACCAACAAGGGGGAGATTGAAAGCATCTAGGCCCCCATAAGGTATGGTTTCGGTGATTAATGACAACCGTTGGATATCACTAATAAGTTTGTGGATGCAAGGTCTCTGATATAACTCATCACACTTAATGGACTCTATATTTATATCATCTACTGCTCATTGGATACAATTGGAGACCCCTCAACAAACTATTTTACGAGGTCAATCGATTTTCATGAAGACTGAAAGAAAAAACATATATGTCAAAATTATTCCATCAAAATTGACAACACACGAGACTTAGTCGCCATCAGAAGAACATTTCAAACCAATGTCTAAGAGGTCACTCGGACAAATTCCAAAAGAATCACTTAGAACAACTCGAAGAAGACAAAATCAACTCACAGGATCATCTGATGTATCCGAAAAAAACTACATCGGTCGAGTTGGCTCTGCAACAGAAAAAGACCTCAGTCTTGGGTATACACCGGATCATCCAATGTTGAAGCATGTGTTACATTGGTCAATCATTCCAGTAAGCAATTTCCCTGGACCAAGTAACACCGGACCATCCGATGTACAAATATGCCACATCGGTTGATCATTCCAGTAAGCATTATTTCTAGACCATCCTGGACCAAGTGTCACCGGATTATACGATGTACAGGTGTATACAACATCGATCGATCAACGGTCATATCTGACACATTGACCTCAGCTAATTTGTATTCGACCGATGACAGCTGAAGGGAGAACATCGGATCATCCGGTGTTTGCAGAACAGTGATGTCAGCCTACTTTTCCAACGGCTATCTCGTGGAAGCTGGCTATTTATACCCTTTCACCTAGTCATTTGGACAAGTACTGATGCCATGAGCTACTCTACATATTATCAAGCATTCAAGACGTTGAGCAACCACTTCCACATCATTTACACCACTTGTACACCAAGAGATAGGCTAGAACTTACTAGAGATGATGCTTGTGTGCTTCCATTCTTGGTGATTGGAGTCTCTAGTCTAGTGAGAGCTGTAAGCGAGTGTCTCTTGGTGATTGCATTCATCGTGTATCAGTCGGTGATTGGAGAGATCCTTTCGGAGCTTGCCAAGTCGGTTGTGGAAGCCCGGAAGATCAAACTTGTACAAGGCTTGAGCTCCACCTTGCCGGATATGGTGAACGGAGACTCCTCGTGAGATTCCTGGTCTTGGTGACTTGGGAGTGGCTACACCCTTGGCGGGTGCCACAACGTGGATGTATGAAGGTCTTGATGATCTTGCTGAACCACAGGATAAATCATCGTGTCTTCATGTCTTCTCGGGAGTTTGCATACTCTTCCTTTCCCGCTATACTTATGCATTTCATATACCGCAAACTTATTATTCACTTGAATGCATAGGTCGTGTGAATAGGGAATTGGGCTCTTAGTAGTTGAGTTTTTATTGCTTTAGTTTTTAAAAAGAAGCCCAATTCACCCCCCTCTTGGTCATTGGATCCTTACACATCTTCTCTCCTCCAGCCTCTTCCTCCCCTGAATACTTCCGTCCAGGTGTTGAAATCCCATTAGCTAGTGTTTCTCTCCTTAATTTTCTTCATTCAAAATACTCCTACATACATACCATTTCTTATTTCTTATTCCTAATTACATAAAAGATCCAATTATTTATGAGATAAAAATCTATGTTCAATCCATGAACATAGATTTTTTATCTTGTAAATAGTTAGATCCTTTTCATTAATTAGGAATAAGAAATAAGGAAGGGTAATAAAGGGATATTTTACATGCTGGAAATCTGAGAGAGAAACACCGACTAATGAAAGTTAGCTAACTAGATGGAAGTACGCATGGGAGGAGGGAAGTTGCATCCCATAATTTGAACTAGGTTGTTTTCCTGCTGCTTTGAGGTCGGAGGTGAGTGGCCCATCATATTTGAAGAGGCAATCAAATAACCTTGGATGGAATTATGGATATTTGGCTGACCCAAATGATCAACTTGTTATGGCAATTTATGTTATGCCATGTGTCAAATGCTTTAAATGTTTAATGTTGCTTAGAACATTGAGTCCGTGATATTTTAAATATGCTAGGTATTTTGTAACTGCTGAAAAATTCTGTTGCAGGCACTATTATATTTATATCCATGTTGATTCTTGCATTCTACTTTGCAGGACAAGAAGAGGGAAAGTGGTCGAGAAGGAAGAATAATAGGAGATGGAGGCACATGAAAACAATATGTAATTAACTCATCTCATTGATTGAATATTTTTAAATTGAAAATTTATATATAAAAGGAACAACTAAACCTAGCTTTTCTCATCCCCTACCTGTGGCGGCTGTTCCCGCATGCAGCACCCTCCCGATCTCACCACCACTCCCTCGGTTCCAGCTGCTCTATCTTCGATCTTGTCAGTCCCTCCCCAGTTCGGGTTGCTCCATCCCCGATCTCGCCACTCCCTCTCCCCGATTTCAGCTGCTCCGTCCCCGATCTCAGTCATGACCTTGTAGATCGAGCTCACTGGAGGTCCAACCAAAAAAAGGCAAGACATTCACTATATAATTATTCTAGATCTATCCTCTTAGGAACCCATTTTGAATCAGATCTGACTATGATTGTGTCTTGGCGTAGGTAGAGAATTGGTTCTATAACCGCCACTACTATAATCAACCAAGGATCAATATGGATATGCAGAAGGCATAACATGATACCTGCTGTTCGATCCATCATCTCAGACTAATGTTTAAAAAAGCGTTCTAGGCAGCCGCTTAATTGTGGTCTAGGTGCTGAGTGGCACCCGACCCCGTCGCTTTTGCCTAGGCATTGGTGTTGAGGGTGTCAGCCGACCGCGTCGCTTTTGCCTAGGCTTTGGTGCAGAGGGGTCATATCATATTTTTCTGCTTTTTACACTTCAATCCATTTTTGCCGCTTAATTCCACTTCAGCCTTCCACCGCTTTTTTGGTACATATAAAAGGAACATCTAAACCTAGCTTTTTCCCATCCCCTACCGGTGGTGGTTGGTCCCGTACACAGCACTCTCCCGGTCTCATCACCACTCCCTCCCCGAATTCTATTGCTTCGTCCATGATATTGCCACTCACCTCCCCAATTCTGGTTGCTCCATCCCCGATCTCACTACTCCCTCCCTGATTCCATCTGCTCCATCCCCGAGCTCAGTCAGGACCCTGTAGATCAAGCTCACCGGAGGTCGTCTGCTGCCGTTCCCTTGTTGGCCACTGCTGTTTAGTTCTTGCTGTGAGTTGTTTTGATTTTGAGGCATTTTCATGTGTTTTTGTTTCTGCTGTCTGTACAGAGTTGCTGATGGCAATGTGTGGTAGTGCCATGCCATAGTGGCTCCATAGAACAAAGTCACACTCCTTGAAGTCCATAGTAGTAGTTTGATTCATACTAAGTACATAATACATAGAAGCTTAGGCAACCACACCGGCATGCAGTATAAGGGGCAGACCTAGAAGTATCCAGCCCCATCCAAAAAATCTTTGATGCACTGGTGCGCAGGGCGAGCAACGCCAAACGGGCATATGCTACAGGCACAGACCCGCTCACCTGCATGAAGTCGGTGCAGGACGAGCACTGTCGGTGCCTCCTGTGCGTGTGCGAGAAAGGAGGCAAGGTGGTGATGCTGTAGCAGGACGTGCACTGGCCGTTGGTTCAGTTGTGACGATGGGGCACAGTGGAGGAGTGGGGGGGGGGGGATGTTGAAGTGTTCGGGTTGACCATGGTGGATTCAACGATGGGGTAAACTTGAATCTCGGCTTGTGGATCCACCACAACAAGGAATCAAATGGATACATGCTCATGAACAACACGAAGATACTAAGGCCAGGGGCGTTAGGGGTGGCAGACCACGAGGGCAGGGGTGGAAGCTTGGGGCATGTGCGGAGGCCGGCAGCGGGGGCGTCGGAGGATTTGAGGACGTGAGTGGAAGAGGAGGGCATTAAGGGATGCGAGGATGCAAGTGAACGAATAAACAAGCAGGTTCGGGAAGAAAATAAGGTAAATAAGGGGGAAGAGGAAATTAAGCGAGAGGAAAAAGGAAAAAAAAAAGAAGAATACAACAGGAAGGAAAGAAAATAAAAAGGAAAGGAAATAAAAAAAAGAAAATCGAACGAAATAAGAGAGGAAAATGGAAATAAAATAAGAGATAAAATGGAGAGAAAATAAAAGGAAAAGAAGAGAGGGAAAGAGGAAAAAAAGATGGAAGGAAATATTGAAGAATGGGTGGTAGTTGATATAGAGTATGTTTAGATAGTACGATGTGTGCAGGAACACGTGTTGGCAAATAGGGAATCCTTTGTAGTGTGCCAGAAAGAGCTGTAATATTTATTTGGAGTAGGTTTTTAGAGTACATGATTGTGGATAGCCTTAGAACTGGTTTATCCAGTATGATTTCATACTTCTATTTCTGTTACCAGCAGTTCAGTTAATAAAACTTACATATACCACATAATTTGGATGCAGCTCTTCTCCTCGCGTCTCCTCCTTCCATGCGTACAGGTATGGATATTTTGCATGCTGGAAACCAAAGAGAGAAACACTGACTAATGAGATTTAGCCAAGTGGATGGAAGTACGAATTGGAAGAGACGGGAGGGAAGCCGCAAGCCATAATTTGAACTAGGATGTTCTTTGGCTGTTTCGATGCTGGAGGTGAGTGGTGCATCATAGTTGAAGAAGAAATCAGATGACATTGGATGGATTTATGTATATTTGGCCTACCCAAATAATCAACTTGTTATGGTAATTTATGTTATGTCACATGTCGAATGCTTTAAAAGTGTAATGTTGTGTACAACATTTAATCTGTGATATTTTAAATCTATTAGCTATTTTGTAACTATTTTAACTGATGAAAAATTCTATTGTGAGACATTACATTTCCATCTATGCAGATTCTTGCATTCTATTTTGCAGGACAAGAAGAGTGAAAAACGGTTGAGAAGGAAGAATAATGGGAGAGGTAGACATATGAAAACGGTATGTACATAACTCATCTCATTGATTGAGTACTTTTTAAATTTACATTATATATATATATATATATATATATATATATATATATATATATATATATATATATATTAGATAGTTTTAACTCTGCTATGTTCAAAACTCCTACACCTCAGCTCTCGCTTTCACTATCGCTTTTTTCAACACTACCTAAAACTGTGCCTAGTGGATGCTCTACAATCATGAATGTGCAAAACACATGAAATATGATGCCTACTGTAGAATCCACCCTTTAGATACATCATCTGAAACACACACACACACACACACACACACAACTATTATTTGTTTGTCATGTCTCTATAAATCCTGCTCTCTTCATTTGGGGGTGGGGGGCTCTGATGATGTGATTTTCTTTATGAATTTATTTTTTTCACTTCCTGTAACCTTTTGATATTTCAATTTTAGAGCTGATCACAATCTACAAGTTGTAAGAGTAGAAGTTTTCTCTTTCAAAAGAGAGAAGGCTAATGCTGAAGAAGTTGATCTCCCATTATGTTACCTGTTAAATGAAAAGAGAAGTATATCTCTTCACAGGTGGTAAATACACCTTGAATATTGGATCTATCATATGGATATGTGCAGGAGACACGAAATATGATGCCTATTATTGTAGAATCCACCCTTATAGATCAATCATCTGAAACACACATGTGCGCGTACACACGCATACATGTAGACAAGCTAGCACACATAGGTATCTCAATTTTTTTTCTTAATTTGTTTTTCCGCTTTCTCTAACCTTTTGATATCTCAATTTAAAAGAATGAGAGGTATATCTCTTTACTGGCAGTAAATACACCTTGAATAACATATGGACTATATCTCTTCACTCGTGGAAAGAGATTTATTTCTCTTCACTCTTAAAATTTATAGATATTATACTATATAAAGTTAACTATGATTTTGTTGCAAAATGCCTATACCTCTGCTTGCTTTTGTCTAGCCCATGTGGTCGATTAGAGCTGTTAGAAATTTGTGGGTTGGGGAGCATTGGTCCATTGGTTTCAAAGGAGGAGCTAAACAAGTTCCAAAAGTTACTTTGATTTTTTAAACACTGCCTAAAACTGTGTGCCTATTAGGTGCTCTACAACCCTGCATGTGCAGGGGACATGAAATGTCTACTGTAGAATCCGTCCTTATAGATCTATCATCTGAAACACACACACATGCACGCGCACACACACAACCATTCACATCCACATTCAATTTATCATAATCATACTTGTATTATTTGTTTCATGTCTCTATAGATAGTGCTGTCTTCAGTTTGGTGGGGAAGGCTTTGATGATACAATTTTCTTTGTTAATTTGTTTTTTAATTTCTCTAACCTTTTGATTTCTCAACTTCAGAGCTGATCACAATCTACAAGATGTAAGAGTAAAACTTTTCTTTTTCAAAATAGAAAATTTTAATGCTGAACAAGTTAAATCTCCCATTATGTTGCCTGTTAAAAGGAGGACAGAGAGGTATATCTTTTCATTGGTGTTAAATAGACCTCCAATAACATATGTCCTGTACCTCTTAACTGGTGGAAAGAGAGGTATATCTCTTGAGTTTTAAATTTTTTATATATAATATATTATATTCTTTTAACTCTATTTTCTTTGCAAAACTTATCTATAGTCCATGTGGCCAATCGGGGCTGTTAGATATTTGTGAATTGGGATGCATTAGCCCATAGGTTTCAAAGGACGAGCAAGTTACTACCATTTTCTAAACACTACCTACAACTCTGCCTATTAGATGCTACCACCCTAGATGTGCATGAGACATGGAACATGATGTCTATTGTAGAATCCACCCATATAGATCTATCATCTGAAACACACACACACACGCACGCATGCACGCACACGCACACACACACACAACCATTCACATTTATTTTATCTTAATCATACTTGTATTACTTGTTTCATTTCTCTATAGATGCTACTCTCCTCAGCTGTGGGGCTTTAGTTGATGATGCATTTTCTTAATGAATTTGATTTTACGCTTTCTCTAACCTTTTGGTATTTGGGTTTCGAGCTTATTACAATCTGCAAGATGTAAGGGCAGTAGTTTTCCCTTCAAAAGAAAGAAGGTTAATGTTGAAGAAGCTGAATCTCCCATTATGTTGCCTGTTAAAAGCAAAGAGAGGTATATCTCTTCACCGGTGGTAAATAAACCTCGAATAACACCGACAGGTTCAATAGGGCGGTGAGGGTAAATACACCTCGAATAACACCAACAGGTTCCATAGGGCAGCGAACAAGAGCAGTTACCAGGAAGGCTGCTGCATTATGTGGAATTGGTCCTATCAACGTAGATGCTCCAAAAAAGGATAAGGATAAGTTGAATAAGCAAATTACCTCAGACAAGAAGATAGGTAAATAGATACCTGATCATTCATTAGTTTGCTAAATCACACTTTCTACTTGTGTTGGTTTTGAGCATGTTGTGTGTGATGCACATCAACATAAACAAACGGAAGAGTGCATACAATAGGCAACATTCGTTTGACACTTACATTTGCAGCTGATCACAACCTACAAGATCTGAGGCAAAAGTTTTTCCTTCAAGGGAAAGAAGGTTAATGTTGAAGAAGTTGAATCTCCCATTATGTTGCCGGTTCAAAGGAAAGAGAGGTATATCTCTTAACTGGTGGTAAATACACCACGAATAACAACAGCAGGATCAATAGGGCAGCGATGGTAAATACAACTCAAGTAACAGCAACAGGTTCAACAGGGTGGCGAACAAGAGCAGTTTCCAGGAAGGCTGCTGTGTTACATGGTCTTGGTCCTATTATCGTCGATCCTCCAAAAAGGGATAAACACTACTAGAAAAAGCATTTTCACAGGCGCCTCGATTTTTCAAACACAGGCGGTCCGTAAAATGCGAATGTGATGACGAATAAAATAATAACCACCTGTGATGACATAACATCACAGGCGGATTATAAAATACAACCGCCTGGGTAAATACATGATTTTCTCTGGCGGTTATTAATTAAGAGCCGCCTGTGTTGTAACAAACTTTACATGCGGTTCTTAATTAAACAACGCATGGGTAAATACATGATTTTCACGGGCGGTCGTTGTTTAAGAAATGTATGTACTGGTTCAATCAAAAAGCGGTTTTTATTCAAGAACCACCTGGGGAAAATCATTGTTTTCACAGACTGCTTGTTAATTAAGAACCGTCTGTGATGCTGATAAGCTCCTGTCAAGCTAATCCCTGCACAACAAGCTCTTGTAGATGCAAGTAACACTCGTGGATTATCATTTAGATTGTTGAAAGCATCAATTGAAGCCTGACGATCCTTGGAAGGATTTTCCCGTCCATTTGAAGGATTTCTTTCCCTCCTATCCATTTGAAAACTTAGGAAGATGCTACTTTCTCAGTTTTAATGCCTAAATATAATGACTAAAAATCGGTACCTAACCTCTTAGTGCTTCGCACAAGGAAGCAAACAACTTCAATCACAAATCTTGTTTTCACCCTTTCATAGGGATTTCACCTTAATGTTTAAAGAATAGATTTATCAATAAGTGATGCTTCCTTATCACACATGTTAATGACAGTTATAAGCAAAGGATGTCCCTAAGCTAACGAAATCTGAATTGGAATGAAGATAAAGAGATCCTGCATGTGAGTGGCAATGTCCAGGTTAGCATGAAGCTATGATGGTAACATTCAACAACATGAAAGGTGATGTTAAGGTTATGCTTGCATCAACCAAGGCATGTTGTGAGGGTATAACACTTGTTGTGGCAAGCATAACCGTGATGCTCTAACAAGTGTTATGCCCTCACAACATGCCTTGGTTGATGCAAGCATAATCTTGGCATCACTTTTCATGTTGTTGAAGGCTGCCATCATAGCTTCATGTTGTCTAACCTAGACATTGTCACTCATATGAAGCATCTCTTTGTCTTCAGTACCGTTGAGATTTCGTTAGCTTCGACACACCCTTCACTTGTAACTGCCATTAACATGTCTGATGAGGAAGCTTCACTTATTGATAAATCTATGTTTGAAAGATTAAGGTCAAATTCCTATGAAAAGGGTAAAAACAAGATTTGTGATTGAAGTTGTTCACTTCGTCGCTTGTGTGAAGCACTAAGAGAGATGGTACTGATTTGTAGTCAATATATTCAGCCATTAGAACTGATAAAGTAGCATCTTCGTAAGTTTTTAAAATAGAGAAAAGAGAAAGAAATCTTTCAGGACTTGTTTGGGTGTACTCAATCTAATTGGATTGAAGTGGATTGGAGTGGAGAATGAACTAATTTTCTCCTCAATCCACCTCAATCCACTTATATTGAAGTGGATCCACTCGTATCCAAACAAGCCCTCAAATGGATGGGAAGTATTTTCAGACTTCAATTGAAGCTTGTAACAATCCAAATGATGAGGCCCGGGTGTTACTTGCATCTATAAGAGCTTGCTGTGAAGGGATTAGCTTGACAGGAGCTTCAAGAGTTGTGCTTGTAGATGTTGTCTGGAACCAAGCTGTTGGAAGGCAAGCCTGATCATCATAGGTTAGAAGAAATTTATATACACATACAATTTGATAACTTATGGAACATGTGAAGGTAATAAATATAATAATGTAATAATGTTCGAAAGAGAAGCTGAATTTAATAATGTTCGAAACATGCTATCTAAAGCTGAAATAGAGCATTGTTCTAAGTTGATTTCAGAGGATACAAATATATACAATATATATCATACATTTTTTCCATCATTTACATCTTCTTGCATATAGGGTTTCAAATCCTTTTTAATGCTTCTCTCTACGCGCTTGATGTTTTTTGATTCGGTGAAAAGGTACATCTTCATACTGATTATATTCTTTCTTCATTATCTCCCACATTCTCAACCCCAACAATATTTTGCTTTCCAGAAACAACTACTGGCATCTTCTCAGTTTCTGTATCTTGAACATAAAAAACTTGCGCAACACTATCGGCGAGAACCCATAGGTCATCTTTATAACCGACTTTATTCAAGTCTACCAGTGTGAGCCCGTAATTGTCCACTTTCACACTATCAAGATGTTTGACCCATTAGCACTTAAATATGGGCATTCCCATTCTTTCGCCATAATCGAGTTCCCATATTTCCTTTATGAACCTGAAGTATGTGGTCTTTTGCCATTTTGAATCATAAGCCTCAATACGAACACCACGATTTTGTGCAACACTCTTACCATCTTTTTCTTTAGTATAAAATGTGTAACCATTTATGTCATATGCTTGCCATGATGTCACCAAAGCAGATGGGCCAGAAGTTAACTTCTTCATTGTTGCCTCTTCTATAGAGTTTTCGTATGGTATATTTTTGTCCATTAACCATTCAGTGAAACATCTTCTGTGCTCTTTCATGATCCATCCCTCTGTGCGGTCTTGGTTTTTTTTTCACGAAGCTCAATTTGGTGTTCCTCGATGTACGACTCAGCTATTGCAAGCTGTTGTAGTACACCAAAATGTGCTTGGTGTACATTCTTATAATCTTGAACTATAAAAGTTTTCTTACCCACTTTGCCTCTCCCACGTAGTCTACCCTCATGTACTGGTATAGGCACACCTATCAGTTTTCCATCATTGATGAAATCAGCGCAACTCTCAATCACTTCTTCAGTGGTGTATCCTTCCATAATTGAATCCTTTGGGTGAGCACGGTTCCACACATAACCTTTTAATACTCCTAAATATCTCTCCAACAAAAACATATGATGCAAATATAGTGGCTCCAATGCTTTTATCTGATCAACAAGATGTATGATAAGATGTACTTGCATATCAAAATAAGGATGGTGGTAAACACATCTCAAGCTTGCACATAGTCTCGACGATGTATGCTTTCAGATAGTATAAATCTTCAGGTGCTATCACCTTTTGTGATACTTCATTGAAGAAGTAACACAAACGTGTGATAACAACTTTTATATGCTCAGGTTTGATGACTCTTATTGCAATGGAAAGGAACACTGTCATCATCATGTGGCAGTCGTGAGAATTATAACTGAATAAAGACAAGTCTTTCATCGAGATGAATTTGCGGACGTCGGATGAGAAACTCGTGGGCACTTTGATCGCACGCAAGCATTCGCAAATTGCTTTTTTCTCTTCTAGTGTCAAGTTATAGGTGGCTGGGGGAAGGTAATGCTTCCCGTTGGCCTTTTCTACTGGATGAAGCGCTGGTCTCAAATCAAGATTTACTAGGTCCATACGTGAATTTAATCCGTCCTTTGTTTTCCTCGGCATGTCTAGCAAGGTCTCAATGATGCTGTCAAATACATTCTTTGTAATGTGCATCAAGTCAATACTATGGCAAAATTCCAGATTCTTCCAATACAGAAGATACATGAAAAAAATTGATTGTTTCATGAAAGCCATGTCAGTTGTATCACCCGAAGATGTAATTTTCTTTCTCTTGATTCCTTTACATTTTTTCCCTTACTGAAAACAATATGAATGTTCTTGACCATTTCGAACACAAGTTTTCCACTGTAAGGGTTTGGTGCAGTATCTTTTTCGATTTTGTTATCAAATTATTCTTTCATCTTCCTATACTTGTGTGTATCTGTCAAGAACCGCCGGTGTCTCATGTACACCGTCTTTCTAGATGAAGTGAGGTATAGAAATCCAGTTCTATCCACGCACCTTACACAACCTTTCTTCCCTTTCATTTGTCCCGATAATGTAAACAGTCTGGGGTAATCATGCACCGTAACGAATATCATTGCTCTTAGCGTAAAATACTCCCGCTTGTACTCATCCCATGTATGTACCCCTTCATTCCACAATTTCGCCATATCGTCCATTAAAGGTTCCAAGAACACATCAATTTTGATGCCGGGTTGTTCTGGACCTTGGATAAGAATAGATAACAGGATATATTTCCTTTTGTGACACACCACGTTGGTAGGTTGTACATCGTTAAGACCACGGGCCATGTGCTGTGTATGCTCCTTTTTTCACCAAACGGATTCATTCTGTCTGTACCCAAGGCAAACCTTATATTTCTGATTTCATTTGCAAATTCTCGATATTGAATATCAAATTTTTTCCACTTTGTTGCATCACCAGGGTGTCGAATTTGTTTTTCATTCTTCTTGCGTTGCTCGGAATGCCAACGCATAAGTTCAGCCTCCTTAGGGTTTGAGAACAAACGCTTCAAGCGATCAATTACCGGAAGGTACCACATCACTAAGGCAAGAATTTTTCTCTTATTCTTCCCGTCTACATCGCCAGAAGTATCGTTGTCGTCACCTTCAGGACCAATAGTAAACTTCTTATTATTCTGGGACTTTTTCATATTGGTAACATACTGGTGATTGTAGTCCTTCTTATATCTACTGACACCACAGATGAAGCATCTAGTTGCGAGCTCATGCTCTTTGTGATACAGAATACAATGGTTCACACAAGCGTGTATTTTTGTCACACCTAGTGCCATCGGGCAAAGAAGTTTCTTCGCTTTATAAGTGCTTCTGGGCAGTTTATTTAGATTTGGAAGAAATTCTGCCATAAGCAAAAGATCATAGAAACTACAATCGGACCATCCGTGTGTGGCTTTCAACTTTAGTAGTTCTAAGACTGCACGCAATGTAGTAAACTCTTTATCACAACCATTTGATTCATCATATAAAAACTCCGTCGCCGCATTCTTCAATGTCTCCATTTTACTTAAACCTTTACTTGCTCCCATAGAATTCAATACATATGGTTCAATGTGATGCAACATCTCCTCACAATCGAACTCGTCATCATCATCACCATATTGATTGTCACTACCATCATCGATATGAACATTATCGTCATTTGAACCTCTCTCATCGTCTTTATCCACTTCATGTGTATCTAACTCACCATGCTCTGTCCATATTGTGTACTTTTTTTGAAACCTCTCACAAAATGAGATTGGATTACTATAGTATCTATCCAAACAATCTTATTTTCGCAGTCGATACATGGACATAATATGTCATCTATCTTTTGCAACTTCGCATGTCTCTTGGATGCTTCAATAAAATTTGAAATATTATGAATGTACATAGGATCGGGTCTTGGCATGTTATACATCCACGCTCGACGGTCCATGCTTCAATGACAGATTTTTTGTAAGATTTACAAAATTTGGCCACAAATATTCCCTAAAGGTCTTCTATAAAATGAATTTACAAAGATATAACAAGACAAAATCATATGACTAAATACTTGCATCATGTAGGTCTGTTCATAAAGGTTCCAAGAAAATTTGTTTCATAATTTTCTCAGCTTCCTAGTGGCCATAATGGATTTTTGAAGTTAGGCTTATTCATTGAAACATTTCATCAAACACGTGATGTGCTTATATTCATCTTCAATCTTTAATCCTTCAAATCTACTTCTTGTTCTGTAAAATTCAAGGGTGATCTCAAGGGGAGACTAAACTACATATTTCAACCTTTAATCATTCAAATGTACTACAAATCTCAAGTGGTTGGGGGGGGGGGGGGCTGGAGGCATATGCAATCACAACAAAATGAAACTGTGAAATAGAACAAATTAAAAACATGATAGTGAAGAAGAAGTCTCTTCTAACCTTTTTTCTGTTTGAAGGTTGATCAACTGATGAATGCAGTATCGGTTGGCGCACGGTGGAAAATTTTGGTAGCCTAGCAGCGTCGATGGAAAATCTCCAGGGTTAGATTTTCTGTAGTGCCGGAGGGGTCTTTATATAGGCGTCGATTTTCACGGGCGATTTTTAATGAAACAACCGCCTGTGATAAAAATTAAAAAAGTTCAGGAGGTTTTTTCAGGGGGTTTTTAACTACTTCTTAGGCGGTTGGTAACGAATAACTGCCTGAGAAAAAGATTATCTCAAGCGGGTATTACTTACCAACCGCCTGGGATAATTACGCGAGCCTATTCTTCAGTTTTCTTTTCCCTTGCTTCTTTTTCATTTAGATTCCAATATAAATACTCAAACATGTATAGATTCTGCAAATTGAGTCCAAATTCGATGATTCTTTCTTCTATATTTTTCCAAAATTAACATCGACCACCTGGATCAAAGATTTTAAAACTCGTATAGCTAACATTGTAATGTTTTGGTAAATATCAAATTAATGTATACTCACATATTATTCACATTTATATGTCTCCTAAGAAAAAGAATCCTTCACTGAAATTGGTTTGTATGAACATATTTTTATTATTTATACATGTATGAATTTTGTTAATTTTTTTAAAGCATTCCAACATGTCAAATTTCAAATTATCCATCATTCTAACCAAATGCTCATATACATATGAGGCATTCATCAAATTTTGAACACACATTGATTCAAAAATTTTTTAAAAAATCTGAAAAAATTCATAGAGGTTGGTATGATGACCAAAAATGTCCATTGAAAAAATAAATGAAAAAAATCATTATGTTAATCAATATAGAAAAATGACAAATAGCAATTGTTATATGTTTTTTATGTTCTGAACAATTTCAAAGGCTTTATGAAGTGAAATTTAATGGTAACCTTTAATACTCAATCATATTACAAGAAAGTGGAATTTGGGCTTTTGAAAGGCTCCACATTTAATCAAGAATATTATATGAGCTTACATAAAGATCTTCTCAGGCCGTTGGTAGTGAATAACCGTCTGAGAAAGAGATTATCTCAGGCGGGTATTAAGTACCAACCGTCTGGGATAATTGCCTGAGCATGTTCTGTAGTTTTCTTTTCTCTTGCTCATTTTTTATATAAATTCCAATATAAATACTCAAACATGAATAGATTATGTAAATTGAGTCCAAATTCGATGATTATTTCTTCTATATTTTTCAAAAATTAACATCTACCACCTGGACCAAATATTTTAAAACTTGTATAGCTAACATTTTAATGTTTTGGTAAATATCAAATTAATTTATACTCACATATTTTGTGTATCTTCTAAAAAAAGGATCCTTCACTGGAATTGGTTTGTATGAACATATTTGCATTATTCATGCATGTATGAATTTTGTTAATTTTTTTAAAGCATTCGAACATGTCAAAATTCAAATTATCCATCATTCTAACCAAATGCTCGTATACATATGAGGCATTCATCAAATTTTGAACACACATTGATTCATAAAATTTTAAAAAATCTGAAAAAATTCATAGAGGTTGGTATGACGACTAAAAATGTCCATTGAAAAAATAAATGAAAAAAATCATTATATTCATCAAGATAGAAAAATGACAAATAGCAATTGTTATATATTTTTTATGTTTTGACCAATTTCAAAGGCTTTATGAAGTGAAATTTAATGGTAACCTTTAATACTCAATCATATTACAAGAAAGTGGAATTTGGGCTTTTGAAAGGCCCCACATTTAATCAAGAATATTAATAAAGCTTACATCAAGATCTTCTCAGGTGGTTGGTAGTGAATAACCGCCTAAGAAGAAGATTATCTCAGGCGGGTGTTACTTACCAACCGCCTAAGATAAATACATCTACTCAGGCGTTTGGTTATTGCCACCGACCTTAGATAAACATCTTCCCAGACAGTTGGTACTTAAAAACCGCCTGAGAAGATAGGCGTCTATTTATAGCCTCGACTTGTTGTAAAAACCTAACCCAGGCGAAATCACTTAGACGCCGTCAGGCTGCCAAAATTTTGTTTGCCGCCAAGTCTTCGCCGCTCTCGCCGCTGAGCTTCGCTGTCGCCGTCGAGCTTCGCCATTGTCCGTTTGCTTCGCCCTCGCCACTTCTAGGTACGCCGAGCGAAGCCCTTGTCATCGTTGCAGAGCTTCACGGTAAACCCTAAACTCTTTGACCTTCCCTCCTTCATCCCCGTGCTGCCTCCCTCCTCGCCCTTGCTGCTGGCCGAGTCAAATGGTGCCTTGCATAGATTTCCTTGGTTAGGGTTTAGGGAATTTGAAAAGGTTAGGCATCCTGTTGGTGGTGGTGGTGGACCATGTCATAAATTTCTTTGGTTACGGTTCGGACATGATAAACTATGCTGGTAGTTTTTGGTCAAACAACTTGAGTTGTTATGACGCTATGAACCATATGCAGGTTTTGAGCAGGCTGTCCAAGCTTATACAGCAGTCAAAAAGCAAAATAATTCACTATTTCAAATTCACGGCAAAAGCTACATGAGGCATCACCAGATCAATTGCTTTTTACCATGTTTTCTTTCACTAATATAGCATCATTTTCAATCAACCACATAAAGATTTTGATTTTGGAAGGGATTCTAGCTTTCCAAATTTGTTTATAACCAGGTCCAGAATATGACCTAGTCAATTGTATAAACCAAATTAACTGAAAAGGCTCCTGTTTTGTTCCATTTCCACACCAAAGTATCATCATTTTGCTGCACTGCCAGACCATTAAGTTTATACACAAGGTTATACCACATGCTATATAAAGGTGCTGACAAAGAATAACTGAACTAAACAACGTAGTTTTGCGCAAAGCACTGGGCAACAGAGATGTCTTTGTCCACACAAAGTTCAAATAGAATGATGTATAGGCTGGCTAGAGGTTTTACATCTAACCAAATTTCTAGCCAAAAACTTATTGTTTCACCATTCCCTAATGTAAATTTTCTGCTCTTGTATATATTCTTGACTTTTCGAAGGTCTCTCCATATGGGAGAGTTAGACATTTTATGTCTCAATGTCCCAACAGGAGAATCCCTAATGTATTTAACTTTGATAATGTCCTGCCAAAGCCTTTGTTCCTTTTCTAATCATCACTACCATTTGATCAGCAGAATGACATTCATCTTACTAAGGTCCTTAAGCCCCAGCCCACCCCTCCCCCTTTTTTATTTTTTACAAATGATACCCTCTCATATATGGACATGGATCTCTCTCTTTAAGCATATATGGACTAAGCACTTTGCACGATACATGGCCTTATAATCATGTGATACCCTCTCGTTTCCACCGTGCATAGATTTTTTCAAGTTTTTGAACCCTAGCCGTTCCACGAAGGTCTGGGTTAGTTTTTATTTTGCAAAATGTCAAGCTTAGCCATGCTTATACCGGTAAAAGTTGAATTGTGTGGCAAGGCCACCACTTTTAACAAGCTTAGGGCGTAATATACTTAGATATGGGATAAAATCTGAAATAAGATGAACTTGTGTAATGAGAGGCAACTTGGATTGTAGTCCCTCTTGGTCAATTAAGGATTGTGTCTTGTTCTTTTTATCCTAAGCACCATCCATTCTAACCACATGCTAGATGTAATGGTATAGCAAGTCGAATACCTCACCTTGTACTTGTGTTTTGGCCATGACTTTATTAATTGTTTGACACACACAAGTGGTTGATGGTTCTGCGGGACACTTCATATAGAGTTAATATGCCATTTATTATATTTTTTGTCTTATTAGTTCTAGTATGGAAAGCCCTAAGAAGATTGGTGCTGGTAGTAACAATAAAGAAGACAATATGGAGTTTACTGACTCCAGCAGTTCATGCTCCTTTCACAGTCCATCGGGTCATTTTCTGAATATAAAAATTTAAAAGACTTCAGAGGATCTCGACCCGAAATATGATCCTGCCGACGAGGTATGGATCACAAATCTTAACTTCAGCAGTTCAAGTTAATGTTGGTTGTCAAGTATACGAAGTGTTATAATTCTTTTCTACCTAGATTAATCGCGAAGACAATAAGGTGACTTCGGCTTTTAAAACCGCAGAAGATTCTCCAATGGATGAATCCTCAGCTTCACTCAAGCGGAAACGAGGGCAATGAGGTTGTCGGTGTTTGGATCCGGCAGGTCTCCCGATACTACTGTTGGTAGATCGCGGAGTTGTAGTTTGGTAATGGACGCGCAAAGATTCAAGAAGGTGAATGACAAGTGAACACAGAGATTTACATGGTTTTGAAGAGATGCATACCCTTTTCCATCAGGGCATGCTCGAAATCAACCTGCTACTCGTCAGGTGCTTGTAAGTGCCTTTAATATTTTGCATTTGCTTTTCTTACTACACTCATACACATTTAATGAGATTATAACAATTCTGGACTTCTTCAGTAGGATGCAATACATAGATAATGAAAAGATGAAACTCAAGACAGGTATCCTTGACCCTACACGGATTGCATAGACGCTATTCGACGTCAAGGCAGATCGAGACTCAGTACAGTTCAAGCACATGAAAAAAAAGAATTTGAAAAATCAATCGCAAAACTTAAGAAGGATAGAAGGACAGAAGTTGCAGCTTACATAGGACATGCAATATTTAACTTTGTCAAAGACGGCAAGGACCTCGTAAAGGCTCCGTACCACTTCGAGTAAGTTCAACACATGACATTGACATAGAAATTATTGCTAATTGTTAACACGTGTGTTTGTATGTGTGCAGTAATCACTAAATAATGATCTTCATCAAGCCAACATAGGGTTTGGCAACAGTCTTGGACTCAGTCGATTACCCACCAGATCGTTACAAAGATTTCCTTTCCATTTTGAAACTGTACGTTTATTCAATAATATTAATTTACACACATTTAGAATGTGTTGACAAGTTTTATATGACATTTCTTGTATTACAACGCTTGGCGGTTTTACGCGGAACAGCTTGACGGTCAGAGACCTCCTAGTACGAATGCATTGGACATTAAAACGTATTATGCTTGTCCGAAGCAGCCTGCTGGGAGGTCTTATGCGGGTATTATGTATGCGAGCACCTTCGGTCTGCCAGCGAATATAGAGTGAATTGTGAGGATGTAAGTTATCCTTAATGTCGATATCTTATTTTCTTAGTTTTGAGTTTCATTATTTTCCGATTTTGATTCCAACTTAAAAATTCAATTGCTCATAGTACAACTGCTCCAAAAATATCAAATAAATTCCTGTATACTCTCACTTTGATCTATACGTTGAGATTATTCAAACCGACACATTCTAAACCTTGTTATGTGTTTCATTGCAGCACACGAAAAATGTGAATGAAGAATGGCCAGTTTGTAGAAGTATTCCTGGTGGAGGAGCCGACAAGATTGCTTCTGTACCGTATCAATGTGTGTGTCACGAAATTTTTCACAAAAGAGGGGAGTTCTTTGATGAGCATGGTGCAATAGTTGATGTGCCAGAACTTTGCGACTATGGCAATAGAAACAGTTTTTAGTGAAACTTGTAAACTATGAGATGACTTGTATGTGTAACTTGTACATATGTATATTGTTTTAGTGAAATTGACTCCTGTGAGATGACTTCTGTGATTATATTGTTTACTTCTGTGATGATATTGTTGACTTTTGTAATTATATTGAATTGACCTAGAAATTTGAAATAACAGCAGGTAGTACTGCATATGTTATACCTTATCACAGGCGGTTATTTACCTACGTCTAGACCTGCCTATGAAATATCATTATCATAGGCAGCTAGATATAGGTAAAGAACCGTCCATAATAACCTAATTATCACAGGCGGTTATTGTTATGGTACAAACCGACTGCGATAAAATGTCTCCACAGGTAGCTTGTCGTAGGTAAAGATCTGCCCGTGATAACACAATTATCACATGCGGTTATATATGCTGCACGACCCCCCTGTGATAATAGGTCTTCACAGGCGGCTAGCCTAAGTAAAGAACCGCCTATGATAATATGTCTTTATAGGCGGTTTTACTTCTCCGCCAGTGAAATTGCAGATTATCACAGGCTCTTCATTTCAGGCGGTTTAGAAACCGCGTGTGATAATACGTTTGGAGCCGCCTGCGATGAGACTTATTGTAGTAGTGAACGATAAGTTGAATAAGCAAATTGATAATTTGATTTGCTAAATAGCTTTAGCATATGGCCTCAGACAAGAAGGTAAGTAATAGATACCTGAGCATTCATTAGTTTGCTAAATCACACCCTATACTCGTGTTGGTTTTGAGCACGTTGTGTATGATGCACATCAAACTGAATCAACTAAAGAATGCAAACAATAGGCAACACTTATTTGACAATTACATTTGTAGCTGATCACAATCTACAGGATGTAAAGGCCAAAAGTTTTCCCTATAAAAAAAGAAGGTTAACGTTGAAAAAGTTGAATCTGTCATTATGTTGCCTGTTAAAAGGAAAGAGAGATATATCTCTTCACTAGTGGTAAATACAACTCGAACAACACCTTGAATAAGTTGGTAAATACACCTTGAATAACATCAACAGATTCAGTAGGCTGGCAAACAAGAGCAATTACTAGGAAGGCTGTTGTGTTATGTGGTCTTTGTCCTATTATCGTAGATCTTCAAAAAAAGGATAACGATAAGTCGAATAAGCAAATCTATAATTCTGGTTTGCTAAATAGCTTTAGTAGATTACCTAAAAAATTTAACAATCGGTTCCATTTTGCGTTCTAACTAAGAAATCTTTTTCCACCATGGTTTTCATTTAACAATCGCAAGCGGTTTTCACAATCGGTTTATTTTAGGTCCGCCGGTGAAGATCTTTATCACAAGCGGCTCCATTAAGAACCGCCCATGAAGAGACTTAGAATTATTTTGTCCCACCATGAAAAGTTGAGAGCGTGGAAACGGGCATATATGGTGTGGTGCACAGCTACCGTCAAGTTCTGATTTTTTAAGGATAACTTCGGTGTGCAACGGAGGTGACGACACCTATCGTTGTACACAGGATTCCTAGAAAAGAAGAACTTTTTATGCCAAAATTAATCAAGATTATCAGATCTTTTTCTCTAAAATGAATATTGCATTTACTTTTGTCCACCCACCGAGAAAACCGCCATTGAAGATGACTCGTCGTCCAGCGATTACGATTACCGAGCAAGCATGGAGAGTGTGTAGTTATTGCAAATCTACCGTGTTGTTAACCACTTGCACTAGTGGTTTTCAAAAGCGGTTTTATTTAGAACCGTCTGTCAAGATACATTCGACCAAACATGTCAATGACCTTTAATTTTTTGTAGCGATATTTATAGTGATACATGGACAAAAACAACTTCCAAAAATATGAAAATATATTGAAGTGTAAGTGAATTGTATTACATTTGCCCAATAAATTTCACATTGAAAAACTTTATAAATTGATCGGAACAAAAAAAGGTTTTTTGTCATTTTTGTATCTTGAAAACTATAATGATTTTGGAAGTCAATTTTTCTGTGGGACTTTTTCATGATCATGCCAAACCCTATGATATTTTGGAGATTTTAAAAATTTTGGTTTCATCAATGCATATTTAAATTTAAAGAATGCCTCATATGCATATGAACATTTAGATGAAATGAGAGACAATTTAAATTTTCAAATGTTGGAATGCTTTAAATAAAATTATAAAAAATCATACATGTATACATAAACAATATGTACATACACACCAATTTTCAGTTCAAGATCCTTTTTTTGAAGAGATATGAAAAATGAATAATATGTGTATAGGAATTATTATGAGATTTACCAAAACATACAAAAATTACATTTCTATCTATGAAAAAAATTGTTCCAAGTGGTAGAGAATATTTTGTGAAGAATATAGAAAAAGCAATCATCGAATTTGGACCTAATTTCAGAATTTTTTACAAGTTGGAATATTTAAATTTGAATCAAAATAAAAAAGTGCAAACTAAGACTAGCCACGGTGGTATTTATCACAGGCGTTTTTCTTAAGAACCGCTTATGAACACATTTATCACATGCGGTTTCATTTTGAACCGCCAGTGATGGCGATATTTAAAAATGATCTTGTTTTTTGTAATGTTGTTATATATTGTGTTGTATGTTGTTATATATGTTATCTATTGTGTTATCTTTTCTTCTTGTACTCTCTATTTGTTATTTAGTTCGAATGGATGTGGAACAGGAGACTGTAACAGAACATGCATGAGTAATTGATTTGCCAAGCAAATGGCACAAAAAAATAATTATAACAATACTTAAACTTTAATGTCAAACAATTTGCATCACTACAAAGTACGTGTCATGAGGAGTATACAAGAATTCATTTAGAAATTAACTAACAGAACTTTGCTAACGATGAGATCAGCAGCGACTATAGGGTTTCATTCTCGATGAACTTGCTCACTCCTCGCTCAAACAACGTGCTTTCTACACCAAAAGCTTCCCTGAGTACTAAGGAACATCGTGCTTTCTACACCAAAAGCTTCCATGAGTACTAAGGAACATCAACAAAAAGGTGCTGCAAAGGCGTGCAACCCACAGTTCGACGGTCACCCAAAGGTTCTTCACCGGCAGCGAGGAAAACTGACAATTATCAGCTTTTGCTCGATAACCTTTGGGACTTTTTGTGCAAGTAGGTTTGCAAGAGGGTGGAGAACATAGGCGCTAACTAGATTGAAGAGACTTTGCACGTGAGAAGAGAATGTCTGTGGATGGTAGCTCTATTCTTATGCAAAACTCTTTGATAAACTGCAAAATACCAGAGCTATAGTCTACAACATGAGCTGAAATTTGATGAGCACCTACTAGGTGTGATAGCGCACCTTTTTTGTTAAAGGAACTAGGCTTGGAGATGACTGGAGCAGTGGCTCGATGGTGGACAGAGGTGGTCGATGGCGACAACTTTCACCTGCGGCAACAAAGCTTCAGGCATCTGTATAGGCGGCCTGTATAGGAACTGCTTGTGATAAACACAGGCGGTCTGTATAGGGTCTTCCTGTGATAAACACAGACGGTGCTGGCGTGGACCGGCTGTAATAATACATATCACAGGCGCATCCAAAACTAACCGCCTGTGAAAATAGGTGTATATATAGCCCCCGACGGGTTCTTATTGAGTTGCGGTTGTTTCCGACGGTTCAGGTAGATGGGATTTTTCAAAGATTTGGGGGGGGGGAGAGGTTTTGTTTTCAAATCTTTTCATAGGTACACTTCCTTATTGTTCTTCAATTCTTTTGCTTTGTTTTCCCCTTCATTTGATGCGATTTAAGGCCTCATATTTGAAATTTAGGTTTCACGGGAATTTGAAGATTTGGACATGGAAATGAGTTAAATTTGGGATTTTTTTAAAGTTTAGTCTCTCTGTAAGGTAAGAATACGATCTTGCTTGGTTTTCTCCGTCATTTGCTTTTTGATTTGAGGTCGTAATTTTTGAATTTAGGTTCTGTCCAAAGTTGTTTTACACTGTTTGAGACAATGTCTATTTGAGATAGTGTTTGTGACAATGTTATGTGCATTGCTTCATATGTAGATAACCTTGTACCATATTGAACATCTGTCAAAATCCACATTGCCCCTTACTTGTATATATCCTACATTTTCAATTATAAAATTAAGTTATCACTATTTTATTATTTTTCTCAAATTGCAAATGAATGAGAATAAAATGAGATCCTTTATATTTTGACAGTGTCAAATAAAAGTTGGACCGAGCGTGGATGTACAATTTGCCAAGATTTGATCTTACGTACATTCAAAATGTTGCAAGTTTTATTGAAGCATCCAAGAGACATGCAAAGATGCTAAAGATTGATGAGATATTATGTCCTTTTACCGACTGTGAAAATAAGATTGCTTGGATTAATACTATTGAAATCCAATCACACTTGGTGAAAAGAGGGTTTACAAAAAACTACACAATATGGACAGAGCATGGTGAGCTAGATACACGTGAAGTGGATAATGATGAAGAGAGAGGTGTCACTAATTATGATGGCGATAATGATGATATCGATTATAATAATGACAATCGGGATGATGATGATGCTGAAGAGTTCGGTTATGAGGGGATGTTCTGCACATGGAACCACAAGTGTTGATTTATATGGCAAAAGGTTCAAGTAAAATGGAGAAATTACATAGTGCGTCAAAAGAGCTTTTATATGACGAATCAAAGGGTTGTCATAAAGATTTTACTACGTTGCATACAGTCCTAGAACTACTAAAGTTGAAGACCACACATGGATGGTCTGATTGTAGTTTTAGTGATCTTTTGAATCTTCTGGCAGAAATTCTTCCAACACCAAACAAACTCCATAGAAGCACCTATAAAGCAAAGAAGCTTTTATGTCCAATGTCGCTTTGTGTGACAAAAATACATGCTTGTCCAAACCATTGTATTCTATATCGTAAAGAGCATGAGCTCGCAACAAGATGACCAACCTGTGGTGTCAGTAGATACAAGAAAGCGTACAGTCAACAATATGATATGAACATGAATAAGAGTAAAAAAAAGAAGAGTTCTATTGGCCCTGAGCTTGATGATAATACTGCTGATGATGATCATGGGAAGAATAATAGAAAGATCCCAACCTTGGTGATATGATACCTTCGAGTAATTGATCATTTGAAGTGTTTGTTCTCAAACCCTAGGGAGGCCGAACATGTGATTTGGCATTCTGAGCAGCGCATGAAGAATGACAAGCAGATTCGACACCCTGCTGATGCAACACGATGGAAAAACTTTGATATTCAGTATACAAAGTTTGCAACAGAAATCAGGAATGTAAGGTTTGCTTTGGGTACAGACAAAATGAATAAGTTTGTTGAAGAAAGGACCATACACAACACATGGCTTGTGATCCTAATGATGTACAACCTACCGTCATGGTTTTGTCATAAAAGAAAGTATATTTTATTATCTATTCTTACCCAGTGTACAAATCAAGCTGGTGCCAAAATTGATGTATTCCTAGTACCTCTGATTGAAGATATGGCGATGTTGTGGAATTAAGGGGTACAAACATGGGGTGAGTACAAGCAGGAGTATTTCACGCTAAGAGCAATGATATTCATTACTATCCATGATAACCCGGACTCTTTACATTTTACGAACAAATGAAAGGGAAGAAAGGTTGTGTGATGTGCGTGGATGAAACTGGTTCTCTCTACCTCACTTCATCTATAAAGTTGGTGTACATGAGACACTGGCGGTTCTTGACACAAGTACCAAAAGATGAAAAAACCATTTAATAACAAAACTGAAGAAGGTACTGCATCAAAGATTTATATTGGAAAACTCGTGTTCGAAATGGCCAAGAACATTCAATTTATTTTGGTAAAGGCAAAAAAAATAAAGGAGCAAAGAGAAAGAAAACTACATATTCCGTATTGGAAGGACCTTGAAATTTGTCACCGTATATTTGATGCATGTTACAAAGAATGTATTTGACAGCATCCGTTACTGTATTCCTAAATGCCTTTTGACTAACCCCACTATTGAGTCATCAACGTATTGTGCTTCTATATAGGTTACACACTTGAGGAAGGAGAACTTTTGGCTTGTGGATTCAGGTTGCTCACGCCACATGGCCAGTAACAAATAATGGGTCTCCTCCCACTCTTTCGTGTCACGTGTAGAGAATGTTACTTTTGTCAATAATTCTTCAACTCCTATAATTGTTAAGGGATCGGTTAGAATAAATAATCGATACATTTTAAAATATGTGGCTTTACATGCAAAGTTTTGAATACATTGACAATTATCTTAAAAGTGAGACTTTACATGCAAATTTTTTAATATATCTGAGAAACACACTTTGCACTGTCCAAACTTGTTGCGCACGTGAGTTGCACTTGTTTTTCACTTATGAGTGTCCGAACTTTTCTTTGTGTAATGCATAGCAGCTGCTTTGGACTGTCCGAACTTTCTATATGTGAAATAGTCATGTGGCTGTAATAGTCATGTGGCTGTTTTGTTTTTCACATGTAACATTTCAAACTTGATATTTGGCTTATGAGAAGTATGCTTAGTACTTTTGGACTAAGTTTTTGATGCGTTATGGATGATCATGATGCATATTACCTTGCTATGTTTGCAACATGCTTATGTGAGGTGCTCACATAAGGTGTTCTGGTTTTCATACTAATATGAGTCAAGTCGAGTAATTGTGTTCTAAGATTTGGTTGTTTATTCATGTGCGGGTGTTGCTTGAGGTCAAGATTGATAGGAGGATGAGTCCCAATTGTTTATGGCGGCCACCATTGAGTATATATAGGTAGGAGGACGTCTAAGGAGGTGTTGGGGTCGTGACCTAACCCTAAGACACGGAAACAATAGACTTAGACCTGATACATGGCCCAATAGCCAAATACCATGGCGCAACACCCTGACAGATTCTGAACTCAATTTGTTTTGATGATACCTGTCGACTCCGAAAGAATTTGGACATGAGACCAGTGGCATTGGAAAGGTTATCCTCTCCCCGTTCCATGCATATGTAGAACATCAAAAACGGAGACCGTATGCGTCCTGGACATCCGTTTTAGTGTGAACTGCTCCTGGACTTCGAGTTGGACACGATTTTAAGTTGGGCTCGGTTTCCATCTTCTTTGAACGTATTCTTTGATCCTTCACGTACCTAAGACTTCCTCCAAATAATCCTTGAACCTCTCCATGGATCCTAATCACAATTATATCATTATGTAGCAATCTATGCTTAAAAACATAGAAGGAAACATATAAGAACGAGCTCACCTCTAAAGTTAACTGTTGTGTGTGAACTCTATTGATTGCATCTTGTATGTTCAATAGAGTGTTGTTTGTATCCATAGAAGTGATGTCCTCATCATCCTCCCCTTCTTGAATTGGAGTCGTCCTCGACTCATGTTCATCTTCTCTCATGTGTTGGTCCAAATGTGCAACGCCATCAAATCTTCTTGTATGCATGCAAGGAGGAGGCCAAGGTGGTGGAGGACATAGTGCACCATCTTGATATTGTCCAGCAAATAAGAGCGCACATTCACTTGATCCAGGATCCCAAACAAATAAACATTGTGCCATGTTTGTAGGTGCAATGGTAACGTGCATGATCTCGTCATTCTCCCCTTCTTTATGACAAGCCGTCCTCGGCTTGCTCGTATGTTCAGGAAAGAGGCTATTGGGGATAGTATGAGCGTTGTCCATATTGTACAACCGCTGTAAACAATGCTTCTCTTTTATTTGTTGTCCCTGCAGCAAGGAAAAAATACTAGAAAAACTTGATAAGGCATTATTAGCATTAGTGCATTCATTTACTTTATCATGTTGTTGTAGCACAAAAGGAGGTTTCTCAATTGAACATATGTAAACTTTATGCACCATAAATATACCACTATGATCATATTCGCCTATAGCATGAAAAGTGTTTCTTGTGAACAATGATAATTCAGTTTTAGAAAATATAGTTCTCTCTACAATATCAAGACCACAATGAGTGTCAAATTCAATATAACCCAATGTATTTAGAGAAGACAACAATTTCAGCTCACCCCTTTCACATGTAATTGGAATCAAATGCTTAATTTCAGCACATGTGGGAGATAAAGTATCAAATTCATTCAGTTGTTCTAGCAAATGTACAATATAATTATCAACACACAACTTATTTTTATCGTAAGAATCAGTAGGAAAATCAACTAGTGGTAAAGGTGTATTATGAAAAGGTTCATTTTGTTGCTGCTCATCGATAGCATGATTGGTGATAAAATCCAGCACATCTGAAAATGTCATACCTTGGTTAACTGTAGAGCATTGTTCATTACCATTACTATCATTTTCAACACGAAATTCAAATGCATTATGAGTTGATTCATCAAAAAATTCAGAAGAGTTGTTCAACACCTCACTCTCATTTGAATCTACATTTATTTGTTCATGTTTCTCCAAAAGGTTAGGCATAGGAAGATATACAAAAAATTCTTCTCAAATTCATGTATTTCATCTTTGCAATTAGATACATTAGCGAAAGTTTCTCGCATAAAGATTTTCATATCTTTCCATGTTCGTGGTGTTTCTAAATCACTTAAGTTGTTCTACCAAGTTAATGCACAATCTACTAATGCACTAGAAATATTCCTAATATTTCTTCTTTCACACATACAACATTGTCCAAAAATTTATCCATCTCTGTGTCTCAAGTAATATATTCATCATAACCAAAACTGTCATAAGAAGGAAGAGATGGAAGAATGTAATTACTTCTTGTGGAAGGAGTTGTAAAGGTAATCTAAATGTCATGTGCAGCCTTGAATGGTATTTGTTTCTTGGTGAACAACCCCATCATTGCTTCATCATGTCAAGTAACTCAATATGTAGAGCACATTCACTATTCTCTCTTTTACCTGACTTTATTAGTAGCAAATAGAAGACAACAAAAATATGTTATCCCTAACAACTACATATGACAATGGAAGGGTGAAAGTGGAAGCACACACTCTCAAGCGTCTTACCACGCTCTTACAAGTGTTCTTACCGACACTGCAGGTGGCAAACGGTGGCCGATGTGAAGAACCACTCAAGAGTGGGGTGACTGCAAAGGTCTACAAATTCAACTCAAGAGAAAAGTGTAGCTTGGAAGGCACTTTATATCGTAACAAAGATTAGAAATAATGGAATGAGATAGTAAAGTTGAATAAGTATCCAAAGTACTTGTAAAGTTGTTGGCCTAAATGTGTTCCTAGTAGTTCAAGCTAGCAAGACATGAAACAAAACTATAGGACACAAAGAACGCAAGCACTTGTTTTTTTTACTTTGTTTTTCTCTTTTTTTGTGCAGCTTTTGTATCTTTCTTTTTTTGCACTTGCCTTTTTCTTTTGTCTTTTTTTTTCAGAATGTGCTGCAAAAGAAGAACACAGTGCAAGGCAATCAAAGATATCTCCTAGGTCTTGTCAGTACCTGGCGAACCGGGTACCCTCAGATACAAGAAAGCAGACACGCTGGGTCCCACCACCCGTGGGGGCAGGATACGACGTCGTTCCAAGGTGCCGCGTGGCGTGCGACATAGCCATGCCTCTCCACTGGGGGAGACCCGACGCAGCCACGTGTCCTGCAGCTCCAGGTGCATCTCCCTCACGGAAGGGAGGTCCGGCGCTGCCACGTGTCTCGCAAGTCTGGGCCCACCTCCCCACCAAGGAGGGGTCCGGCGTGGCCATCAGGTCGGGAGCCCCGGACCTGCCTCCCTGCAGGAAGAATGTCCGGTGCAGCCACGTGTACGGAAGGTCCGGGCCCGGATGCACCACAGCGGGAAGGTCCAGACTTGCCACATGGCGAGCAGCGCTGCACTTATCTCATCCTACGATAGTGGCAATAAAGTGGGACGAGCCCAGTGCACCTAAACGGGAAAGACGCACGTGTTCCCATGGCAAGCAGGAGCTTGCACTCATAAGTCAAAGGTCCTGTACCCAGCCCGTCGGTAACAGGTTGGCGCCGAACTACTACGTACGACGGGCGGATGAGAGGCCGCGATAGGACGGACGGGACATGGCCTACCACGATTAGGGGCTATGTGTAGCCCTGCAGTAGGGCATGGCAAGGCGGCACATTGAAGCCATTGTCAGGGGATAACATTTACTCCCAAATCTTAGGAGGGATTTGGGACACCCAGGGCCACATGTCGGGCCTCGGGTCCCACTTGTAAGTCGCTTTGCCTTAGACTATAAAAGGATTGAGCGGCAACTGACTAAGACACGTTCTCTCAGACCCAGAGTTCTCTCGGACTCAAGCAATACAACACACAAACCACCGTGGTGTAGGGTATTATGCTCAGGCAGCCCGAACCATGTAAAACCCCCGTGTTCATCATTCACTGCGCTTGATCTTGTTAGGACTAGCCCCTCGAATATACATCGAACCTCCGCAGACTTCACCCGAGTAGGTTCGGGGGAGGTGTTAGTTTAGACACCTCGACATTTGGTGCGCCAGGTAGGGGGGCTTTCTCCTGCAAGAATCTTCACCGGCAGTATGGTGAACACCCATTCCAACGCTAGTTCCTCCAGGCCACAACCCCATCAGCAGGTGGTGCATGAGGACCAAGCTTCATCTCACCCCAAAGATGGGTCTCGCTCCAGGGCGGGAAGATCTGGGCCATCGCGTCGTCGAACAGCCAATCCACCGGCCACAGGTCAGCACAACGTGGCACGGCAGACTACTGCCGTGACAGCCGTCACGGCACCACCAGCGGCAAGCCCAGAGAGTGCGCGTCTTGCTGCGCATGAGTTTCTCCACAATGCACAGATGACAAGAGCTCCCGAGGGGGCAACCCAGCACTGGGTAAACGATGTCGACCATCTGGTCGTCGCTGCACTCCAGGCGACTCCGCAAGGCGGAAGGCGAGCGGCAGCAACATTTGTTTCGCTGTCGCGTATGCCTACTGTCGACCGGCGGACCGCCGATAGCCACTCAACTAGGCTTTCATTGACTGACCTACGGACGAGGTTGTAGCGCCGCCACAGGGTCGGCGAGGACTGTCGGGTCGTCATTGAATGACAACGGGAGCGGCGCCGCAACCTTGAAGCTGACTATGGCCTGTCGGGCGCTGGGCCCTAGGTGCACGACGCTCTCCTGCCACGCCAGGCGTACGCGGTGCCTCCCGTGCAACACCAGGCATACAGACGTCCCCTCCGCACTAGGCGTACGTTGCACCTCCTCCACCGCAGGCATATGATGTGCCTCCGCCGCACCAAGCGTCAGCTGCAATACCCCAACTCCCAGCGTACGCGGCGCAGCCAGCTCATCACAGCCATGCAGCACCGAACTTGCCGCCCGCAAGCACAGGTGGAGGGTGTGCAGCCTTAGCTCCCCACCTACAAAGGGTGGTGTGGCCCGACAAGTTCCGGCCGCACACGGCGGAGAAGTATGATGGAAGCGTCAACTCGAGTGAGTTCCTGCATATCTACTCCACCTGCATCCTGGCCACTGGGGGTGACGAGGTCATCATGGCCAACTACTTCCCTGTGGTCTTGGACGGTCCAGCCCGGTCATGGCTCATGAACCTGCCTCAGGGATCCATCACCTCATGGGAGGAGCTGTGCCAGCAGTTCGAGGCGAACTTTGGAAGTTCGTATGAGTGCCCCAGCACGGAGCTCGACCTCCACACTGTTAGACAGTGCTCGGGAGAACCACCGCGAGCCTTCATCCAGCGATTCTCCCAGGTACGGAACACCATCCCCGCATCTCGAATGCATCTGTCATAGTTGCATTTAGGCAGGATGTGAGGGACAAGAAGATGCTTGAGAAGCTCACCATGCATGATGTGTGCGATGTTTCCAAGCTGTTTGCCTTGGCAGACAGATGTGCCAAGGATGCAGAGGGGCGTAACTGGCATGCCTGACCCTCCTGGAAAAGTGGGGAGCCCTCACAGTCTGAAGCGGTGGCTACTACCAGAGGTGGGGGCAGGAAGTAGAAGAACGGGGGCTGCGGCAGGAGTAAGCCGAGGCACGGAGCTCCCATGGAGGCAGCTGCGGCACCTGGCAGAGCCCGGAGCTCGCGTCAGGATAAGTGCCCGCGCCCGTCGCCTGAAAGAGATGACGCTGACTTCAGATGCCCAGTCCACTGGACCAATGGTCACAGTTCAAGTGAGTGCTGGGATGTCAAGAAGATCACGAAACGTTTCCGCGAGCAGCAGCAGAAGCAGCAGCGTCAAGAGAGCGAGCCCTCCTGCCAGATGGAGGGTAAGCAGAAGATTGACCTAGCGAAGGACAAGGACGAGTACTTGGGGTACTAGGAGCCCCATAGAGCAGTGAAAGTAGTGTTCATGGGTGCTGACTCGGACACTAGGAGCGACAAGGAGTGGTGGAAGCTCCTCTATGTCATCTACGGGGGGGGGGGGGGGGGGGGCTCGGACCCTGTGTCTCGAAACGCAGTGAAAGTCCTGCGACAGGCCGTGGCGGTAGTGGCCCCGGAGCCAAGCCTGGCTCCCCACAACAAGTGGATGAACACTGCTATAAACTTCGACCCTTCGGGTTGCCCGAAGAACATGGTAGGAGCTGGAGTGCTCTCACTGCTCATGGCCCCAACTATCACCAACGTGAAGCTCCATTACGTGCTGATCGATGGCGAAGCTGGCTTCAACCACATCTCCACTGCAGTTTTCCAAAAGCTGCAGATACCTATGTCTTGGCTCTCGCCTTCGAGCCCGTTCTGAGGTGTGGGCCCAAGGCGGATTATGCCCAGTGGTAGCATCCACCTCCCGGTTACCTTTGGTACCTCGGAGAACTACCGCACGGAGAATATCCTATTCGACGTGGCGGATGTTGAGCTTCCCTTCAACGCCATCATTGGAAGGCCGGCGCTATACCAGTTCATGGCCGTAGCTCACTACGGCTATCTGGTCCTGAAGATGCCAATGCCATCCAAGGTCCTCAAGGTCCGGGGGGATCGCACCGTGGTAGTGTCAGCCTTGGAGCAGCTCCAAGCACTCGTTGCGGGGCGGGACCCGAACCTGGAAGATGCGAGGGAAGGCCAAACAAGTCAAGCCCGCCCCAACGGGCCTCCACCGCAGCTCCGCGCGTGCTTCTTGCCGAAGACGATGTCCCAGTGAAGGTCGTCAGGATCGGCTCCGAGGCTGCCCAGACGACCCGCATAGCGGGTAACCTGGATAGCTAATAGGAATTTGCGCTCGTCACCTTCCTCCGGGACAATGTCGATGTGTTTGCCTGGCAACCATCGCAGATGCCCGGGATCCCCAGGGAGGTGATTGAGCACCATCTGAAGATCTACCCCGATGCCCACCCGGTACAACAGAAGCCCCGAAAGCAGTCCGTTGAGCGCCAAAACTTCATCCGAGAGGAGATCAAGAAGTTGCTCGACGCCGGCTTCATCCGAGAGTTCCACCACCCTCGGTGGTTGGCCAATCCTGTTGTCGTCCCCAAGGCTGGCGGGAAGCTTCAAATGTGCATCAACTACACCATCCTAAACAAGGCATGTCCAAAAGATCCATTCCCACACCCCAGGAAAGATCAAATTGTAGGATCTACGTCAGGATGTGATCTGCTGTGTTTCCTAGACGCGTATTCTGGGTTCCCTCAAATAACTATGTCTAGAGATGATGAAGAACAAACTACTTTTGTAACAGTAGATGGCCTGTATTGTTTTGTCTCCATGCCTTATGGTCTTAAGAATGATCTCCCTACCTTTGTACGTGCGATGCATGAAACATTTTGGGACCCCATTAGAGACCTGGTAGAGGTGTATGTCGATGACATCGTGGTCAAAATTAAAGAGCGCGCGTCCTTCCTGTACAACTTAGCGCAAGTCTTCAGCAGGCTACGCCTTACGCGCACGATGCTGAACCCCGAAAAGTGTGTCTTCGGGGTCTCTTCTGGGAAGCTACTTGGATTCCTGGTTTCTCACCGTGGGATCGAAGACAATCCAGAGAAGATGAAGGCGATAGAGCTGATGCGGCCCCCGGCGCGTATCAAGGATGTACAGAATCTCGCAGGTTGCCTAGTGGCCCTTAGCCGCTTCATCTCAAGGCTGGCAGAACAAGCGCTTCCCTTCTTCAAGATTTTGTGGAAGGCAGGTCCCTTTGCCTGGACAGAAGAAGCGGAAGCAGCATTTCAGGAGCTCAAGAGGCACCTGATGTCCCTCCCAGTTATGGCGGCACCGGAGCCCGGAGAGCCCCTGCTGCTGTATGTTACTACAACAATCGAAGTGATTAGTATGGTCTTGGTCGTAGAGTGATCAAAACCGCATCAGCAACATACACGAGAAGGAGCCTGTAACGCAAGCACCGAGCCTCCGGTCCCGGACAAAGCCATGGACCTCTCTCAGGGGGGCTCCGGAAACCAGGAAGTCGCCGGCCCCCAGCCCCCGGAGTATGATGCGGGTCCCGGGAGCCAGGAACCATAGGACCTAGATCCAACGCAGGGAGCACCGGACCTCTCGGACAGAGTCTAGACCATTCAAAGGTTGGTCTACTACATCAATGAAGTCCTCCATGAGTCAAAGACAAGGTATCAGAAGATACATAAGCTGTTGTACGCTGTGTTGATAGCATCGAGGAAGCTTCGACACTACTTTCAGGGCCACAAGATCTCAGTGTCACCTCCTTTGCACTGAGAACGATGCTCCATGGTCCTAATGCTACAGGCAACATTACCAAGTGGGCAGACCTCGACATGCGGCCAAAAGCCAGGCCCTGGCAGATTTCCTCGCCGAGTGGACTCCATCGCCTGGCAACCCCGAAAGCCCAGTCAGCAGAGACATAGTGTCTGGAGCACCGGTTTTCACTGAAACCCCGTGGACGCTTTACTTCGATGGTTCCACCCAGAAATAGGGGGTCGGGGCCGAAGTGGTGCTCATAGATCCCACGGAGGAGCATTTCAAGTATATGGTGCATCTTGGCTTCAAAGCCACCAACAACATGGCACAGTACGAGGCCCTCATCTACGGGCTGAAAACAGCACTGACCCTCAAAGTCCGCTAGCTCCTTGCCAAAGGTGATTCCCAGCTAGTTGTCAAGCAGGTCAAAGGGGAGTGCAGTTGCAATGACCCCCAGCTGGCAGCATACTTGTTGCACGTCAGGAAGTTGGAGAAAGATTTCGATGTCCTGGATCTGTGCCATATACCCCAAGCTGACAACTCAGTCGCAGACGACCTATCAACAAAGGCCTCCAGAGAGGCACCAGTGCCCGAAGGAGTCTTTGCAAGGACGTTATCGTGACCAACCACCCGAGCTGCCGAACCGGGTGAAGGGGGTGAAGTTAGCACCTCAAAGCTAGCAACCCCGGCGACCCTACAGCCATGGTGCCCGCCAAGGTTCCTATGCACCTCCAGCAGCTCCGAGCAGCTGTGCGCCCAAGAACCAGAAGCTCAAGGAGGTCCTAATGCATGGATCTCGGAGGTCCGGGACTACTTGAAAGACAACTACCTTCCCGAAGAACATGCCCTGGCAGCATGGATTGTGCGGATGGCTAAAAGATACACGCTGGTAGAGGGGCATCTCTACCGGCATGGCGCCAACGGCATCCGACTGACCTGCATTACACGGGAGGAGGGTTGCGACTTGCTCGCAGAAATCCATGGAGGTGAGTGCGGGAACCACGCATTGGCCCGCATGCTGGTCGGAAAATCCTTTCAGCACAGCTTCTACTGGCCCACAACACTCCAGGATGCCGCTGACATAGTTAAGAGATGCAAGGCCTGCCAGTTCTATGCCAAGCAGATCCACACACCAGCTCAAGTGCTGCAGATGATCCCTCCCTCGTGGCCATTCACCGTGTGGGGACTGGACATCGTGGGACCTTTCCCAAGAGCCATCGGAGGATTCCGCCACCTCTATGTCACCGTAGATAAGTTCACCAAATGGCCAGAAGCCACTCCAGTCATCACCATTAACAAGCAGTCCGCAATGAAATTCATCAAGTCAATCGTCTGCAGGTTCGGGTCCCGAACAGAATCATCACTGATAACGGGACCCAATCGTCTGCAGGTTCGGGTCCCGCATTTCAAGAATACTGCGAGGACCTTGGAATCCAAGTTTGTTATGCCTCTGTCGCCCATCCCGAGAGCAATGGGCAGGTCGAGAGGGCGAACGCCGAGATTCTCAAGGGCCTCCAGACTCGTACATACTCAAGCCTTGAGAAGCATAGTGCAAACTAGGTGGATGAGCTGCCATATGCATTGTGGGCTAGCCATACATCAACAAGTTGGGCTACAGGAGAAACGCCCTACTTCCTGGTGTACGGGGCGGAGGCTGTCCTTCCCCCTGAGATCACCATGGGCTCCCCTCGTGTCCGGACGTATGACGAAGCCGCACTACAGGAAAAGCGATCACTTGCGACGGCTATATTTATTTGCGACGGCTGGCCGTCGCAAATAGAATAAATTGCGACGGCTCGCCACTGGCCGTCGCAAATAAAGCGGCCGTCACAAATAACGGCTTATTTGCGACGGCCAACTTCATAGCCGTCGCAAATAATCTCTTATTTGCGACGGCCAACCCTAACACCGTCGCAAATAAGGGTGCCGTCGCAAATAAGACTTTATTTGCGATGGCTGCTTAAAGGGCCATCGCAATTAACGCTAATTGCGACGGCCACGTGGCCGGGCCGTCGCAATTTAACTGGCCGTCGCAAATAATTGCCTTCATCCCGACCTGACCCTTCTTTCTGGTCCACTCATGACTCACTGAGCCGCCTCCCCGCGCCGCTGCCGCCCTCCGCCTCCCCGCGCCGCCGCCGCCCTCCGCCTCCCCGCGCCGCCGCGCCGAGCGCGCCCCGCCGCCGCCCTCCGCCTCCCCGCGCCACCGCCCGAGCGCGCCCCGCCGCCGCCGCCCGAGCGCGCCGCCGCCGCCCTCCGCCTCCCCGTGCCGCCGGCCGAGCGCGCCCCGCCGCCGCCGCCCGAGCGCCCCGCGGCCCCGGCGTCCTCACCGCCCGAGGCCCGACCTCCTCGCTGCCCAAGCGCCCCGGCGGCCCCGGCCTCCCCGTCGTCGCCGTCCGCGCGCCCCGGCGACCTCACCGCCCGCGCGCCCCGGCCTCCCTGCCGTCCGCGCACCCCGGCCTCCTCGTCGTCGTCGATCGTCAAGTAATGATGTTGATTATGCAAATTTGTTGTGGATTTCTTGATATTTGATATGGATTGTTCAATCTTCGAATGATTGTTGATCGAATGAGTAGAAATTGTTGCTCGATCTTGATGTTAATTATGCTTAGTTGTTAATGATGTTGGTTATGCAAATTTGTTGATAATGTTGTTGATTATGTAGATGTTAAGCATGCTTATGTTTTGCTTTAGTATTCTTAATGTTTATGTTCATTGCTGCTTATCGTTATTGAATTAAGTTATTAAATGTTCAAATTTTGATTAATTGTTATGTTTCTTTTAGCATGTTTAATATTCTTTATATATATAAATATATAAATATAAATATGTATATATATATATATACATAAGCAGGTTAAAACGATAATGTATCAAAAGAAATATCAAAAGAGAGAGGAGATATTCTACGCCATATCGCCTGCGGCGAGCATGACAGCGGCGAGACCGAAGCCGGTGGCGGTGGTCTTGGTAGCGGCAGAGGATCCTCCGGAAGGCGTGGACGGCAGCGGAGGAGAGGCTCCGGGAGCGAGGGCTGGTGGCCGTGCAGGTACCCACCGATCTGATCACCGGGGAGGAACCTCTTGGAGGCGACCCAGTTGGCGTAGTTGGTCTGCAGGTCCCAGGAGCCGCTCGGCTCGCCGACGTTGTACGTTGCCGCCGACGCCATGCCGAACACGACCACGACCATGAAGGCCACGACTGCAACTGCAAGAGCTCTCGCCATGGCAACTGCTGCCTTCGTTCTAGCTGGAAGGGGTGATCGAGCAGAGCTGCTACCCGGTCAAAACCTAGCTTGTGGTAGAGCTTTTGTTGCAGAAAGCTAGAAGGTCGTTGTGGATGCTTGGCTCGTTGATCTTTGGAGTTGGGTTTGCGTGCATATATATAGACACAATTATCGTGGACGGCCCTGACTATGAAACTTTCAACTCTGACCCACTTTTCTCCTCACTCTCGTTCTCTTTCCTCATTCGTAAATGATTTATAAATGAACAAGAGCAACGTAACCTATAGCAATTGATTACCCGTTTCGGATCGGCACGTCTCACATGCCATTGGCATGTGAGACGTGCAGGTTCGGAATTGTCCCTTTTTGGACAGCCTCGGAGTGACCGAGGTGGCGTGGCTTGTGACGAGACGCGGGTCCGGATTTGGATGAGATTTCGGTGGCGTAACCCTGTTGTTCTCTGCTGCAACATTTTTGGGCGTGCAGTGGAGAACAGCGGGGTTATGCTGCCGAAATTTCGTTCGAATCCGGATCACGCGTCTCGTCATGAGCACGCTCCGCTCGGTCACTCTTGGGTGGGTTTAGGATCTATCTGCCTAGGTTGTAGGGCCGTGACATAACACAACAATACATTAACGACAATTTCTTTCGCATTAAACTACAGAGTTAAACATGGGTGAAGACCGCAGTTGGATGTATACTGGCTGGAAGAGCAGAAATGGTGGTCACTCCGATGAGTGGTTTATCAAGTTAGATCAATTTTTGGATCGAGCATTTTCGTTGTCAACGGAAGATATGGTGCGGTGCCCATGTACAAAATGCCGGAACACTAAGTTTTTGAGAAGATTGGAGCTTTCGTTTCACTTATGTCGAAACGGTTTCACTCCACAATATGAAGTGTGGACCTTCCACGGCGAGACTAATTCTCGAGTCATAGCCGAAGTGGATGAGGATGATGATATAACAGAGGTTGATAGGATGGATGAGATGTTAGAAGCTCTTGAAGTGGAGGATCCTCTTACAAATGAGGCAGAGAAGTTCTTCGAGGAGCTGAAGAAATCACAAGAGCCGTTGCATGAACACACGGCTGTGACCGTACTTGCTTTCTTGACCAGATTTATGGCAATTAAGTCCAAGTACTTTTTTTCCATCAACTGCTACAATGATCTCATGAAATTGATCTGCGATATCCTTCCACAACCTCACAAAGCGCCACCAGATATGTATCAGTCAAAGATCAAGATATCTGGTCTCGGTATGAAGTATGAGAAAATTGATGTGTGCCCAGACAACTGCATGCTATTCTGGAAAGAGCACGCCAATGAGAAGATGTGCTTGAAATGTGGTAAATCGAGGTATGTCGAAGTTGTTAATGACGATGGCGATAATGTGATGACAGATGTCGCACATAAGCAGCTTCGTTACTTGCCTGTGACATCTCGGTTGAAGCGGATGTTTCTTTCAAAAACAACCGCAAGACACATGAGATGGCACAAAGAAGGTAAACGTGAGAACAAAGAATTCTTGACGCATCCGTCCGACGGTGATGCATGGAAGGCGCTAGACCGTTTCGATCCAGACTTTTCTCGTGATGCGAGGAATGTTCGCATCGGATTAGCGACAGACGGATTCTCACCGTTCAGTATGAATGCCACGCCATACTCATGTTGGCCTATCTTTGTCATTCCGTACAACCTGCCACCTGCTTTATGTACGAGGAACGAGTTCATGTTTCTCAGCCTCATTGTACCTGGACCTGATCATCCCGGGTCACGTCTCAACGTGATGTTAAAACTGCTGATCGAAGAATTGAAAGTCTTGTGGATAGGAGTCGAAGCGTACGACAGTTACAAGAAGGAGAAATTCAACCTTCGAGCTGCTTATATGTGGTCCGTCCATGATTTGCCGGCATACGGCATGTTTTCCGGATGGAGCACTCACGGACGTCTGACGTGTCCGATATGTGCTTCAGACACGGATTGCTTTCGACTAACTCATGGAGGCAAAATATCTTACTTCGATTGTCACAGACGTTGGCTGCCCTCGAATCATATATTTAGGCAGCAGAGGCATGTCTTTTGAAAGAACACTGTTGTCACTAAAGGACCACCGAAGCGTCTCAACGGGTCAGAAATTTCTGATATGTTGGACAAACTGGTGCCTGATGAAGGTCGTCCTGGATATTTCGTAGGTTATGGAGAGGAACACAATTAGACTCACATATGTGGACTTTGGGAGCTACCATATGTGAAGTCGTTGATTCTAATGCACAACATTGATGTCATGCATCAGGAGCGTAATATGAGCGAAAGTATCATAAGCACTTGCATGGATATGCCTGGCAAAACGAAAGACAATTATAAAGCTAGACTAGATTTGGCAGACATTTGTCACCGTCCAACTCTTGAAATCTCTGAAAGTGGTGGAAAGCCACGTGCTTCTTTCTGTCTTCGATCGAAAGAAAAGAAAGAAGTTATGAAATGGATGAAAACTTTGAAATTCCCAGATGGTTACGCAGCTAGCCTGAAACGAGCCGTAAATGTTAACACAGGAAACCTCACTGGGTTGAAGAGTCATGATTATCACATTATAATGGAAAGACTCCTACCTGTTATGTTCCGAGGCTATCTAGATGATGCGGTGTGGAAGGTTTTAGCCGAGCTCAGCTATTTTTATAGACAGCTTTGTGCTAAAGAAATCATGATCGGTATGATGGATAAGTTAGAGAAGGAGATACCCATACTTTTATGTAAGATGGAAAATTTTTTTCCACCGGGTTTCTTCAATCCAATGCAACATCTACTTATCCATCTTCCATTCGAAGCTAAAGTTGGCGGTCCTGTGCAATATAGGTGGATGTATCACATTGAAAGAGCGCTACGATATCTGAAACCAATGGTTGGCAACAGGGCAAGGGTGGAAGGGTGCATCGCTGAAGCATATGCTCTTAAGGAAGTTGGATACTTTTCAAGTGTCTACTTTGCGGAAGAAAACAATATCAATACTTCGGCGATGCGGTACAATGTGGACGAAACACCCCCCCTAAGCGACCTTTCCATTTTTCAAACGAGAGGTGCCACCGTTGGTAGCTACACGACCTACGAGTTATCCGAACAGGAAAGGACTGTTGCTTTACTCTACATGTACGCGAATATAGAAGGCATGCAGGAATACTTCGAGTAAGTGTTTCTCCTATGTTTATGTTAATCTACATATTTTGCTACACATGTACTCTAAAAGATGTTTTTTCATGTTCAGCGAGTTCCACAGACAATATTGGCCACATAGGCATCAACCTACAGCCAAACAAGTAGAAGCGATGCGAAAGGAAGGAATAAATGGGGGGCAGAGTTTTCTATCTTGGTTTCGAGAATATGTAATATTCTCTCGTCTTCTATGTATTATAAATTACTATTATTAAAGAAGTATTATGTAATATTCTCTCGTCTTTTATAACAGTGTCGGACTCACAATGTCCATGAAGATTTGTGGCAACTATCTTATGGATTGGTGAATGTTAGAAGCTATGGTCGATATGACGTAAATGGCTTCCGATTCCGTACAACTCATTTTGAAGCTCATCGTCCTCTTGCGGCAACATCAAATTCCGGTGTTGTGACGAGAGCAATGGACACTCAAGGGAATTTAACCGATTATTATGGTATCATTAACAAAATCCTTGAATTTACTTTTACCGGAAATAAGACCCTTCGAGTTGTCTTCTTTGACTGTGACTGGTTTGATCGTACTCATGGAACTCGAGAAAACCAATTTGGAATGGTGGAAGTGAAACATAAGGACCGACTTCGAGGTTACGATACATTTGTTCTTGCGCATCAAGTTGAACAAGTGTATTATCTACCTTATCCATGCACGAAGCTCAGTGCTTGGTGGGTGGTATATAAGGTGAATCCTCGTGAGCGGCTATATACTTATGGGGATGATGGTTACCATGATAGCGAAGATGTTGAAGAAGTGTACCAAGAAGAAGAGTTGCCAGACACTTTTATCGTCGAGCTTGGTGCAGGACTCGATCAATTAGTTGGAGATGTTGAAGATGCTGAAGATGTAGAGGCAGATGATACGCGAAAACGAAAATTAGAACAGGCCACGATGGAAGATCGTTGGGCTGGTTTAAGGAGTAGGGCACAGACACATGACAATGATGTTGATGAATTTTGAAAGTGACTACAAGTAATGTTTTCTTGAAGATAGTAACATGAATTTTATATATTTTATTTGCATATTTACTAATTATCTAATTACAATAAGATGGCGTCAAAGAAGGGTAAGAAGGTGCCGCCGACGAGGGGGTTCTACCCCTCTAGACCTGAGGACGCTTCGTTGGTACCTTGTCGACTGGCAGCAGACGCTCTCAGCTGCTGGGGCACGTTCAGACCAGCTCTAGAGCTTCGTCATAGGTAAATGTCGCCCGTTTTTGACAAATTCTTTAAATTCAAATTCACATTAAACTTACTTATGAATCATTTGAATGTTGTAGTCCTCACCGGCTGACTCAGAGGCTGCGGCGCCTTCGGTGAGCCAGCCCTCGGCGAGGCAGCCCTCGGCCAGCCAGCCCTCGGCGAGGCAGCCCTCGGCGAGTCAGCCCTCGGCGAGCCAGCCCTCGGCCAGCCAGCCCCCGGCTGACGATGAGTTTGTTCCTGAGGCCTTTGAATCGGCTGGTGAGGAGCCGTCTGGGTCACCTGACGTGGTGCCCCAGCAGACGTGGAGGACGAGGAGGACTCACTTTGTCAGTCCTCCCGCGGTCCCTTCACAGAGGACCGTGATTCGTCCAGTCGGAGACAGGTAATAAAAATTATAGTTTTCAATTTTAGTTTCTTTTGATTACTTAAGTCATGAATGAATGAATAAATATCTTACAGGGCTTGGGACGACTTGTCTTTCACAGGTGAGAAACACCAAAGACCGGTGAACGGTGTCCTCGGGTCTATAGTGCGTTTGCACTATCCCAGGGTCATCGACGGGGTGCCTGCTCTTTCGTGGGAGGACTACGCACGCGTCCATCACCAGGAGCACGGCAACCTTCAGGAGGCTGTATGGGCCGATTTTATGGTAAGTATGTTAAAAAAGTTTCTGAGTTAAACTCTTAAACTCTTTTAGTGAACATCTCTTCAATATATTCTTTATCGCAGACAAGATATACTTTAGAGGACCCGAACGACCGTCGCATGTTTGAGGATGCGAGGCGAGTGTTTCACTTCAACGCTGCCAAGGCGCTTCGACAAGCTTTGTCGAACGCCCGTGTTCAAATTATTAATGAGCACTTGAAGGCGAACCAGCAGCACGTGTTACACTTCCGACAAGAGAGTGAGAGGCACCTGACGGAGGAGGAGTACGCGCAGGTACGTGGAGTGTAGTAAGTATTTTTTTCTGATAATGTCCTCGATGGTACTTTTAACGACTTCGAACTATGTGTAGGGCCACGTGAGCTGGTTGCAGGGTCGGACCGATGCATTTCGGGCCCTTTGTCGCTACTGGGCTAGCGACGAGTTTAAAGCTAAGTTTGAGAAGGCTCGAGACTGCAGAGGGGTGGAGGGGAAGAGCAGGCACGGGCAAGATAACCACTTGCGTTTAGCTAAACGCATGGTAAGTGTGTGTAACTTATGTTTATATATTAATAATATATTATTCGTACTAACACGTATTGACAGGAGCGCGAGACGGGGGTGCCGCCCACCCCTGCTGAGGTTTGGAAGAGAGGTCACAGGGACCCTTCTCAGCCGACGGGGTGCAGTCAGGCTGCAGCCGAGCGTTTGGTAAGTTTAGAAATCATTCATATTAAATATAACTATATAGATTGTTGAACTTACACGATTTTATTGTTTTGCAGGCTAAGTACGGGGAGGAGGCTAGGAAGATACACGGCAAGGATTTCGATTGGTAACGTCAATTGATCGATCCTCAAGCCGCGTATGCAACCGGTGGTGGAAAAGCACACGGAAGGTGAGTTTGCAAGTCATTTTATCGTTTTCAATTCAAAGTATTCAAGATATTTTAATTTCATATTACTGACTCTCTTTTTTATAGGCTCGCCATATTCGATGGAGTTGTCGACTCGAGGGCCGGTAGACCTGCGAGAGGCAGCTCCACGCAGGCTTCGGGCACGGGAGGTCGCCGCGTGTCGCAGAGGGACATTGAGATGCAGTCCCTCCGAGAAACTGTAGAAGAAAACGAAAGGCGACATGAGGAGGAAAGGAGGGCGATGGAGGCCACGATCCAAACCCAGGCAGCAGCGTTGGCGCAGATGCGGGAAGCAATGGAGGTAACAATCTAAAAATTAAAATTCTCATTAATTCAGCGTAAATGACTTACTAATAGGTAGCATTTAATGTTTGCAATGATAGGCCATTGCTCGGGCGCAGGGTCTGGGAATCCAGCTACCGGTACTACCACCGGTCCTCCCAGGCGATCCTTCTTCAGCGGGTCAGGTAAGTTTCTATGTAATCCTTCTTCTCCAGCGTAATAAGATTGAGATACATGAAAGAGAGAGATAGTTAGATAGAAGAAAATGATTGAGATAGAAGAAAGAAAGAGATAGAAGAAAGGGAGACAGAAGAAAGAGTGAAAGATAGATAGAGTAGGATGGGAATGAAGAGAGAGTAAGATGTAGATGGAGATAGAGAGAGGGGAAGATAGAGGGAGGGAGATGTAGATGGAGATAGAGGGAGGAAGATAGAGGGAAAAGGATAGCAATAGATAGATAGAGTGAGCAAGAAAGATAGAGTGAGAGACAAAGAGAGAAATGAAAAGAGAGAGGAAGAGAGGGTGATCTAGATGAAGATAGAGGGAGAGGGAGGGAGAGAGATGTTGATGCATTTATATTCTAACTCTAAGTTTTATTAATTGCAGGGATCCGCGATGGCTGCACAAACGCCGTCGCCTTCGCTACCGCCGCCTGGAATGAGGCGCGACGACGACGACTTCGACTTCGGAGGTGGCTCCGGAGGTCAGATGGGCGAGTGAGCCCTTTTATTTACTTTGTTGATGACGATGTGAGATGTATCGGAATTTTAGTGTGTGATTGTGATGATGTTTGTGTATGCTGTGTATATATTGTGTATATTGTGTATATTGTGTTTGTTGTGATTCTGGCCATCGAGCCGGGTAGTATTTTCTGTTTTTTAAAAAAATAAAAAACCTTATTTGCGACGGCTTTTTATACAGTACCGTCGCAAATGAGAGTACAAGCCGTCGCAATTAATTGCGACGGCCTGGCCATCGCAAATAGCGTCGTGGGTCCCGGAGGAGGACACGTGGGCCCTGCCCACTGAACCTATTTGCGACGGCCTGGCCGTCGCAAATAGTGGCCCTTAATTGCGACGGCCAGGCCATCACAAATAAGCATTAATTGCGACGGCTAGGCCGTCGCAAATAAATCTGCGGGGCCCGCCAGCCCGCAGCAATAACTTGCGACGGCCACTCCCAGCCATCGCAAATAAGTTTAGTTGCGACGGCGGCTGTCGCAAATAAGCTTATTTGCGACGCCAAACTTGCGACGGCCAGAAGCCGTCGCAAATAAGGTGAACCGTCGCAAATAGCTTATTTGCGACGGCATTTGGCTTATTTGCGACGGCCCCGGCCGTCGCAAATTGTTGGGATTCCTGTAGTGCCGTGCAGGACCAGTTCCGACGTGAAGATATGGACCTCGTCGACGAGGGACGCATACGAGCTGCCCTCTGAAACGCACGGTACAGGCAAGCGCTCCGACGCTACCATCAGCGAATCGTGCGCAATAGGGAGCTCAAGGTGAATGACCTGGTCCTGCGACGTCTCCTTTCCTGTCAAGGGACAAACCAACTCTCCCCCAAGTGGGAGGGTCCCTTCTGGGTTACAGAAGTTTGTCGCCCAGGGTGTGTTCGCCTAGCTACGGAGGATGGGCAACTGGTGCCCAACCCATGAAATATCGAACACATCCGTAAGTTCTATCCATAACGAGTGGAAGGGCATTTTATTTTTCTTTTGTTATAAAGTCGTCATAGTGTCTAGAGACAACACTTGGGTTAACTAAGGCCGGGGAAATGAGCTCTGAGTGTCTGCTTTGCTCAGCACGGTCCGATACCCAGAGAAGGTACACTCAGCTCCCTGTCACCCGGGCCGGGTCATTCCTCCTGTAAAGTCTATTCTCTCCTATGAGTGTTATGATGAAAAAGATGTTTGCCCTACACTGAAATGCCTTGTTCATTTGAAATTATCATTAGTTCTTATGAATGATGTCACACATTTGCCATTAGCTCATCACCTAGCGTGGGTGCGGTCAATTTTTTTTTGTCTCTACAATAGTGGGAGCGTTGCTTTCCGTTTGCCGGTGGGTCACTTTGGGTACCTGCTCAAAGCACCTTACAACGATAATGGATCGTAAGACAAGTGACACTAATAGAGCGTAGGTAAAAGATTGACTAAAGAGTGGAATTACCTTTGTCCGTCATTTGCGTAGGTTCCTAAGGTACAACACTAAGTAAAGCCACTCCCATGATTCCGATGGCGAACGGACACTCCGCCTAGAGTAGGCTCGGGGGCCCAGCGTCGACACCCTCTACATCAACAACGGGCGATGCCGGAGCTCCTGAGCGCAGGCAATAACAGGGGGGCATGGTGTCGACGTCCTACCATGATCATGGGTGTTGCTGGAGCTCCTAAGCTCCGACAACCCCAGGGGGCCCGGCGGTGGCGTCTCCTGCGTAGATCGTGGGTGTTGTCGGAGCTCCTAAGCTCCGACAACCCCAGGGAGCCGGCGGTGGCGCCCCCCGCATAGACGGTGGGTGCCGTCGGAGCACCTAGGCCCCGACAACCCCAAGGGCCCAATGTCCCCGGAGCGGATATTAGTTCCTTTTGGTACATGTACACAATCAAAATTACGTACATCTACTAGGGGGCAGGACACAAAAATATAAGAGCCAAAGATCCGGAAGACTTCATTCATTAAAAGATTATCTTACAAAATTAGAAGCATACATGCGGGAGCAAAGAGGAGGAAGGCCTAAGTCCTACGGATAGCTGAAGCAACAGCTTGAGCGGCCTCCTGAACGCTCTCCCGGGCAGCATCCAGCTCTTCATCGATCGGCCCTTCGACTGCATGACTCAGGGGAAGTGGGGGTCTCGGCTCCGGTAGCATGTCAACACGTACTCGGCGACGGTCTTAGTCAAGGACCTTCCCTCCATCTCCAGCTGGTCCGCGACGACGTCAACCACTGCGTCGAGCTTGCTACCAGTGGAGCTAAGAGCTGCCAGCGCTTCATTTAGCTCTGGCACCGGGATGGCCAGACGCACAGGACTGAAGCCAAACTGCGCCAGTGCTCCATCGGCCAGTCCCAGGAAGTCGCAAACCCGCTGGGACTCAGCAGCTCTCGAGCTCTGCAGCTCCTCCAGAGCCCTCCTGGTGGCCGCCAGTTCTGCACCCTCCTTTGCAAGGTGTTCGGCCTCCTTGCCATGCTGCTGGATGCTCTTGGCTAGCTGCTGCTCACGATCAGTGAGCTCTGACTCCTTGAGGAAGATGTGGTTCCGACGATCTGCCATGTCTTCCTCCCAGCCCCGGGCTGTATCATACCTGGCGGAGACATTGGCCTCTCGCTTGTTGAGGCTTTGCCCCCATTCCCAGAGCCGGTCCTCCTCAAGTTTACACCGCGCTTCAAATCTCTTGCAGCGGTCAGCAAAGCTGATGAGTAAAATTGATGATGAGTCCCGATCTTCCGAAAGGTAATGATAAGTCGATTGATGGAGATCTCGATGTTGATGATCCGAGGTTCTCGAGTAGAACACGAACAGCCCCTGCAATCACTACACCACCGCTCCGTTGGTTATCAACCGTGCTTCACACAATTGACCTCGCCAAGAAGGCTAATACCTGCAAGTGCAACCGAGAACACAAGCAAGAACATAGAAGAAGCAATCTGAAATTGCTGAATTGGGGTTTCACAAACCGATAAACGGCGATATTATTGATCTAAGCAAAACCCAATTGTCTATGGCGGCTACCATGGAGTATATATAGGTGGGAGGACGTCCAAGGGGGTGTTATGGTCGTGACCTAACCCTAAGACACGAAAATAATGTACTTAGACTTGATACAAGGCCCAATGGCCCAATACTATGGTGCAGCACCCTGACAGATTCTGTACTTGATATTGTTTCGACGATTCCCGTCGACTCCGAAGGAATTTTGACATGGGACCGGTTCCATTGGAAAGGTTATCCTCTTCCCTTTCCGTGCATATGTAGAACGTCCAAAACGGAGTCCGTATGCGTGCTGGGCGTCCGTTTTAGTGCGTACTGCTCCTGGACTCCGAGTTGGATACGATTTGGAGTTTGGTTCGGTTTCCATCTTCTTTGAACGAATTCTCTGGTCTTCCACGTCCCTAATACTCCCTCCAAGTATTCCTTGAACCTCTCCATGGATCCTAATCACAAATAAATCATTAAGTAGCAATCTATGCTCAAAAACATATAAGGAAATATATAAGAACGAGTTCACCTCTGAAATTAATTGTTGTGTATGAACTCTATTGATTGCATCTTGTATATTCAGTAGAGTGTTGTTTGTATCCATATAAGTGATGTCCTCATCATCCTACCCTCCTTGAATTGGAGTCGTCCTCGACTCAAGTTCGTCTCCTCTCATGTGTTGGTCCAAATGTTCAACACCATCAAATCTTCTTGTATGCAAGAATGGAGGAGGCCAAGGTGGTGGACGACATAGTGCACCATCTTGATCTTGTCCATCAAATAAGAGTGCACATTCACTTGAGCCAGGATCCCAAACAAATGAACATTGTGTCATATTTGTAGTTGCAATAATAATATACATGATCTCATCATTCTCCCCTTCTTTATGACAAGCCGTCCTCGGCTTGCTCGTATGTCCAGCAAAAAGACTTGCTTTGGGGGTAGAGTTTAGGCCCGAGTGAGCACTGCCCATATTGCACAACCGCAGTGAAAAATGTTTTTGTTGTCCCTGCTGCAAGGAAAAAATACTAGAAAAACTTGAAAAGATATTATTAGTGTTAGTACATTCATTTATTTGACCATGTTGTTGCAACACAAAAGGAGCTTCCTCATTTGAATATATGTAAACTTTATGCACCATAAACATACCACTATGTTCATATTTGCCTATAGCATAAAAAATATTTCTACTTAACAAAGGCAATTGAGACTGAGAAAATATTATCTTCTCTACGATATCTAGATCACAAAGAGTGTCAAATTCAATATAGCCCAAAGTATTTAGAGAAGATAACAATTTCAGCTCATCCCTTTCACATGTAGTTGGGATCAAATGCTTAATTTCAGCACAAGTGAGTAATAAAGTATCAAATTCATTTGGTTGTTCTAGCATAGGTATAATATAATTATCAGCACACAACTCATTTTTGTTATAAGAATCAGTAGGAAAATCAACTAATGGTAAAGGTGTATTATGAAAAGGTTCATCTTGTTGCTGCTCATCGATAGTATGATTGGTAGCAAAATTCAGAACATCCAAAAACTTCTCACCTTCAACAAGTGTGTTGTGATATTCGTTACCTTTATTCTCATTTTCAGCAGTAATTGTGGGTGAAATATGAATTGATAGATCTGAATTTTCACAGGAGTTGTTGAACACCTCATTTGGTTTTGGATTTTCTACGATTATAGGTTCTTGTTCCTGCAAAAGGTTAGGCATAGGAGGAGGTACAACAAGAAAATTCTTCTCAAGCTCATGTATTTCATCTTTGCAATTGGATACACTTGTAAATGTTTCTCGCATAAGAATTTTCATATCTTTCCATGTTCGAGGTTTTTCTAAATCATTTAAATTGTTCCACCAAGTTAATGCACAACCTACTAATGCACTTGCAATATTTCTAATCTTCCTCCTCTCACACATATGACATTTTCCAAAAATTTTATCCAACTCTATTTCCCAAGCAATATATTCATCATAACCAAGACCATCATAAGAAGGAAGAGATGGGAGAATGTAATTACTTCTTGTGGAAGGTGTTATAAAGGCGGTCTGAATGTCATGTGAATCCTTGGTTGATGTTTGATTTTTAGTGAGCAACTCCATCGCCATCTTCATCATGTCCATCATCTCAGCATATAATGCATGATTCTTGCTTTTACCTGACATTGTTAGTAGCAAACAGAAGACAACACAAAAAATATGTTATCCCTATCAACTACAAAGGATAATGGAAAAGTTGAAGTGGAATCACACACTCTCAAGCGTCTTACCACGCTCTTACAAGTGTTCTTACCGACACTGCAGGTGGCAAACGGTGGCCGGTATGAAGAAACCAATGAAGCGTGGGATGATTGCAAAGGTGTATCGATTCTGCTCAAGAGTAAGGTGTAGCTTGGATGGCACTTTATATGTAGCAAGGATTAGCAACAATGAAATCAGATAATAAAGTTGAATAAGTGTCCAAAGTACTTGTCAAAGTTGTTGGCCTAAATGTGTTCCTAGTAGTTCAAGCTAGCAAGACATGAGACAAAACTAGATGACGCAAAGAATGCAAGCACTTCTTTTTTTCTTGTTGTTTTTTTCCTCTTTTCTTGTGCGGCTTTTGTTTCTTGTTTTGCACTTGCCTTTTTCTTTTTTTTTCTTCCTTTTTTTTCAGAATGTGCTGCAAGGGAAGAACACAATGAAAATCAACCCAAGATATCTCGTGTGTCTGTCGCAGATTTTCTGCTCAACCTTCCAAGGACAATTAGGCACACTTATAGGCTCTAAATTGGAAAACTTAGAACAGCAAGATTGTAGATATATCTCTCCTCTTTAATTTCAATATATAGAAGACCTATTTTGGAAAAGAACAATAGGAGATACTGCCCCAGAAATACAGACTGTTCAGAATTTTTAGGTCAATAACAGATTCGGATCTAATGCAATTTCGACATCGATATCTATATTTTCTGGGAAAATGATGAATATGAAAGTTATAGAGAACTTCTTAGCCTTTCCATAAAGTATAATAACACGAAAATCCGAGTTCGTATGAGCTAGATATGATGAAAATACTGAACTGGACAGAGATGAATCTAATCTGGACGTGATGACGTGATTCAAAAGGATGAATCAACACAATACAAAACTCAAACTAAGACTAAAAACACTTTCTAAACCAGCAATATGACTCAACAACGGACACAAACTCAACAAAACCAAACTGAAAACGAAAGTTGCAAAGACTCAATGGTGGTTTGGACAAAGTAATGAACAGATCAATAAACTGCAAGTTTTTTGTGGCTTTTTTGTGGACTCTAGGTATGAAAAACAAAACTAATGTAATGGATAGATGAATTACCTAACGGGCAACCTGGAAATCTGATACCAATTGATGAGTAAAATTGGTCCCGATCTTCCGAAAGGTAATGATAAGTCGATTGATGGAGATCTCGACGTTGATGATCCGAGGCTCTCGAGTAGAACACGAACAGCCCCTGCAATCACTACACCACCGCTCCGTTGGTTATCAACCGTGCTTCACACGATTGACCTCGCCAAGAAGGCTAATCCCTGCAAGTGCAACCGAGAACACAAGCAAGAACATAGAAGAAGCAATCTGAAATTGCTGAATTGGGGTTTCACAAACCGATAAACGGCGATATTATTGATCTAAGCAAAACCCAATTGTCTATGGCGGCTACCATGGAGTATATATAGGTGGGAGGACGTCCAAGGGGGTGTTATGGTCGTGACCTAACCCTAAGACACGAAAATAATGGACTTAGACTTGATACAAGGCCCAATGTCCCAATACTGTGGCGCAGCACCCTGACAGATTCTGTACTTGATTCTGTTTCGACGATTCCCGTCGACTCCGAAGGAATTTTGACATGGGACTGGTGCCATTGGAAAGGTTATCCTCTTCCCTTTCCGTGCATATATATAACGTCCAAAACGGAGTCTGTATGCGTCCTGGGCGTCCGTTTTAGTGCGTACTGCTCCTGGACTCCGAGTTGGATACGATTTGGAGTTTGGTTCGGTTTCCATCTTCTTTGAACGAATTCTCTGGTCTTCCACGTCCCTAATACTCCCTCCAAGTACTGCTTGAACCTCTCCATGGATCCTAATCACAAATAAATTATTAAGTAGCAATCTATGCTCAAAAACATATAAGGAAATATTTAAGAATGAGTTCACCTCTAAAATTAATTGTTGTGTATGAACTCTATTGATTGCATCTTGTATATTCAGTAGAGTGTTGTTTGTATCCATATAAGTGATGTCCTCATCAAAAGCTCTGCTCACCCACCGACAGCTTCCGGGAGAGCTCCTCCTCTCTCTGACTCAGGTCCTCCAGCTTCTCGGCGAGGGTGGACTCGCCCAAGTCGAGCTCCTGGTGGCACTTCTGGAGGGTCTCATGGAAGGCAGTTAAACCACCTTGGCGCTGGTGCGCAGCTCCGTGGCAATCCACAGCTTCCTCATAGATCTTCCGCACCTTCTTGTCGAGAGCTTTGAGGGTAACCTCTCTCGCGTTGAGAAGCTCACCTTGCTCGACCAGCCGGGTTTGCTCACCCCTTGACCCATTCTTCGCCTTGACGGAGCTTGTTGCGCTCCTCCTCCAGGGCCTTGCGGTCGTGCTCGAAGGACTCGGCAACCTGCTGCAGGCTGGAGCGCGCATTGTCGATGGCCAGTCCTAGGGGAATGGGCGCCGGACCAGATGGGAGCGCCCGTTCCCCCATCGCCACTGGAGCGTCCGCCGTCATCCGGGAGGGGCTCCCCCTCGAAGGCGACAACACCCGTGGGCTTGAGGCGCCTGGGGCTTCCGTCGGACCCTCCAGTGCGGCCGCAGACGCTCTTGGTTCAGCCCCCGACACTCCCAGTTCAGCCTCCGACATCGAGGAGGCAGGATGGGTGCCCGAAATCTCCACGTCCTGGAGCACGGACGCATGAGCACTTGACACTGTTGTCTGAGGCACCGGGGTCTCAACCACCCTCGGAGCAGGAGCGCGAACTTCGAAGACCATTGGGTCGGCCACCCCAACCTCTGTAGTAGTTGGTGTGGGGGCCAACTCTTCAACCACTCCCGGCTCGCTGACCAGAGCCTCTTACGCATCTGGCATGGAGGCCGGCCCCTCAGCTACGTCCGACTGAGGCGCCGGAATCTCCTCGGAAGATGGTGTGGGGTTCGATCCTTCGGTGGCCCCCCGTACCAAGGGAGGAACCTCAACCGACTCCGGAGCTGTGTTGGCACTCGGCGCCTCCTTCGGGGCCTCGGGGGCCACTGGTTTCGGCGCTGGAGCCCCGGTCGTCCCCGCATCAACAACTGGGGAGCTCGGCTCTAGAACAGCCGCGCCTATGGTTGGGGGTGCCCTCGGGTCGTCCGGAGTCTCCACGTCTGCCTGAGCAGGCGCAGGAACTGGTGATGAAGTGTCTGCCAGCGCAACCTCCCGTGCGGCTGGGGGTGTGGTGATCGTCCATCCTTTCTTGGAAGTGCCGCATAATCAAGATAGAAAAGTTTAAAGGGTGACCTTGACCTGAAGAGAGATCAAAGTAAGAAGCTCAATTGCTTACCTTGAGAAGCCCCAAGTACTGCGGAGACAGAGCCGCTTCTGGGTAGGGCCGGAGTCGAAGCCCGAAGGACCCGATGCGGTCGGAGCCTCAAGCCTCCGAGGAGCTTGCACCGGAGCCGGAGCTGGAGCCTCCCTAGCCAGAGTGACCCCTGTTTGAAGGGGACCTCCGGAGCTCATTCTCTTACTTGGCGCCGTGGTGGGAGGTGGCCCCCCGGAACCGGCGCCTGCCGGAGGTTCCGGAGCCAGATGAGGTGGCCCCCCAGAGGTACCGACGTGACTTCTGTCACCCCATACCAGTTTACTCTTGCGGCTGGAGGGTTCCATCGGAGCCTCGCCCTTGCTGGAGCTAGCGACTCCATCTCCCTGGCTTGGGGGAACTGGGGCTGATCCCCCGGAGGTCCCAGGAGCGGTGGTTGCTGGAGGAGCCTGCCTCGTCGCGACTCCGATGTCATACAACCTTGGAATCAGCTTCCGGAGCTCCCGACAGAACTCAGGAGCCAGGTTCGGGGGTGGAAAGGACGCTGGAGGTGCCAAGGAATCAAGTGAGATACTGGGCTTGTGCTGGAACTTCTTCAGCAGCTCCTTTAGTGCTTCAACCTTCACATGGGTGTCAGCATCTCGTAGCATGAATGTCCACGCCATCCGTTCCCTGAACTTCAGTGGCGCCCACCTGTTCCTCAAGAAGTTCCTGAAGACCATCTGGGGGGTCACTCCACCGGTGACACAACCTTCAATCCTAACCACAATAGGCTTGTACGCCACTGGCAGCTCCAGGAGCTCATTCCAGAGGTCGGTATCAACGTTTGCAAGGCTCTCCGGCAGGTCCAGCTTCTCGTGCCAGTCTGCAGTGATGATCACCCACTCCTTCCAATCATCCCATTTGCCGGAGGAAAAGGTGTCCAAGTACTTGAAAGGGCATCGTTTCCGCTTCACGAAGTAGTACATCCCGATCAACTCGTTCACCTTCCCGGTGGTTTGCAGCGTGAAGACATTCCAGAAGAGCTCTATGCTGGGTCGCACCCCCACCCACATCTATTAGAAGTGGACGAAGGTAGCGACCAGCAGAACTGAGTGGGGCCCGAGGAAGTGTAGCTGGATGCCGGAGAACTCCAGCAATGTCATTAGGAAGGATGAGAAGGGGGGAAGTAGGCTGACCATGGCGTATCCTTGGAAAAAGTCAATGTCACCGGTGTTCTTCTTCTCGAAAGGAAGCTCGCCAATGCGGATCTTGCCGTTGAAGGACTCATGGGACCATCCCATGTAGGCTCGGACCTTCTTCAGCCCCTTTTCAGTCTTGATCATGCTGGCAGGGAGGCCCAACTCCATGGAGATGGAGTAGGGAAAGGATGGCTGAGCGAGGGCTAGGGCTTAAAGCTAAAGGATGCGAGAAGGCAGTAAGGTCTCAAGCGCGAACGCGAGTGGAGGCGTGAAGAGTATGTGACCTGTGCTAGTCTCTTTCTTCGGTATAGATCCGCGGCGTTTGAGTGGAAACCGTGCGCACCGTGATACTGGAGCCACTCACACTATGACTAGTGGGTCGAAGTCTGGTTCGGCGGGAATGTCGAATAACCGTCTCGAGGAAGCCGCCCTTGTAGGCAGGAGTTAAAAAAAAGGCGACAACTCAATGGGCGCGCAGAACCGAAATGAAATTTGTATCGAGAATCGACTGCTGTTGATGGCATGATATCTGTAGACGGAGATTTTATCTGCCACGTTGAAGGGAAGCCCTTAAAGTTGCGGCACGAGGATTCGAAATAGCCCCACCTCAGGTATACCCACTCAACATAGGAAGTTCCTCCCTGAGATGGGCCCAGGGGCCACTGTCAGTACCTGGCGAACCAGGTACCCTCAGATACAAGAAAGGAGGCACGCTGGGTCCCACCACCCATGGGGGCAGGATCTGACGTGGATCCAGGGTGCCGCGTGGCGTGCGACATAGTCATGCCTCTCCACTGGGGGGAGACCGAACACAACCACGTGTCCTGCAGCTCCAGGTGCATCTCCCTCACGGAAGGGAGGTCCGGCGCTACCACGTGTCTCATAGGTCTGGGCCCACCTCCCCGCCAAGGAGGGGTCTGGCGTGCCCATCAGGTCGGGAGCCCCGGACCTGCCTCCCTGCAGGAATAAGGTCCGGTGCAGCCACGTGTCTGGAAGGTCCGGGCCCGGACGCGCCGCAGAGGGAAGGTCCGAACTTGCCACGTGGCGAGAAGCGCCGCACTTAGCTCATCCAACAATAGTGGCAATAAAGTGGTACGAGCCCAGTGCACCTAAACGGGAAAGACACGCGTGTTCCCAAGGCAAGCAAGAGCTTGCACTCATAAGTCAAAGGTCCTGTACCCAGCCTGTCGGTAATAGGCTGGCGCCGAACTACTACATATGACGGGCGAATAAGAGGCCGCGACCAGACGGACGGGACATGGCCTGCCATGATGAGGGGCTATGTGTAGCCCTGCAGAAGGGCATGGCAAGGTGGCACATTGAAGCCATTGTCAGGGGATAGCATTTACTCCCAAATCTTAGGAGAGATTTGGGACACCCAGGGCCACTTGTCGGGCCCCGGGTCCCATTTGTAAGTCGCTCAGCCTTAGACTATAAAAGGACCGAGCGGCAACCGACTAAGACACTTCTCTCAGACCTAAAGTTCTCTCAGACTCAAGCAATACAACACACAAACCACCGTGGAGTAGGGTATTACACTTAGGCGGCCCGAACCACGTAAAACCCCCGTGTTCATCATTCACTGCGCTTGATCTTGTTAGGACTATCCCCTCGAATATACATCGAACCTCCGCGGACTTCACCAGAGTAGGACCGAGGGAGGTGTCAGTTTAGACACCTCGACAGGTCTGTTACAGATTTTGTGGTCAATCTTCCAAGAAAAATTAGGCACCCTTAGAAGTCCCAAATCTAAAACCATCTAATAGAAATATTATAGACCTATCTCTCATCCTTAATTTAAGTATAAGGAAAACCTATTTTTGATTAGAACAATAGTAGATATTGCCTCCGAAATACAAAATGTTCAGAAATTCTAGTTCTATAATAGATTCAGATATATTGCAATTTGAACCTTGATAACTCAATTTTCTGAGCAACTGGTGAATACAAAAGTTATAGGAAACTTCTTAAGATTTCCATAAAGTACAAGACCACCAAAATATGAGTTCTTATGAGTGAGATATGATGAAAATACCAAACTGGACAGAGAAGAATCTAATCTGGACGTGATGTCGTGATTCAAAAGAATGAATCAACACAATAGAAAACTCAAACTAAGACCAAAAACACTTTCTAAACCAGCAATATGAGTCAACCACAGACACAAACTCAATAAAACCAAACTGAAAATGAATGTTACAAAGGATCAATGGTGGTTTGGACAAAGTAAGGAACAAATCTAATAAACTGCAAGATTTTTTGTGGCTTTTTTGTGGACTCTAGGTATGAAAAACAAAACTAATTTAACGTTTAGATGAGTTATCTAACGGGCAACCTGGAAATCTGATACCAATTGATAGGAGGATGAGTCCCGATCTTTCAATAGGTAAGGATAAGTCGATTGAGGTGGAGATCTCGACGTTGATGATCCGAGGCTCTCGAGTAGAACACAAAAAACCCCTGCAATCACTACACCACCGCTCCGTTAGTTATCAACCATGCTACACACGATTGACCTCACCAAGAAATCTAATCCCTGCAAGTGCAACTGAGAACACAAGCAAAAACGTAGAAGACACGTTTTGAAATCGTGAAGTCGGGGTTTCACAAACCGTAGAACGGTGATATTATTAATCTAAGAAAAATCCAATTGTTTATGGCGGCCACCATGGAGTATATATAGGTGGGAGGACGTCTAAGGAGGTTTTGGGGTCGTGACCTAACCCTAAGACACGAAAATAATAGAGTTAGACTTGATACAAGGCCCAATAGCCCAATACGGTGGCGCAGCACCCTGACAGATTCTGAACTTGATTTTGTTTAGATGATACCTGTCCACTCCGAAGGAATTTTGACATGGGACCAGCAGCATTGGAAAGGCTATGCTCTCCCCTTTCTTTGCATATGTAGAACATCCAAAACGGAGTTCCTATGCGTTCTGGACGTCCATTTTAGTGTGAACTGCTCTGGACTCCGAGTTGGACATGATTTTAAGTTGGGCTCGGTTTCCATCATCTTTAAACGTATTCTTTGGTCCTCCAAATACCCCTTGAACCTCTCCATGGATCCTAATCACAATTAATGCATTAGGTTGCAATCTATGCTCAAAAACATAGAAGAACGAGCTCACCTTTAAAATTAACTGTTGTGTGTGAACTCTATTGATTGCATCTTGTATGTTCAATGGAGTGTTCAATAGAAGTGATGTCCTCATCATCCTCCCCTTCTTGAATTGGAGTCGTCCTGACTCAAGTTCATCTTCTCTCATGTGTTGGTCCAAATGTGCAATGCCATCAAATCTTCTTGTATGCATGAAAAGAGGAGGCCAAGGTGGTGGACGACATAGTGCACCATCTTGATCTTGTCCAACAAATAAGAGCGCACATTCACTTGAGCCAGCATACCAAACAAATAAACACTGTGCCATATTTTAGGTGCAATAGTAACGTGCATGATCTCGTCAAAGACACAGCTGTTGACGGGATCCATTGACTAATCTTAGGGAGAAGATGAGGTTCAACAACCAAGTTTGGGAGGAATTGTGGTTGCATTGATCGGGAGGTCACGCAACATGTTTGAGTCAAGAACAATGCATATGAAGGTATCATGCATGTCATTGGAAGGTTTTTGCACGTGTGCAAGGGGTTCATGGACATGGCTACATGGTTCCAAGGCATGTAGAAGGAATATGGACATGAAGATATGGCCAAAAGGGTGCAACCGGCTGGTTTATGCTTCAGGCTGCGGCTGAGGTGGTTATGGTTCTTTTATGGAAGGTTTCAAGTTTGTTTTAGTTAGATTTTGTGTTGGTCACAAATTTGAGTTGTTTCAGGAATTTGTGGGACGTTCGTAAGGTGTTTGGAAGTCTTAAGATTTCTTCTATCTGCGTATGGAAGAGTCATGAGCAGTTATGGAAAGTTTCAATTGAAACAGAGTAGGAGTCTTTGTTAGGATTGGGTTGACCTAAGAGCTGGTTATATAAGCAAGGGAGACTATAGATCATGGTAAGACGACTTGAGGCTGTTTCTCTTGTGTTTTGATCAATAAAATTCGTAGTTTAGAGGATCTTTTGTGCCTTGTTCGTCTGACTTGTTTTCGTCAAGTCTTTCTCGTCAAGTTTTTGCGCTGCGAGACCTTTCTTTGGTGTTTCAATAATAACTTGCGTTTTACTTGTCCAATTGACGTGATTCTTTTCGTTTTGTATTCACAACTTGATACTCTATCATATATGAAAATTTCACAGTTATTGGATTTGTGCTGCTTTAGTTACACGAGTTTCTTTGAAGCGTTGCAGATCTGCTTTCAACTTGGGTAGGACAGATTCACCTTTGCTCAATCTTTTGATTATAACTTGAGTTTTTCTCGACGAATTTTTGTGATTCTTACTGTGGTGTCTTTGTGACTTGATTATTTATAATCTATACTTGTTTTTTCACGATTGAACACATCTAGAATAGTTGCACACACGGTTTCTTTATCAGATTGTTTTTCTTCTGAGGGGTTTTATAGCTTCCGCTGAAAAAGTTTTAATGTACCATTCACCCTCTCCTCTGATAGCTTTTCACGCACTCTTTGATCGAACACTAGTAAGCAAATTGTTTTAGGTTGTGCATATGTAGCTTAACTACCAAGAGAATGAGGTGACTTTTGCTCTGAAACAAGCAGAAGATTCTTTAATAACTGAATCTTGAAGTACACTGAAGCAAAAATGAGGGCCACGCGGTGCCAATAAGTGTCCAATAGGCATCATATACATAAAAGAATCAGTAAGGGGGGGGCTTCCCCAGGAACCGCTTAATGCTGTTACAAAGTAGTGAAATGCTTGCAGGGTCCTTGATAGATCTCTCTTGCCGATCGCAACTGATAGTTGGAATAATTTCCTTGAGGTGGGCAAGAATGAGTTGTGGGACCAACTGAAAAGACAATTCAGGTTCCCAAAAGGCACAAAAGATGTTATAAAGAAACCAACTTTGACCTATGGCGCCACAAAGTTTCATAACTCAAAGTCGCAAATGAATATCTATGTGAAGAATAATAAGGTCCCTAGCCCTAGTAGGATGGGAAAAATCACGCAAGCTCAGTGGGAGGAATTTGTTCGTCAAAAGAGCACAGCTGAGTCTTTAGCCAAAAGTCAAGCTAATGCTAAGCTTGCGAAGAAGAACAAATACCACCATCAGTTGGGGTCTACTAGATATGCCTCGAAAATTGAGAAGTGGAATGAGAGCATAGTGAAATATGTGAGTGCGGGTAATCTGGACCTGCTAGCAGGCTGCAATAACTGATCTAGGTGGTGAGTGTTAGCTCGGTTAGGTTTGACGAGTGATGGCAAACTTGAAATGCCAGAATATGTGATTGAAGTAAAAAAGAAAATTTGCAGAAATAGTTGAAAAGCAAGAGAAGGGCCTCTTCATGCTGGTGAGGTAGCATGACCAACTTACTTCTACCCTAGGCAATCCAGGACACAGTGGACGGCTACGAGCGATATCATCTTAAATGTACTGGAATGAGGGGTTCCCAAAGGATAAATATTCTTATAGAAAACATGATAAGTACAATATGTCACTTGAGGAAAAAGATAAGAAGGCAATTGATGATATGATTGCAATGTCGGTCATGGAACAAGTACAAAAGGAATTGCAAAAACTTAGAGAGTCAGGGCAAATGGCGTCCGAGGTTAATAAACAGTTGGTGCCTATAGAAAATAAGCTTTACCATCTCCAACTGCCTTGCGTAGTAGCGTAGGGTCAGTGCCTCTAGCTTTCCCCATTGATGACATTGTTTAGGACAAACAATGTCATCTTCTTGTCCCCAACGGTAGTGGGAAAATGAAACAGGTTGCCACTACTGTGGCAAAACCATATCATGTCTTCAACGGTAACTCCCTTTCGATGAACTATGTTGTGGTGCAAGTTCTTGAAATCATAGAAAATAATTTTGAAGATTATGAAATAGACCACAACACTCCTGAAGTGACCACGACAATAGGGGAGGCTGTCAATAAGTTAATCGTTTGACACCAACGCGACATCATGTTGGACGATGAGTTGATGTCGGCCCCAGTCGTCGGATCTTTGAAGTCCTTATCCCTGTCTTCTGTGTCAAAGGTTCATGAAGAAGAGAAACCAATTGAACAACAAGCAGTTGAAAAATAGGTTGATGTTGTACACGAAGAGCAACAAATTTAACAACAAGCAGTTGAACAATATGTTGAAACTGTACAAGAAGAGCAACCAATTGAACAATAAGTGGGAGCAGTAAAAGAGCACGCTGAAGAAGTTGAACAATGGGTTAATTCAGTTTGAAAGAACGCTGAAACCGTCCAACATCCAACAACTGCTCCTCAGATAGTTCATAAGTAGATTTGCTCAAACAAAAGTAAGGGGCCTTCCGACCCAGTGTCAAAGTATCTGAAAGCAATAAAGAGAATGCGTTCAACATCTCATGCTTCTTATGTGCCAGACATTGAAAATAAATAGGAGTGGGAAGAAGACGGGAAAGTTCATACTCGGGAGTCCTGTTTTGTTTAAAAAGGGATCCCGATTTACAAGAAGGAAGGCATTCCTAATAAATTTCAAAGTGGGGAGTTGATGATGACAACAGTACAACATAGCAAACAACCTTTCACAGTCAGGAGACTGCACGAGTGGTACATGATGTGCAGCCAAATATGTGAAAACATAACATTTAGTATGGCAGAAGAGGCATTTTGGTTTGAGAAACACATAATATTACATGAAAATTTTTATTTGAAGGTATGTGGAGCTTGTTCCATAGAGGAATGCTAGAAATCAACTTATTACTCCTTTGGTGCTTGTAAGTGTCTATTTTTTTTCTTAGTACACACATACATCTCATGAAATTATAATGAATCTGGACTTATTCTTATTAGGATGCAATTCATGGATAACGAGAAAGTGAAGGGCAAGACGAGTATCCTTGACCCAACCATGATTTGCAGGACGAAATTCCATTTCAATGTATAGAGGAATTCAGACCAATACCGGCACATGATAGACAAGGAATTTAAAAAGACAATAAAAGATATTGCAAAACAGAAAAAGATGGAAGTGGCAACATACATGGGACAAGCCTTCCATAACTTCATCAAATCTGGCAAGAAGATCATAGAGGCTCTACACCACTTCAAGTAAGTTTGACATATGCATTGACATTGCAATTATTGTTAATGGTTAACGGAACATTTGTCTTCTTACATGTGTAGTGAACACTACATTTGTATCTACATCTCGCTAAACTATGGTACAGCGATGGTCATGGAATCAGCCGATTTCAGACCAAACTCCTACAAAGATTTCGCATCCATTTTAAAAAAGTACAACTATATATATATATATATATATATATATATATAGAGAGAGAGAGAGAGAGAGAGAGAGACATAGATAGATAGAGAGGTTGCAATGCTATATGACATTCCTTATATGACAACGTTTGGAGATTGTACCGGAGATTCTACCGTCAATTGCTATATATATATATATATATATATATATATATATATATATATATATATATATATATATATATATATATATATATATATATATATATATAGAAGTGGGAAGAAGACGGGAATGTTCATACTCGGAAGTCCTGTTTTGTTTAAAAAGGGATCCCTATTTACAAGAAGGAGGACATTCCTAATAAATTTCAAAGTGGGAAGTCGATGATGACAATAGTACAACTGAGCAGACAAATGATGATGACAATAGTACAACTGAGCAGAAAACCTTTTACAGTCAGGAGACTGCACGAGTGGTACATGATGTGTAGCCAAATATGTGAACACATCACATTTAGTATACCAGAAGAGGCATTTTGGTCTGAGAAAAACATAATATTACATGAAAATTTTTATTTGAAGGTCTGTGGAGCTTGTTCCATCGAGGAATGCTAGAAATCAACCTATTACCCCTCTGGTGCTTGTAAGTGTCTAACTTGTTTTTTCTTAGCACACACATACATCTCATGAGATTATAATTAATCTGGACTTATTCTTATTGGGATGCGATGTCACACCCGGTCCCAACAAGACAACCGGATGGCTTCCACATGTATGCCAGGATCGGTTCACATCATACATGTATAGACGAAAGTGTAATATCATTTATTACAGGCCATGTTCGAGTACATAAATGTCTTACAATAATGACCCATAGGTCTAAAATAAGGTTACAAACAAAGTAGCGGCAAAAGTAAACTAGTGTGGCTCCATGCACAGGCGTTGCCCGGGGGTTGCGCCAGCCTAGAATGTCTCCTCCGGATCGGCGAAGAAGTCTTCATTCTCCACCGCTTCTCCATTGTATACTGAGGAAAGATAAGCAACAAGCAAGTTTGAGTACCAACGGTACTAAGCAAGTGGGGAAAAGATGACATGTGGGTTTATAGAAAGGAAGGCCAAATTTGGGTGAAGCACTATAGCATTACATCCTATCCTTAGCTTCCATTAGCACTTACTTCTAAGTGAAATGAACCCAACCATAACCCATTTTTAATCCAATTCCCGACCAACCAAACCACCATCCCCAATCTTTGACTAATTATGAATTGGACACCAAGCCGCTCTTGTCCGTGAGCACGGCTGTCGTGACAGTTTCTAAATCTCTGCAGAGAATGTACCCTTTACCCACAAGCCGTGATTTCATCCTCTGTTGCCAGGTGGACTAAGGAAACCTCCCTGATGCCCGTGGTCGCGAACCACATTGCACACTTCCTTTGGTGTGAGGCCAGGAGATCACTACGAGGTCTTTACAAAGGATCCTCCCGACACGTACTAGCCCTCTGAGGTTTCACCCCTGTACAAAAGTGTGAGCCGTTACACCACGACTCAACACCCCAGTTGCCCCCTCTTGAGCCATGCAGATCCCAAGGAAGTACACCCTAAACCAATTCCCCGCACTATCCAATCACTAATACTACGCCAGGAGAGGCCTAATTAATTGACCAAGCTGCCCCATACTCAGTCTTGTGGCGATACTATAAGGCTTAGTGGCTTTCTCCATAAACCGGTCCTTAGAATCCGACAAGGTTCATACCCCAAAACCCGGGTCTCGTGCGTACTTCACCATCCCAAACAATCCAACCCGCCAGATTCCTATCCACTACAATTCAATTCACCATATCTCAATAAATAATCACAACAATTTATAGTAGAACACGTAAGTAGAGAATTTCCCTCCCAAATACTAAGCATGGCTAAGCGTAAAAACAACATTACATCTACCCAAACCAACCCAGTAACAAGGAATTATATGGAAGGGTGCAGTAAATAGGATTCAATTTATTAAGCATACAAATAACTAAAACTTAATAAAACGGGTGCAAAATGGTCAAGGAACTTGCCTTCTTCGGAGTGTGGGTCGGTGAAGTGGTATTCCTAAAGATTGTAGGTCGGCTCGGGAATCGACTCTAAATACGTCATCGCATGTGGAGCAGAAAATAACAACATGCAATAAGAACAAGCAACCATATGCACATCACAAACAAGAAATCATCAAAGGAAAACCTATGCAATACGTCATTAGCATTTAATTTCCTAGTTGATGTTTTATTAGTGATGTGGGCTGAAGGTTTGGGTTTTAGTGGACATTGGGGTTGATTATCAATTCATGGCCTTTATCTTCATTTTAGAGCATTGCATGAGTTTATTATAATTTTCCCTAGCTCAATATGAATAATAATGCTATGCAGCATGCCACAACAATTTTAAATAGATTATTTTGATGTAAACAAATTAGTCAATGTTAATCAAATAATTTCCCTAATTAATTTGTGCAATAAGAGAGTGCAAGCTTATGATTTTATGTAAATATCCTTGAGTGTAGGGTTTTTTATGTAAAACAGACAAGATCAGGGGCTCAAAAATATTTCATAACATAACCAGGGGGTTAACCATAATTTACAGAGGCTAAAAACATAATTTATTGTGAAAACAGGGGCTAAAATGCTATGTTTAATCAATTTAACAGTGCTGACAGAATTAAATTAAAGTACAGGGGCTAATCCAAAAATTCCAGGACCTATCTGTAATTAAATTAAACTTGTGCAGGGGGCTACGTGCAAAACTGTCAACGGTTAAGTGTATTTGAATCTGGGTCGTTGGATCAACCAGGGACGGCCCAGATTTTAAAATGGCCGATGGGGTACGGGGTTCTAATCTCGGCCGTCGGCCTCAGATCGACGGCCGAGGATGGGCCACGTCGCCCCAGAGGCGACGCACCCAGGCGCGCGCTCGGCACCCGGCGGGGCACGGCGGGGGGCTCGCCGGAGTTGGCCGGAACGGCCCAAACATTGCCCAATGCCTCGGTGCTAATGCGGAAAAGGGAGAGGGAGACGGGAGAAGCTCACCAAGGGGGTCGCGGAGCTCTGATTGAGGGCGGAGGGACGTCGGCGACGGCGGCACTCGGTGAAGGTCGTCGGTCTTTGGCGAATCCAGCGAAACGACGGCGAAGGTCCCGAACGGAGGTGCCCGGCGTGTTCCTAGAGGCATGGCGCACGCGTTAGGCCAAGAGGGAGGGAGAGAATGTAGGCGAGTCGACGGGAACGGCGGCAACATACCTTGCACCAGCGGCGGCTAGGGTTTGGAGCTTCGGGGAAGGGGAGAAAGGGGGGGTGCCAGCCGGATTTTATAGGGGGAGAGGGGGTGGCGAGGTAAGGAAAGCGATCCCCGGTGATGGAAGGCGACAAGGCCATTATGGCCGGGAATTTCCTTGCCGGATTTTGAACCCGGGGCGGCATTAGCGGGTGCAATCGGGCGCGCGGCGGGAGGAAGAAGGAAAGGGCTGACCGGCGAGGTCCACGCGCAGAGAAAGGGAGAGGGAGAGGGAAGCGCAGTTGGCCTTGGGCTGCCGCAGGGTTGGGCCGGCGGGAGGGAAAAAGGAAAGGGGGGGAAGAAGTGGGCCGGGGCAGGGTTAAGGCCCATGCTGGGGTTTTCTTTTTTTATTTTGTTTTCCCTTTTCTTTTTCCATTCTTTTACAATTTGAATTTCTTTTTCAAATTCAAACGATTTTATGCAACCTACATGATGCATTCCTAGTACATTGCCCTTGTTTTCAAAATTTGAAAAATTTTGGGTGTTACAACTCTACCCCCCTTAAAAGGAATCTCGCCCCCGAGATTCGGACGTCCTAAGAGAAAAGATAGGGAAACTCGGCCTTGAGGTCTTCTTCTCTCTCCCATGTTGCTTATACCTCAGAGTAATGTTTCCACTGCACTTTGCACATGCGAATCGTCTTGTTTCTCATGACACGTTCTGATGTCTCTAGGATCCTGACTGGCCGTTCTGCTGAAAGTGCATCTAGGTTCCCCGTGGGTTTTGGATGATTGATAACGACAATTAAGTCGCTAATGAGCTCAAGTGATCTTAGCACAGGTGTGGACTCGATCGGAGATGCAAACCCTCAAAAAGGAAAAGGAAGGAAACGGAGTCAACTCGAAGCGTAGAAACTAGGGTTTCTAGCGTGTTGAGTTAGACTAGCCGCAGAAATAGAAGGGTGCGTGTGTAAAGTGCATTGAGATCAAGTTTGGGAGCTCAAAGTGGTTTAGAGGTCAAAGCCCTTGAGAGAAAAGAGTGGATAAGCAGTCTGGCAGTAGGGCCGGACTAGTCCGTGGAGGTGGCCGGACTAGTCCGCCCCTGGCCGGCCAAGTCCGTATTCGGCCGGACCAGAAGGGTCTGACTGAGATCGGACTAGTCCGTTCGTGGCCGGACTAGTCCGAGTAGCAGTGAGTGGGTTTTGGGGACTAAGTCCCAAAACCACGGACTTGTCCATTTGAGTCCGGACCAAGAGGTCCTGAGTGAGAACGGACTAGTCCGCCCATGGGGCCGGACTAGTCCGGGTTGGCGAGTTGAAGGTGCTTCTGTGACTAAGTCTGGGAGGACCGGACTAGTCCGCCCTTGGGGCCGGCCTAGTCCGTGGTCCACAGACTAGTCCGTTTTCACACGGAGCAAAAGGCTCTGTGTGAGATCGGACTAGTCCGGTGGTGACCGGACTAGTCCGTTGTTGAAGTGACCGTTTGAATTTGAAGTTTGGCGGGTAGTGTGACGATAGCGTGTTAGCTGTCGGGACCTGACAAGAGGTCAGTGGTCCCCTAGGCCAGACTAGTCCGGGCCTGAGGTCGGACTAGTCCGCCCTTTTGCTGAAGTCAGTAGTATGGGCTTGGGACCTCTATAAATAGAGGTCCCCTGGGTTCTTCTGAACCAACTCTTGAACAGACAAGAACCCTAGCGCCGCCATAGCCAACTTGGAGCACTCCTAAGCCTCTTTCTTGCCTACTTTCCCTCTAAAACTAATTCTTGAGTGGATTAGGGTTTAGTGAGGTGGAGAAGAGGAAGAACATTGCGCTTATGCTCCCGGTTTGATCTCTTGCACTCATTGAGTCTTTGTGAGCTGTGTGTTGAGTGTGTTTCGTGTTGTTGATCATCTTTGTGGCGTGGGAGCCTCAGATTGTGAGAAGCCCCAACGAACTTTGTAATCACCCTTGTGATTAGTGGAGAACCAAGTTAGGCCCATGCGGTAAACTTGGTGAGGGAAGGGTTGGTGAACCTGGTCCTTTGTGGACTCCTCAACGGGGACGTAGATTCTTGTGTGGAATCGAACCTTGGGATAAAATCCTTGTGTCTCCGTGTTCTTCGCACTTTGTTCATCGAATATTCCGTTCTAGAGTTGCTAGTTTTGTTTTGTGTTTCTCTTTGCTTAATCTTGTTGAAACTTGACTCACTCTTGTGTTGATAGTTTCTAAACTTGTCATAAACATATCCTCACTTGTAGCCTCGAGAAAATCCCCTTAAAACTTGCTAGAAACACTTTTTAGGGTTCTTCACGCAGGTTGACCGGACTAGTCCGCCCCCAGACCGGACTAGTCCGCCCCCTGTGATTTAATCTCGTTTTATTAAGTCATTTGCAGGTCGATTAGCCTATTCACCCCCCTCTAGGCAACTTTCAATTGGTATCAGAGCAGGACTCTCCACTAAGAGTCTAACAGCTCGGAGAGATGGCCGGAGTGGTGAATGACGACGCATCGAGCAGCAACTACGAGGCAACCCGTGAGGAGACGCTGGCCTATCAAGATAAGCCAACGGACGATGAGGAGACTCGCCAACTCAAGGCGAAGCTCCGGGAGAAGCTAAACATCTCCAAGATCGATCCGTCGAACCAATAAAGTGGTAGTGGCGGAGTCAACTACAACCGACAAGGGTTCAACTATGAACGCCTTGCCGCCAACAACCACTACCTCTCCATCCCATTGGGGAAACCTCCCCAATTCGATGGAACTGATTACGGGATGTGGAAACACAATATGAAGATCCACCTCGTATCACTCAACCCGGCGTTGTGGCAAATTGTCATGACCGGGGTGGAGATTTCGAAGGATGAGGACAACATCACTCAAGAACAAGCCATCCTCATCCACCGCAATGCTCAAGCTGCGGGTGTGCTTATCTCATCCCTCTCAAGAGATGAGTTCAACCGCGTCGATGGCCTTGAGGTGGCCAAAGACATATGGAACACCCTCAAGACGGTGCATGAAGGAAATCGGGTGGTCAAGGAGGCCAAGATCGAGCTCATCGAAGGAGAGCTTGGGAGATTCGCCATCTTGGATGGTGAATCCCCCCAAGACATGTACAACCGGTTGAAGGTACTTATCAACAAGAGCCGATCATATGGCTGCACCAAGTGGACCGACCACGAGGTAGTGAAGAGGATGATCCGGGCATTCATGCCTAGGAACGTCGCTCTTTGCTCCATGATTCGAGAAAGCCTGGGGTTCACTCAAATGACCCCGGAGGAGGTCCTTGAGAGGATCATCAACCATGAGATCATGGAGAAGGAGGCGCTCTTCTACAACGACCTTCAGAAGTTCACCGCCTCCAAGATGAAGAATGTTGCACTCAAGGCAACACCCTCTTCAAAGGATCAAGAAGAAAGTGATGAGGAGAGCCTCGACATCGATGAGGAAGAGGCCTTCTTCAGCAACAAATTCAAGAGAATGATGAGAAGGAAGAAAGGTGGATACAACCATGAGGGCAAAGGGAAGGAAAGAGCAAGGCCCAAATCAAAAAGGTCTTGCTACAATTGTGGCGAGTATGGGCACTTCATCGCTGATTGCCCACATGAAGAAGCAAAGAAGAAGAAGGAGGGCAAGCCTCAAGATAAGAAATTCTACAAGAAGAAGAGGCCCTCCGGACAAGCCCACTTGGGGAAGGAGTGGGACTCTAACGATGAGTCCTCCTCCGAAGAAGAAGAGGAGAAGATGGCTACCATAGCCATCGGGAGGAGCTCCAAGGGAAGCAAGCTCTTCCCCAACCTCAACAACGACTACAAACCTACTTGCCTTATGGCAAGGGAGGGAAGGAGAAAGGTAACATCTCATCCCTCCTCCTCAACTTCCTCACAAGATGAATTTGATAGTGCTAGTGAGAATGAACACATGTTTAAGGACATAAGCAAAAGCACCTTGCGAAGGATGAAATTGCTTATGGATGAGATCTTTGAGAAGGAGGATCTCATCAATAGACAAGAGGACATGCTCATCCTTGAGAAGGAGAGATCTCGAGGGCTTGATGAGCTCCTTGAGCTCGAAAGAGAGAAGAGCAAGGCATTGGAACACGAACTTGCTCTAAGTAAGAAAACGTGTTCAAGTCTTGAGGAGAAAACAATTCAGCTCAAGGATGAACTTGGGAACTTGTCAAAAGTTAACAAGATCCTTGAGACTCAAGTTGAGTCTCTCAAGAACAATGTAGCCTCTTCCTCTAAGAGCTCAACCTCCTCAAAGGCCTCATCCAATGCAACTCCGCCTTGCAAGTGCTCTAACTTAATCCTTAAGCTTAAGGATGAACTCAACTCAGCACAAGGCAAGCAAGCACCTAAGGGTGCCATCTTTGACAAGGAGAAGGTGGCGTATGCACGAAGTGCATACACCAACACAAGACCTCCCCATGTCAAGGATGGTCTTGGCTATACTAGAGGTGGAAGGCATAACACCAAAACCTCCAAGTATGGCAAAGACATGATTGTCTTTGTTAAGGGGAGTTCATCCACACCTAAAATTGAAAAGAACTCACCGTCTAGCAACAATATGCCTAAATTTGAACCACATCCTCTATTCCATGATTTTGATGCATCTTATGTGCTTATGAGGAACAAATATGGCAAGGTGTCTGCTAGATATGTTGGGCCACTCCGCAAGAGTCCCAAGCCTTGCGTGTGGGTGCCTAAATGCCTAACTACTAACGTGAAAGGACCCAACTCCGCTTGGGTACCTAAAAGGAAGGCATAAACTTGTTTTGTAGGCTTACTCCTCCGGTGGATCGAAATGGGTGTTGGATAGCGGATGTACCAACCACATGACCGGAGAGAGGAGCATGTTCATAGAGTATGAGGAGAATGAGGACCCAAGTGAAGGAATCTTCTTTGGGGATAATAGCCAAGGGAAAATCCTTGGCTCCGGTAAAATTGCTATCTCCCCTTCGCATACTTTATCTAATGTTTTGCATGTTAATTCCCTAGACTATAATCTCCTATCCATATCACAGCTTTGTGATAAAGGATATAAGTGTGTTTTTTCTAGTGAGGGTGTGAATGTTCTGAGAGAGGGTAATGACTCAATAGCCTTTAAGGGAGTGCTCAAGGGAAAGCTCTATCTTGTGGATTTTACCACGGATATAGCTCAACTTGACACATGCTTAATGGCGAAAGCCAACATGGGATGGCTTTGGCATAGAAGGCTAGCCCATGTTGGAATGAGGAACCTTCAAAAGCTCCTTAAAGGAGAGCACGTTCGTGGCCTAAAGGATGTGGTATTTGAAAAGGATAGGCCATGTGGTGCGTGCCAAGCGGGAAAGCAAGTAGGAGCTCAACACCCCTCTAAGAATGTCATGACGACAACTAGACCTTTGGAGTTACTCCATATGGATCTTTTTGGCCCCATTGCTTACATTAGCATCGGTGGCAACAAGCATGGTCTAGTCATCGTTGATGACTTCTCTAGATATACTTGGGTGTTCTTCTTGCATGATAAGAGTAAAACCCCTGGTGTCCTCAAGAAATTCCTAAGGAGAGATCAAAATGAGTTCACCTTAAGGATAAAGGTTATAAGGAGTGACAATGGCACCGAGTTCAAGAACATGCAAGTAGAAGAGTTCCTAGATGAGGAGGGCATCAAGCATGAGTTTTCCGCTCCCTATTCTCCACAACAAAATGGAATTGCCGAAAGAAAGAATAGGACGCTTATTGAGATGTCAAGGACGATGCTAGATGAGTACAAAACATCGGACCGGTTTTGGGCAGAAGCGGTTAACACCGCTTGCCATGCCGTAAACCGATTGTACCTTCATCGCCTCCTCAAGAAGACTCCTTATGAGCTTCTCGTTGGTAAGAAACCCAATGTTTCTTACTTTCTTGTTTTTGGTAGCAAGTGTTATATTCTCAACAAGAAGCCTAGGACTTCGAAGTTTGCTTCAAAGTCCGATGAGGGTTTCTTGCTTGGATATGACTCAAACACTCATGCATACCGTGTGTTCAATAAATCCTCCGGAATTGTTGAAGTAGCACGTGACGTGGTGTTTGACGAAACTAATGGCTCTCAAGTGGAGCAAGTTGATCAACATGCCCTTGATCAAGAGGAACCTCCACTAGAAGCTCTAAGGAAAATGGCACTTGGAGATGTTCGCTCACAAGAACCATCTCAAAGCCCAAGTGACCATCATCATTATGAAGTAGGTGAAACCCCCATTGGATAAGTTGGAGATCCACTAGATACTCCCCAAAATGATAATGGGAATGAAGATCAAGGGGGAGGCTTGGATCAAGGGGGAGACCAAAGTGAAGAAGATGAAGCAAGTGATTCAAGAGCTCAACCTCCGCATCCTCGTGTTCATCAAAGTGTTCAACGGGATCATCCCGTCGACAACATTCTAGGAGATATCACAAGAGGAGTAACAACACGTTCACGTGTTGCAAACTTTTGTGAGCATTTCTCCTTTGTCTCATCCTTGGAACCCCATAAGGTTGAAGATGCCTTTAGAGATCCGGATTGGTTAGTTGCCATGCAAGAGGAGCTCAATAACTTTGAAAGGAACAAGGTTTGGGAGCTTGTCAAGCGCCCACAAGCTAATGTTGTTGGAACCAAGTGGGTGTTCCGCAACAAACAAGATGAGTATGGCGTGGTAACTAGGAACAAGGCACGACTTGTGGCAAAAGGGTACTCACAAGTTGAAGGATTGGATTTTGATGAGACATTTGCCCCCGTAGCTAGGCCTTAGTCAATTCGGATATTACTAGCTTTTGCTACTCATCATGACTTCAAGCTCTACCAAATGGATGTTAAGAGTGCATTCCTTAATGGCCCAATCAAGGAAGAAGTTTATGTAGAGCAACCTCCAGGGTTTGAAGACGAAGACTATCCTAACCATGTTTACAAATTGCGAAAGGCTCTTTATGGCCTCAAGCAAGCTCCTAGAGCTTGGTATGAATGCCTAAGAGACTTTCTAGTTGAAAATGGTTTTAGGATAGGCAAAGCGGATTATACCCTTTTCACAAAGCACTTCAACGAAGATCTTTTTGTGTGCCAAATATATGTGGATGGCATCATATTTGGTTCCACAAATAAGGTGTTTTGTGATGAGTTCTCCAAGATAATGACGGAGAGGTTTGAAATGTCCATGATGGGTGAGTTGAAGTTCTTTCTAGGATTTCAAGTAAAACAACTCAAAGAAGGGACGTTCATAAGTCAAACTAAGTATACACAAGATATTCTAAGGAAGTTTGACATGGATAAGGCAAAACCCATCAAAACCCTTATGGCGACAAATGGACACCTAGACCTAAATGAGGATGGTCCAAGTGTGGATCAAAAGTTATATAGGTCTATGATTGGTTCACTTCTCTATCTTTGTGCATCTAGGCCCGATATCATGCTAAGTGTGTGTATGTGTGCACGCTTTCAAGCGGCACCTAAGGCTTGTCATTTGACCATCGTTAAAAGGATCTTGAGATATCTAGTACACACACCTTCCCTAGGACTTTGGTACCCCAAAGGATCTAAGTTTAACCTCATTGGATATTCCGATGCGGACTATGCGGGGTGCAAAGTTGATAGGAAGAGCACATCTGGTACATGCCAATTCTTGGGTCGATCTCTAGTGTCTTGGTCCTCCAAGAAGCAAAACTCTATTGCTCTCTCCACCGCCGAAGCGGAATATGTTGCAGCCGGAAGTTGTTGTGCACAACTTCTTTGGATGCGACAAACCCTTAGGGATTATAGGATTAACTTGCGCAACATTCCACTCTTGTGTGACAACGAGAGTGCCATCAAAATAGCCCATAATCCGGTGGAGCACTCTAGGACCAAGCACATAGACATACGTCATCATTTCTTGAGAGATCACTCAATGAAGGGAGATATTGTGATTTCTCATGTGAGGACGGAACATCAACTCGCGGATATCTTCACCAAGCCTCTTGATGAGAAGCGTTTCTGTGAGCTAAGAAGTGAGCTCAACATTTTGGATTCTAGGAATGTGGCTTAAACCACATTCCTCACATTTTTTGAGCCATTTCGAAAAACTTCTTCTCTATCGTGACTTCTCTTCAAAATCTGTTTGAGAAAACTTTTTCTTGGGATTTGATCATGTTTTTATCACATTCTTTCTTTTATTATCATGTTTGTGTTGCTTGTTATCCATAAGGACCAATAGTGTGTGTGCAGGTCAAAACATCACTTTTCAGCCCAGTCAGACCGGACTAGTCCGCCCCTGTGGACGGACAAGTCCGGGTCCGGACTAGTCTGAGTCTGGTCCGCGGACCGGACTAGTCCGGCCCCTCAACCGGACTAGTCCGGCCCTTGGGGACTTAAACCCCCCAGGCGGCCCAGACCCCTCCTCTCCCTATCTCACTTGACTCTCTCACTTCCACGCGCTAGCAACCGCCCCCCATCGGCGATTTTGCGCTCCAACCACCAAATCTCGAATCCAATCCACGCATCAGAGTCTTTGGGAGTGAGGGATCACTTCCCCGCGCTCCACATTCGCGATCCATCTCCGATTTCGTCGATTCTAGTGGATTTGAGAAGGTATTCCCTCGTTCTTCAAAAACTAGCCCCATTCTTGATTCTTAAAGTTTTTGATAGGAACACCTTCATTAATGTTGGTCCATATACCCTTGCGATCATAGTCTAGGAGTATTGCACGCTGATTCGATGATTTTTCGATCAATCGATTAGGGTTAGGGTTCACTCTGCGCAACCCGGACTAGTCCGGTCCCAGGCGGACAAGTCCGCCCGGCGGACTAGTCCGCCCCTGGGACGGACAAGTCCGGTTTGCACAGGGAAAACCCTACTTCTACTCTTTTCTCGAGATCTTTTCCACAATGCTCCCTCTCCTTGGACTCACACCTTCCTTTCTCTATGCTTTCTGCAGCATGTCGAACTCGGAGCGTTCCCCTTCTCGTCTCAACCCCGAGGGGCGAACCAAAGCTCAAATTGTCGAGGCAAGGACCAAGGCTGCGCTCATAGAGGCGCAAAAGGCAAAGGAAGAGAGACGGCTGAAGGCACTCGAAGCCTCCAAAGTTGCCGCAAGCATCTACAACGACGAAGAAGCCATAGCTAGAGCAACCGCAGAGTCCCTCAATGAGCTGCGGAAGAAGAAAAGGGAAGACAGGGAGGCTCACAACTCCAGGGCTGCTGAAGCCAATGCACCCAAGAGAAAGAAGCTCGTCACCATTAGCGAGAAAGCGAAGGGCAAGGAGCCAGCCCAAATGGAAGCTGAGCCTAGGGTCGAGCGTGACCCTAAGAAGGGAAAGGCTCCGGCTCCTGTCGAGCCGACGAAGAAGAAGCCAGCTGTCAAGATGTCAGCAAAGAAGGCAGCTGGAGGTGTGGTGATCAAGGAGAAAGGGAAGGCCACTTCCATTGGCCCCCTTGAGGTTCACACACTAGAAAGGAACCCCAACAGGCAGAAGGAGTTGTCTGCCAATGTGTTTCATGGAAAAGGGGCTGAAAAGGCCAGGAGGCTGAGGACCGAGAAGGTCTACAAGTTTGAGAGGAGCACGGCAGATCCCAGGTTCTGGTGTGACTTTCATTGTGACTACTACCGGCTAGTCTATCAGCAGATGAAGAAGCCGGTAATAGAAGCTCAATGGGTTGACTGGGATTACATGGCCAAAAAGCAACACTCTGCCTTTGACGCTGTCATCGAAGCTGCTGAGCGCCATGACCTCAAGAAGATCATGGGTTTCAAGTATGACTGGAATGTCAAAGTGATTCTGCAGTTCTACTCCACCATCTACTTCACCACCTCAGGTGACAGAAGAATTATTTGGATGACACATGGTGAACAGTACTCAGTCACTTTCGCAGAGTTCGCCAAGATTCTAGGGCTTGAGGCACACATGGATCATGAGATTATAATCTCTAACCTCAAGGCCGTGGACCGTGAAGAGCTAGCCAATATGTATCCAAGTCACGTTCCATTTGATGCCGGTCTCGCCCGCAACATCAAGCCCTTCTACAGCATTATGAACAGAATCCTCAGAAGGACGATAGCACCGAAGGACGGTGATGTTGGGGTAATTCAAGGGAACTTGAGGCACTTGCTACTTCTGGTTGATGGGGAAGAGAAGTTCAACCTCGTCGATTACATCTTCGACGACATCTTCAACATCTCGCATACCCCCAACCGAGCTTGCGGGTATGCCCCCTACATCATGTGCCTCATCGAGAAGGTGTCGGGCGTGACCTTCGTCAAGGACGTGTTGCACCGCCCGCTTCGTCCTCAGAAGCCCCCGAATGTACCTGCTCCTCCTCGTCGCAAGAATGCAGATCCTCCATCTCGCCCCGTGGCACCTCCGTCTCCGCCTCCGCCTCAATCAATGAGTGCCTTCTTCAAATGCTTCAAGGCGATCTTCACTTCCTGCCGGAAGCAAGAGATCCGCGCTCAAAGGGCACAAAAGCGCCAGGAAAAATATCTTAAGGCGGTGTGCAACAAGCTGGAGGTCCCGATGTCCTCTCCGGAGGTGAGTGATGGGGAAATCACTCCATTCCCCAACTTCACCGCCGATGAGCTCGCCCAGCTCCAAGAGGATGGAAGCTCATCTCGGGCTGCTCCCTCGGCAAGGAACTCCGACGACGACGACGACGACGTCGATGATCATGAGGAAGACCTCGAAGATTCCGAGGCCACGGAGAGTGGAAGTGGTGAAGACGAGGACTAGTTCTTAGGTCTTAGTTTCCTCCCTTCTTTTCCTTTTTGGTGCTTTGATGCCAAAGGGGGAGAGTTAAGGGGAAGTTAATCTTTTGTGGGTGTGCTTGTGGTTTGTGGACTTGTCTTGTAATACTTTCATGCTATTTGGATGCTTACATTTGTGCAAGACCTGCTAATGTTGTTTAATATCAATATAATGTTCTTATTATCAATCTTTTGTTTATATTGATGTTCTTTATGTCTTGTCACAATTGTTGAGCACGTCACGTAGGCACCCCACCATAACGTGTGTGGGTATGAAAGATCTCCTCCACCTCTTTTACATGCTGCATACATTGAGGGGGAGTCATTCATACGCACACAAGTTATGAAAACCAATTTTAATACTCTTAATTATTGAAGGACTTAATGTGTTGTCATCAATCACCAAAAAGGGGGAGATTGAAAGTGCATCTAGGTTCCCCGTGGGTTTTGGATGATTGATAACGACAATTAAGTCGCTAATGAGCTCAAGTGATCTTAGCAAAGGTGTGGACTCGATCGGAGACGCAAACCCTCAAAAAGGAAAAGGAAGGAAACGGAGTCAACTCGAAGCGTAGAAACTAGGGTTTCTAGCGTGTTGAGTTAGACTAGCCGCAGAAATAGAAGGGTGCGTGTGTAAAGTGCATTGAGATCAAGTTTGGGAGCTCAAAGTGGTTTAGAGGTCAAACCCCTTGAGAGAAAAGAGTGGATAAGCAGTCTGGCAGTAGGGCCGGACTAGTCCGTGGAGGTGGCCGGACTAGTCCGCCCCTGGCCGGCCAAGTCCGTATTCGGCCGGACCAGAAGGGTCTGACTGAGATCGGACTAGTCCGTTCGTGGCCGGACTAGTCCGGGTAGCAGTGAGTGGGTTTTGGGGACTAAGTCCCAAAACCACGGACTTTTCCGTTTGAGTCCGGACCAAGAGGTCCTGAGTGAGAACGGACTAGTCCGCCCATGGGGCCAGACTAGTCCGGGTTGGCGAGTTGAAGGTGCTTCTATGACTAAGTCTGGGAGGACCGGACTAGTCCGCCCTTGGGGCCGGCCTAGTCCATGGTCCACAGACTAGTCCGTTTTCACACGAAGCAAAAGGCTCTGTGTGAGATCGGACTAGTCCTGTGGTGACCGGACTAGTCCGTTGTTGAAGTGACCGTTTGAATTTGAAGTTTGGCGGGTAGTGTGACGATAGCGTGTCAGCTGTCGGGACCTGACAGGAGTTCAGTGGTCCCCTAGGCCGGACTAATCCGGGCCTGAGGCCGGACTAGTCCGCCCTTTTGCTGAAGTCAACAGTATGGGCTTGGGACCTCTATAAATAGAGGTCCCCTGGGTTCTTTTGAACCAACTCTTGAACAGACAAGAACCCTAGCGCCGCCACAGCCAACTTGGAGCACTCCTAAGCCTCTTTCTTGCCTACTTTCCCTCTAAAACTAATTCCTGAGTGGATTAGGGTTTAGTGAGGTGGAGAAGAGGAAGAACATCGCGCTTGTGCTCCCGGTTTGATCTCTTGCACTCATTGAGTCTTTGTGAGCTGTGTGTTGAGTGTTTTTCGTGTTGTTGATCATCTTTGTGGCGTGGGAGCCTCAGATTGTGAGAAGCCCCAACGAACTTTGTAATCACCCTTGTGATTAGTGGAGAACCAAGTTAGGCCCGCGCGGTAAACTTGGTGAGGGAAGGGTTGGTGAACCCGGTCCTTTGTGGACTCCTCAACGGGGACGTAGATTCTTGTGTGGAATCGAACCTCGGTATAAAATCCTTGTGTCTCCGTGTTCTTCGCACTTTGTTCATCGAATATTCCGTTCTAGAGTTGCTAGTTTTCTTTTGTGTTTCTCTTTGCTTAATCTTGTTGAAACTTGACTCACTCTTGTGTTGATAGTTTCTAAACTTGTCATAAACATATCCTCACTTGTAGCCTCAAGAAAATCCCCATAAAACATGCTAGAAACACTTTTTAGGGTTCTTCACGCAGGCTGACCGGACTAGTCCGCCCCCAGACCGGACTAGTCCGCCCCCTGTGATTTAATCTCGTTTTATTAAGTCATTTGCAGGTCGATTAGCCTATTCACCCCCCTCTAGGCAACTTTCAGTTCGGCGTAGTACAGATCCTCATGCAAATCCACAGCTTCCATGGGTAACTGTTCCTCTAGTACTCTTAAGCATTTCTTTAGTTGCGACACGTGAAACACATCATGCACATCTTACAGTTGAGAAGGTAGCTCGAGACGATAAGCTACTTCTCCTCTTCTCTCCAATATCTTGAACGGACCAATATAACGGGGTGCTAGTTTTCCCTTCACTTTGAATCGTCTTAGACCTCTTACTGGTGATACCTTGAGATACACAAAGTCTCCAACCTCAAAGGTTAGATCACGGCGTGGAGCATCTGCGTAACTCTTCTGCCTTGACTGCGCTGTTTTCAGATTATTCCGGATCTCTTGTACCTGTCGTTCAGCTTCTCTGAGTATCTCCGGTCCAAACACTTGACCTTCCCTAGTCTGATTCCAAAATAAGGGTGTTATGCACTTTCGCCCATAAAGTGCCTCAAACGGGGACATCTTGAGACTAGCTTGGTAGCTGTTGTTATAAGAGAACTCCGCATAAGGCAAGTTTTTGTCCCAACTCTTACTATTCTTCAAGGCACATGCTCGCAACATATCCTCCAAGATTTGATTGGTGCGTTCTGTCTGACCATCTGTTTGTGGGTGATACGCTGAGCTGATATTCAGACGAGTGTCCATTGACTCATGCAGCTTCTGCCAGAATCTTGAGGTGAATTGGGTACCTCGATCAGACACTATCTTCTTTGGAACACAGTGTAAACACACAATTCTTGCCATGTATAATTCTGCCAATCGCGAACCATTGTAGCTTTCCTTGACCGGAATGAAGTGAGCAACCTTAGTCAACCGGTCCACGACAACCCCTATGGAGTCGTATCCTGATTGGGTCCTTGGCAATCCCACAATAAAGTCCATACATTTCTCTTCCCATTTCCACTCGGGTATCTTGAGTGGTTGAAGTAGTCCAGCAGGTCTCTGATGTTCCGCCTTAACTAACTGACACGTGTTGCACAAAGCCACGTATTCGGCCACATCACATTTCATACCAAGCCAACAGTATCTATCCTTAAGGTCTTGGTACATCTTGGTACTCCCAGGATGGATAGAGTAGTACGAGTCGTGGGCTTCTCTCAATATCAACTCTCAGATCCCCTTGACATTCGGCATGCATATCCTCTTCCCTAACCATAAGGTTTCGTGTTCATCTTCCCTGAAATCTGGGGCTTTGCCAGCCTTCATCAGTTTCTTAAGTTTTTGGATCTTCTTATCCTCTTTTTGGCCTTCCCTAATGTCTTGTTCCAACGTGGAGTCCACTTCCATAACTACCGCATCTGCATTAGACACTATGCACAGGTTTAATCTTGCAAACTCTTCACATAGTTGTGGTTGAAAAGCCTGGAGTGTCATGCTGTTGCATTGGGTTTTCCTACTCAAAGCATCTACGACCACGTTTGCCTTTCCAGGGTGATAGTTGATCCCAACATCGAAGTCATTAATGAGCTCTAACCACCTTCATTGGCGAAGGTTAAGGTCTGGCTGAGTGAAGATGTACTTCAAGCTCTTGTGGTCGGTGTAGATTTCTGTTCTTTTTCCGATCAGGTAGTGTCTCCATATATTCAGTGCATGAACCACAGCTTCTAATTCCAAATCATGGGTTGGATAATTCTTCTCATGCTTCTTGAGTTGTCTCGAGGCGTAAGCCACCACATGTCCTGCTTGCATCAACACACATCCCAGTCCCTGTCCGGAAGCATCACAATAGACCGAGAACTCCTTTTGCATATCCGGCATGACCAGCACTAGAGCAGTGGTCAACCTCTTCTTCAGTTCGGCAAAGCTTGCTTCACATTCCGGTGTCCACTTGACTGTAGCTCCCTTCTCGAGTAGCTTGGTTAGTGGTCGAGAGATCTTTGAAAATCCCTCAATAAATCGTCAATAATAACCAGCCATTCCCGGAAAGCTTCTGATGTGTCCCACATTTTCCGGCGTCTCCCACTTGAGAACATCTGCCACTTTACCCGGATCCACTGATATTCCTCCTTCTGATATGACATGTCCCAAGAATGATACCTGCTGCAACCAAAAATCACACTTACTGAACTTAGCATACAATTGGTGTTCTCTAAGTTTCTTTAGTGCCAACCTCAGGTGTTCCTCATGCTCTTCTTCACTCTTGGAGAATATCAGGATATCGTCGATGAATACCACCACAAACTTGTCCAGATATTCCATAAATACTTTGTTCATGAGGTACATGAAGTAAGCTGGAGCATTGGTCAATCCGAAAGACATAACAATATACTCATAAAGACCATATCTAGAGACAAATGCAGTCTTGGGAATGTCCAATGGTCGAATCTTCAACTGGTGGTAACCCGAATGAAGATCAATCTTAGAGAACACACATGCTCCTCGCAGCTGATCAAACAAATCTTCGATCCTTGGTAGTGGGTACTTATTCTTAATGGTCACGGCATTCAATGCACGATAATCCACACACAACCTTTGAGTGCCATCCTTCTTAGGCACAAATATGACAGGACCACCCCAAGGTGATGAACTAGGGCGGATGTATCCTTTCTCCAACAACTCTCTAATGTGATCCTTTAGCTCGGCTATCTGATTAGCGTCCATTCTATATGGCTGTAAGGATCGAAATGCCCAAGAGGGGGGGTGAATTTGGCTTTCTTTCAAATTTTAAGGCAATTAAAACTTACAACCTAAAGCCCAATTCCCTATGTGATTAAACTATGCAATCAATGTAAATTAAAGTTGTGGAATGAAGATTGCATAAGTGTAAAAAGGGAGAGGGATGCAAACGCTCAAGAGACACGGAGTTTATCCCGTGGTTCGGTAAGATCACAAGGATCTTCCTACATCCACATTGTGGCACCCACCGAGGGGTTTTGCCACTCCCAAGTCACCGAGACAAGGGGGTCTTCACTATTCTTCTCCGTTCGCCAACCTTGGCAAGGTGGAGCTCAAGCCTTGTACACTTTGGAATCTTCCGGGCTTCCACAATCCTCTTGGCAAGCTCCGGAAGTCACACACACCAAGGGACACTCCCTTATTGCTCTCACTACACTAGAGACTCCAATCACCAAGAGTGGAGGCACCCAAGCACTGTCTCTAGCTAGTTCTAGCCTATCTCTTGGTGTACAAATGATGATCAAATGATGTGAAAGTGGTAGCTCTATTGCTTGAATGCTCTAGGATGTGTAGAGTATGTCTGGGCTTCAAGTCTTGTCGATTTGACAGGTTGAAGGGGTATAAATAGCCAGCCTCCACGAGATAGCCGTTGGAAAAGTAGGCTGACATCACTTCTCTGCGAACACTGGATGATCCGATGTCTCCCCTTCAGTTAACATCGGTCAAAGCCAAATTAGCTGATGTCACTATGTCAGATATGACCGTTGTTAGACCGATGTTGATCTGTCTTCTCATCGGATGATCCGGTGGCTCTTCCTCCAGAATTTTGCTTGATCTTGAGGCTTACTGGAGTGATCGACCGATGTATGTAAGTCTGTACATCGGATGATCCGGTGCTTCACTTGGTCCAATGCTATTGTAATCTGTGATGATGGACCGATGTCACTAAGCCACTCACATCGGATGATCCGGTGAGTGCATTTGTCTAAGGTCTTCTTCTTCAGTTGAACCAACTCGACCGATGTAGTCTACTCATAGAACGTCGGATGATCCGGTGTGTTCAACTTGTTGACTTCGAGTTGTTTTGAGTTGTTCTTTTGGAATTTGAACTTGTGACCTCTTTGACACTTGTTTGAAATGTTGTTTTGATTGTCTTCAAGCATTGAGTGATGTCAAGTTAGAACTTTCACTTCTTGTCTTCATATGATTTGATTTGATCTCATTAGTTGATTTTATATGGGTCTCCAATGTAATTTTGATTTCATTTGATTGAGTGTTATTGGGACCTTGCATTCACAAATTCATTAGTAATATCGAATGGTTGTCATTAATCACCGAAACCGTACCTCATGGGGCCTAGATGCTTTCAATCTCCCCCTTTTTGGTGATTGATGACAACACAATAGTTTAAAGCGCAATAATAATGAATTTTATGATACAATACTCAAGTAGATATGCAGTGAATACAAGATAAGACACATTAAGCTTGTAAAAAGCAAATGAAATTTATGGTGCGAAAAGCTCAATCGATTAAAACCATAAACAAATGAGACAAGCGGAAGAGTGCTTAATTAAAATTACAAAAGAGTACTCAAGCACAAATACAAAGGATAAACACACACTCCCCCTGAGACTACTACTACCACTCCCCCTGACTCTTCTACCCCTTCTCCCCCTTTGGCATCAAGACACCAAAAAAGGGATCCGAGCACCTACAGACCCTGAGAGCTGGGCGCGAAGACGAACTGGTCACCGTCGCAGTCGTCGGAGCTGGAGTCGCCGGTCGTAGGAGCTGCCGGAGCGGAGGGAGCTGGAGGGTCCGCTGCCGGTGCTGGAGGAGAGGAAGCAGGTACTGGAGGTGCCGGTGGAGCTGGAGGAAGTGGAGCGCTCACCACAGACGCTGGCGTTTGCTGGAACAGAGTCGTTGCCGGCAGTGGTGAGTGAATTGGTGTGCTGGGTGCCAGAAGTGGTGACATACTGATCGAAGGGATAGGAGTAGTAGGCACCTGAGCAACACCTGGAGCCAGTCCTAGTCCAGGCTGCTGTGGAGGAAGGGCGATCCCGGTCTGAGTGTAAAGGTTGGTGATCAACCCTAGGATCCCCATCATGGCCTGCTGGGTTTGCTGCTGCTGGTCGAGGGTACGGCGGTGCATCTGATCGACCAAGTTGGTGAACCGGTCCGTATCCTCTCGCCTCTGACGGGTGATCTCCAGCTGGAGCTCCTGCTGCTGCCGCTGCAGCTGTGCCAGGTGAGCAGCCTGCTCTGCCCTGGCCTGCTCAGCAGCGAGCCTGTCCTGGCGCTGCTGCTCGATCATCTGCTGGAGAAGAGATGACAGCTCTGACGGCTGTGACACCTGCGCCTCGGACACAGGAGGTGGTGTCGGTGGCGGAGCAGCTGATCCTCCTACCTCGGCGTCGTGCTGCCTCGGTGAGGGTGGAGGAGGAGGGAAGTACTCCTCGACACTCTCGTCTGTGTTGCTCTCGGACCAGACGTGCTGCAAGTCTCCACCTTGAGCTTCTGCCTCAGCCAGACACTCATCTTCCTTCTCGAGGTCAGACCAATCCTCCTCAGTCAAGCGGGTCCTGACCTGGCGCTCAACTGGTCGACCAAGGCGACGGTCTCCAGGAGCAGAGGCACGATAGTGACCAAAGCGAGTCACGCTCTCGTCAGCAAGCCTGGCCTGTGCTGCATCCCCCTCAGGCACCATCATAGAGCATATGTAACTGATCCAGTGCCCGTAGACCATCTGCCTCATCATGCCAACCCCATCTGTGATCACGTCTTCAATCTCGCATAGGAGGATGTCCACAATGTCAAAATCCATCCCGTTCATTATGTAGAACAGGAGGGTCTGCTGCAGACTAGTGAACCCCTCCAAGTATCCTGACCTCGGCAGGAGCGTGCGGCGCAAGGCGAGGTGCACAATGCGCGCAGCTGGGGTCAGAAGGGCTGGAACTCTCGGCTGGTTCGGAGAGAACGTGGGGCCAAACAGGGACCGGATCTTGTCAAGCTGTGGTGCTACCCCTCCAGTAAGTGGCCTCCTCGGTGGATCTGCCTGCCCATAGACCTTCTCGTGCACGCAGGTGTCGTGCAGGTCCAAACCAAGAAGCTGCCCCAAAGTCTGCCTCGAGAGGTGGTAGCGCTGTCCCATAAACATGAAATCAATTGACCTCCTGCCCTCAGAGATGTACAGGGTCGCATAGAAGACACGGACCCAATCTTCCACATATGCACTTCTCTCATAAGCAAGCAGCTGTACCAACCCTTTGTACCTCTCAAAGTATGAACGGACCTCTGACTCCGCTGCCACTGCAAGCTGCCCCCAATCCAAGTAGTTGTGCTGAAAAAGCTTGTGCCCCCGACGTCTGTAGGTCTCGTAGAGAGACGCCTGGGTGACAGTCCAGAAACGACTGTCCACAAGAGCTTCACGGGGCTGAGGGTACCACTCCTCAAGTAGCACGCTCCAACGAAGCTTGCGTAGCTGCTTGGCCTTCATCTTCCGGTAGTCCGTGAGATGGACTCCCTCACCGACACGGACGGCCGTGTCCATCTCGTAGATGGCCCTCTCGGCCTCCCTGTCCTCACGACGGTCAGCAGCCGTCGGTCTCGGACGAGGAGCAGCCTCGGTGTGACCCCCACGCGTCCGGGCTGAGCACCGGCGGACGAGAGGCTCAACCGGCTCCTCTTCAGCGTCGGAGTCGTCGATTACGGGAGGCTGCCTCAGACGGGCCTCGCGAATCCTCAGGGAACCCCCTCGGCCACGCTCACGCTCCTCGGCGGCGCGAGCGGCCATAAGGGCCTTCTTCTCATCCTTCGATAGTTTGCGCTTCTTTGCCGCGGGCTCCACGATCGCCTTGCCCTTTCCTTTGCGATTGCGACCCATCTTGATGCAATGGAGAGGTAGGGTTAGCGACGATGAAAACGAACGACGAGAGAAACAACGAAGGACGTCGCACGGCACGGAGCAAACCTTAGCGACGATGGAGCTCGGGAGGCACACCGGAGATGATTGAGGGAGGGCTGCTGTGGTGCCGGGGTGGAGCAGAGGTGGTGGAGAGAGGCGGCGGCGGCGCTTGGACGCGGTGGAGGGATGTGGAGACGGCGGCGCGGCGCGTGGAGGTGAGGCGACGGTGCGAGGGAGAACGGCGGCGGCGCTGTGGGCGGCGGCGGCCGGAGACGGCGGCGGCGGCACCTAGGGCGGCGGCGCTTGGGTGCGGCGGCGGAGGTGGCGGCGATTAGGGCGAGAGGCGGCGGCGGCGAGAGAGAAATCGGGGAGAGAGAAGAAACTGGCGGCGCGCGGGTTTAAATAGTGGGACCCAAACCCTAGCCGAAAATTTAACACCGGATGGACCGATGCTAGGTGAAGTGAACATCGGTCGAATGCCACAGAAAGGATATTCAAGAATTGCAGTTGACACCAGATGGACCGACGTCTAGGGTTTTGATCATCGGTCGAGTAGCACAGTAAGGGTGTTCAAAAGAGTGAAGTTGACACCGGATGGTCCGACGTTGGAGGAAGTGAACATCGGTTGAATTGACAACAGCTCCAGAAGAGTGAACATCGGATGGACAGATGTTTTTCGGAATGAACGCGTCGGGTCATTTGAAATTCAGACAGAATTTGGCTTTGAAGATTGAACACCTATTGGACCGATGAGGGATTGACATAGGCATCGGATAATCCGATGACAACAGAACAAAAACATCCCATATATGTCCTTTGACCAAACAATCGAAGAGAAACACATGTCTTAGGACTTTTTGGGCAACCCCTTACCCCTCAAAAAGCTAATATGCCAATAGCTTGGCTAAACCTTAAAGCAAATAGAACACCGAGAAAAATGGAGGAAAAAATATCCAAATAAAATGTAAGGCCCATGCTTTGTGAGGTAGAGTATGAAGACTGCTATCTCAATGAAGCATGTTCCTCTAGGCATTAACGTACCTAACATTTTGTTCTTTCCACCTTATATGAGTTGAGATATTGTATCTCAAACAAGTCTCCTTCTCATGAGGTGGGTTCCCCTTTGTGACAATCTACCGTATGCAATGCCAAACAAGTTATAGTGCAAGAGATAGAATGAGTGCAAGTCTATATGGCAGAGATCATGCAAGGCATAAAATAAATCTATCTTTCCAAGTTTAAACCTTCCAAAGACTTCTTCAGGGAAAACTATTTCTAGCTCGCCCCTATCCTTTGAGAGTTAGACAAGACCTATATGACATGCATCCTTATATGAACATGGCAACTCACATGACGTTGGATGCATCTAGCACATTTAATTCATTTCTAAGTCTAGAAAAGGTTTTCTCATCAAGTGGTTTAGTGAAGATATCTGCCAATTGTTCTTCGGATCTAACACCTTGCAAAGAGATGTCTCCTTTAGCCTCATGATCCCATAAGAAGTGATGGCGAATATCAATGTGCTTAGTGCGGAAGTGTTGAACGGGGTTTCTAGCTATCTTAACCGCACTTTCATTGTCACAAAGGAGAGGCACACAACCAATTTTAATTCCAAAGTCCAAAAGGGTTTGCTTCATATATAGAATTTGGGCACAACATGCACCGGCCGCTATATACTCCGCTTCCGCGGTGGACAAAGCCACGTAATCTTGCTTTTTGCTAGACCAAGACACTAGGGAACGCCCAAGCAAGTGGCACCCACCGGAGGTACTCTTGCGATCTACGCGGCATCCGGCAAAATCCGAATCCGAGTATCCCAAGAGTTGGAAGGTTGTACCTTTAGGGTACCACAAGCCCATACTAGGGGTATGCTTAAGATACCTAAGTATCCTAAAGACCGCCTTCTTATGCGATTCTTTAGGAGCCGCTTGAAAGCGGGCACATAAGCATACACTAAACATTATATCGGGCCTAGATGCGGTAAGATAAAGCAATGAACCAATCATAGAGCGGTAGTGAGATTGGTCAATAGGTTTACCGTCCTTATCCGTGTCGAGATGGCAATTTGTTCCCATTGGAGTGCTTCTTGAGCTACAATCTCCCATCTCAAATTTCTTCAAGAGATCCTTGGTGTATTTCTCTTGGTAGACAAAGGTTCCCTCTTGAAGTTGCTTGATTTGGAATCCAAGGTAGAAGTTGAGCTCTCCAATCATTGACATCTCGAATTCCCTAGACATCATGGTGCCAAACTCATGGCTAAGAGATTTGTTAGTTGAGCCAAAGATAATATCATCAACATAAATTTGACAAATGAATAAATCCCGTCGATGTCCTTGGTGAAGAGTGTAGAGTCCACCCTCCCGATCTTGAATCCTTGCATGACCAAGAAATCCCTTAGACGTTCATACCACGCCCTAGGTGCTTGCTTGAGCCCGTAGAGCGCCTTTTGTGTAACCTATACACATGGTTAGGATTCCTCGGATCTTCAAACCCGGGAGGTTGCTCAACATAAACAAGCTCGTTAATATAACCATTAAGAAAGGCACTTTTAACATCCATTTGATAAAGAATTATATTGTGATGTGAAGCAAAAGCAAGGAGTATGCGAATGGCTTCTAATCGAGCGTCCGGAGCGAATGTTTCTCCAAAGTCTAGTCCTTCAACTTGTGAAAAACCCTTGGCCACAAGTCTTGCCTTGTTGCGGACCACAACACCATTCTCGTCTTGTTTGTTGCAGTACACCCACTTCGTTCCGATGACGTTCTTGTTCTTGGGTCGCTCCTCCAACACCCAAACTTCATTGCGGGTGAAGTTGTTGAGTTCTTCTTGCATGGACATCACCCAATTTGGATCTTGGAGTGCTTCCTCTATATGAGTGGGTTCTACATACGAAACAAAAGAGTAGTGCTCACAAAATGAAGCGACATGGCGAGAACGAGTACTTACTCCCCGTGACGGACTTCCGATGATTTGATCAATCGGATGCGCCTTGGAGATGCGTCCATGCCTCATAAGTGATTGTGAGGCACTTGGCGGTGGTGGAGCATCTTGCTCGTCTTGTGGTTGGACTTGATCTTGGACTTCTTCTTCTTGTTGTTGTTGTTGTGTGGCTTGTGAGTCTTGCATTGGCAATGGATCATCTTTCTCTTCTTCTTCATCAACTTGAGGCGCCATGGAGGTGTTGATTGTGGAACTTGATGCTCCCCCTTGATCATGGCTCTCCTCAATTTCGGGCTTGATGTCTCCAATGGTCATGTTTTTCATGGCTTCTCGTAGAGGCTCATCATCTATATCATCATGACCAAAACTCTCCTCTTGGGAGCCATTAGTCTCATCAAACTCAACATCACAACTTTCTTCAACTAGCCCGGAGGTTTGGTTGAATACTCGATATGCTTTTGAGTTTGATGCATAACCAAGAAAATACCAACATCACATCTTCTTTCAAACTTACCGAGCCTTTTCTTGCAGTAGATGTAGCATTTGCACCCAAAGACTCTAAAGTAGGAGATGTTGGGCTTTCTCCCAATGTGGAGCTCATATGGGGTCTTTTGGAGTAGTCGGTGAAGATAGATCCTATTTGCGGCATGGCACGCCGTGTTGATTGCTTCGGCCCAAAACTTCTCCGACGTGCCATAGTCATCAAGCATTGCTCTAGCAAGGGTGATGAGAGTCTTGTTCTTCCTTTCAACGACACCGTTTTGTTGAGGGGTGTATGTGGCCGAAAACTCATGCTTCACTCCTTCACGATCACACCACTCCCCAATGTTGTAGTTTTTGAACTTGGTGCCGTTGTCACTCCGGACCTTGATGATGGGAAGTTGAAATTCCCTTTGAGCACGTTTAGCAAAGGTCTTGAAGATTTCCGGAGTTTCACCCTTGTCACCTAGAAACAAGGTCCAAGCATATCTAGAATAGTCATCAACAATAACAAGACAATAGAAATTACCACCAAGACTTTGATATGTGGACGGTCCGAAGAGGTCCATGTGGAGTAGTTCAAGCGGCTTGGAGGTTGACACCATTGTCTTCATTGGGTGGTGTGAAGCAACTTGCTTCCCGGCTTGACAAGCACTACAATGCTTGTCCTTCTCAAACGTGACATCCTTCACGCCGGTCACCATCCCAAGCTTGAACGACTTCTTAAGCTTGCTCATCCCAATGTGAGCAATGCGTCGATGCCATAGCCAACCCAAGCTTGTCTTAGCGAAAAGACAAGTGGTCAAGCTAGCATCCTTGTTGGAGAAGTCCACCAAGTAAAGATGTCCATGCCGAAAGCCTTTGAAGATTAGTTCTTTGCTTGATTCACTAGTTACTACAACACCATTCTTGTCAAAGGTGCACGTTAGTCCAAGATCACATAGTTGTGCAATGGAAAGTAGATTGAAACTAAGTGACTTAACATATAGTACATTAGAAATGGACAAATCCTGCGAAATAGCAATTTTACCTAAACCAATTACCTTCCCCTTTGAGTTGTCACCGAAGGTGACTTGTTCATGATTATCGGGGTTCTCTATGGTGGTGAACATACCATCATTGCCGGTCATATGTTGAGTGCACCCGCTATCGAGTACCCAATGCTTTCCTCCGGCTTTGTAGTTCACCTACACACATGAAGTTAGTTTTTGAGTTTAGGTACCCAAGCCAACTTAGGTCCTTGTATGTGTGATACAAGTGATTTTGGGACCCAAAGTTGCTTGGGGAGCTTCCCCTTCATGCCCTTAATGTCTTTGCCGATGAACCTTGCCTTCACCTTGCCACCTACTTTGCTCAAGAGATAGTGGTAATCATTGAAAGTAGTTTTGTAGTTAGGAGGCAATTTTGGAGAGGGGCGGTTGGGAAGAGGACACTCCCTCGTGTGATGTCCGGTGACCTCACAATGTTGGCAATAGGAACCAACTTCTTTGATGAAGCTCATCCTAAGCTCCGGTGAGGGCACCTTCCCTTTGTTGAGCACCGGGAAGGATCCAAGTCCTCTCTTGTTGAAGCCTTTAGCTTGTTGGTAGAGGATTTCCTTGTGCTTGTCCTCCCCCTTAGAAAGTCTTGCCACACTAGTGCGGAGACTTTCAATCTCGTCCATCAACTCCTTCTCCCTAAGGTTTGCTTTCAAAGGCAAGGACTCATCCAAAATATTAGTGGCATGTGAAGTAGTTGATACTTTGCCATCAAGGGTTTCCTTTTTCATGTTTTTCATTTTTAGTTCAATTGCTTCATAAGCACGGTTAAGCACTTCATGTTATTGAACCAAGTCATTGTGCTTTCCCAAGAGTGCTTGGTTTGCTAAGTCAAGCTTATGATGATCAAGCTTGATTTGAGCACTTTCCTCCTCGATTTGCTTGACATGTGTTTTGAGCGTGTCATGCTCTTTAAGTATGGTTACATACTTGTCATGCAAATCGAGCTTCGCACTCTCAAGTTTAGCACAGCTTGTTCAAGTGCCTTAACCTTGCTCTTTTCCCTTTTTATGATGACATGGTATTCATTAATCATAGATGCTAATTCATCGGGGGAGATCTCATCATCATCATCGCTAGAGTCATCACGTACCTTAGTGTTACCTTTTGCCATGAGGCACATAGGAGGTGGACGAAGAGGTGAGTTGTCCTTGTTGACGATGGCAAGGCCCGCCAAGTTTTCTTCATCTTCACTCTCTCCGTCGCTTGATTCTTCATTCGTGATCCACTCATTGGCCTCACACATGAAGACTTTTTGGGGCCCTCTTCTCTTCTTTGGAAAGAGCTTGGTCTTCTTGCCTTTGTCAAATTTCTTCTTTCCAAAGGAGCGCTTGGGCTTGACCTCTTCTTCATCTTCATCACTTTCTTCTAGCTTTCGATTCTTTCCCTTGTGGTTGTCCTTCCTCTTGTCCGGTCTTGGACAATCATATGATATGTGGCCTTGATCACCACAATTATAGCATGTCTTATTTTCATCTTTTCTTGGGAGGAAGGCTTTCTTCTTGGGATCAAAAGAGTATCCCTTCTTTGCGATCTTGGAGTTTAGACGTGAGAATTTTCTCATCATCAACGCAAGCTCATCATCGTCATCTTCGCTTGTTGCTTGCTCTTCTTCGCTTGAGCTAGGCTCAACCCCTTTCTTTTTCTTGGGAGTTGTCTTCTTAGTTGAGGCCTTGAGAGCAATGGTTTTTGACGATGACTCCTCCATCATTCCAAGTACGCTCATCTCATGAGCATGAATTTCTCCAATGAGCTCCGAGACTTCAATGTTGTCAAGTGATTCCTTTTGGAGCATTGAATTGATAATGTTGTACTTGGGATTGGGTAGAAGCATGAGGATCTTGCGGTTGATAAGTCCCTTACCAAGAGAAGCAATGTCAAGTGCGTTAATCTCCTCAATGAGCACATTTAAAAGAGAAAACATTTGGTTAACATTCTCATGAGGAAGCATTTTGAATTCATCATACTTGGATTTAAGAAAGTGATATTAGAGTTCTTTAACACGAGATGAGCCCTCATGAATTTCAATTAAGCATGCCCAAATTTCACAAGCTCTCTCTTTACTAGCAATTCTAGCAAATACGTCTTGACTTATACATTCATAGATGGCATTTCTAGCCTTAGCATCCCATTTTAGTTGATCACCAACATAATTGAGATCTCCAAATCCCGCATGGGTCGCTTCCCAAACTTCGGGAGCAATAGCCTCTAGGTAGGCACGCATGCGTGCTTTCCAATAGGCAAAGTTCTTGCCCTCGAAGGTAGGAACCGAACCCCCATTCTTGGCCATTTAAGCTCTCTAGCGGTGAAGCTAGAATGATCCAATGAGCAACCTTGCTCTGATACCAATTGTAAGGATCGAAATGCCCAAGAGGGGGGGTGAATTGGGCTTTCTTTCAAATTTTAAGGCAATTAAAACTTACAACCTAAAGCCCAATTCCCTATGCGATTAAACTATGCAATCAATGTAAATTAAAGTTGCGGAATGAAGATTGCATAAGTGTAAAAAGGGAGAGGGATGCAAACGCTCAAGAGACACGGAGTTTATCCCGTGGTTCGGTAAGATCACAAGGATCTTCCTACATCCACGTTGTGGCACCCACCGAGGGGTTTTGCCACTCCCAAGTCACCGAGACAAGGGGGTCTTCACTATTCTTCTCCGTTCGCCAACCTTGGCAAGGTGGAGCTCAAGCCTTGTACACTTTGGAATCTTCCGGGCTTCCACAATCCTCTTGGCAAGCTCCGGAAGTCACACACACCAAGGGACACTCCCTTATTGCTCTCACTACACTAGAGACTCCAATCACCAAGAGTGGAGGCACCCAAGCACTGTCTCTAGCTAGTTCTAGCCTATCTCTTGGTGTACAAATGATGATCAAATGATGTGAAAGTGGTAGCTCTATTGCTTGAATGCTCTAGGATGTGTAGAGTATGTCTGGGCTTCAAGTCTTGTCGATTTGACAGGTTGAAGGGGTATAAATAGCCAGCCTCCACGAGATAGCCGTTGGAAAAGTAGGCTGACATCACTTCTCTGCGAACACCGGATGATCCGATGTCTCCCCTTCAGTTAACATCGGTCAAAGCCAAATTAGCTGATGTCACTGTGTCAGATATGACCGTTGTTTGACCGATGTTGATCTGTCTTCTCATCGGATGATCCGGTGGTTCTTCCTCCAGAATTTTGCTTGATCTTGAGGCTTACTGGAGTGATCGACCGATGTATGTAAGTCTGTACATCGGATGATCCGGTGCTTCACTTGGTCCAATGGTATTGTAATCTGTGATGATGGACCGATGTCACTGAGCCACTCACATCGGATGATCCGGTGAGTGCATTTGTCTAAGGTCTTCTTCTTCAGTTGAACCAACTCGACCGATGTAGTCAACTCATAGAACGTCGGATGATCCGGTGTGTTCAACTTGTTGACTTCGAGTTGTTTTGAGTTGTTCTTTTGGAATTTGAACTTGTGACCTCTTTGACACTTGTTTGAAATGTTGTTTTGATTGTCTTCAAGCATTGAGTGATGTCAAGTTAGAACTTTCACTTCTTGTCTTCATATGATTTAATTTGATCTCATTAGTTGATTTTATATGGGTCTCCAATGTAATTTTGATTTCATTTGATTGAGTGTTATTGGGACCTTGCATTCACAAATTCATTAGTAATATCGAATGGTTGTCATTAATCACCAAAACCGTACCTCATGGGGCCTAGATGCTTTCAATGGCCTCATATATATCGGGGCTGTTCCAGGCACTAGGTCAATGATGAATTCAATTTCACGGCTAGGAGGCATACCCGATAACTCCTCAGAGAACACGTCTGGGAATTCACTGACAACTCAGATCTCTTCGGCAACCTCAGTTTGATTTAGCCTGATCCTCTATGTTGGAGCTTGATCTGGAGAGAACTCAACCTTGGTACCATCGGTATGGGTCAAGGAGACTGTCCTTGTGGCGTAGTGGATCACCCCTTGGTACTTGGTCAACCAATCCATTCCCAGAATAATATCTAGCCCTTGAGATTCCAGAACAATAAGGTTTGCTTGGAAAACTACCCCCCTTATGTCTAGCCTTACATTAGGGCATACTTGCCGGGTTATCATTTCTCCCCAGGGGAGTGAACTATAAGTTGGTGAGTCATTAAGTGCACTACCATGTCATGCCTTCTCAAGAATTCCTTAGATATGAATGAATGCGTAGCACCAGAATCAAACAACACTGTAGCTAGATGAGAATCGGCAGGAAACGTACCAACAACCACATCTGGGACATTGTGTGCCTCCTCAAGTGCCATGTGGTTAACCCTCCCACGTGTAGGTTGCTGCAGCGGCTTCTTCGGGCAACGATTGGCGAAATGTCCCATCTCACCACAGTTATAGCACTGCACGGCCGCGTTGTTACCTTGGGATCTGTTACCTCCTTGAGGGTTCTGTTGCGGCTGGCCATTAGGGCGGGGTGCTGGAGCTGCTGGGCGAGGGGGGTTGCATTGGTTGGCGTGGAGGCTGTGGTGGTTGGCGCATCTGCTAGTTGTATGGTATGGGTGGCCTGTAGGAGGAGTTTGGGTACCTTTGTCCCGTGTAAGAGTTCACAGGACGAGCCATAGGTGTTGCAGGCTCAGGGGCATAGCGAGGGCGCACATTATTCCCAGAACTGTGTGCTTGAGCCAACTTCCTCTTCCTATCATCATCGTCCATCTCTTTCTTGGTCCTTTCCACTTCAAAAGCCTTGTCCACCAACTTATGGAAACTGTTGTAGTCACTGGAGACCATAGCAAACTTCAGCTCCTTGTCAAGCCCCTTCTTAAAACGAAACTGTTTCTTTGAGTCAGTGTCCACATCTTCTGGTGCATAGAGAGACAATTGTGTGAATTTGTTCAGGTACTCTCGCACACTCATACGACCCTGCTTCAACATGAGAAATTCTTCACGTCTCGCCTTGACCTCTCCTTCAGGCACGAAATGACTGCGTAAGTAAATCTTGAACTCATCCCATGTGATGTTATCTGGATCTTGATGGGCATCAGTGAAAGCAGTCCACCAGTCGGCTGCAGGTCCCTAGAGTTGGTGCGAGGCTAACAGTACCTTCTCCGTTCCTTCACATTGTATAATTCTCAGCTTGCTCTCGACTGTTCTCAGCCAATCGTCGGCATCCATTGGCTCACTAGCGGTGGCAAAGGTGGGTGGATGGGTGTTGAGAAAGTCTCGCGTGCGGGATCGGGGTCCTGGTGCTGGCTGTGGGTGGGGCTGATTTGGTGGTGGAGGTGGAGGGGCTTGCTGGGCTTGCTGCATGTTGGCCACCACTTGTGTTAAATTCTGCATCATTTGCATCTGCATGGCCATCATTTGCTGCATATGATTCATCGCAGGTGCTCCACAGGCACCTCTCCCATTCCATTGCAGTAGCTGGAATCCAACTTCATCATTACCAAGGGGCATACCACGGCCACGTCCACGGCCTCTTCCCCTGCCTGCCATCTAGGTACAAAGAGAATAGAGTCTTAGGTACTACTATAACTAGTGGAAGACTACTATACGATACCCTTACTATATGCAAAAATCACAGCAAACATGCGTATAAATGAAAATTGTTTATTAATAGCTCACTAATTAAAGAAGTATAAAAAAGGTGCGGTTGTGGACAAGTCGCCAGGGCGTTCCACAACTCACACAACACACCAAGACGAAAATCATAATAGAAGTAACACAACTCAAGGTCACACAAGTACGTCTACGTCGCTCTTATTAAACTAATGGGGGTGTGCCTATCCTTGAGTCGTTGCGTAGGTCGAGGACTACTCATCGTCAAGCGTAAACTCCTCCGGGTCCTCATCGTCATCGTCGTCGTCGGTGTCCTCGGGGTCCTGTGGTGGTGAGGAAGCAGGCGGCGATGGTGCGGCAGATGCCACCCTGGATGGCTCCTCATCAGAAGACTCATCAGAAGACGACTCACGCTGGCTGTCACGACAGTCTGGAGAGTCTGGGGTCCACGTTGAGGTGTCGGACGCGTAGTCGTCTGGGTCCTCGTCGGTGATCCGGCGATACCTCCTGATCACCGCCTCGTGGCACTGGGCGAGGTCACGTCCATCCTGAATCTCCTGCTGCGCCCTCTGAAGTCGAGCACTGAGCTGGGCCACGTCGTCAACGGTCTAACGAGACTGCGGGAGGTCAAGGGGTCCCGCCACGTGCCTGGAGACGAAGCCCGTAGTGCCACTGGGACGCTGCGGAACGAAGGCGTGCACCGTGTCCTCCAGACGGAAACGGCGGGCGTGACTCCAAAAGGTGGCTGCTTCCCAGCTAGCATCCTGCTCCGCATATCGGCGGGAGCTCCTCCAAGCAGGACTGCTGTGGGTCTTCACCAACTCATCACCATAGTAGATGTAGATCTTGCAGCTCCACTCCTTCCTGTCGGGGCGCTGCACTCCAGTGGTGTGGTAGGAGAGCGAGAGACTGTGGTGACGGTAGCCAGCCTCACGTAGTAGGGCCCGGAGACGAAGTCGTAGTCGTCCTGCGGCCCTGCCGTCAGAACGGATCACCACGGGGTGACGGGGATCGATGGCTGGAGAGCGACTGGCCAGCCTACGCGGGGGCACAAGTCCACCGGTCGACTTACGGGGGGTCGTCTTGGTACGGGCCATCTACAAATTTTGAAAACAGGAGAGTGTCAGTAACAAAACATATAAATAAAGGAGTAAATAAAACAAGTAGACAAGGTAGGGAATACAAAGCAACTTTATAAATTACTTTTTAGAATATAATAGGGTCCTTAAGTCATCCCTTTCTATCTAGGCTAGCATCCTACGGGCAACACGGCTCTGATACCACTTTGTAACACCCGGTCCCAACAAGACAACCGGATGGCTTCCACATGTATGCTAGGATCGGTTCACATCATACATGTGTAGACGAAAGTGTAATATCATTTATTACAGGCCATGTTTGAGTACATAAATGTCTTACAATAATGACCCGTAGGTCTAAAATAAGATTACAAACAAAGCAGCGGCAAAAGTAAACTAGTGTGGCTCCATGCACACGCGTTACCCGGGGGTTGCGCCAGCCTAGAACGTCTCCTCCGGACCGGCGAAGAAGTCTTCATTCTCCACCTCTTCTCCATTGTAGACTGAGGAAAGTTAAGCAACAAGCAAGTTTGAGTACCAATGGTACTCAGCAAGTGGGGAAAAGATGACATGTGGGTTTATAGAAAGGAAGGCCAAATTTGGGTTAAGCACTCTAGCATTACATCCTATCCTTAGCTTTCATTAGCACTTACTTCTAAGTGAAATGAACCCAACCAAAACCCATTTGTAATCCAAGTCCCGACCAACCAAACCACCATCTCCAGTCTTTGACTAATTATGAATTGGACACCAAGCCACTCTTGTCTGTGAGCACGGCTGTCATGACAGTTTCTAAATCTCTGCATAGAATGTACCCTTTACCCACAAGCCGTGATTTCATCCTCTGTTGCCACGTGGACTAAGGAAACCTCCCTGATGCCCGTGGTCGCGAACCACATTGCACACTTCCTTTGGTGTGAGGCCAGGAGATCACTACGAGGTCTTTACAAAGGATACTCCCGACGCATACTAGCCCTCTAAGGTTTCACCCCTGTACAAAAGTGTGATCCGTTACACCACGACTCAACACCCCAGTTGCCCCCTCTTGAGCCATGCGGATCCCAAGGCAGTACACCCTGAACCAATTCCTCGCACTATCCAATCACTAATACTATGCCGGGAGAGGCCTAATTAATTGACCAAGCTGCCCCATACTCAGTCTTGTGGTGATACTATAAGGCTTAGTGGCTTTCTCCATAAAACGGTCCTTAGAATCCGGCAAGGTTCATACCCCAAAACCCGGGTCTCGTGCGTACTACAACATCCCAAACAAACCAACCCGCCAGATTCCTATCCACTACAATTCAATTCACCATATCTCAATAAATAATCACAACAATTTATAGTAGAACACGTAAGTAGAGAATTTCCCTCCCAAATACTAAGCATGGCTAAGCGTAAAAACAACATTACATCTACACAAACCAACCCAGTAACAAAGAATTATGTGGAAGGGTGCAGTAAATAGGATTCAATTTATAGTGGACTAAGCATGCAACTAACTAAAACTTAATAAAACGGGTGCAATAAGGTCAAGGAACTTGCCTTCTTCGGAGTGTGGGTCGGTGAAGTGGTAGTCCTGAAGATTGTAGGTCGGCTCGGGAACCGACTCTAAATACATCGTCGCATGTGGAGCAGAAAATAACAACACGCTATAAGAACAAGCAACCATATGCACATCACAAACAAGAAATCATCAAAGGAAAACCTACGCAATACGTCATTAGCATTTAATTTCCTAGTTGATGTTTTATTAGTGATGTGGGCTGAAGGTTTGGGTTTTAGTGGACATTGGGGTTGATTATCAATTCATGGCCTTTATCTTCATTTTAGAGCATTGCATTAGTTTATTATAATTTTCCCTAGCTCAATATGAATAATAATGCTATGCAGCATGCCACAACAATTTTAAATAGATTATTTTGATTTAAACAAATTCGTCATGTTGATCAAATAATTTCCCTAATTAATTTGTGGAAAAAGAGAGTGCAAGCTTATGATTTTATGTAAATATCCATGAGTGCAGGGGTTTTTATGTAAAACAGACCAGATCAGAGGCTCAAAAATATTTCATAACATAACCAGGGGGTTAACCATAATTTACAGAGGCTAAAAACATAATTCATGGTGAAAACAGGGGCTAAAATGCCATGTTTAATCAATTTTACAGTGCTGACAGAATTAAATTAAAGTACAGGGGCTAATCCATAAATTCCAGGACTTATCTGTAATTAAATTAAACTTGCGCAGGGGGCTACGTGCAAAACTGTCAATAGTTAAGTGTATTTGAATCTGGGCCGTTGGATCAACCAAGGACGACTCGGATTTTAAAATGGCCGAAGGGGTACGGGGTTCTAATCTCGGCCGTCGGCCTCAGATCGACGACCGAGGATGAGCCACGTCGCCCCAGAGGCAACGCACCCAGGCGCGCGGGGCGCGCGCTCAGTGCCCTGCGGCGGGACTCACCGGAGTTGGCCGGAACGGCCCAAACATTGCCCAATGCCTCGGTGCTAACTCAGAAAAGGGAGAGGGAGACTGGAGAAGCTCACCAAGGGGGTCGCGAAGCTCGGATTGAGGGTGGAGGGACGTCGGCGACGACAGCGCTCGGTGAAGGTCGTCGGTCTTCGGCGAATCTGGTGAAACGACGGCGAAGGTCCCGAACGGAGGTGCCCAGCGTGTTCCTGGAGGCATGGCGCACGCGTTAGGTAGAGAGGGAGGGAGAGAACGTAGGCGAGTCGACGGGAACGGCGGCGACATACCTTGCACCGGCGGCGGCTAGGGTTTGGAGCTTCGGGGAAGGGGAGAAAGGGGGGGTGCCGGCCAGATTTTATAGGGGGAGAGGGGGTGGCGAGGTAAGGAAAGCGATCCTCGATGATGGAAGGCGACAGGGCCATTATGGCCGGGAATTTCCTTGTCGGATTTTGAACCCGGGGCGGCATTAGCGGGTGCGGTCGGGCGCGGGGCGGGAGGAAGAAGGAAAGGGCTGACCGGTAGGGTCCACGCGCAGAGAAAGGGAGAGGGAGAGGCAGGCGCGGCTGGCCTTGGGCCGCCGCGGGGTTGGGCCGGCGAGAGGGAAAAGGAAAGGGGGGGAAGAAGTGGGCCGGGGCAGGGTTAAGGCCCATGCTAGGGTTTTCTTTTTTTTTATTTTGTTTTCCCTTTTCTTTTTCCATTCTTTTACAATTTGAATTGCTTTTTCAAATTCAAACGATTTTCTAGGCATTTTGAAATCACATTTTCAAACAAATGGAACCTACATGATGCATTCCTAGTACATTGCCCTTGTTTTCAAAATTTGAAAAATTTTGGGTGTTACATGCGATTTATGGATAACGAGAAAGTGAAGGGCAAGACAGGTATCCTTGAACCAACCATGATTTGCAGGATGAAATTCCATTTCAATGTATAGAAGAATTCAAACCAATACCGGCACATGACAGGCAAGGAATTTAAAAAGACAATAAAATATATTGTAAATAAGAAAAAGATGGAAGTGGCAACCTACATGGGACAAGCCTTCCATAACTTCGTCAAATCTGGCAAGAAGATCATAAAGGCTCTGCACCACTTCAAGTAAGTTTGACATATGCACTGACATAGCAATTATTGTTAATCGTTAACGGAACATGTGTCTTCTTACATGTGTAGTGAACACTACATTTGTATCTACATCTTTCCAAACTATGGTACAGCGATGGTCATGGACACAACCGATTTCAGACCAAACTCCTACAAAGATTTCACATCCATTTTAAAAAAGTACAACTATTATAAACTTATATATATATATATATATATATATATATATATATCTGTGTGTGTGTGTGTGTGTGTGTGTGTGTGTGTGTAGGTTGGCAATTGCTATATGACATTCCTTATAGACAACGCTTGGAGGTTCTACTGGAAAGATCTTGTTGGTGATAAGAATTTTAAAGAATTGATTGTAAAGCACAATTATCCTTGTTTCAAGCAGCCTCCCGGTAGTATCTTCTACGGATATTATGCCCGCGAACATCTTTGTGTCGCTGGTGATTATAGAGTGAATCATGAGTATGTAAGTTGTCGTTACTTTTGAGTTACATCATAAATGTCACTAGCATATTTTTGTACTTTCGTTATGTTTACATTGTTACCAACACATTCTAATACTTGTATTATATTTTCATTGCAGTACACAGATGTGAATAAAGATTGGCCGATTTCTAGGAATATGCCTGAGAAAAGAGTCAATAAGATTGTGAGTGAATTGTGTCTATTCATTCGCCGTGAATTTATTCATCGAATAGGGATGTTGTTCAGAAACACAAGTTCACATGCCGATAGTTCTCAACTATGCAATTTTGAGAATGTCGGTAGTTTCTAGAGAAACTGTTTGTGCTTATTCTATTTGTGTTTGAGATATACAAGCATCATATATGATTTTGTTTTTGTGCTGTTTGTAAATCCTGTGTACTTGTGAATAATGTATATGAATTATTGTTTTTTCTGTTTATAAAGTATGTGCACTTGGAAATTGTGTTGTGCGAAGAATGTATATGAATTTGTGTTGTGTGAATGTGTATTAGAATTTGAATTTGAAGTTGAATTTGTGTTCTGTATAGGTTATAATCTTCACAGGCGGTTTTAATTACGAACTGAATGTGATAACAACAATTTGCATAGGCGGACCATATTACAAACCGCCTATGAAACATGCAATTTGCACAGGCGGATCAGATACAATCCGCTTGTGAAAATTGTACTTTTGATCAGATGCTATACCACCCGTCTGGTAATTTTCACAGTCGGATCTGATACCACCCGCCTATGAAAATTACATTTTCGCAAGCGCTTGCACAGTCCGCTTGTGAAAATGTGCCAATTTCACGGACACGTACTTACAGGCAGTTTTATAGACCGCTTGTGATAATGTGTTTAGAACCGCCTGCGATAAAGCTTTTTGTAGTAGTGAATACTCTGCAAAACCTTGTGTGTTCAATGTCATTGAGTTTCAGATTTGGAAGGCTCGTATGGAGGCTTGCATACAAGCACATGGTTTCGCCATATTGAAGTTACGGCTGCAAATATGAGGAACGTTGACAACAACAACAAGGCGCGAAACGTGATCATATACAGATTGACTCAAAGCGACTTCGATCGTGTTGCACACCTCTGATCTGCATATGATGTCTGGAAAGCGCTATGCGACTATCATGAAGGCCCCAACACAATCAAAGAGGTAGGCCAAGATATTCAAGAAAGAGTACATTCGTTTTGAGATGCAATCCAGTGAGTCGATCGATGACTTCTTTGCTCGCTTTAACAAAATTCTCAACAACTTGCGTAGTGTAAATGTTAATTTTTTAGATGCTGAAAATGCTAGACAGTTGTTAGACATATCAATCTTGGAGATGAAAGTTACATCCATTCGTGAATCTACTATCATGAGTACACTTACTTTAGATGTGTTATATTCAAAGCTGAAAACTCTTGAACTTGACATAATCTCACATAAAAATCCCAACAAGTCTCTTGATTTTTTTTCACAACGTTACATGCTTGGTTCTAGCCAATCTTCATCATGTGGTACACTTGCTTTGCTGTCTTCTCTAACCCTTAAACAGATTGAAGAGTTTCCAGAGGAGGAGCTAGCACTTCTCTCTACTTGGTTCTCAAAAGCATTGCAAAATGTGAGAATTAGAAAGAGAGGAAGTGGGTTCTCAACGATGCTTTGAATGTGGTAAGGCAGGACATTTTTGTAAAGATTGCCCTAACCTTTTCGGTCCTACTACCCGTGATGAAAAAAACTAAGTTCTAGTCCTCTTTTGGCAACAACAACAACAACAACAAAAAGAAGACTTTTACAAAACGACAAGTAATGGAACACATTCTCTCCGCACTCCTGGATAATAACTCGAGCGATGTGGACTCCAGGAGTGATGAAGATGAAGACAACTTGGCCACTATGTGTTTAATGGCAGGCAACTCAAGACCAAGTATGGAGGAAGCAAAACATAACAACAATGATGAAGAGGTATGTCCCACTTGTGAAGAAATGTGTAATTATATTTTTTGTGCCACTGCCGAACTTAAGAAAAAGGACAAAAAACGTAGGGACAATCCTGTTAAAATTGAATCACTAGAATATGAAATTAATTGGTTAAATTTTTTTTTTCCAAGTGATGATTCTTGTTCCTCATGTGAACTTATATATGAACAATTGTCCGCCTTAAGAAGCATGCATATCGCCACACTTGATAAACTTTAACTTGAAATAGAGAAGAAAAAAAGCTTGCTACACTTAATGATAAAAACTTGGAAGATGTTAGTTTTTCTACAATTGATTTGCATTGTTCTAACTGTGATGATCTTAATAAGAAACTACATGATGCTACGAACAAAATTTCTGTTTTTAACAATGCTTAACGTTCTCATGAAGGTAAATATTGTTCTAATTGCAAACTAAAAGTAAAAATTCATGTGAAAACTGCTTAGACTTGTCCAAGAAACTTGATGACGTGCATAGGACACTAGAGCGGTTTGTAGTACGAATAAGAATATAAACTTGCTGCTGAATTATTCTATGCCTTGCAATGATAAAGCTGGTTTAGGTTTTGATTCTCATGCTCATTCTAAGGCAGATCCACCAAGGTTGTAAAGTCATGAGGAAGTGGTTTGATTCAAACAATTCCTAAAGAAAAATAGTTGGTTTTTACGTCTTGTCTCATTCGGTTACTAACACACATGTTTCTTGCTCATCTAGACATGAATATAAAGTCAAATTTCATTGTACCTATTGTGGTAGTGATGCTCATGTCATAGATTTTTGTTATAGACTACCTAAACAAGAAAATAAACAAAGAATGCTAGCTAGATCGCATAACAACCAAGCAGTCGAAAATATGCAAAATTTGCTCCCAAACCTGCTGATTTTCATGCTACACATGTAATACCTCATAGGTCAGTAGGTGGGTGCAACAAATCTCAATCTTTGGCTCATAAACCCTCTGTTTTATCTCCGCTTTTGTGTGTTATTCCTGTTGGACATCATATGACTTAGTACTGGATTCCTAAATGCCATTTGACTAACCCCAATATTGAGTCATCGATGTATTGTGCTTCTGTGTAGGTTCCACGCTTGAGGAAGGAGAAATTTTGGTTTCTGGATTCAGGCTGCTCGCGCCACATGACTGGTAATAAAGAATGGTTCTACTCCCTCTTTTTTGTGTCACGTGTAGAAAATCTTACTTTTATCGATAATTCTTCAACTCCTATAATTGCTAAGGGTTCGGATAGAGTTAATAATCACTACACTTTGAAAGATATTACACTTTTTAAAAAATTGAAATACAACTTGCTCTTTGTTTCACAATTTCTAGATGATAATCTTGAAATGGCTTACAATAAAAATTGCTAAAAGGTTGTAGATTCAAATGTTGAGCTTATGTTTAACATGTCTTGGTTTGGAAGAGTTTTCAAATCTAACTTTGTTATGTTATCCTCGAAGCATAGGTGTCTAGTTTCTAATGATTCAAAAGATTTATATTTTTGGCATAGTACACTTGGTCACGTAGGCTTTGATCACCTCACACGTGTTAGTGGTATTGATCGCATATGTGGGTTACTAAGCTTAAAGGGGACAAAAAAAATTGTGTGCTCTTCTTGTAGACATGCTAAGATGGTTGTAGGTTCACATGCTCCACTCAAAATGACAATGACAACAGCACCGACACAACTTTTACACTTTGACACTGTAGGTCCTTCACGTGTTCAATCTTTTGGAGGTATATGGTATGTGCTTGTAATTGTTGATGATTATTCTAGATACTCTTGGGTTTACTTTATGGCATCTAAGAATGAAGCTTTTAGTCGCTTTAGTAAATTGGTTCTTAGACATTCACTTGATCACCCAGGATCTTTAGAAGCAATTAGAAGTGATAATGGAACCTAATTTAAAAAACAATCTTTTGATCACTTTTGTGCTAAAAATAGAATAGGTCATCAATTTTTTTCACCATATGTACCCCAGAAAAATGGTGTCGTAGAAAGTAAAAATAGAACCTTAGATGAGATGGCTAGGACTATGCTTGATGAATATCAAACTCCTAGAAAGCTTTGGGCAGATGCAATTGCAACACTTGTTTTGTCGCAAATCAATTTTTCTTGCGTGCTAAGCTAGGAAAAACCCCATATGAGCTTCGGTTTGGACATAGGCCTAGTGTCACACACTTTAGGGTCTTTGGCTACAAATGCTTTGTTAAGAAACATCGTAATCTTGATAAATTTGAAGCTAGATTTCTTAATGGCTTGTTTTTTGCATATTTGTCTCATAGTAGAGGCTATCGTGTGTTTCTTACTTGACACTAACAAAATTGTAGAGACTTGTGAGGTTTCGTTTGATGAAGCTAGTCCAGGTACTAGCTCTAATATTGCAGATCAAGATTCATATCCGCAGTGGGAGAGTATTTTCATTGAAGATAAGCAAGAAGAGGTGCTGATGCTCAAAAATTCAGCAGCTAATGATATCGTTACAGCTCCTGATTTTGATCTACAACTAGCACCAACAACTTCTACTGCTGGTCCAGATCATCCTCAAGCCACAAGCTCTTCGATTTGTGATGAACATGAAGAACAAGGAGCTTGTGAAGTGTCTACTCCCCTCCGCATCCTGAAAAGTCATCCTCTATAACAAATTATTGGAAGCTTGCACACACGACTCACACGGTCCAGGTTTATCGATCCAAACTATCACGCTCATTCTTATTTTGTTAATTCTTTTGAACCCAAAGATATATCACACACACTCGCTAATGAACCTTGGATTAAATCCATGCAATAAGAGTTAGAATATTTTGAAAGAAATAATGTTTGGAAACTTGTACCTCCACCTCAAGATCACACATTAATAGGAACTAAAAGGGTGTTTAAAAACAAACAAAGTGAAGATGGGGTAGTGGTTAGGAATAAAGCTAGGTTGCTTGCTCAAGATTTCACACAAGTAGAAGGTCTAGATTTTGATGGAACTTTTGCTCCTGTTGCTAGATTAGAAGCTATTAGAATTTTTTTAGCATTTGCTGCATCTAAAGGTTTCAAGTTATATCAAATGGATGTTAAAAGTGTTTTTGTTAATGACTACATACATGAGGAGGTTTATGTTAAGCAACCACCAGGTTTTAAAAATTAAAAATTTTCTAATCGTGTTTACAAATTGTCCAAAGATTTGTATGGTCTCAAACAAGCCCTTAGAGCATGGTATGATAGGTTAAAAACACCTTACTATGGGCAATGTAGATAAAACTCTTTTTGTGCTTAAGCATGGCAATGACTCACTATTCGTTCAAATGTATGTGGATGATATTATCTTTGTTTGTGCTTCTCATGATCTTGTGTCCAAGTTTTTAGCTATGATGAGTTTAGAATTTGAGATGAGTATGATGGGAGAACGCACGTACTTTTTGGGGCTGCAAATTAAAAAAACTAAGGAGGGAACCTTTGTGCATCCAACGAAGTATACAAAAGACCTACTTAGGTGTTTCAACATGGAAAACAGCAAGCCTCTTCGGACACCAATGGGAACAAAGACAACACTTGAACTTGATGAAGATGGTGAACCCGTCGATCAAAAAAATATAGAAGCATGATCGGGTCACTTTTGTATCTCATGACATGAAGACCGGACATGCAATTCAGCATATGTCTTTGTGCACGATTTCAAGTTTCTCCACACACTTCACATCGTCAAGACATCAAAAAATTTCATTCTTCCTCAACTGTTACTTTGAAAGCTTTTTCGGATGCTGATTTTGGGGTTTGTAAGATTGATAGGAAAAGTACTTCGGGTGCTTGTCATTTTCTTGGTAATTCATTGGTTGCTCGGTCCTCTCAAAAACAAAGTTAAGTTGCACAATCCACGGTCGAATCTGAATATGTAGCTGCTGCTGGCGCTTGCTCATAAATTTTATAGATTGTTCAAACACTTAAGTACTATGCAGTTGCCTTAGATAGTGTTGCACTATTTTGTGACAACACTAGTGCCATTTGCATTACTAAAAACCCCGTGCAACACTCTAGAACAAAGCACATGGAAATTAGGTATCACTTTCTTCGTGATAATGTTGAAAATGGAAACTTCGTGCTTCACCATGTAGACATCAAACAATAATTGACTGATATTTTCATAAAACCTTTGGATTTCACTCGTTTTTCATTCATTCGTAGTGAAATAGAGGTTGTGCATCATCGTGGCTTAAATTGAAGGGGAGTTTTGCAACTTGGGAGGTCCATGTGTGAATAATGTAAGCATAAGTGTTTCATACATATACGACTTTGTGATTCCCTTTACATGCTGAAAGTTCTTACTACATTACTCATATTATACAATTTGTAGTTTTTGCCATGACTAGTAAATTGAATAACTACTTACACTAAATCTGGTCATGATTGAACTTTCTTGCTATTTTGAACTTGTTGCATGCTCACAAGTGCTTTTAATCATTAAGACTTAATGAATCAATAGCCCACATGTTGAGCTTTTATGATCAAACGAAAAAATCAAAAAAGATCAAGAGAATATGCATGCATCACACTTCTTCTTTTGAGATTGCTTATCATTGCACTTTGATATGAACTTGGAAGGAGTTGTGTATGACTAAAAGTAGGTCCTTAAGCTTCTGATTGTCAAATGACATAGGCTTGGCTTGATTGGTTAGAATAAGGCGGATGCTGCACATAATCTCTTACAATGTTCATACGATTTGAACTTGTTCTTTAAAAGATAATAAAAACAGCAACATGTGTCATGCTTTCAAGTTTTTAAATAGTTAAGACAAAGAGATCATGACTTGCTGAAATTGAAATTCTACTTGATCTCTAGCATGACTTACACTACTTTATGTATTTCATTGATGTGATAGTGTAAGTGACTTGATAGTATGGCTTGGATGAGTTTGTTTTATATCTATATGTCATATTACGGTCATAAACAATTAAAACTTCTCTTTTGAACCTTGTTGAATACATTGTCAAAGGGGGAGAAATATGTCACACATTGCACATTCACAAGTGTTTTGATTTACACGTTCTTTTCAGAGGGAGTGTACGTCCATAGGGGGAGAATATTTGGTTTCTTCTCATTTTATTTTTGATTTTTAAAAAGGGAGAAAAAATTTCTTTTTGTCAAAACTTTTCATGAAACGTGAATGAGCCAATGTTCGGTTTTGTAGTGGTGTTACCAATGCAATCATCAAGGGGGAGATTATGAGATCTAGGTGCTGAATACATTGACAATTATGTTTAAAGTAAAGGTTTACATGCAAAGTTTTGAATAATCTGAGAAACCCACTTTGGATTGTCTGAACTTGCGGGAACACACTTCGCACCATCTGAACTTGTGGCACATGTGAGCTATACATGTTTTTCACTTTGGAATGTTTGAACTTTTCTTTGTATAATGCATAGAAGCTGTTTTGGACCGCCCGATCCTTTTTTTTGTTGAAATATTCGTGCGACTGCTATGCTTCAACTTGCAATGTTTCAAACGTGCCTTTTGGCTTATTAGAAGTTTCCTTAATATTCATTTACTATGTTTTTGATGTATTTTGGATGATCATGGCGAACATTTTCTTGCTATATTTGCAACATGCTTATGTGAGGTGCTCACATAAGGTGTTGTGGTTATCTGACTAATGTGGGTCAAGTCGAGGACTTGTGCTCAGAAGATTTGGTTATTTATTCATGTGCAGGTGTTGCTTCAGATCAATACATAGCTGGTGAAGGTGATCTATTGAACTAGTCTTGGGGAGAAGATGAGGTTCAACAACAAAGTTTGAGAGGAATTGTGGTTGAGTTCATCGGGGGGTCACGCAACATGTTTGAGTCAAAAACAATATACATGAAGGTATGGTGGATGTCGTTGTAAGGTGTATACACGTGTGGAAGGGGTGCATGGACGTGGCAACATGGTTCCAAGGTGTGATGAAGAGTTATGGACATGAATAATTGGCAGAAATGTTCCAACCGGCGGAATTATGCCTCAGGTTGCGGTTGAAGTGATTATGGTGCATTTATGGAAAATATCGAGTTGGTTTTTGTTAGACTTCATGTTAGTCACAAAGTTGAGTTGTATTAAGAATGTGTGGGACTTTAATAATGTGTTTGGAAGTCTCAAGATTGCTTCTATCTCGTATGGAAGAGTCTTGAGCAGTTATGGAAAGTTTTGATTGAAACTGAGTAGGATTAGAGAGTCCTAGTTGTATTGGAGTTGCTCGAGGGCTGGTTATATAAGCAAGAGAAGCCAAGTCTCATGGGTACACGACTTGCGGCTGTTCCGCTTGTGTTTTTGGTGAATAAAATTCGTAGTTTATAGGAGCTTTTGTGCCTTGTTCCTCCGACTTGTTTTCGTCAAGTCTTTCTCGTCGAGTTTCTGCACAACGCGATGTTGCTTCAGTGTTTTGATCATAACCCGAGTTTTACAGATCCAATTGACATTATTCTTTTTGTGTTGTCTTTAAAACTCAAAATTCTATCATCTGTAAAAATTTCACGGTCATTAAATTTATGGTTTTTGATCTACACGAGTTTCTTTGCAGCATAGCAGATCTGATTTTAACTTGGGTAGAACAGGTTGACCTTCGTTCAATCTTTTGGTCATAACTTGAGTTTTACTCGATAGTTTTTTGTGATTCTTGTTGTGACATACTCATGACATTATTATCTACAATCTCTACTACTTCTATCACAGTTGAACATATTGAGATTTGTTGCACACACTAGTTTCTCTAACAGATTGGTTTCTACCGAGGTGTTTTTTTGTAGCTTCTGCTGAAAATGTGTGACACTAGGTTCCAAAAATGAACCAAGCGTGACGCAAATGTGTGCCAGGATGTTTAACGCACAGTGATTCACAAATGATAAACACATACCATATCTCGAATAATAACACTAATAATAGTACGTTATTACAAACCAAATAGTCTCGAATACAAACTCTAAACAACTGCAGTGGAGAACACTAAAACACAAATGACTCCAAACTCCATAGGCAAGCTTGACGGTAACAAGCGCACATAGTACTCCTCAAAAACCTCCTGGTACTCCACATTGTCACCTGTGTCTGAATTTGTTGGGGGAATAGCAAGGGTGAGCACATGTCGTACTCAGCAAATGTGGGAAAGTATGACATATTGCTTAAACAAGGAATGATAATGAACAATGGCTAATTGCATAAAAGTATTCCCAATTGAATTCCAGCCATTAAACCATGTTAAAGTCCAAATTCTAATCATGTGAGGGTCCATGTTGCTCATAACCAGGAGCACGACTATCATGATAGTTTTAAATACACTCTGCAGAGGTTGTACCAGTTTACCTACAAGTTTGTGATTTCATCACCTTTTGATGACTATGGAATCTCAATGATGCCGTCTCACACTTCCTTAGGTGCGTGGCCAAGATATCACAAAATAGCATTTATAAAGTGATTACTAGCATATTCAGACCCCATTGAGGTTTCACTAGTGTGATGTCTCCAACTGAGCACACCCAACCAAGGGCCCCCTCTTGAGCCATTCGGATTCCAGGGTAGTCCCACCAATCTCTACAAACCCACCTGACTACCCCTTCCCCGAGCATTCTTAATGGTCCACAATAGTATTGGCAACACACTAATTAGTTAGCTAAGCCGCACCCATACTTGGCCCTATGGTGTCACTGTAAATCCTAGATGGTCGCTCCACGAACCGCTCCTTAGATCTAAAGCAAGCAAACCCACCAAAACAGTCCAACCCATTCCACATAACCGACTTGCTTAGATCCCTAGGCACCATGTTGCTAAAGGGTCATTATTATCAATTCTCATCATTCATGTGTTCAATATTTCATAATTAAGCAATGTGATTATTTCCCAAACCTAATTAAGTATAGCGATGCAAAAGTGGAAAATACCCTTCCCGACTCTGTTCATAGTGTTCAAGCGACAAGGGTGGTCCTACAAAACTAGTAAACTCCTACAAATGAGTTTTCCTGTCAAATTGACACAAGCATGCAATTTTACAAATAGAGCATTTAAAAACCTGGATTAAAATGATCAAGTACACTTGCCTTACTCTTTATCTTGGTTTGGATCGAAGGCTTCGAAGTTCTGGTTCTACAGATCCTCGAAAGCACTCTCTATAGCGAGACCTTTTATTCTGTGAGACAAACCTGCAAAACAAACATTACAATCAATAAATGCTCATATATTACTCAATATGCCATGATATGTATGATTAATGCAATTGTGAAGTAAAACTTGTTAATGAGATGCTATTAATGTTTTCTAACCATTTACAATGGTTTCTAACAAGTTTGAACAAGTTTGGAATTGATTTGAGTCAATTTGGATTCAATTCAGCATTTAACAGATTCAGACACCAAACAAGTCCGATATTAGAGCCGGACTAGTCCGCCATGATCAGAACTATGAATATAGGGTTTTCTGATCAGCGGGAATTGAGGGTTGATTTCACGTGGAAAAGTGCATGTAGAGGGTGTACCACATATATAGAGATCCAAGGGTCGAAGATTTGATGCAACACTTGAATCTTGATGTTTAGGGCTTGATATAGATGAGTTGATGAAGTTTTGATGATGAAGAATGTCAATTGTCAAAAAGTTGACAAAGATTGACCTTGATTGAGCCTTCTCCCTCTTCTCCTCCTTCTCCTTGCTTCTGGGCTCCTTCTTGACGGCGACACACGATCAAGGAACGGCAGTGATGGTTTTTCTCAAAGGTTGGAGAGGTGAGGTTATTGGGTTGTTTATATAGGGGTGGAGAGGTAGGGTTTTGGGGTGAATTCCAAGTGGATTTCAGTGGGACACATGTAGGGGCCGAGGTGGGGTCCACTTGGCCTCCTCTGAGGTTGGGCACAATGTTCTTGGGCCCAATTAAGGCAATTACCCAATAACCAATCATGGTAGAATAATAGAATCCGAGTGGAATTTAGCAGGCCGGACTAGTCCGCAATAGGGATCGGACAAGTCCGTTTGGCGACCTAGAGGTTTTCGGACAAGTCCGGTATGTGTGGTCGGACAAGTCCGTTTTGGGCCAGAAACTATTTTGGACAAGTCCGGTGTCCGGGGTGGCTAGAAAGGCTGATCCGGACTGAAATTTCGACACAATCAGACTAGTCCGCTCGAACATCGGACAAGTTTGGGCAAACATCAGAAACTCACCGGACTAGTCCGTGCAGTGTGTCGAAAGAGTCTGGGCTCTGGAAAAACTGAATTTTCTAAAACCAAGAGGGATGTCAGACTAGTCCGGGTTTAAGGCCGTACAAATCCGTACCCTGACAGACTTAATATCATGATTAGCCCTAAATTCATTTTAATCTTGTTCCTTTTAAGGTTGCTTTATGTTAAATATGTATGAGGATGTATGCAATGCATTATGCAGGAAAATGAGGGTGTTACAAACCTACCCCCCTTAAAATGAATCTCGCCCTCGAGATTCGACGTAGAAGTAAAGAGATAGGGAAATTACTTCTTGAGTTCCTCTTCCAGCTCCCAAGTTGCTTCCAATTCTGTATGATGCTTCCACTGCACTTTGCACCATCGAATCACCTTGTTTCTTGTGACCCTCTCCTTGGTTTCCAAAATTCTAACAGGTTGCTCGACATAGGTCAAATCTTCCTCAAGCTCCAACTCTTCCATTGGCACTTGCTCTTCCGGAACTCTCAAGCACTTCTTGAGCTGAGAAACATGAAACACATCATGGACATCGGAAAGATGTGCGGGCATCTCTAGTTTATATGCGACTTATCTCCGTTTGTCTAAAATCTTGAATGGTCCAATATAGCGAGGTGCCAACTTGCCTTTGACATTAAATCGCATGTGACCTTGCATGGCTGACACTTTGAGATATACAAAGTCTCCCACCTCAAAAGACAAGCTTCTTCATCTATTATCCGCGTAACCCTTTTGTCTTGACTGGGCAACTCTCAAATTGTCGCAGATTGTTTGGACTTGCTTTTCAGCATCCTGTATTATGTCAGGTCCAAATACTTGAGTTTCTCCTGTTTCAGTCCAAAACAAGGGTGTTCTATACCTTCTCCCATACATTGCTTCATATGATGACATCTTCAAACTTGCTTGATAACTTTTGTTGTAGGAAAATTCAGCACATGGCAAGCTCTTGTCCCAACTTCCTCCATACTTTAGCGCACAAGCCCTTAGCATGTCTTCCAATATCTGGTTTGTTCTCTCAATTTGACTATCTGTTTGAGGGTGATATGCAGAACTAAAATTCAATTGAGTTCCCATTGACTCGTGCAGCTTTTGCCAAAATCTCGAGGTAAATTGAGAACCACTATCGGACACTATATTCTTGGGTGCTCCGTGTAAACACACTATTCTTCCCATATACAACTCTGCCAACTTCGCTCCACTATAGGTAGTCTTGACATGAATAAAATGCGTTGATTTTGTCAACCGATCCACAATAACCCATATTGAGTCATATCTTGCTGAAGTGCGAGGTAAACCAACTATGAAATCAATTCCAACCTCTTCCCACTTCCATTCTGAAATCTTCAACGGTTGCAATAATCCATCTAGCCTTTGTTGTTCGGCCTTGACTTGTTGGCACACATCACATAATGCGACATATTCAACTATGTCCCTCTTCATACCATCCCACCAATAGCGTGTTTTCAAATCCTTGTACGTCTTTTTACAATTGGGATGGATGGAGTAAAGTGAGTCATGTGCCTCTTTTAATATCAGCTATCAGAGACTCTTATCATTAGGCACAACAATCCGTTTTCCAAGCCATAGAGTACTATAGTCGTCCTCATCAAATCTTAATTCTCTCCCTTCTTGGGTCCTTTCTTTGATTTCCTAGATTTCCTTATCCTTGGTCTATCCTTCTCTTACTTCTTACTCTAGGGTTGGATTCACGTCCATTGCCCCCATCTCATTCATAAATCCAAGATTTAGCCGTTCAAACTCCTTGCAAAGCTCGGATGGTAGTTCCCGAACTGTGAGCTGGTGGCTTGCTCCCTTTCGACTCAAAGCATCGGCCACTACATTGGCTTTCCCTGTATGATAATTGATTCCCACATCATAATCCTTATTGAGTTCCAACCATCGTCGTTGCCTCAAATTTATGTCTATTTGCATAAATATGTACTTGAGACTCTTATGATCCATATAAATGTCACATCTATGGCCAAGAACATAATGTCTCCAAATATTCAACACATGCACTATGGCTACGAGTTCAAGATCATCCGTATGATAGTTCTATTCATGTTCCTTCAATTGCCTAGATGCATAAGCTACTACTCGGCCTTCTTTCATCAATACGCAACCAAGTTCTTGCCTTGAAGCATCGCAATAAATATCAAAGCTCTTGCTCACATCTGGCAATACCAACACGGGTGTTGTCCTTAACCTCTTCTTTATCTCGTAAAAAACTGTCTTGACAAGCTTGAGTCCACTTGATAGGCTTTCCCTTCATTAACAGTTTAGTCATGGGCTTCACTATCTTGGAAAAGTCCTTGATGAACCGACGGTAGTATCCAGCCATCCCAAGAAAACTCCGGATTTCCTTGACGTTCCGCGGTGATTCCCAGTTTAGCACATCTCTAACCTTCCTTGGGTCAACTGACACTCCTCCTCCAAATATGAAATGACCTAGTAATGATATCTCTCTCAACCAGAATTGGCACTTGTTAAATTTGGCATACAACTACTGCTCTCGCAATTTCTGCAATGTTAGCCTTAGATGCTCTTCGTGCTCCTCTTCACCATTCGAGTAGATCATGATGTCATCAATGAAATCTACCACGGACTTATCCAAATACTCCATGAAGACTTTGTTCATGAGATACATGAAGTAAAAGGGTGCATTAGTCAATCCAAATGACATGACCGTGTACTCATAGGATCCATACCGTGTCCTGAAAGTCGTTTTTGGTATGTCTGGTTGTTTAATCTTCATTTGGAAACATGCCAACTGAAGATCAATCTTGGAGAATATCCTGGCTCCCTTCATTTGGTCGAACAGATCCTCTATGCGGGGCAACATGTACTTATTCTTGATTGTCACCTCATTGAGAAACCGGTAATCCACATACATTCTTTGGAATCCATCCTTCTTATCCACGAAAATCACTGGGGCTCCCCATGGCGACAAGTTTGGGTGTATAAAATCCTTCTCTAAGTGCTCTTGAATCTGCTTCTAGAGCTATGCTAGTTCCTTAGGAGGCATCCTATATGGCCTCTTTGCTATAGGTGCAGTTTTAGGTATTAAATCAATAACGAAATCGATGTCACGATCAGGTGACATACCTGGCAGTTCCTTAGGAAACACATTCGGGTACTCACAAACAATTGTAATTTCCTCCAAAGTTACTCCTTCTACATGATTCACCATGGCCTTCTCGGTTGTTGGCTGAACTTCCTTGAATACTATATTGACCCCTTCTTCATTTGTCAATTGCACTGTCCGAGTAGCACACTGAGTCACTCCGTTATGCTTCCTTAGCCAATCCATTCCATGTATGATGTTCAAGCCTTGTGAATTTAGGACTATAAGGTTGGCGAGGAAATCTACCCCCTTATGGAAATACTTACTTTTGGACATACTATATTCGTCCTCATCTCTCCTCCAGGAGATTTAACCAATATAATATACTTCTGGTATGATATAGGCATGCTATGCTTTCCAACATACTTTCATGAGATGAATGAATGGGATGCTCCAGAATCAAATAATATAGTAGTGGGTTGGAATTTGCGAGAAACATACCAATCACGACATTTTCAGCTTGTTGAGCCTCTTTTGCGGATACATGGTTCACCTTGCAATGAGCGAAATATTGTGGTCCTCGGTTGCCTTGAGTTGCTCCTCCATTGGGCCTTGGATTCTGCCTTGGAACATTATTCATCTGACCCTTTTCTAACCTTGGGAATTGATTTGCAAAATGTCCCACTTGACGACAAGCATAGCAAGTCTTTCCACAAGTGGCGCCAGCAAAGCTAGGACGAGGCAAATTCTGAGCATGGGCACGCATATATGGGCATGGTGTAGGCTGCATAGGCAAGCGAGGTGCTTGCATGGGCGGGCATTGCTGCACTGGCTGTTGCGGCCGTAGTGGATAGGCAGGGCGGGATACAGTAGCAAACGGGTTGTAATATGGTGCAGTAGGCGGTGCATAGCATTGATGGACATTGCTTCCTTGCGGCTGACCTTGATATAACATTTTCCTCTTGTGGTCTAGTTCCATCTCACAAATCTTGTTCTCAAACACAATGGCCTTGTCAACCAGCTTCTAAAAGTTTGCATAGTCAGCATTGAGCAACTGAACCTGAATTTCATTGTTGAGACCCCTCATGAACGGATATTGATTCCTGCTATTAGTGCTAATGTCCTCTGGAGCATATCTAGATAGTTGAATGAATTTGTTAAGGTACTCACTCACGCTCATCCTTCCTTGGCTGAGGTTTTTAAATTCTTGTCCTCTCAATATCATGACTCACTCAGGTACATAGTGAGAACAGAACATCTCCTTAAATTCAGTTCAGGTGATTCCCTCCGGGTTTTCATGAGCATTGCAAAGAGATTCCCACCAATGTGTAGCAGCTCCAATCAACTGGTGTGAGGCGAAAAGAACCTTCTCTCTGTCATTGCACTGGACAATAGCAAGTTTCTTCTCTACAGACTTTAGCCAGTCGTCAGCTTCCATAGGGTTTGTAGCTTGAGCAAAAGTAGGCGGTCTGGTCCTCATAAAATCTCCCAAACAGTTGTGGGGTGGCGGGGGTGGTGGTGGCGGCAGCATGTGGGGCTGATTGTTGTTGCTAGCTTGCAGTTGTCCCATGGTCTGCATGAGTTGGTTCTGCATAGCCAATAACTGCTCAAGGTTGATAGCTCCCTGGGCAGGTCCCTAGTTGTTCTGAGGTGCTCCATTGTTCTCCTCCTCACCATTGGCATTCCAATGGTTACGAGTCCTTGACATCTATTGGTGAATGAATAGTAGAGATGAAAGAATTTAGAATTTGAAAAGAAATGCCCCAACTATATGCATCAAGGTATATGTAACTACAACTCCTTTATTAATACTAATAAACCTATTAGAGGATGTCAACAATGATCTCACAACTCCCTACTACGTGCGGATGTGGACAAAACGTTGGACGTCCCACAACTCGCACCAAGCACTTAAACTCAAACACACACCAAGAAAATTTAGCACACAAAACTAAATATAACTAATACGATCTAAACACTTTTCTAACTACTAAACAAGAGACCTAGGCTTAATTGTGTGAACTGTGGCTGTCCCATAGGAGCTGGAGAGAGTAGCTACACCATTGACCTCCATGGTGGCAAGAACTTCCTCTTGCTTCTCCATTATGAATAGTTTCTTACCGAGGTAGCATATTTCTTCCATGACATCAGCATAGCGATTTCCCAAATTCATCAATACTGCCCGAGATCTATCAATGCCACTAGAACTGACTTGAGCTCCATCTTGCAGGCTTAAGACTTCCCTTGTTCCCTTCTTGCATTGTGGGTGCAGTGCAAAACTAGTACCTCCAACCTACTCCCGATATATGAGGCACAATCTAGTAAGTGCATCCCAAGCAACATCATCAATAGCTTGCTCGCTGGTACACCTCCATGTGGATGCAAAGTGTCGGGTGACCACCTAATCTTTGGCAAGAACAGTAACTTGAGCCCTCCATTTTTCACGTCCATGGTGAGGAATCCTCTTAACATAATACATTGGGTGCATTTTGCATAGATCAAGAAACTCCTTCAATTGCTTAGTTGCAAATCCTCCATCGGTGCCATCGGAATGAAATTCTTGTGCATCATGGTAAACTAGGCATTTATCCTCCTTTCTGGATTCACTAGGTTGTGATGCATTCCTTTGAACTTCGGATACTTCTTATTGTGCAGTGGGCTCGTCCTCTTGTTGTTCCTCCTCTTCTTGGGCTTCATTTTCACTCTCCTCATGTGCTTCACCTTCTTTTCCTCACTATCATGGATTTCCACCATTTCAGGGTCTTCATCTTCCTCATTATCCTCATAGAATTCCACCATCTTAGGGTCTTCCTCGTGTTGGGGAGTTCATGCTCAACTTCCTTTGCGGAGGAATTCACTTTTTCCTCCTATTGGGTTGTTTCCATTTGCGGCTCCTTGTGAGGCCTAAGCCTGCTTCCAAAGGGTGGCAAACGAGCTCTCTTGCGGGCTGTCATTTTGGTGTGAGCCATCTATAAAAAAACATGACAAAAATAGAGGAAAACACAAATATCAGTTCTGGAATTGCAGCAGCCATAAAAAAGATGAGAAGACGTGCATTTGCTGAAAAGATGGAAAAATGGCAAAAATTGCAGCAGCAGCAAAAAGCACAAACTTTTCCCACTTATATAGCTAGTGGGAGGAAAAATAGTGCAAAAAATTCTAGTTTGAATAGGAAAGAAGTCCTAAGTGATTTGTGGTGTCCATTCTACCTAGGCATGCGTCGTACAGTCAAATACGGCTCTGATACCAATTTGTGACACCCGGTTCCAAAATTGAACCAAGCCTGATGCATATGTGTGCCCAGGATGTTTAACACACATACACAAGTGATTCACAAACGATAAACAAATTATAACCATGCCTCGAATAATAACACTAATAATAGTACCTTATTATAAACCAAATAGTCTCGAACACAAACTCTAAACAACTGCAGCGGAAAACACAAAAACACTAATGACTCCAAACTCCATAGGCAAGCTTGACAGTAACATGCGCGCCTAGTACTCCTCAAAAACCTCCTGTTACTCCACATTGTTGCCTGCATCTGAATTTGTTGGGGGAATAGCAAGAGTGAGCATATGTCGTACTCAGCAAGTGTGGGAAAGTATGACATATTGCTTAAACAAGGAATGATAATGAACAATGGCTGATTGCATAAAAGTATATTAAAAAAGTTAAAAATGCAATTATATTATCATTAAGTGCGGTACTTCCCAAAATAACCCAAATATCATTAATCTCAACTTAAATAACCAATACCAGCAATAATAATCCATAATCAACTCATACCTGCCCATATGCATCAATTTCATCAATTCCATATACCAAAGTCAATTACTAAACCATTACCAATTCCCAATTGAATTCCAGCCATTAAACCATGTTAAAGTCCAAATTCTAATCATGTGAGGGTCTAGGTTGCTCATAACCGGGAGCGCGGCTATCATGATAGTTTTAAACACACTCTACAGAGGTTGTACCACTTTATCCACAAGTTCGTGATTTCATCACCTTTCGATGACTATATGGAATCTCAATTATGTTGTCTCACACTTCCTTAGGTGCGTGGCCAAGAGATCACAAAATAGAATTTACAAGTGATTACTAGCATATTTATACCCCACTGAGGTTTCACTAGTGTGATGTCTCCAACTGAGCACACCCAACCAAGGGCCCCCTCTTGAGCCATTTGGACCCAGGGTAATCCCACCAATCTCTACAAACCCATCCAACTACCCCTTGCCCGAGCATTCTTAATGGTCTAAATAGTACTAGCAACACACTAATTAGTCAGCTAAGCCGCACCCATATTTGACCCTGTGGTGGCACTGTAAATCCTGGATGGTCGCTACATGAACCGGTCCTTAGATCTAAAGAAAGCAAACCCACCAAAACATTCCAACCCATTCCACATAACCGGCTTGCTTAGATCCCTAGGCACTATGTTGCTAAACGGTCATTATTATCAATTCTCATAATTCATTTGTTCAATAGTTCATAATTAAGCAAAGTGGTTATTTCCCAAACCCAGTTAAGTATAGCGATGCAAAAGTGGAAAATATCCTTCCTGAATCTTTTCTTAGTGTTCAAGTGACAAGGGTGGTCATACAAAACCAGTGAACTCCTACAATTGGGTTTTCCCATCAAATTGACACAAGCATGCAATTTTCCAAACAAAATGTTTAAAAACTCGGATCAAAATGATCAAGGACACTTGCCTTGCTCTTGAGCTTGGTTTGGATCGAAGGCTTCAAAGTTCTGGTTCTGCAGGTCCTCGAAATCACTCTCTCTACAGTGTGACCTTCTATTCCGTGAGACAAACAAGAAAAATAAACATTACAATCAATAAATACTCATATATTACTCAATATACCATGATATGCAAGATTAATGCAATTGTGAAGTAAAATGTGTTAATGAGTTGATGTTAATGTTTTCTAACCAGTTACAATGGTTTCTAACAAGTTTGGAATTGATTTGAGTCAATTTGGATTCAATTCAGCATTTAATAGATTCACACACCGGACAAGTCTGGTATCAGGGCCAAACTAGCCCGCCCTGATCAGATATGTGAATTTAGGGTTTTCTAATCAACGGGAATTGAGGGTTGATTTCACGTGGAAAAGTGGATGTAGAGGGTGTACCACGTATTTAGAGATCCAAGGGTCGAAGATTTGATGCAACACTTGAATATTGACGTTTAGGGCTTGATGAACACGAGTTGATGAAGTTTTAATGATGAAGAACATCAATTGTCGAGAAGTTGATGAAGATTGATCTTGATAGATCCTTCTCCCTCTTCTCCTCCTTCTCCATGCCCATGGGCTCGTTCTTGACGGCGGCACACGACCAAGGAACGACAGCGAAGGTTTTTCTCAAAGGTTGGAGAGGTGAGGGTATTGGGTTGTTTATATAGGGGTGGAGAGGTAGGGTTTTGGGGTGAATTCCAAGTGGATTTCGGTGGAGCACGTGTCGGGGTCAAGGTGGGGTCCACTTGGGCTCCTCTGAGGTTGGACATGAAGTTCTTGGGCTCAATTAAGGCAATTACCCAATAACCAATCATGGAATAATAATAGAATCCAAGTAGAATTTAGTAGGCCGGACTAGTACGCAATAGGGACCGGACAAGTCCATTTGGCAACAGAGAGGTTTTTGGACAAGTTGGTATGTGTGGCCGGACAAGTCCGTTTTGGATCAGAAACTATTTGGGACAAGTCCGATTCAATGGTCGGACAAGTCAGGGGTGGCTAGAAAGGTTGATCCAGACTGAAATTTAGACACAATCGGACTAGTCCGCTCGGACATCGGACAAGGATGGAAAAACATCAGAAACTCAACTGAACTAGTCCGTTCAGTGTGCTGGATAAGTCCGGGCTATGGAAAAACTGAATTTTTTGAAACCAAGAAGGATGCGAGACTAGTCCGGGTTTAAGGCTTGACAAGTCCGTACCCTGACAGACCTAAATTCCTGATTAGCCCTAAATTCATTTTAAGCTTGTTCCTATTAAGTTTGCTTTATGTTAAATATGTATGAGGATGTATGCAATGCATTATGCATGAAAATGAGGGTGTTATAAAAAGTTTAATCTACCATTCACCCCCTCTGGTAGCGTTTCACGTAGTCTTCAATCCTATACAAACCTCACAAGCTAAGGTCTCCCACAAGATTACAGAAAAGGAATTGATCAAACACACTCAAAAGATGTATAAGAATCAGCAAGAGTGTGAGAGAGATCAAACCCAAGAGCTCAAGATCGCTTAGAACATCGCTCTCCCTTTCCCAAATCTTGAATTCCAAATGGTTGAACTTTTAGGGCTTTGGAGTGTGGAGAGGAGTGTTTTGTGATCTTGAGAGGTGTGATGGCGCTAGAGTTCTTGGTTGGTTGTTATGGGGTCATGGATCACTTATATATAGACATTTTAAAAAGTTACCGTTTGAATCCCGATGCTCGGACTAGTTTTCTATGGAACACCGGACTAGTCTGGTATGCTAAGTGAAATATACATGAAGATGTGCACCACACCAGGAAATCCTAATTTCTGTAAGGGTACTGGTTTAGTCCGCATAGGATCGAACTAGTCCGTTTTCTGTCTAGAGAGAAATCGGACTAGTTCGTCCAAGATGAAACTAGTTCGATGCTGGTGAACCATGAAGGGTAAATGACTAGTCTGGTGTCGATGACTTGTCCGTTTGTGCACCAGAGACATATCGAACTAGTCCAGCCAATATATGACTAGTCAGGTGCATGTGAAATGTGCAGGGAAAGGACTAGTCCGCACATGTGGACTTGTCCGTTTTAGCACCAGAGAGATATCGGACTAGTTCGGACAATATCGAACTAGCCTGTTTTCTACTCAGAGAGGAATCAGACTAGTCTGAATGTCTTGGTTGTGTTTGCATTTATGATTTTAGCCCTCAGTCTTTTCACAAAAACTTGAGCTCTTGGGGTGTGTATCTACACACACCCTATACATTTAGGACTACTCTATGCATCTTTTCTTCACTTGTGCTCTTCCCTTCTTGATTCTCATTTTTTTACCTTTTCCCACCTTTAGTTACATTCTCCAAAACATGCTCTTGATCTCGACAATATTTATTAGGATCTAACTTGTTTGTCATCAATCATCATAAATCCACAATGGTGTGCCTAGATGTACTTTCAATCTCCCCCTTTTTGGTGATTGATGACAACCACTTTGAGATTACACATATATGAATAAAAACTTCATTTTTCGTAAAGTGTGAATACATGAGAATAAAGACAATGAATATGGATCACTTCTCAGCTATATGCACTCTTTATGGTGGGGTGCCTAACCATGTCTGTGTGAACAAAAATTGTGATAAACATGAATAACAATATGATGAGCATAAATAAGCAATCATCATTGAGACATGGTAATAAGCATCACACACATTAACATTAAGATATAATAGGCATAATCCAAAAGTAAACTTACAATGGACTCAAATTTAAAAGATAATACATGTCCAAGATCAAATAAAACCTAAAGAGACTACTACTCTCAGTTTCTCCCCCTTTGGCATCAAGACACCAAAAAGTGGAAAAATGAGGGAAAACTACTCATTATCCTCACTGCCATCTACACTCTCCGTCCTATCATCATCCTCATCTTCATATACATGAGCATGGGTAGGAGGAGGAGGAGTCGTCGAGGAGCCACCCACTCCAAAGAAGGCGAGCTAATCATCGGTGAAATGAGGGAGCTCAGTGTAGTCGCTAATAGAGTCCTCAAAGATCCGAGGAGGGCCAACAGGATCAATCTCCAGCTTCTGATAGATTGCCTTGATGTTGTCCTGGACATAGCGCTAGTGCTTCTTCTTGGCAAGACTCTCCTTGTGTTGCTTTACTTCCACTTTGTGGCAGGAGGCAACAATGGAAGAAAGCATCTCGAGAATGCCACTGGGGACCCCTTAGAAGAGGGTGGAGCTGAGGTACTATAGGGAACCCTTAAACCTTCTTGAGTTTGCTTGGAGCGCTGTTCTCTCGAGGGAGAGAGAGGTGCAAGAGGGACAGATGATCCAGAAGACATCTGAGGCCGGAGACCGGTGTGATCAACATCCTTCACAAGATCCAGACCGGTGACTTTTTCTATCACGAACATGATGTATGGAGCATAGCCACAAGAGCGGTTTGGAGTGCAAGAGATGTTCACCATATCATTGTAGATATAGTCAAACACATTGAACTTTCTCATTCGGCTAATCACCTTCATCACTGACCTTAGGAAGCCTTGAACATTGCCAGCATCACCATCTTTAGGAGCTATAGTGTTTTGCAGCACTCGGTTGAGAGAAATAAAGAAAGGCTTCATGTGCTTTGTCGAGGGTGGTCTATAGGGCATCCGAGTTTCAAAGAGAAAAGTGAGATCATCCTTGTCCAAGGCTTTGGTATTGTGGATGACAATCTCATTTCCTAAAGTATCTTCTAAACGAAGTAGCTTGCCAAACTCCTCATAAGCAATGTTGTACTTTGAGCCATTTGTCATCCAAGTTACTCCTTCTTCGTCATTACCTGAGAAGTAACTAGTGGAATGGAATTGGGCAATTACTTCATCATTCTACCTATACCTCAAGACCAAAAGATCCTTAAGACCATGCCTTTACAGAGCTTCTAGAATCTCCTGAAATGCTTCACAACTCTTGGACTCTAAATATTGCATATCCACCCATTGACTCTTCACAACTGGGGGTCTTCATCCTCAGATAGACCATGTTATAGTAATCGGAATGAAAGTCACTCCAAAACCGAGGATCAGCTACTTGCTTGGCTTGTTGGTAGACATTCACCTTTTTGTGCTTCCACGCTATGTCACTCCCCTTTTCAGTGAAAATGTCCTCAGAGGGATACTGATTCCTCTGAATGGGAGAAGTCATCACCAATGGACCAATGGGTCTTGTAGCAGGTCCCTTCCCTTTGCTCTTACTCCTCCTTGGTGTCGCTGAGCTAGCGCCAGCCACATCCTTATCTTTTCCGCCAGATGGTTTCTTGGCGACAACTTTCTGCGCCTCATCGTAGAGGAAGGAGGTGGAGAAATGGTGGCATCACAATCATGTCTTTTTTGGCTCCCCCTTTCTTGATCCCGAGCCAACTTCTCCCTGTCATGCTCGGCCTCTTAATCTAACATGCTCTCATCCGATGAGGTCGACATGATTTCTGACACAAGAGATGCAATAAAGTGTGGTTAGGATAGGTTCAAGGAGCTTTGTCGAGACTACAAAAAGGTAGCCCGAACTGTCAAAGTTCAAACTTGTCTTGTTTTAGAGTGCGGACTTGTCCGCACCTAGGGCCAGAATAGTTGATGAAATCATTACCACAAAGAGAATTAATCCTCTCTTCCCCCTTAACACACATAGCAATGAGTTTTTCTAAGTTTCATTGTTTAGGTTGAGAGTTGTGGTTGATGACAAATGTCTCACAATCCTTTGGAAGTGAGGCAAAAATAAGATGCACAATAAACTCATTTTTAATCCCCACGTCCATAGGCTTATGTTTTGTTGCCATTTTTGTCATCCTTAAATTATGCTCTCGCACACCACCTCCATAATACTTTTTAGTAACAAGCCTCTTGATAAGAGTACTTGTTGTAGCCCTAGAAGAATCAGTAAACTGAATCTCAATCTTTTGGAGGTACTCTGTGGCAGTCTCACATTCAAGGATTGCTCCCCAATGGCCTTAGTGATAATGCCCTTAATAACCATCAAACATTTTCTGTTTGATTTTGTCCACTTAACACGAGCTATGTCACAAGACAATAGCTCATTCGTGTAGTCCGTTGTCCTTATAGCAAAGGCCTCCGGAGTTTTATCAGCATTTCTTATTGGTGCCACCAGCTTAACTGGATATAGAGTTGTGAGTGCTAAATCAATTTCGGAGACTGCTAATGCAATCTCCAATTTTTCTCTCCATCTCACATAATTACTTCCATTGAGTGGATCAATGGAAGTGGTGAAACTATGTGTTGAATTCGCATTGGAGGAACCCTCAAAATCAAAAGACGAAATCATAAGTGAATGCATAGATATTATCATAAAAAATGTTGAGTTTTATCTTTCACTTTGGTTACTTGACCAAAACTCAGCATTTGAGAACAACCGAAAAACATAGTAATTTATCTTTCGCTTTGGTTAATCGACCAAAATACTATATACTTAGAATAATAATGTCAATAATGGCTTTTGCTTTGGTTACTGGCCAATAATGACATTAATATAGCTTAAAAACATGACAATTTTTTTTTTTGCTTTGGTTACTCAATAAAATTACATGCAACGTAAAAAGTTTCAAAAGACATAACAATTTATCTTTCACTTTGGTTACTTGACCAAATTGCTATGAAAATATAAGCTTAACTCGCAGCGGAAGCTTAATTAAATAAGCAAACTTAAGTGTGCAGCCCGGACTAGTCCGCACAGGGCCGGACAATTCCGAACTTACACAATACCATTTTCCGTACTAGTCTGGTCTATAGGGCGGACAAGTCCGGTCCTGAGTACCGGTCTAGTCCGTTCCATAGAGTGGACAAGTCCGGTATTGTGCCAGGAACATTTGATCTGTTCTTTATTGAACTTTTCGAGTTTGGTCCAGACTATTCCAAACTAGTCCGGCCAACCTCAAAAAAGTTTCATATAAGAAATCAGAAAATGCGAAAATACCATGAAAGCAATCTTAACTTACCATCTTACAAAATCAACTTGATTTTCACTTATTCGATTTCAATCCAAAGCTTAATTGGTTTTCAATCGCATGAATGTGTCGAAACGCCCCGATCCAAAAACAACTAACTTCCTCATCGAGGCTTACCAGACTAGTTCAGCCTATTATCCAAACAAGTCCAGATATTCATTTCATACATGAAAAAACTTTGATCAAAACTAATTCAAAATGATTAGTGGTCTAACCTGGCTTTGGTATCATTGATAAATTCATAAGGAGCCCAAAAGGATCACTTAGCCACATAGTCATTTCAAATTACATAGGAGAAAACTGAATACAAGTATCAACATCAAGTGATATATTTTGAATAGCATATGAACACTTCTAATAGCTTCTCCTCCATCTCTGTTGTTGCTTGATGATGCGGCCATCAAGTCAACAAGGCGAGACCGCAAGAAGAATGACGACGAGAGGCGTTTCCCCTTGTTTTTCTCTTGGTGTGTTGATCGGATTCTGAGAACTTAGAGAGTACAAGTGTGCAAAGTGTATGTATGTGTATGTATTTTGACCATACACTTGACCCTCTTCTTATATTTGACCAAGGGACACAAGAGGGGGTCTCCCAACCCTTAGGAATAGTCGTGTCCCCCGATCAGGGACATAACTTTCGGTGGGTCGTGTCCTTTCAATCAGGACACATGTCAATTTTGAGTTCAAACTATCATTTGTTGAATTGACTGGACTAGTCCGGTCAGAGGCTGGACAAGTCCGCTCTACCGGACTAGTCCAACCTTATGGGAGAACTAGTTCGGTTATTGAAACTGGACTAACACCACAATACTCCATTTGGTCCATAGTAGTAGTTTGGTTCACACTGAGTACATAACACATAGAAGTTTAGACCAACCGCAATGGCATGCAGTATATTGTGCATGCTTGGAAGTATCCAGTCCTGTCCCAAAAATGCAACCCACAGGTGTGCAGGACGAGTAATGTCAAACGGGTGCATTCTACAGGCATAAGCCCGCTTGCCCACATGAAGTTGGTGTGGGACGAGCGTGACTGTTGCCTCCCGTGCGCGCATGAGGAAGGAGGCAAGGTGGGGGTGTCGTAGCAGGACGGGCACCGGTCTTTGGTTTGGCAAGATGGAACTTGGTGGAGGAGTAGGGGCAGCGCTCTCAGGGCAGGGATGGGGGCAGCAGGGACGGTGAGGTGCTTGGTTTGACCATGCACAATTCAAATATGGGGAAAATTTTGAGTTCAGCTTCAGTGGTTGTGGATCCACACTAGGAAGGAATCAAATGGATGCTCAAGAACAATACGAAGATACTAATGTCAGGGGTGACAGGGGTGGCGGGCGACGGGGGTAGGGGTGGAAGCTAGGGGCGGACGCGGAGGCCGGCGGCAGGGGCGGCAGGGGATTCAAGAAAAATAAGTTGAAGAGGAGGGCAGTGGGGATGCGAGGATTCAAGCGGACGAAGAAACAGGAAGGTTCGGGAAGAAATGGTAAATAGGGGGGAAACGATACAATAGAAAAGAAAGAAAATAGAAGGAAAGAAGAGAGGAAAAGAAAAGAAAATAGAAAGAAAAGAAGAGATAAAAAGGAAAGAAAATAAAATGAAAAGAATAGAAAAAATAAACAAAGTAAAAGGAAAAGAAGAGAGGGAAAACAAAATAAAAAGATGGAAGAAAATTTTAAATAATTGGTGGTAATTGATATAGAGTACGTTTAGGGAGTACGATGAGCGCGGAACACAAGTTGGAAAGCAGAGAACATTCTGGAGTGTGCCAGAAAGAGCTGGAATATTCATCTGGGGTATATTTTAGAGTACATGAGTATGGTAGTGGTTAAGTACTCTAAGTAATACTACTCAGGTCCTAAGTTTGATTTTCGGTGTGAGCGAATTTCAAGCTAAATTTTTCTAATATTAAATGCAGGTACTCTACAGAGGAATTCATGACTGCCGAACTTGGGACATGCCTGAGAAAAATGTGAGAGGACAAACATGCCGCATGTTGGTATATGAAGTCCAGTCCACAACCATGTGCTTATCATCCAGTTATCATTGACTTGTTCTAGACTAGCTGCGAGTGTGTGCATTTGTATTATCTTGTAATAAATTATCCATGACCTTGTTAGAGGGGAAGGTCGGGTCTTTAACCCTCATCCAAAAAATGAGTGTGGATAGCCTTAGAACTGCTTTATCCACTAACAATTTATACTTCTATTTTTGTTACCAGTAGTTCAATTGATAAAACTTACATGTACCATATATTTTGGTCGCAACTTCTCTCTTCCAGTCTCTTCCTCCCATGCATACTTCCATCCAGGTGTCAAAATCCCATTAGCTAGTGTTCCTCTCCTTGATTTCTTGCATGCAAAATACTCCTACGTACCTACCCTTTCTTATTTATTATTCCTAACATAAAAGATCCAATTGTTTACAAGATAAAAATCTATGTTCAAATGCAATTAGGTTATATACTTGATACACAATCTATGTTCAAATCCATGAACATTGATTTTTTATCTTGTAGATAATTAAATCTTTTTTGGTAATTAGGAAAAAGAAATAAGGAAAGGCAATAAAGGGATATTTTTCATGCTGGAAATCTGAGAGAGAAACACCGACTAATGAAATTAAGCTAACTAGATGGAAGTACGCATCGGAGGAGGAGATAAAGGAGAGAAGTTGTGTCCCATAATTTGATCTAGGATATTCTTCTGCTGCTTTGAGGTGGGAGGCCGGTGAGTGGTCCATCATACTTGAAGAGGCAATCAAATAACCTTGGATGGAATTATGGATATTTGGCCGACAACAATAATCAACTTGTTATGGCAATTTATGTTATGTCCTGTGTCAAATGCTTTAAATATTTAATGTTGCTTAGAAAATTAAGTCTGTGATATTTTAAATCTGTTAGTTATTTCGTAACTGCTTTAACTGCAGAAAAATTCTATTGCTGGCACCATTATATTTATATCCATGTTGATTCTTGCATTCTACTTTGCAGGACAAGAAGAGGGAAAGTGATGGAGGAGGAAGAATAATAGGAGATAGAGGCACATGAAAACGGCATGTAAATATCTCATCTCATTGATTGAATTTTTTTAAATTGAAAATTTATATATAAAAAGAACAAATAAACCTAGCTTTTCTCATCCCCTACAAGTGGCGGCTGTTCCCGCATGCAGCGCCCTCCTGATCTCACCACCACTCCCTCCTCGATTCCGGTTGTTCTATCTCTGATCTTGCCAGTTCCTCCCCGATTCGGGTTGCTCCATCCTTGATCTCGCCACCCCCCCCCCCCCCCCCTATTTCAGCTGCTCCATCCCCTATCTCAGTCATGACCTTGTAGATCGAGCTCACCGGAGGTCCTACAAAAAACAGGGCAAGTCATTCTCAGTATAATTATTCTAGATCTAGATCTATCCTCTTAGGAACCCATTTTGAATCAGATCTGACTATGTTCGTGTCTTGACGTAGGTAGAGAATTGGTTCCATAACCGCCACTACTATAATCAACCAAGGATCTATATGGATATGCAGAAGGCAAAGAACATGGTGCCTGCTGTCCGGTCCATCATCCGAAACTGATGTTTAAAATGCATTCTAGGCAGCCGCTTAATCATGACCTAGGTTCTGAATGTCACCCGACCGCGTCGCTTTTGCCTAGGCATTGGTGTTAGGGATCAGATCATATTTTTCTGCTTTTTACACTTCAATCCATTTTTGCCACTTAATTCCACTTCAGCCTTCCACCACCTTTTCTGGACATATAAAAGGGACATCTAAACCTTGTGTTTTCTCATCCGCTACCGGTGGCGGCTGTTCCCGCACACAGTGCTCTCGCGATTCCAGGACCACTCCCTCCCCAAATCCTGTTGCTTTGTCCCTGATCTTGCCACTCCCTCCCCAATTCTGGTTGCTCCATCCCCGATCTCACCACTCCCTGCCTGATTCTGTTTACTCCATCCCCGATCTCAGCCGCAACCTTGTAGATCAAGCTCACCGGAGGTCGTCTGCTGTTGTTCCCTTGCTGGCCACTGCTGTTTAGTTCTTGCTTTAAGTTGTGATTTTGAGGCATTTTCATGTGTTTTTGCTTCTGCTCTCTGTACAGAGTTGCTGTTGTCAATGTGTGGTAGTGCCATGCCATAGTGACTCCACAGAACAATGCCACACTCCATGAAGTCCATAGTAGTAGTTGATTCATACTAAGTACATAATACATAAAAGCTTAGACCATCGCACCGGCATGCAGTATATGGTGCAGACTTGGAAGGATCCAGCTCCGTCCCAAAAAACTTGATGCACGGGTGTGCAGGACTAGCAACACCAAATGGTGTATGCTACCGGCATAGGCCCGCTCTCCTGCATGAAGTCGGTGTGGGATGAGCTCGGTCGTTGGATCCTGTGCGTGTGCGTGAAAGGAGGCAATATGGTGATGCCCTAGCAGGACGGACACTGGCCGTTGGTTTGGTTGTGAGGACGGAGCTCGGTGGAGGAGCGCGCGCGGGGGCAGGGGGGGGTTGATGCTGAGGTGCTCTGGTTGACCATGGTGGATTCAATGATGGGGTAAACTTGAATCTCGGCTTGTGGATCCACCCCAAGAAGGAATAAAATGGATATATGCTCACGAACAATATGAAGCTACTAAGGCCAGGGGGCCATAGTGGTGCAGACCACGAGGGCAGGGGTGGAGGCTGGGGGCGGGTACGGAGGATCGCAGCAGGGTCGACGGAGGATGTAAGGATGTGAATTGAAGACAAGGGTGGCAAGGGATGTGACAACGCAAGTCGACGAAGAAACAGGAAGGTTTGGCAAGAAAAGGTAAATAAGGGGGAAAAGGAAATAAAAAGAGAGGAAAAGGAAAATAAAAAAGAAGAAAACAGCAGGAAAGAGAAGAAAAACGATAAGAAAATTAAAAGGGAAAGAAAATAAAAAAGAAAGAAAGTCAAAGGAAAGAAGAGCATAAAAAGGAAAGAAATAGAAAGAAAAGAAGAGAGGAAAAGGAGAGAAAAATTTTGTTGCACTCTTCTCCTCGCGTCTCCTCCTTCCATGCCACTGCTACAATAAGCCTCATCTCAGGCGGCTCCAAACGTATTATCACATGCAATTTATAAAACCGCCTGAAACGAAGAGCTTGTGGTAATATGCAATTTCACAGTTGGAGAATTGAAACCGCCTATGATAATGGTATTATCACAGACGGTTCTTCACTTACGACTAGCCGCCTGTGAAGACACATTACCACAGGCGGGTCGTGCAGTATATTTAACCGCCTGTGAGAATGGTATTATCACAGGCAGATCTTTACCTATGACAAGTTGCCTGTGGAGATAATTTATCGCAGCCGGTTGGTACCATAACAATAACCGCCTGTGATAATGAGGTTATCACAGATGGTTCTTTACCTATATCTAGTCGCCTGTGATAATGATATTTCATAGGCAGGTCTAGCCGTAGGTAAATAACCGCATGTGATAAGGTATACCCTATACAGTACTACCTGCTGTTACTTCTAATTTCTAGGTCAATTCAACATAATCACAAAAGTAAACAATATAATCATAGAAGTAAACATTATAATCACGGAAGTCATCTCACAGAAGTCAATTTCACTAAAACAATATACATATGAACAAATTACACATACAAGTCATCTCATAGTTTACAAGTTTCACTAAAAATTGTTTCTATTGTCATAGTCACAAAGTTCTGGCCCATCAGCTATTACACCATCCTCATCAAAGAACACCCCTCTTTTGTGCAAAATTTTGTGTCGCACGAATTGACACAGTTCACCGGTAATCTTGTCGGCTCCTCCACAAGGCATACTTCCACAAACCGGCCATTCTTCATTCACATTCTTCGTGTGCTACAATGAAACACATAACAAGGTTTAGAATGTGTTGGTTTGAACAATCTCAAAGTATAGATCAAAGTGAGAGTATACAGTAATTTATTTGGTATTTTTGGAGCAGTTGTACTATGAGCAATTCAATTTTGAAGTTGGAATCAAAATATGAAAATAATGTTTCTGGTAATATTGAACAACATGGAATATAAGTATTAAAATACGCTAGTTACAATGAAAATGAAACTCAAAAGTAAGAAAAGATATCGACATTAAGGAAAACATACATCCTCATGATTCACTCTATATTCGCTGGTGGTCCAGAGATGCTCGCATACATAATACCCGCATAAGACGCTCCTAGCAGGCTGCTTGGGGCAAGGGTAATATATTTTAATGTCCAATGCATTCGTATTAGGAGGTCTCTGACTGCCAAGATTTCCTCGTAAAACCGCCAAGCGTTGTAATACAAGAAATGTCATATAAAACTTGTCAACACATTATAAATGTGTGTAAAATAAAAGTATTGAATAAACGTACAGTTTCAAAATGTAAAGGAAATCTTTGTAACGATCTGGTGGGTAATCGGTTGAGTCCAAGACTGTTTCCAAATCCTGCGTTGGCTTGATGAAGATCATTATGTAGTGTTTACTGCACACGTACAAACACACATGTTAAGTTAACAATTAGCAATAATTGCTATTTCAATGTCATGTGTCAAACTTACTCAAAGTGGTACGGAGCCTTTACGAGGTCCTTGCCATCTCTGACAAAGTTAAACATGGCATGTCCTATGTAAGCTGCAACTTCTATCCTTCTATCCTTCTTTTGTTTTGCAGTTGATTTTTCAAAAAAAAAAAATTCATGTGCTTGTACTGTACTGAGTCTCGATCCGCCTTAATGTCGAATAGCGTCTTTGCAATTGCATCCTATTGAAGAAGTCCAGAATTGTTATAATCTCATGAAATGTGTATGTGTGTAGTAAGAAAAGCAAATATAAAATATTAGAGGCACTTACAAGCACCAGACGAGTAGCAGGATGATTTCAAGCATTCCCCGATGGAAAATGACGTGTATATATTCAAAGAAAAGGGCTCGTTTATTTGATCTAGTGCTCTAGAATGCATCTTCTGGCACACGAAATGTGACGTAAGAAAGATCATATTTTGTGCTAGCAATGATGTACCACTCGTGCATTCTTTTGAGCGGGATAGGTTGTTTGCTAAATTTTACCGATGTCATGAACGGCTTCCCATTCACATATTTAGAAGGAACATCCTCAAGCTTGTATATTGGAACTCCTGGTTTAACTAAAGCCGTCCATCGATTATACATGACACTGTCTTCTTCTCACTCCTCGATATCTTCTAATGCTGACCCATGAGAAGAACGAGATACACTCGATTTTCTAATGTTTTCCTTCATATTTTACAAATACTTTCACACTTTTGATGAAGGTTTCTTATTTTCGTATGAGCTAACTTTGATAGGCACTGATGATCGAGGAGTAGTCATTGGAAGTTGGACACTGGCTTGTTGTTGAACCTGTTGTTCAACTGATTGCTCTTTACTCCCAACAGCTGGCTCTAGTACTACTTCAAGTTGTTGCTCAACTTATTGCTCTTTACTGACAATAGCTTGCTCTGGTACTGCTTGAAGCTGTTGTTCAACCTGTTGCTCTTGGTTACCTTTACTAGGAAGGTTACTATCATCCTTGCTGAGACATAGGGGGAGTGGATCTTCCTGGACTGGGAGTGGATCTTCCTGGACTTTTGCCTTAGAAGACGAGGTTGCAGTATTTTGAGATGCGACGGGGCTAGAAATTGGCTCATCGTCCAACAGGATATCACGTCACTGCCAAAGGATTAATTGGTTGACAGCCTGCCCTAGAGTCGTGATCGCCTCATGTGTGATGTGCTCTATTTCATAATCTTCATAGTCATTATCAATGATCTGAAGAACTTGCACCACATCATAATACGATGGAAGTGGATTGCCGTTGAAGTCACAATCAGGCTTTGCCATAGCAGTGGCAACCTACTTGGTTTTGTTCCCTGCTCTGCCGATCGGGACAAGAAGATGACAAGATCTATCCTTAGCAATATCAACGACAGCGAACTTATGGGTTGACCCTTAGCCTGGCACATAACCTACGCTGCTAGGGTAGGCAGTTTGAGATACCAATTGCTCCTTTGGCATAGAAACCATCGTTGTGCTCGGTGCCACTAATTGTCCCGATTGTCTAAGTTGTTCCATTATTTCTTCCACATTTTCCTTGACCTTTTGAGCAATCGTTTCATCAAGTGTTTTCTTTAACTTCTCACGTCTTCTATATGTCTCTTTATCTTTCGAGAAACCATCTAGCCAAGACATTTGAGAAGAGATTGCTTGAACCCGTCCATTGTGTTTTGGGTTTCCTAGGATAGCGGTAAGTTGGTCATTCTGCCTCTTTGGCTTGAAGAGACCCTTATGTTGCTTTTCAATTACTTCTTTCATTTTTTCCTCTACTTCATTCACAGAGTCGGGCTTTTCAAGTTTGCCCTCGCTGGTCAAACCTGACTGAGCAAAGACCCACCGCTGAGTTCTCTCATCGCAACATTCTAACGGGTGAGGATTGCCCTTACTGGTAATTTCATCTAATATCTTATTCCATTTCTGGACTTTGGGGGCATATCCGGCAGATCCCAAGCGATGATGGTATTTTTTTTTTTGCGAGCTCTGACCTAGTTGCACTTAGGGCTTTAGTATCAGGTGTGGTTTTTTTACCAACAAATTCTTACCACTGAGCTTGTGTGGTTTTTCCCATCTTCCTCGGGCTAGGGACCTTATCAGCCTGAAAATAAGCATTCATTTCACTCTTGCAGCCACGAAACTTCTTGCCGCAAGAGACCAATGTTGCTTTCTTTACAGCTTCTTTCGTTCCATTTGGGAACTTGAACTGTTTCTTTATCCTTTCCCACAACTCATTCTTGGTCTCCTTGGGTAATTTTCTCCAATTCTCAGTTGTGATCGGTACGAGCTCTCTAACATGAAAACCGCATGCATTTCGGTACTTGGTAACTGAATCCAGTGGTTCTTGGGGAAGCCCACTTGGACCGACCCTTGTTATGTACATGATGCAGTCCAATGGACCCTTATTAGGACCTCATTGCCCTCGTTTCCGCTTGAGTAAACCTGAGAATTCATCCATTAGAGACCCTTCTGCGGTTTTAGGAGCCGAAGTCACCTCGTTGTCTTCGCGATTAATCTAGGTAGAAAAAAATTATAAGACTTCGTATAATTGACAACCAACATTAACTTGAACTGCCAAAATTAATATTCATGATCCATACCTCGTCGACAGGATCATATTTCGGGTCGAGATCCTTTGAAGTCTTTTTAATTTTGATATTCGAAAAAGTATCCGATGGACTGTGAAAGGATCCTGAACTGCTGGAGTCACTAAACTCCGTATTGCCTTCTTTATTATTACTACTAGCACCAGTCTTCTTAGGGCTTTCCATGCTAGAACTAATAAGACAAAAAATATAATCAATGGTATATTAACTCTACATGAAGTGTTGCATGAAGAAAAAGATGGAAGCATTCTAGGATTTGATAAGGCATTGTAGGGTTTAAGGCGACTGACCAAGGCATTAGCTAGGCATGTGTATTGCTTGTATCAAAAACCGACAAGAACAATTATATCAACAATTAAACAATAACAATTCACAATTCGCAATGTTTTCAAGTCGCCTAGTCGACCCTAGTCGCCTACCCACCGACTAGGTCGACTAGGACAACTGATCATCGACCAGGGTGACTAATCGATCCTAGTCGACCCTAGTCGGTCCTCTAATCGTCCAGGCCATTTTTTATGGCAATGTCTAGTCGACCCTATATTAGGAGTTAAATTTTTTCACAAAATAATCTTCCCACTGTTTTTTTTACAAACAAAAAGACATCTATGCTACTACATTAGTAACTGCCCACGAGTATAACAAAGTGCACCAAATAATATTTCAAAGCAATATGAAATTAGAAGATAGAATCATGTGGAAGGCTTTATTAACAAATAAATGTTGACTGAACAGATAAGGAAAATACCCTGCCACTTCTTAATACCAATGTGACCATCAACAAACCAATATTATGCTCCAATGTTAAGGGACTAAGTAAAGTTGGCCTTACCTCTCAGTGCCCCCATTGACAAGATAACATACATGTATTGGTTATTTGTGAAACTTGGCATAACTCACATCATACTCTCTAGGTAAGAGATAACATATGACCTAAAATATTCATTGCAAATCTTCATATGACCAACAATCTTCATTTGACTTTGTTGAATGTTCAAAAACTTTGATTAATGAAAATTATATAGGAACCTTGGGTTTGAGGCGACTTACCAAGTCACCTAAGGTTCAAAAATTAGATAGGAACCTAGGGTGTGACGGCAACGAGGACATCACTTGGTCGGCGACACGGGGACAGAAAAGGGAAGGAAGTGGCAGCGTACCTAGCGGCAAGGTCGAAGCTCGACGGCGACGATGATGACAAAGCTCGACGTACCTGGAAGGAAGGAAAGGAAGTGGCGAGGGCGAAGCACGACAACAACGGCAAAGCTCGGTGACGAAGGCGAAGCTCGGCGGCGATGGCGAAGCTCAGCGGCAAGAGCGGCAAAGACTTGCCGGCAAACGAAATTTTGGCATCGTGATGGCGTCTAAGTGATTTTGTCCGGGTTAGATTTTTCCAACGCAGCTGGTGGCTATATATAGACGCCTATTTTCTCAGGCATATATTAAGTATCAACCGTCTGAGAAGAGGATTATCACAGGCGGTTATTAATTACCACTCGCCTGAGAAGATGTATTTATCTCAGCTGGTTGGTAAGCAATACCCGCCTAAGATAAAGACTTTTCTCGGGCGGTTATTTAGTACCAACCGCCTGAAAAGATCTTTATGTAAGCTTAATTAATATTCTTGATTAAATGTGGGGTTTTTTAAAAGCGCAAATTCCACTTTCTTGTAATATGCTTGAGTATTAAAGGTTACCATTAAATTTCACTTCATAAACCCTTTGAAATTGGTCAAAACATAAAAAACAAATAACAATTGCTATTTGTCCTTTTTCTATCTTGATGAATATAATGATTTTTTGATTGTCTTTTTCAATGGACCTTTCTAGTCATCATACCAACCTCTATGAATTTTTTCAGATTTTTTAAATTTTTTTGAATCAATGTGTGTTCAAAATTTGATGAATGCCTCATATGTATATGAGCATTTGGTTAGAATGATGGATAATTTGAATTTTGACATGTTGGAATGCTTTACAAAAATTAACAAAATTCATACATGTATAAATAAGACAAATATGTTGATACAAATAAATTTCAGTGAAGGATCCCTTTTTTGGAAGATAAAGAAATGTGAATAATATGTGAATATAAATTAATTTGATATTTACTAAAACATTACAATGTTAGCTATACAAGTTTTAAAATATTTAGTCCAGTGGGTAGATGTTAACTTTTGAAAAATATAGAAGAAAGAATCATCAAATTTGGACTCAATTTGCAGAATCTATACATGTTTGAGTATTTATATTGGAATCTAAATAAAAAAGAAGCAAGGGAAAAGAGAACTGGAGAACAGGCTCGGGCCATTATCGCAAGCGGTTGGTAAGTAATACCCGTCTGAGATAAGAATCTTCCAAGGCGGTTATTCAGTACCAACCGCCTAAAAAGAACTTTATGTAAGCTTAATTAATATTCTTGATTAAATGTGGGGCTTTTTAAAATCCCAAATTTTACATTATTGAGTATTAAAGGTTACCATTAAATTTCACTTCATAAAGCCTTTGAAATCAGTCAGAACGTAAAAAACAAATAACAATTGCTATTTGTCATTTTTCTATCTTGATGAATATAATGATTTTTTCATTTAGTTTTTCAATGGGACTTTTTAGTCATCATACCAACCTCTATGAATTTTTCGGATTCTTTTAAATTTTTTTTGAATCAATGTGTGTTCAAAATTTGATGAATGCCTCATATGTATATGAGCATTTGGTTAGAATGATGGATAATTTGAATTTTGACATGTTGGAATGCTTTAAAAAGATTAACAAATACATGTATAAATAAGACAAATATGTTCATACAAACAGATTTCAGTGAAGGATCCCTTTTTTGGAAGATACAGAAATGTGAATAATATATAAGTATAATTAATTTGATATTTATCAAAATATTACAATGTTAGCTATACAAGTTTTAAAATATTTGGTCCAGGTGGTAGATGTTAATTTTTGAAAAAAAAATATAGAAGAAAGAATCATATAATTTGGACTCAATTTAAAGAATCTATACAAGTTTGAGTATTTATGTTGGAATCTAGATAAAAATGAAGCATGGGAAAATAAAACTGGAGAATAGGCTCAGGCCATTATCGAATGCGGTTGTTTAGTGAAGAACCACCTGTGAAGCAGTTAAAAACCACCTGAAAAAAACCGACTGAACTTTATTATTTTTTATCACAGGCGGTTGTTTAGTGAAAAAACCGCCTGTGAAAACTGACGTCTATATAAAGACCCCTCAAGCACCACTAAAAACCTAACCCGGGAGATTTTCCATCGACGCCGCCAGGCTGCCAAAATTTTCCACCGTGCGCGGGCTGGTACTGCATTCGTCAGTTGATCAAGCTTCGAACAGATAAAAGGTTAGAAGAGACTTCTTCTTCACTGTCATGTTTTCAATTTGTTGTCCTATTTTTAGTTTCGTTTTGTTGAGTTTGCATATGCCTCCAGCCCCCCCCCCCCACTTGAGATTTGTAGTAGATTTGAAGGATTAAAGGTTGAAAGATGTAGTTGAGTCTCCCCTTCATCTCACCCATGAATTTTGTAGAACAAGAAGTAGATTTGAAATATTAAAGGTTGAAGATGAATACAAGCAAATCACGTGTTCGATGAAATGTTTCAATGAATAAGCCTAAATTTAAAAATCCATTACGGCCACTCGGAAGCTGAGAAAATTATGAAACAAATTTTCTTGGAACCCTTATGAACAGACCTACAAGATACCAATATTCACTCATATGATACAGGCTTGTTATGTCTCTGTAAATTCATTTTATAGAAGTCCTTTAGGGAATATATGTGGCCAAATTTTTTAAATCATACAAGAATTCTGTTATTGAAGCATGGACCGTCGAGTGTGGATGTATAACATGCCAAAACCCAATCCTATGTACATTCATAATGTTGCAAATTTTATTGAAGTATCCAAGAGACATACGAAGTTGCAAAAGATAGATGGCATATTATGTCCATGTACCAACTACGAAAATAAGACTGTTGGGATAGATACTATAGTAATCCAATCTCATTTGGTGTAAAGGGGTTCCAAAAAAAAACTACACAATATGGACAAAGCATGGTGAGTTAGATACACATGAAGTGGATAAAGATGATGGGAGAGGTTCAGATGACGATAATGTTCATTTTGATGATGGTAGTGACAATCAAGATGGTGATGATGATGAGTTCGATCGTGAGGAGATGTTGTGTCACATTGAACCATATGTATTGACTTCTATGGGAGCAAGTAAAGGTTTAAGTAAAATGGAAACATTGCAGAATGCAGCGACGGAGCTTTTATATGATGAATCAAACGGTTGTGATAAAGAGTTTATTACATTGTGTGCAGTCCTAGAACTACTAAAGTTGAAAGCCACACACGGATGGTCTGATTGTAGTTTCTCTGATCTTTTGAATCTTATGACAGAAATTCTTCCAAATCCAAATAAACTGCCCAAAAGCACTGATAAAGCGAAGAATCTTCTTTGCCCATGGCATTAGGTGTTACAGAAATACACGCTTGTGTGAACCATTATATTTTGTATCGCTAAGAGCATGAGCTCGCAACTAGATGCCCCATCTGTGGTGTTAGTAGATATAACAAGGACTACAATCACCAGTATGTTACCAACATGAAAAAGTCTCAGAAGAATAAGAAGTTTACTATTGGTTCTGAAGATGACGATGATGATACTTCTGGCGATGCAGACGGGAAGAATAAGAGAAAAATTCCTGCCTTGGTGATGTGGTATGTTCCGGTAATTGATCGCTTGAAGCGTTTGTTCTTAAACCATAGGGAGGCTGAACTTATGCGTTGGCATTCCGAGCAGCGCAAGAAGGATGAAAAACATATTCGACACCCTGGTGATGCAACTCAGTGGAAAAATTTTGATATTCAGTATCCAAAATTTGTAAAGGAAATTAGAAATGTAAGGTTTGCCTTGGGTACAGACGGAATGAATCCGTTTGGTGAAAAAAAGAAGCATCACAACACATCGCCCGTGGTCTTAAAGATGTACAACCTACCGATGTGGTTGTGTCACAAAAGGAAATATATCTTGTTATCTATTCTTATCCAAGGTATGAAACAACCTGGCATCAAAATTAATGTGGTCTTGGAACCTTTAATGGAAGATATAGCAAAATTGTGGAATGAAGGGGTACGTACATGGGATGAGTGCAAGCAGGAGTATTTCACGCTAAAAGCAATGATACTCGTTAACGTGCATGATTATCCCGAACTGTTTGCATTATTGGGGCAAATGAAAGGGAAGAAAGGTTGTGTAAGGTGCATGGACAGAACTGGATTTCTATACCTCACTTCATCCATAAAGACGGTGTACATGAGACACCGGTGGTTCTTGACAAATACACACAAGTATAGGAAGATGAAAGAACAATTTTATAACAAAATCGAAAAATATACTGCACCAAAACCTTACATTGGAAAACTCGTGTTCGAAATGGTCAAGAACATTCATATTGCTTTCGGTAAGGGCAAAAAATGTAAAGGAACAAAGAGAAAGAAAAGTACATCTTTGGGTGATACAACTGGCATGGCTTTCAAGAAATAATAAATTTTTTAAAGTATCTCCGTATTTGAAGAATAAGGAATTTTGCCATAGTATTGATTTGATGCACGCTATAAAGAATGTATTTGACAGCATCATTAGGACCTTGTTGGACATGCCGAGGAAAACAAAGGACGGATTAAATTCACGCATGAACCTAGTAAATCTTGATATGAGACCAGAGCTTCATCCAGTAGAAAAGGCGAACGGGAAACATTACATTCCCCCAGCCAGCTACAACTTGACACTAGAAGAGAAAAAAGCAATTTGCGAATGCTTGCGTGGGATCAAAGTGCCCACGAGTTTCTCATCCAATATCCTCAAACTAGTCTTGATGAAAGACTTGTCTTCATTCAGCTATAATTCTCACGACTGTCACAGGGTGATGACAGTGTTCCTTGCCATTGCAATAAGAGTCATCAAACCTGAGCATATAAAAGTTGTCCTTCTTCAATGCAATATCACAAAAGGTGATAGCTCGTAAAGATTTAGACTATCTGAAAACATACATCGCGGAGACTATGTGCAAGCTTGACATGTGTTTCCCACCATCCTTTTTTGATATGCAAGTACACCTAATCATACATTTTGTTGATCAGATAAAAGCATTGGGCCACTATATATACATCATATGTTTTCGTTGGAGAGATATTAAGGATTATTAAAAGGTTGTGTGCAGAACCGTGCTCACCCAGAGGGTTCAATTATGGAAGGATACACCACTGAAGAAGTGATTGAGGGTTGTGCTGATTACATCAAAGATGGAAAACCGATAGGTGTGCCTATACCAGTACATGAGGGTGGACTACGTGGGAGAGGCAAAGTGGGTAAGAAAACTTTTATCGTCCAGGACTACAAGAATGTACAGCAGTGCACATTTTGCTGTACTACAACAGCTCGCAATAGCTGAGTCGTACATCAAGGAACACCAAACTGAGCTTCGCGAAAAAACCAAGACTGCACAGAGGACTGGATCATGAAAGAGCATAGAAGATATTTCACTAAATACTTAATAGACAAAATATAAAAGGTTAGAATAGACTTCTTCACTGTCATGTTTTCAATTTGTTGTCCTATTTTCAGTTTCGTTTTGTTGAGTTTGCATATGCCTCCAGCCCCCCCCCCCCCACTTGAGATTTGTAGTAGATTTGAAGGATTAAAGGTTGAAAGATGTAGTTGAGTCTCCCCTTCATCTCACCCATGAATTTTGTAGAACAAGAAGTAGATTTGAAATATTAAAGGTTGAAGATGAATACAAGCAAATCATGTGTTCGATGAAATGTTTCAATGAATAAGCCTAAATTTAAAAATCCATTACGGCCACTCGGAAGCTGAGAAAATTATGAAACAAATTTTCTTGGAACCCTTATGAACAGACCTACAAGATACCAATATTCACTCATATGATATAGGCTTGTTATGTCTCTGTAAATTCATTTTATAGAAGTCCTTTAGGGAATATATGTGGCCAAATTTTTTAAATCATACAAAAATTCTGTTATTGAAGCATGGACCGTCGAGTGTGGATGTATAACCTGCCAAAACCCAATCCTATGTACATTCATAATGTTGCAAATTTTATTGAAGCATCCAAGAGACATACGAAGTTGCAAAAGATAGATGACATATTATGTCGATGTACCAACTACGAAAATAAGACTGTTGGGATAGATACTATAGTAATCCAATCTCATTTGGTGTAAAGGGGTTCCAAAAAAAAACTACACAATATGGACAAAGCATGGTGAGTTAGATACACATGAAGTGGATAAAGATGATGGGAGAGGTTTAGATGACGATAATGTTCATTTTGATGATGGTAGTGACAATCAAGATGGTGATGATGATGATTTCGATCGTGAGGAGATGTTGTGTCACATTGAACCATATGTATTGACTTCTATGGGAGCAAGTAAAGGTTTAAGTAAAATGGAAACATTGCAGAATGCTGCGACAGAGCTTTTATATGATGAATCAAACGGTTGTGATAAAGAATTTATTACATTGTGTGCAGTCCTAGAACTACTAAAGTTGAAAGCCACACACGGATGGTCTGATTGTAGTTTCTCTGATCTTTTGAATCTTATGACAGAAATTCTTTCAAATCCAAATAAACTGCCCAGAAGCACTGATAAAGCGAAGAAACTTCTTTGCCCATGGCATTAGGTGTTACAGAAATACACGCTTGTGTGAACCATTATATTTTGTATCGCTAAGAGCATGAGCTCTCAACTAGATGCCCCATCTGTGGTGTTAGTAGATATAACAAGGACTACAATCACCAGTATGTTACCAACATGAAAAAGTCTCAGAAGAATAAGAAGTTTACTATTGGTTCTGAAGATGACGATGATGATACTTCTGGCGATGCAGACGGGAAGAATAAGAGAAAAATTCCTGCCTTGGTGATGTGGTATGTTCCGGTAATTGATCGCTTGAAGCGTTTGTTCTTAAACCATAGGGAGGCTGAACTTATGCGTTGGCATTCCGAGCAGCGCAAGAAGAATGAAAAACAGATTCGACACCCTAGTGATGCAACTCAGTGGAAAAATTTTGATATTCAGTATCCAAAATTTGTAAAGGAAATTAGAAATGTAAGGTTTGCCTTGGGTACAGACGGAATGAATCCATTTGGTGAAAAAAAGAAGCATCAAAACACATGGCCCGTGGTCTTAAAGATGTACAACCTACCGATGTGGTTGTGTCACAAAAGGAAATATATCTTGTTATCTATTCTTATCCAAGGTATGAAACAACCTGGCATCAAAATTAATGTGTTCTTGGAACCTTTAATGGAAGATATAGCAAAATTGTGGAATGAAGGGGTACGTACATGGGATGAGTGCAAGCAGGAGTATTTCACGCTAAAAGCAATGATATTCGTTACCGTGCATGATTATCCCGAACTGTTTGCATTATCGGGGCAAATGAAAGGGAAGAAAGGTTGTGTAAGGTGCATGGACAGAACTGGATTTCTATACCTCACTTCATCCATAAAGACGGTGTACATGAGACACCGGTGGTTCTTGACAAATACACACAAGTATAGGAAGATGAAAGAACAATTTTATAACAAAATCAAAAAATATACTGCACCAAAACCTTACAGTGGAAAACTAGTGTTCGAAATGGTCAAGAACATTCATATTGCTTTCGGTAAGGGCAAAAAATGTAAAGGAACAAAGAGAAAGAAAAGTACAACTTTGGGTGATACAACTGGCATGGCTTTCAAGAAATAATAAATTTTTTTAAAGTATCTCCGTATTTGAAGAATAAGGAATTTTGCCATAGTATTGATTTGATGCACGCTATAAAGAATGTATTTGACAACATCATTAGGACCTTGCTGGACATGCCGAGGAAAACAAAGGACGGATTAAATTCACGCATGAACCTAGTAAATCTTGATATGAGACCAGAGCTTCATCCAGTAGAAAAGGCGAACGGGAAACATTACATTCCCCCAGCCAGCTACAACTTGACACTAGAAGAGAAAAAAGCAATTTGCGAATGCTTGCGTGGGATCAAAGTGCCCACGAGTTTCTCATCCAATATCCTCAAACTAGTCTTGATGAAAGACTTGTCTTCATTCAGCTATAATTCTCACGACCGTCACAAGGTGATGACAGTGTTCCTTGCCATTGCAATAAGAGTCATCAAACCTGAGCATATAAAAGTTGTCCTTCTTTAATGCAATATCGCAAAAGGTGATATCTCGTGAAGATTTAGACTATCTGAAAACATACATCGCGGAGACTATGTGCAAGCTTGACATGTGTTTCCCACCATCCTTTTTTGATATGCAAGTACACCTAATCATACATTTTGTTGATCAGATAAAAGCATTGGGCCACTATATATACATCATATGTTTTCGTTGGAGAGATATTAAGGATTATTAAAAGGTTGTGTGCAGAACCGTGCTCACCCAGAGGGTTCAATTATGGAAGGATACACCACTGAAGAAGTGATTGAGGGTTGCGCTAATTACATCAAAGATGGAAAACCGATAGGTGTGCCTATACTAGTACATGAGGGTGGACTACATGGGAGAGGCAAAGTGGGTAAGAAAATTTTTATCGTCCAGGACTACAAGAATGTACAGCAGTGCACATTTTGCTGTACTACAACAGCTCGCAATAGCTGAGTCATACATCAAGGAACACCAAATTGAGCTTCGCGAAAAAACCAAGACTGCACAGAGGACTGGATCATGAAAGAGCATAGAAGATGTTTCACTAAATACTTAATAGACAAAAATATAATATATGGAAGCTCTATAGAAGAGGCAACAATGAAGAAGTTAGCTTCTGGCCCATCTGCTTTGGTGACATCATGGCAAGCATATGTCATCTAAATGTAGCCTAGAGGGGGGGTGAATAGGCTTTTTGAATTTTTCGTCGGAACCTAAAACACTTAGCAACCTGATCAAATACAGAGAAATCGGACTAGTTCGGTAGTGTGCGGACTAGTCTGGTGTATGCGGACTAAATTGATCAAGTTTGATCAGTGATTTCGATCAAAGTACTCTATGCAGCGGTAATTGAGTTACAAATAGAGTGTATTGCTTCAATAAAACTAGATGTGGCACAAGTTAACTTTAGATTCAAAGTTTTAACGCAAATTGAACTAGATTAAGCAAACCTAGATCACTATGAATAGATAGAACAAAAAGGACAAAGGACACAGTGATTTTTATCACGTGGTTCAATTTCACAAAGGAAATCTACGTGCACGTTGAGGAGCCCACGAAAGGATCGGGCTTCACCATCCCTACCCTCGTCAAATCGCCACGGAGGTCGACTCTCTTCCACTAATCACAAAGGGGTATGATAACTGTGTTCAAGAGGCCTTCTCACAAGTTGAGGGATCCCCAAGATTTACGATTCAAAACTCCACCAAACACACTTGAAAAGTATGCAATGAAACAGCGAGAGTGTGTGAGAGAATCAAACCCAAGAGCTCAAGACGTGAAGAACATGTCTCTCCTTTGATCTATGGTTAATCCTCAAGGATTTGATCTTTCTTGCGTTGGATTGTGTGGAGAGACGTGTTTTTTGGGCTCTTGGAAGGTGTGACGGCGCAGGGGGGTCGAGAGCGTTGATTAGGGGCCGTACACCTCTATTTATACTAGTGTTTCCAAAGGTTACCATTAGGGTTTGCGATATCCAGACTAGTCCATGGTGGACTCCAGACTAGTCTGGTGTGCAGCGTGTGGGAAACCCTATGTGTCCTGAATTATTGGACTTGTCCGGCCCTAGGCGGACTAGTCCGATTTTGTCTCTGGAGATGTTCGGACTAGTCTAGCACATATCGGATTAGTCCAGCGTGGTGAATCCCTTAGTGAATTGAGGACAAGTCCGCACTTGGAGGACTTGTCCGATTTTAGTCAGAGATGTTATCGGACTAGTCCGGATGATATCGGACTAATCCGATGTCGTGATATTTGAGGGGCTAAGGACAAGTCTGTGGAATATCGGACTGGACCGATTTTGATCAGAAGGATTATCGGACTGGTCCGGACCTTATCGGACTAGTCCGGTGCGTACGAGTCCGCACTGGGAGGACTTGTCCGATCCTGGACAGAGAGGTTATCGGACTAGTCCGGACCTGTGTAAACTTGTGCAGTGAGAGTGATTTCTTTTGCTTGAGCTCTTGGGGTGTGTTTCTCCAACACACTCCATACACAAAAAGTATTCTATTCATCTTCTTGAGCTCTTTTCAACATGATTCTTCACTCTCCTTTCATTTTGTGTTTTTATCATAATTTTATTGAAACCTGCGCTCATCTCAACAATTTGGTTAGGATCTCATTTGTTTGTCATAAATCAACCAAAACCTACAAGGGATGCCAAGATGCACTTTCAATCTCCCCATTTTTGGTGATTGATGACAACCAATTGAGATTTCACAAATATGCTTAAAATTCAGATTTTCATAAAGTGTGCACATATGAGCTTGGAACAAGTTAAGCAATGAAAACGTAAGACATATGTGCACTCTTTATGGTGGTGTGCAAGACTAAGTGTGTCAGCAATAATCGTGATGAAAATGAGATAATTGACATAGTCAAATCAACATTAAGCATATATGTCAATTTTAAAGCACAACCATAAATTATATCAAAGCACAATAACACACTTCATAACCATGACTAGAAACATAATAAAAGCATAATAGCAGTTTTACAACACAAAAGCATAATAAAGATCAGTTTTACAACCCAAAAGCATAATAGAGGTTAAAAGATGCAAATGGAGCTCTCATCTCTCAAACTACTGCTAGACCTATTGACTCTCCCTCAATCTCTCCCCCATTGGCATCAAAGCACCAAAAAGAAGGAGTTAAGGGATCTAGCAATCGTTGTCGACTCACTCCTCACTGTCGGTCCTCTCATCGTCTTCATCTTATGGCTGCAGAGGAGGAGGAGGAGCAGATCCACTCGAAGTGCCCCCAACACTAAAATAGGCGAGTTCTAAGGAAGAGAGAGGTGGCAGCTCAGAGAAGTCTGAGGCTAAGTCCTCGGAGATGACAGGAGACCCAATAGGCTCAATCTCCAGCTTCTGGCATATGGCTTTGACATTTTGCTTTATGAATCTCATATCTTCTTTCCTTGCCTTGTTCAACTTGTGGACTTTCACCTCAGCGTTCTTGCAAGAGCCATAGATGGCGGCCAAGTACTTCAAGATGCCACTAGGGGACCCCTTCTTGGAAGTAGTAGCTCCTGTACTTGATGGGGGTCTTGCTTCAGCTTGGCCCCTCTTGGGAGCCTCCTAACTAGATACAGGAGATGGAGCAGCTGGGAGAGTGGCTTTGGAAGGCTTTCGGGGCCTTAGAGTAGTGTGCTCGACATCCTTCACAAACTCGATTCATGTGACCTTTTCTATCATGAACATGATATAGGGTGCATAGCCACAGGAACGGTTAAGGGTGCAAGAGATGTTCACTATGTTGTTCCATATATAGTCGAAGACATCAAACTTCATGTTCTTTCTTATCACCTTCATTAGTGTCCTCAGGTAACCTTGAACACTTCCTGCATCTCCATCTTTTGGAGCTATTGTCTTCCTCAGCACCTTATTTAGAACCATGAAGAAGGGCTTCATGCTCTTGGTCGATGGAAGATTGTACTTCAGGCGGGTGTCATATAGGAACTCCATCTTGTCCTTCTCCAGGATGCCAATGTTGTGGATGATGAGGTCATTTTTGCCAGTGTCTTCTAGATGAAGCAGTCTTGCAAACTCATCATAAGTAATAGTATACTTGGATCCATGTGTCATCCAAGTCACCCATTCCTCTTCATCGCTAGCAAAATAGCACGTTGCATAGAATTGGGCGCTGACTTCATCATTCCAGTTACACCATAAAGCAAACAAGTCTTTGAGCCCATGCCTCTCCACAGCCTGTATCACTTCATCAAAGGTTGGGCAGCTCTTCCTCTCAAAGTGTGTCCAGTCGATCCATTGGCTTCGGACCACCAGAGTATTCATCATGAGATAAACAGAACTATAGTAGTTCGCGTGGAAGTTGCTCTAGAATCTTGCGTCAGCTGCCTTTCTGGACTTGCTGTAACAATCAATGGTCCTGAGCTTCGAAGCGACATTGCTCCCTTTGCCATTGAACTTTTCTTCAGTGGGGTCTCTGTTCCCCTGCCTTGGAGCACTCATCTGGAGAGGACCAAACAGGCCGGTGGCGATCCCTTTCCCTTTGCCCTTCGCTTGGCGAGGAGCTATCGAGCTAGGGCCAACTGCATCCTTTCCTTTGGATGCAGGCTTCTTGGCCCTGACCTTTCGCCGCACCTGAGGTGGAGTGGGCGACGGGTCAGCGGCACGGTGTTGCCTCTTCTTGCTTTGGTCCGTCGAGGACCGAAGCAAAGACTCTTGGTCCAACTCGGCATCAAAATCGGTGATCTCATCATTGGAGCTCGACATTGTCCTAACAAGAGGATTATACAATGCATGGATGAGGATTGATGGCAAGGAAATGCATTAAATAGTTGGAATTTAGGGTTGAGTTCAGCCAAAAATCGAACATGTCCGGTTCTCAAGTGCGGACTAGTCTGGGGTACCAAACTTGTCCGTACCGAGACCGGACTAGTTCGATGTTCAATAGCTCAAACCCTAACTATCAGATCAATGGTGGCTCTCAATGCAAAAATAGCTTAATGTAGATGTAATACAACAAGGAGTCATGTACTAACAAGTAGAGCTAAGCTATTTGGTCCACAACACAAGAAATCGAAGGTTCTAGGGTTTTGGAGAAAGTTTACCAAAATCCTTCGATTCTTGAGGTTGGAGGCGTTGTTGGTGCACACAAGTTCGTGGCCCTCGATCCCCTTGCGATGAATATCGTTTTCCACGGAGATTTGAAGAGATTTGGTGGAGAAATCGCCAAATGACCTTGGGGGCACTCGAGTGAAGAGAGAGAGTATTAGGGAAGTTGTGAGGATAAAGGAGATTAGAGTTTGGTGACCCTAGGGTTATGGAGTCGAAAAAACGGACTAGTCCATGGTCAACCGGACTAGTTCGGACTACCGGATCTGTGCGAACTAGTCTGCAATGTGCGGACTACTCTAGATAACCACAGACTAGTTCGTGGTCACTAGAACAAAAGCATTTAACCCATTCGTATATATTCGATGGTGCTTACAAAGAAAATAGGGGGCAAAACACACAAATAATCTTGATGAATATGATCAGTAAACATACAACAATCAAGCTATGACCATAATTCACCAAGATCAAGTAATTGAAACAGTTTTTTGTAGAAAATAGAGAGAGATGATTTTCATAACACAATCAATGGATTTTGAATAAGCCATACAGGTATGCAAGTTTTCAAGCCACGTTCCGAGCATCAAGGATATTTAGTTCATTTCGGAGCTCGCAAAAACGTTTTTCATCAAGTGGCTTGGTAAATATGTTAGATAGTTGTTTTTTGGTGTTGACATGGGAAATGGCTATGTCTCCTTTTACTGAGTGGTCTCTCAAAAGGTGATACCGGATGTCTATGTGTTTGGTCCTAGAGTGCTCAACGGGGTTATGGGCGATTTTAATAGCAGTCTCATTATCACAAAAGACTGGAATACGACTCATATTGTAACCGTAATCCCTTAGAGTCTGTCGCATCCAAAGGAGTTGTGCACAACAACTCTCGGCTGCAACATACTCCACTTTGGCCGTGGATAAGGCAATGGAGTTTTGTTTCTTGGAGGACCAAGAAACTATGAATCTACCTAGGAATTGACATGTACCGGAGGTACTTCTTCTATCTACTTTGCATCCGGCATAATTTGCATCGGGGTATCCAATTAGATTAAATTTGGAACCTTTAGGATACCGAAGGCCTAGGTTGGGTGTATGAACTAAATATCGCAAGATTCTTTTTACTGTTGTAAAATGACACTCCTTAGGATTGGTTTGAAATCATGCACACAAACATACACTCAACATAATGGCAGGCCTTGATGCACATAAGTAAAGTAGGGATCCAATCATGGAGCGATATACCCTTTGATCCATGTTTGGTCTGTCTTCATTGAGGTCCAAGTGTCCATTTGTTGCCATGGGAGTATTTATAGGCTTCACTTTGTCCATACTAAACTTCTAGAGTATGTCTTGAGTATACTTGGTTTGGCTTATGAATGTCCCTTCATTTTGTTGCCTCACTTGTAATCCCAAAAAATATAGCAGTTCTCCCATCATAGACATCTCGAATCTATCTGTCATAATCTTACTAAAATCTTCACAAAAGGATTTGTTAGTTGAACCAAAAATGATGTCATCAACATAAATTTAACAGATAAATAGATCATTGTCGAAGTGCTTGGTGAACAATGTGTAATTATCTTTGCCAATCTTAAATCCATTTTCAATTAAAAAATCTCTAAGGAACTCATACCAAGCTCTAGGAGCTGGTTTGAGGCCATAGAGAGCCTTACGCAGTTTGAACACGTGGTCGGGGAACTCTTGATCTTTGAATCCGCGGGGTTTCTCCACGTACACCTCCTCCTTGATTGGTCCGTTGAGGAAGGTGCTTTTCACATCCATTTGATAGAGCTTGAAATCGTGGTGAGTAGCATATGCAAGTAATATTCTAATCGATTCAAGCCTAGCTACGGGAGCAAAAGTTTCGTCAAAATCCAAACCTTCGACTTGTGAATACCCTTTGGCCACAAGTCGCGCCTTGTTTGTTTTCACCACCTCGTGTTTGTCTTGCTTGTTGCGGAAGACCCATTTAGTGCCGACGATGTTGAACTTGGGACTTTCCACAAGTTCCCACACCTTGTTCCATTTCAAGTTGTTCAATCCTTCTTGCATTGTCACCACCCAATCCGGATCTTTCAATGCATCTTCAACCCTCTGTGGTTCCAAAGAGGATACAAACAAGTAATGTTCACAAAAATTAGCAATTCGAGATGTAGTTGTTACTCCCTATTGGATGTCACGATTATGTTGTTGACTGGGTGATCTCTTTGGATGCATTGGTGTACTCTTGGATGTGGCACTTGTGGTCTTGAATCTTCATGGTTATCTGCATTCCCCCCTAGATGGTTGCCCTCATTGATTTGTTGGTCACCTTGACCTTCATGAGGTTGATCTTGTGTAGAAGCTCCCCCTTCGTCCATTACCTCCACTTGTGGTTCATCTTCTTCATTTGCATTTGGAGGTGGCGCTTGTGGTCGAACATCACCCAACGCCATTCTTCTCAACGCTTGACATGGAGCTTCTTCTCTATCTAGCACATATTTATCAACTTGCTCTTCTTGAGAGCCGTTAGTTTCATCGAACACTACGTCACGTGCTACTTCAACAAGTCTGGAGACCTTGTTGAAGACACGATAGGCGTAAGAGTTTGAATCGTAGCCAAGCAAGAAACCTTCATTGGACATTGAACCAAATTTGAAGTCCTAGGCTTCTTGTTCAAGATATAACATTTAGAACCAAAAACTCAAAATAGGAAATATTAGGCTTGTTAACGGTGAGTAGTTCATATGACGTTTTCTTGAGTAGGCGATGAAGATAGAGTCGGTTGATGGTGTGACAAGCGGTGCTGACTGCTTTTACCCAAAATCGATCTGAAGTCTTGTACTCATCAAGCATTGTCCTCGCCATCTCTATGAGGGTTCGATTCTTCCTTTCGGCTACTCCGTTTTGTTGAGGGGAGTACGGTGCTAAAAATTCATGTTTTATGCCTTCTTCGTCTAGGTACTCCTCAACTTGGGTGTTCTTGAACTTTGTGCCCTTGTCACTTCGTATGTTCTTGATCTTCAATAAATATTCATTTTTGGCACGCTTGAGAATCTTCTTGTGGGTTCCTTGAGTTTCTGTCTTATCATGAAAAAAGAAAACCCACGTGAAGCGCGAAAAATCATCAATAATTACTAAACCGTATTTGTTACCGCCGATGCTTATGTAAGAAATTGGACCAAATAGATCCATGTGAAGTAGCTCGAGCGGTCTTGTCATTGTCATGACGTTCTTCGCGGGATGGGGTCCTCCTACTTGCTTCCCGGCTTGGCACGCGCTACAAGGCCTGTCTTTCTCAAAAACAACATCCTTCAAACCTCGGATGTGATCACCCTTAAGGAGTTTTTGAAGATTTCTCATACCAACATGTGATAGCCGTCTATGCCACACCCAACCCATGTTGGTCTTTGCAATCAAGAATGTATCAAGTTCAGCTTTATCTTTGTTGAAGTCAAAAAGATAAAGCTTTCCCTTTAACACACCCTTGAATGCAACCGAGTCATCACTCCTTCTAGATACGGTCACACCCTCATTAGTGAATAAGCAATTATAACCCTTGTCACATAATTGAGATATGGATAATAGGTTATAATCTAAGGAATCGACATGTAAAACATGAGAAAGAGTGTGTTGAGATGATATTGCAATTTTATCGGTACCGAGCGCCTTCCTTGGCTGTTGTCTCCAAAATAGATGCCTTCGCTTGGATCTTTATTTACTTCATACTCAACGAACATCCTTCTTTCTCTGGTCATGTGATTGGTGCATCCACTATCTAGCACCCATTTTGCTCCACCGGAGGAGTAGGACTGCAAAAACAAATTATGCCTTGGTTTTAGGTACCCAAGCTTGCTTGGGTCCTTTGTGGTTAGTTACAGGTGATTTGAGCACCCACACATGAGACTTGGTGTTCCCATGGCGTGGCCCAACATGTTTAGCATAAACTCTACCGAAATTACTTTTCATGAGAACATATGATGCGTCAAAGGTTCTAAACAATAGTTTTTGCTCATATGTGTTAACATTTTTGTACTTGTCAACATTATTGAGCTTTCTAGCTTGAGAGGAGTTTCCCTTGACAAAAGCAATGCACTCCTTGTTATTCTTGTGGCTTCTAGCATTTTGCCTTTCACCATTAGAATACCCAATGCCATATTTGACATTAGAAGATCTTGTGGCCAATTATGCACTTCGTGCATACTTGATCTTCTTCTTGTCAAATATGCCACTACGAGAAGGATGTTTGGCCTTTGTCAAGTTCAACTTATCCTTCAAGTTAGTGTCAATTTTAGCACATGCACAAGTAATAGTAGTTTCAGATTTTATGTGTTGAGAAGGTGATCTTGAAGAGGATGAAGGGTCACTTTGCTTGAGTGACTCAACTTGTACCTCAAGGATCTTGTTAACTTTAGTTAAGTTAGCAAGTTCATCCTTGATGATTACATTTGAGTTGCTTAACTTCAAGCAAGCTTCCTTGCTTGAAGCTAACTCAAGTACTAGTGACTTGCTTCGCTCCTTTTCATGTTCAAGGAGCTTTATGATCTTAATATACTCCTCCTTTTGAAGGATGATCATATCTTCTTGGCGATCAACAAGCTCCTCCTTATCAATAAGCATCACTATCACTAAAGTAAGAATGCGAGGAGGAAGATTTAGTTGTTACCTTTCTTTTACCTTCCTTCGCCATTAGACATGTCATGTTGTCCTTCCTTGCGCCAATAGTTGGTAAGAGGGTGGATTTCCTGGTTGTATTCTTGATGGCTATGCTAGCCATCTCCTCTTCCTTTTCGAATGAGGACTCATCATTGGAGTCCCACTCCTTTCCTAGGTGCGCCTGTCCAATTTTTCTTTTCTTCTTGAACATCTTCTTGGGTTGAGGCTTTGTATCCTTGGTCTTCTTCTTGTTTTCTTCATAAGGACAATCACCTATAAAGTGGTCGTATTCACCACAGTTATAGCAAGCGCGCCTCAACTTAGGTCTTGATTTGTCTTTGTGTCTTCCTTCATTTGACCACCTTGTCTTCTTTTAATCATCTTTTTGAATTTCTTCATAAAAAGGATCATATCCTCTTCATCTATATCGCTACTTTTGTCGTCGGTGTCCTCTTCTTGTTGAGCTTCTTGAGCTTCTTTTGACATGGGCTTGCAAGTGGACTTCAACGCAACTCCTTTCTTCTTTGCCGAGGTGGGGTCGACAATCTCTTTGACATGTTTTGCTTGCTTTTCCATCATCCCAAAATTGATAAACTTTCCAAGCAATTCATCCGGGGTCATTTTCTTGTACCCGGGGCTTTCTCTAATCATTGAACATAGAGTCACATTGTGAGGCATAAAGGCTCTGAGAATTAGCTTCACCACCTCGTGATCGTTCCACTTTTAGCTTCCATAGGCTCGAACTTTATTAATGAGAGTCTTCAACCGATTGTACATGTCTTGCGGTGACTCATCTTCTTCTATGGCGAATCTTTCCAATTTGCCTTCGATCATTTCAATCTTGGCCTCTCGCACATGACGATCGCCATCATGTGCATTTTGTAATGTGTCCCATATTTCCTTAGCAATCTCGAGTCCATCCACCTTGGTGAACTCGTCTCAGCTCAATGATGAGGTTATGACCGCCGCAGCTTGGGCGTTCCGATGGATAGCTTGTTCTTGGCTTGGTGTGAGTTCTTCATCGTCATCCGGGATATCTATACTTGTACACACTATATGCCACAAGCTGGGGTTAAGTGATGTTAAATGCATCTTCATATTTTGCCTCCACGTTGAGTAATCATTGTCATCAAAGTATGGGGCTTTTCCTAGAGGAGTTGATAGATAATGATTATTATTTGAATTTAAGCGATCATAGTTGAAAGGATATCGGGAGTAGTCGGTGTGACTACTCCCTTCTTCTTCTTCTTCTCATCATCGATCTCTATCTTTACTTTAGAGAGGGCCTTCTTCCTTAGGAGCGCCTTGAGTTCAAGTGTCTCCTCATCATCATCCTCGAAGTCTTGGATGGCGTTGAGGAGCTTTTCCAACTTTTGAGTCTTTTCATCTTCAACCTTCTCTTGGTTGAAGTTCTTGTGCGCGTCCTTCACGTCCGATATCTTCTCTTTGAGCGATTAGTCTCTTTTTGAAGAGTCTTGCCATGATACAAATTGAATGTAGCCTAGAGGGGGGTGAATAGGCTTTCTGAATTTTTCATCGGAACCTAAAACACTTAGCAACCTAATCAAATACAGAGAAATCGGACTAGTCCGGTAGTGTGCGGACTAGTCCGGTGTATGCGGACTAAATTGATCAAGTTTGATCAGTGATTTTGATCGAAGTACTTTATGCAGCAGCAATTGAGTTACAAATAGAGTGTATTGCTTCAATAAAACTAGATGTGGCACAAGTTAACTTTAGATTCAAAGTTTTAATGCAAATTGAACTAGATTAAGCAAACCCTAGATCACTATGAATAGATAGAACAAAAAGGACAACGGACACATGATTTTTATCCTGTGGTTCGATTCCACAGAGGAAATCTACGTCCACGTTGAGGAGCCCACGAAAGGACCAGGTCTTCAGCAACCCTACCCTCATCAAATCATCATGGAGGTTGATTCTCTTCCACTAATCACAAAGGGGTAAGATAATCGTGTTCAAGGGGCCTTCTCACAAGTTGAGGGATCCCCGAGAATTTCAGTTCAAAACTCCACCAAACACACTCGAAAAGTATGCAATGAAACGGCGAGAGTGTGTGAGAGAATCAAATCCAAGAGCTCAAGACATGAAGAACTAGTCTTTCCTTTGATCTATGGTTAATCCTCAAGGATTTGATCTTTCTTACGTTGGATTGTGTGGAGAGACGTGTTTTTTGGGATCTTGGAAGGTGTGATGGCGCAGGGGGTCAAGAGAGTTGATTAGGGGTCGTACACCTCTATTTATACTAGGGTTTACAAAGGTTACTGTTAGGGTTTGCGATGTCCGGACTAGTCCGTGGTGGACTACGGACTAGTACGGTGTGCGGCGTGTGGGAAACCCTAAGTGTCCTGAATTATCGGACTTGTCCGACCCTGGGCGGGCTAGTCCGATTTTTTCTCTGGAGATGATCGGAATAGTCCAGCACATATCGGACTAGTCCAGCGTGGTGAATCCCTTAGCAAATTGAGGACAAGTCTGCACTTGGAGAACTTGTCCGATTCTAGTCAAAGAGGTTATCGGACTAGTCTGGATGATATCAGACTAGTCCGGTATTGTGAAATTTTGAGAGGCTAAGGACAAGTATGTGGAATATCGGACTTGACCAATTTTGATCAGAAGGATTATCGGACTAGTCTGGACTTTATCGGACTAGTCTGGTGCGGACAAGTCTGCACTGGGAGGACTTGTTCAATCCTGGACAGAGAGGTTATCGGACTTGTCCGGTGAACATCGGACTAGTCTGGACCTGTGTAAACTTGTGCAGTGAGAGTGATTTCTTTTTCTTGAGCTCTTGGGGTGTGTTTATCCAACACACTCCATACACAAAAAGTATTCTATTCATCTTCTTGAGCTCTTTTCAACTTGATTCTTCACTCTCCTTTCTTTTCGCGCTTTCTTCATAATTTTATTGAAACCTGCGCTCATCTCAATAATTTGGTTAGGGTCTCATTTGTTTGTCATAAATCAACCAAAACTCACAAGGGATGCCTAGATGCACTTTCAACATCAATGGTTACACATTTTACACTAAAGAAAAAGACAGTAAGAGTGTTGCACAAAATAGTGGTGTTCGTATTGAGGCTTATGATTCACAAGGGTAGAAGACAACATACTTCGGGTTCATAGAGGAAATATGGGAACTCGATTATGATGAAAGAATGGTAATGCCCGTATTTAAGTGTCAATGGGTCAAACATCCTGGTGGTGTGAAAGTGGACAATTACGGACTGACACTGGTAGACTTGAACAAAGTGGGTTATAAAGATGACCTATGGGTTCTCGCCGACCGTGTTGCACAAGTTTTTTATGTACAAGATCCTGAAACTGAGATGATGCACGTAGTTTTTTGTGGAAAGCAAAATATTGTTGAGGTTGACAATGTGGAAGATAATGAAGAGGAATATAATCAGTATGAAGAGATGTACCTTTTCACCGAACCAAAAAACATCAAGCACATTGAGAGAAGCATTAAAAAGGATTTGAAACCCAATATGCAAGAAGATGTCAATGCTGGAAAAAGTGTATGATATATATTGTATATATTTGTATCCTCTAAAATCAACTTAGAACAATGCTCCATTTCAGCTTTAGATAGCATGTTTCAAACATTATTAAATTCAGCTTTCTTAGAAAAGACTAATTTGGACAAGTGATCCTTTTCGGCTTGTTGACTATCATATCTATCACCTTCACCTGTTCCATAAGTTATCGAATTGTATGTTTATATAAATTTCTTCTGACATATGATGATCAGGCTTGCCTTCCAACAGCTTGGTTCCAAACAACATCTAGAAGCACAACTCTTGAAGCTCCTATCAAGCTAACCCCTTCACAGCAAGCTCTTGTAGATGCAAGTAACACCCGAGACTCATCATTTGGATTGTTAAAAGCTTGAATTGAACTCTGACGATACTTCCCATCCATTTGAGGGCTTGTTTGGATAGGAGTGGATCCACTTCAATATAAGTGGATTGAGGAGAAAATTAGTTCATTCTCCACTCCAATCCAGTTCAATCCAATTAGATTGAGTACACCCAAAAAAGCCCTAAAAGATTTCTTTCTCTTCTCTCCATTTTAAAAAACTTACAAAGATGATACTTTATTAGTTCTAATGGCTCAATATATTGACTACAAATCAGTACCATCTCTCTTAGTGCTTCACACAAGCGACGAGGCAAACAACTTCAATCACAAATCTTGTTTTTACCCTTTTCATAGGAATTTGACCTTAATCTTTCAAGCATAGATTTATCAATAAGTGAAGCTTCCTCATCAGACATGTTAATGGCAGTTACAAGTGAAGGGTGTGTCGAAGCTAACGAAATCTCAATGGGACTAAAGACAATGAGATCCTGCATATGAGTGGCAATGTCCAGGTTAGACATCATGAAGCTATGATGTTGAAGGTTGCCATCATAGCTTGACTCTGTCTAACCTGGACATTGCCACTCATATGCATGATCTCTTTATCTTCAGTCCAATTCAGATTTTGTTAGCTTCAGCACACTCTTCACTTATAACTGCCATTGACATGTGTGATAAGGAAGCTTCACTTATTGATAAATATATGCTTGAAAGGTTAAGGTCAAATCCCTAACGGTAAAAACAAGATTTGTGATTGAAGTTGTCCGCTTCCTCGCTTGTGTGAAGCACAAAGAGAGTAGGTACTAATTTTTAGTCAATATATTTAGGCATTAAAACTGAGAAAGGGGCATCTTCCTAGGTTTTCAAATGGACAGGAGGGAAAGAAATCCTTCAAGTGGATGGGAAAATCCTTCCAAGGGATCGTCAGGCTTCAATTGAGGCTTTCAACAATCCAAATGATGAGCCACAGGTGTTACTTGCGTCTACAAGAGCTTGTTGTGCAGGGATTAGCTTGATAGGAGCTTATCAGCATCACATGCGGTTCTTAATTAACAAGCAGTCTGTGAAAACAATGATTTTCCCTAGGCCGTTCTTCAATAAAAACCACTTGTGATGATTGAACCAGTACATACGGTTCTTAAACAATGACCATCCATGAAAATCATATATTTACCCAGGCGGTGGTTAATTAAGAACCACCTGTGAAGTTTGTTAGAGTACAGATGGTTCTTAATTAGTAACCGCCTGAGAAAATCATGTATTTACCCAGCCAGTTGTTTTTTAAAATCCGCCTGTGATGTCCTGTCATCACAGGCGGTTATTGTATTATTAGTCATCACAGTCGCATTTTTTTACGGACTGCCTGTGTTTGAAAAATCAAGGTGCCTGTGAAAATGCTTTTTGTCGTAGTGTGCGTACAGGTATCGATAATTTGCATGCTGGAAACCAAAGAGAGAAACACCGACTAATGAGATTATAGCTAAGTTGATGGAAGTACGCATGGGAGGAGGAGACAGGTGGAGGGAAGCCGCATCCATAATTTGAACTAGGATGTTCTTCTACTGCTTCGACACCGAAGGTGAGTGGTGCATCATATTTGAAGAGGAAATCAGATGACGTTGGATGGAATTATGGATATTTGATCGACCCAAATAATCAACTTGTTATGACAATTTATGTTATGTCATTTGTCGGATGCTTTAAATGTGTATTGTTTCTTACAACATTAAATATGTGATATTTTAAATCTATTAGCTATTTTGTAGCTCTTTTAATTGCTGAAACATTCTATTGAGTGATATCGTATTTCCATCCATGCAGATTCTTGCATTCTATTTTGCAGGACAAGAAGAGTGAAAGACAGTCGAGAAGGAAGAATAATAGGAGAGGTAGACATATGAAAATGGTATGTAAATAACTCATCTTGTTGATTTAGTATTTTTTAAATTTTAAAATTTACATTATATATACAATATTATATAGTTTTGACTCTGCTATGTGCAAAACCCCTACACCTCAGCTTGCTTTCTCTATCGCTTTTTCAACACTGCCTAAAACTGTGGCTAGTGGATGCTCTACCATCATGAATGTGCAAGACACATGAAATGTGATGCCTACTGTAGAATCCACCATTTAGATCCATCATCTGAAACACACACACAACTTATTATTTTGATTTCTTTTCTGTAAATCGGGGAATAATTCTTGAATCTTTGTCAATTAAAGATGGCTCATGGTATGGAGATGTACATTTGCTCTTGCTTTGTATTGTAATCATTCTATCCATACCTGTGGCGCAAGCTTTGGGGGACCGGGGGTTACTGGCTTCACCTCACTATTTGGTGCATCTTTCCACGCACGCACAAACATGCGCGCACACACACACTTGGCTTTGCTAATGGAACTATGGTTTTCCTGGTTGTACCTATATATTCTCTCAGTTAAAACAATTATCCATTGCCATTTTATTCTTAAGTTTCTGTTACTAGTACATAAGTTGATGAGACTTACATGTACCAGTTAGTTTGAACTAGGACGTCTTCCACTTTTTCGATTCGGAGGTCAGTTTGGCCCATCATATTTGAAGAGAGAGTCAGATAATGTTGTACGGAAGTACGGATATTTGACTGATCCAAATAATCAACTTATGGCAAATTATGTATGTCGTGTGCTAAATGCTCTAAATTTGCGATGTTACTTACTGCTTTAAATTTGTGGTCTTTTTTCTCTAGTCAATGCTCTAATGCCTATACATGACCTGCTTTTCTCTAGTCCATGTGGGCGGTGAGAGCTGTTAGAAATCTGTGGATTTGGGGCATTAGCCCATTGGTTTCAAAGGAGTAGCTAAACAAGAGTACAAAAATTTACTACTGTTTTTTTAAACACTACCTAGAAACTGTGCCTATGCTCTACTACCCTGGATGTGCAGGAGAAATAAATATGATGCCCAATGTAGAATCCAGCCTTAGAGTTATATCATCTGAAATGCAAACAAACATAAACATGAGCACACACAAGTCACATCCACATTCATTTTATCTTAAGCATACTTGTATTATTTCTTTCTCATGCCTCTTTAGATCCTGCTCTCTTCATTTGGGACTTGGGGGGGGGGGGGGGGGTTGCCTATGCAATTTGCTTTACGAATTTTTTTACTTTCTCTAACCTTTTAATATTTCGATTTTAGAGCTGATCACAATCTACAAGATGTAATGACAAAAGTTTCTTCTTTCAAAAGAAAGAAGGTTAATGTTGAAGTAGTTGATCTCCCATTATGTTACCTGTTAAAAGGAATGAGAGGTATATCTTTTCACTGGCGGTAATTACACCTCGAATATTAGATCTATCATGTGGATATGTGCAGGAGACATGAAATATGATGCCTACTGTAGAATCCACCCTTATAGATCTACCATCTGAAACACACGCGCGTGCGCATACACGCATATACATGCACACAAGCACACATAGGTGCACGCATGCCCACACACAACCAGTGGCATCCACATTCATTTTATATTAATCATACTTGTGTTGTTTGTTTCATGTCCCTATAGATGCCGCTCTCTTCAGTTGGGGGGGGGGGGGGACTTTGAGTCTTGGATGATTCAATTTTCTTTCTGAATTATTTTTTTGCTTTCTCTAACCTTTTCATATCTCAATTTAAAGGAAAGAGAGGTATATCTCTTCACTGGTAGTAAATACACCTCAAATAATATATAGCATATATCTCTTCACTGGTGGAAAGAGATTTTATCTCTTCACTTTTAGAATTTATACATATTATATTATATAAATTTAACTATGTTTTTTTTTGCAAAATGCATGTACCTCCACTTGCTTTTGTCTAGTCCATGTGGCCGGTCAGAGCTGTTAGTAATTTGTCGGTTGGGGAGCATTAGTCCACCGGTTTCAAAGGAGGAGCTAAACAAGTTCCAACAGTTACTATCAGTTTTTAAACACTGCCTAAATCAGTGTGTCTATTAGGTGCTCTACAACCCTTAATGTGCAGGAGACATGAAATAATATAATGATAAGTTGAATAAGCAAACTGATAACCATGGTCCGCTAAATAGCTTTATCAGATTACTTCAGACAAGAAGACAGGTGAATAGATGCATGAGAATTCAATAGTTTGCTAAATCACACCCTATACTTGGGTTGGTTTTGGGCATGTTGCGTGTGACACACATCAACATGAATCAAACAAATAATGTGTACAATAGGAAACACTCATTTGACACTTACATTTGCAGTTGATCACAATCTACAAGATGTAAAGGGCTGAAGTTTTCCCTTCAAAAGAAAGAAGGTTAATGTTGAAGAAGTTGAATCTTCCACTGTGTTTCCTGTTTAAAGTAAAGAGAGGTATATCTATTCACAGATGGTATATACATCTCGAATAACAACAGTATGTTCGACAGGTCGGTGATGGTAAATACACCTCGAATAACATCAATGGGTTGAACAGGACAGCGAACAAGAGCAGTTACTAGGAAGGCTACTGCTAACTGGCCTTGGTCCCATCATTGTAGATCCTCCAAAAAAGGATAACAATAAGTTGAATAAGAAAACTGATAATTCTGGTTTGTTAAATAGCTTTAGCGGATTGCCTAAGGCAAGAAGATAGGTAAACAGAAATATAACTAAGCATTCATTAGCTTTCTAAATCAAACCCTATACTTGTGTTGGTTTTGAGCATGCTGTGTGACGCACATCAATATAAATAATTAATAGAATTCATACAATATGCAACACTCATTTTACACTTACATTTGCAGCTGATCACAATCTATAGGATGTAAAGGGTAAAAGTTTGCCCTTCAAAAGAAAGAAGGTTAATGTTGAAGAAGTTGAATCTTCCATTATGTTGCCTTTTAAATGAAAAGAGAGGTATATATCTTCATTGGTGGTAAATACACCTCGAATAACACCAGCATGTTCAACAGGACGGTGATGGTAAATACACCTCGAATAACATCAACAAGACGATAAACAAGAGCAGTTACCAGGAAGGCTGCTATGTTATGTGGCCTTGGTCCTATGATCATAGATTCTCCAAAAATTGATAACAATAAGTTGAATAAGCAAACTAAAAATTCTGGTTTGCTAAATAGCTTTAGCAGATTACCTAAGATAAGAACACAGGTAAATAGATATATATCTGAGCATTCATTAGTTTGCTAAATCACACTCTATACTTGTGTTGGTTTTGAGCATGTTGCGTATGACACACATCAAGATGAATCAAGGAAAGAATGCATACAATAGCCAACACTCATTTGACACTTACATTTACAGTTGGTCATAATCTACAATATGTTAAGGGCATAAGTTTTCCCTTCAAAAGAAAGAAGGTTCATGTTGAAGAAGTTGAATCTTCCGTTATGTTGCCTGTTAAGGAAAGAGAGGTATATCTCATCACTGGTGGTAAATACACCTCGAATAACACCAGCAGGTTTAACAGGGTGGTGATGGTAAATACGCCACGAATAATGACAACAGGTTGAACAGGGCGGTGAACAAGAGCAGTTAACAGGAAGACTGCTGCGTTACGTGGCCTTGGTCCTGTCATCGTAGATTCTCCGATAAAGGATAACAATAAGTTGAATAAGCATACTGATAATTCTGGTTTGCTAAATAGTTTTAGCTGATTGCCTCAGAAAAGAAAAATATTTGAGCATGCATTTGCTAAATCACACCCTATACTTGTGTTGGTTTTGGAGCATTGTTTTATGTGATGCACAAAAACATAAATTAATGGAAAATACATACAATCGGCAACACTCATTTGACACATACACTTACAAGTATTGTCAAATAGGGATACATCACGTCACCCGTCTGGTAAAGATAAAGCATATGATAATAAGGACTTAGATAAGGTAGAGCTGTTGAGACCTTTGAATTGTCCTGTAGATCTAGCAAGCAAAGCAAACCCTTCCCGGACAAGTGCACATAGTCCAGTTGTTAACCTGTAATTATCCATGCTGGGAGCATGGCGGCGAAGATGCGGTTTTCGTGTCTCGAGGCGGACAGCGCGGCGGTGCTCGAGGTAGTTACCATGCATGCATCACTATAGAAACTGCTAAATTTATAACGGCCAAACTTATTTACGATGGCTAAAGAATAAACCGCCGTAAATAATATAACTTACGACAGCTAAAACAGGCCATCATAAACTACTCGTTTACGACGGCTCATAGTTACTTCTGATGATTGACTTGTTGTGCCGTCGTAAAAAATCTTATTGACGATGGCAGCGCCCAACCTTATTTATGACGACCACCCCATCGGACCATCGTAAATTAGGAGGCTGTCGTAAATGGGTGGATATACCCGGCCCATGAGGACCACCACTCTCCTCTCTTTCTCACACACTGCCACCTCTGTCACGCACGGTACGCGCCTCCCTCCTGCTCGCCCTCGGCGCACTGCCGCCACCCTCTCTACCGCCGCCGTCACCTCCGTCACCCTACACCGCCCCCGCCCTCCCCAGCGCCACTGCTGCAACCAGCATCGTCGCCGCCTCTCCCCACCCCTCCCCAGCCCCACCCCGACACCCCAACCCTACTGCCACTATTTTTTAATTTTTCTAATTAGTTTTGATTAATGGTTATTAATTTAGTTATTTATTCTAATTTAGTTATATAATAGTTGTCTAATGTTTTTAAATTAGTTTAGTTGTTTAATTATTCTTGATTAATGAAATGTTGAATTTGTGGAAGAAATGTTTATTTAGTTGATTAAATGTTTTAAAAGTTGATTTAATTCATTAATGTCATATAATTAGTTTTGGTTTCAGGATTCATGTATACGAGTTTTGTTAATTAGTAGTTCAATTGATTAATTTGTACTTTGATTGATTAAGTGTTTGATTAGTATATGTAAATAAACGGGCTTTGGGACGGCCCAGCCTGGCCCGACGTTGCCAATTCAGGGCCTAGCAAGGCACGACATGCATGAAATGTGTTCGAACCGTATATTTGTAACATCAATACAGGCATGGAGGCGAACGACATGATGAGGACACCAAGCATCCACGTGTAGACAGCGGGCCCCGATGGAGCAATTTAATCTCTGACCCACTTGTCCTATCAGTCTCTGATCCTAGGTTGTACACGATACGTTCATTGGCGTGCGAACACGACCACCCTCTATTCTCTCCCTCTCTCTAGTTCATTCCTCTCTGTCATAGGTGACTCAAAAATGAATGAGTAATGTAACCAATACAATATGCATCACACATTTTGGACCAGCCCGTCTCACATGAGTTACGCATGTGGGGCGTGTAGGTTCGGAAAGTCCGTATTGGATAGCCTGGGAGTGACTAAAGGGGCATGCTTACAAAGAGATGCATGGTCTAGATCCGTACGTGATTTCAACAGCGTAATCTTAATGTTCTCCGCTGCACCATTTTCGGGCATGTAGTTGGAGAACAACGGGGTTGTGGTGCCTGAATTTTGTCCGTGTCTCGTCATAAGCACGTTCCTCTAGGTCACTCTTGGGTGGGTTTAGGACCTATCATTTCCAATAGATGTAGAGGGTCATGACATAAAATAAAGTATAAAGTAACATTAATTTCTCTGGTTTTGAATTGTATACCCAAATATAGGTGAAGACGCAGTTGGATGTATCCTAGTTGGAACAAGAAAGGTGGTCACTCAGATGAGTGATTCTCTATTGACGATCCTTATATACCAATTTCAGCTGTTAATATAACTCAAATATGTGAAATAAATATTTACTACACACATCAATTTCATATTTAACATAATTCCACTTGTACTTAAGGAAATAGTGCATGTAGGTATTTTATTGCAGGAATATTTATAATTGTGGGGAGCAACCGTAAAAATTGACATCACAGCCAATCAGGGGATGAATAATGTTGCATCCCATGGATCAAATGTCCCACCCACAAGGGTGTCTGAGAGAATACAACAGTGTAGCACCCGGAGATGGCTCTAGAACTCACATGTTAGTCACCTGGAGGAAGCACATCACAAAAGAAGCCAGGAGCAAGTCAGCCGAACCCCTTGATCAGCCGACTTGGTGTTGGTGCCAATCGCGATCAAACGATGCGAGGCACTCTCTTGTTACTCCTTGAAGGTGATGAGTAGGTTTAGGCCCGATCTTGCGAAAGGTATGTCGATTGGGGTGGAGAACTCGACGTTGATGATCTGCGGCACTCGAGCGGTTTGAGTACCCCTGCAATCACTACACCACGGCTCCGATGGTAATCAACCGTGCTGCACACGCTTGACCTTGCCAAGAAGGATAATCCCTGCAAGTGCAACCGCGAACACGAGCAAGAACGTCGAAGACACGATCTGAATCGCGAAGTTGGGGTCTCACAAACTGTAGAACGGCGATATTATTGATCTAAGCAAACCCCACCGAATATGACCAGCGGCTGCAGTATTTATAGGTTAGGGTTCGACCAAACATGATTAGACGCATCCCTAATGGACTCTTACGGGATACAAGGCCCAAAGGCCCGATTCGGTTGGGCAGCACCGGACATATATCTGGACTTGAGTTGTTTCGATGATTCCCAATGACTCCGGAGGAATTTTGAGGTGGGACCAGAACCATTGGAAATTTTATCTTCTCCTATTTCCGTGCATATGTAGAACGTCGAAAATGGAGTCCGTATGCCTCCTGGGCGTCCATTTTGAGGTGGACTACTCCTGGACTCCGAGTTGAACTCGAGTCCGAGTTGTAAACTGTTTCCATCAACTTGTGGACATCCCAGCTGGTTCTCCATGCTCCCAAGGCCTCTTTCCTTCACTTGTTGTTCTTCTCCATTATTCCTAATAACAATTAAATCATCACATAGCAATCTATTCTCAAACTCACATGCAAAAGAAGTTAGGAACGAATTCACCTGCTGATTTATTAACCGTGCTTGTGCTCTTGTGACTGGTCCTTGCAGTTCAATGTGCGTCTCCGCTGTTGTGATGTCCTCATCATCCTCCCCCTCTTGAATTGGATTCGTCCTCGACTCAAGTTCATCTTCTTCTCCCAAGTACGGTCGCAAATCTGAAATGTTAAATGTAGGACTAACCCCAAAATCGGGAGGCAATTCAAGCTTATATGCATTATCATTAATCTTTTCAACAATCTTAAAAAGACCAGCAGCTCGTGGCATAAGTTTAGATTTTCTCAAGTCGGGAAATCGCTCTTTTCTCAAATGTAACCACACCACATCACCCAGTTCAAGTTTTACTTCTTTTCTACCTTTACTACCTGCAATCCTATACTTCTCATTCATCATTTCAATATTTTTATTTGTAGTTTCATGCATCTTAAGAATGAATTCAGATCGTTGTGTAGCATCCAAATTTATAGTTTCAGAAGGAGGCAAAGGTAGTAAATCAATAGGAGCATGGGGATTGAAACCATACACTACCTGGAATGGACTTACCTTTGTCGTGGAGTGAACAGATCTGTTGTAAGCAAATTCTATATGTGATAAACACTCCTCCCACAACTTCAAATTTGTTTTCAAGACTGCCCGCAACATAGTGGATAAAGTACGATTAACTACCTCAGTTTGTCCATCCGTTTGTGGGTGACATGTAGTTGAAAACAGCAACTTGGTTCCCAATTTATACCGCAAAGTTCTCCAAAAATGACTTAAAAATTTTGCATCACGATCAGAAACAATTGTATTTGGAACACCATGTAAACGAACAATTTCCGTAATAAATAAATCAGCAATGTGTGAGGCATTATAATTCTTATGACAAGGTATAAAGTGTGCCATTTTGGAAAAACGATCAACAACTACAAAAATACTATCCCTCCCCCTCTTAGTCCTAGGCAATCCCGAAACAAAGTCCATAGAAATATCCTTCTAAGGTACACTAGGAACAGGAAGAGGCATATAAAGACCATGTGGGTTAAGGCGAGACTTAGCTTTGTTGCAAGTAGTGCATCATGACACGTAGCACTCGACATCACGCCTCATATTTAGCCAAAAGAAGTGTGTGGACAGCACGTCTTCAGTTTTCTTCACTCCAAAATGTCAGATCAAACCTCCTCCATGTGCTTCCTGCAAAAGTAATAGACGAACGGAGCTAGCTGGAACGCATAGCTTGTTAGCACGATAGAGGAGACCCTCTCGCAGCACATATTTATTCCAAGTTCTTCCTTCTCTACAATTTTCAAAAGCATCTTTGAAGTCCAAATCAGTAGGATATAATGCTTTTATTGTTTCCAAACCAAAGGTTTTATGATTAAGTTGGGACAGCATGGTATAACGCCTCGATAATGCATCAGCAATGATATTTTCCTTCCCTTTCTTATGCTTAATGACGTATGGAAACGACTCTATGAACTCAATCCATTCAGCATGTTGTTTATTCAGATTGGTTTGACACTTAAGATACTTCAATGATTCATGATCGGAATGTATGACAAACTCCTTAGACCAAAGATAATGTTGCCAAGTTTGTAATACACGCACTAAGGCATACAATTCCTTATCATAAGTAGAATAATTCAGAGAAGGACCATGAAGTTTTTCACTAAAGAAAGCAACGGGTTTACCTCCTTGTATGAGAACGCTTCCAATACCAATGCCGCTTGCATCGCATTCTAGCTGAAAGGTCTTGTCAAAATTAGAAGTTGTAGCAATGGTGCTTGTGTAAGCTTCGATTTGAGAGCATCAAAAGCTTGTTGCTGCTGTTCGCCCCATCGAAATAGCACTCCCTTCTTCGTTAGCTCATGTAGAGGTGCTGCAATGGTGCTAAAATCCCGCACAAAGCGCCAATAAAAACCTGCATGACCAAGAAAACTACGAACCTGTGTGACGGTGGTTGGGGCTGGCCAGCTGGTGATTGCTTCAATTTTTGCCTCATCCATCTCAATTCGCTGCGAGGAAATGACATAGCCAAAAAACGAGACTCGATTGGTGTGAAAGACGCACTTTTCGAGGTTACCAAACAAACGTGCATCTCTCAAAACAGTAAAACAAGCACGTAGATGATCAAGATGTACATCATATGACTTGCTGTAAATGAGGATATCATCAAAGTAAACCACCACAAATTATCCAATGAAAGCACGTAAAACCTCGTTCATTAATCGCATAAAGGTGATGGGTGCATTACTTTAAGCAAAAGGCATGACTAACTACTCATAAAGTCCAAACTTGGTTTTAAATGCAGTTTTCCATTCATCTCCTATTGCCATTCTAATTTGTTGGTAACCACTACGCAAGTCAATTTTTGTGAAGATGATAGCACCACTCAATTCATCAAGCATGTCATCTAAGCGAGGAATAGGATAACGATATCGAATGGTGATGTTATTAATTGCTCGACAATCAACACACATGCGCCAACTACCATCTTTCTTAGGAACCAAAAGAACAGGAACGGAACAAGGGCTAAGGCTTTCACGAATGTACCCGCGGTCCAAAAGATCTTGGACTTGTCGCTGAATTTCCTTAGTTTCCTGTGGATTCGCCCTGTATGCTGCACGATTTGGCAAACTTGCTCCTGGAATCAAATTGTTCTTGTGTTCAATGCCTCTCATCGGTGGTAAACCAGGGGGTATCTCGGAGGGAAACACATCCTCAAACTCTTGCAAAAGGTTAGCAACAGTAGGGGGCAATGCAATAGACAATTCATTAAGTGAAAACACGGCTTCTTTGCAAACTAAAGCATAGCACATCCCCTTAGCATCGAATAAATCAGCAAGTTCAGATTTAGTTGCGAGCAACGATGGTGATTTTAACTTAATAACTTGCTGTTTTTCAGATTCTAATTTTGTTGCTTTGCCATCACGAATTTTACTCTTCTCAAAATGCACAATTTTAGCAAGAGTCATGGGGAGCAAGTGATTTTCTTTCCCTTATGCATGAGAGTATATTTATTAGTTCTACCATGATGAATAGCATCTGTATCAAATTCCCAAGGATGACCCAATAAAATAGAACAAGCATCCATAGGAACAACATCAAAATCAGCAAAATCATGGTATGAACCAATTGAAAAATATATTCTCGCTGTTTGTGTTATCGAACCTTACCGCTGTTGTTGAACCATTGAATGTGGTACGGATGAGGGTGTGCTCTTGTTGTCAAACAGAGTTTCTTGACGACGTCCGTGTTCACCAAGTTATTGCAGCTACCTCCATCAATTATAGTGTGTACACGGCAGTCCTTGATGACGAGAAACATGTGGAAGAGGTTGTGTCATTGTAGCTTGTCGTCGGTGTCCACTTTGGAGCTCAAGGCACGCTGCACAATGATGCTCCTATAGTTCTCCGTCGCCGCTGTACCAAGTACCCCTTCTTTGGTGTGTTCGTCATTTGGATTTGTAAAGTCAGTAGCAAGAGAATATTCATCTTCAACATCCGAAGTACTATCATACCCGCCATCATCGTGTGCTATGTATGCTCGTTTGCTCGGGCAATCTCTCATCATATGACCAAGTCCCTGGCAGCGGTGACACTTAATGTCAGAAGTACAACCCGTAGAAGGAGTGGACAACGAAGGCTTGAATGATGTCGCCTTGCTGCCCTCCGGCACGCGAGAAGGTGGAGCAGCAGGTATAGTTCGTTGGCCGCCATTGGATGGTGTAGTCACTGCACGGGGGGTCGAAGATGGTGCTGTTTTGGATGGTGTAGGCGTCGAACGCGGCGTGAAGTTGCTCCTTGTGCATTGTTGCTGTTGTTGTCAGCCCTACAATTCTTTTTCTGCCAACATAGCAAGCTAAAACAATCTGTTAACAGTATCATATTCCTTGTAATCAACAATGTCCTGAATTTCACGCCTCAACCCCCCATAAAAACGAGCTATTTTATCATCCATGTCTTCTACTACCCCACAACGCAGCATACCCTTTTTGTAACTCTTGATAATACTCCTCTACGGACATGTTACCTTGGTCTAAGCGCTGCAATTTTTCGAGAAGGTCCTGCTGAAAAGATGCAGGAACAAATCGAACACGCATAGCTTCCTTTAATCTATCCCATGTTGGAGGATCAGTTCTAGTTTTAACAAGTTCATTCCACCATATGATAGCAAAGTCCTTAAACTCACTAGTGGCTTGACGAACTCTATGTTGTTCAGGAACAAGATGGTAATTAAATTTTTGCTCTACTGTCATCTCCCAATCAAGATAAGCCTCAGCATCATAAGCACCAAAAAAGAGGGTATAGTAAATTTCACTTTAGCAAAAGGATCATCAGGAGGACGATTATAATTGTTATTATTATTACCTCCCATACCTCGACGATAAAGTGGCAGTCGTGGCTGATTATTGTGATCTTCCAGTTCATCATAAACATTGTCTTCCTGTCTTCCAGTGAGAGGCAACCGAGCCTCAAAAGTATTCATCCGAAGAGCAAGGTCATCAAGTTGGCAAGTCAAGTTCGCCAATGACTCCTTCGTTGCTGCGTTGTATTTGGCGAACATATCTGTCATGATCTTCATCATATCACGTAACTCAGCATGTTGAACACATTCGTCATCATTGTCTTATCCTGCCATTGTTAGTAGGAAACAAAAGACAACAAAAATATGTTATCCCTATCGACTATAGTGACAATGTGAAAGGTGGAAGAAACAATCTCTCTCGCCCAAGCGTCTTACCACGCTCTTATAAGTGTTCTTACCAACACAGCAGGTGGTGTGGACGGTGAGATGAACCAATGAAGCGTGGGGTGATTGCAAAGGTACCTGTTATGCTCAAGAGAAAGGTGGAGCTTGGATAGCATAATATGGTGGCTAATAAGCAGGAAATCGTTAACAGGTAAACAAAGTTGAATAAGTATTCAATGCAAGAAACTGTTGCTGGTCAACCAAGTGCTCTAGGGCCTATCACAACACAAGGAAGTTGCAAGGCAAAAGGAAGACAGAATGATATAACCAACAATCACAGCACAAGTAGTATAGGCCAATTGCTTTAATATGCTTGCTCTTCACTATTTTTTTTCTTTTTTGTAATATTTTTTTGATATTTTTCATTACTCAGGAGCACAAAGATATGAAGCACACAAATTTGCAGTTCAATTGGATGTAATATGCGGCCTATAGAAAATCAAGAAGATTCTTTAAAATTCGTGCTGGAACTTTGTAGGCCGGATAGCCTATCTTCCGAGGAGAATTTAGGCAATCTAATTTCACCGAACACGGCTACGCGGCTGAAAATCGGATGCAAAATTTCGCGTAGATGAATTTGAAAAAAAATTGCCCGATTTCGAGTTCGTATGTGAAATTATGGCCGTTTTAAGGTAGGCTGTCCGAGATACGTTTTTTTGTATGTTGATTCCAACTCGGTTTGAGAACAGAACTCGCAATCAGATATGAAAATGATCGGGAATTTGCACAACAACTAATGGGGTGGTGTGTGATGATTCAAGGATGAGTGGCACAAAGGTTTGTCACGTAATCTAGGAATGGCGATGCGGGAGTTCACGCAAGGCGGCTAGCTAGAACAAACTGATGAACGTGATGGATCGGTTTGTTATTTAGGGATTGTGGAATAGGTGTCGAACAGAAAGAAAACAAGGATGAAATACGATAACTATGACCCAAAACACAAAGCTAAACCAGCAACAAGACTCGACCACACGAATGCAAACTCAACAATGCAAATTGAAAAACGAAACTGCAGGCACTATAGTCTGGGAAGCGATAAAAACGATCTATTTTTTTGTGGCTTTTCTATGGACTCTAGGTACGAAACAAAATCGATCTAATGGAAGGAAAACAAAGATACCTCACGGGCAACCTGGAAATCTGATACCAATTGATGAGTAGGTTTAGGCCTGATCTTCCAAAAGGTATGTCGATTGGGGTGGAGAACTCGACGTTGATGATCCGCGGCACTCGAGCAGTTCGAGTACCTCTGCAATCACTACACCACGGCTCCGATGTTTATCAACCATGCTACGCACGCTTGACCTCACCAAGAAGGCTAATCCCTGCAAGTGCAACCGAGAACACGAGCAAGAACGTCGAAGACACGATCTGAATCGCAAATTTGGGGTCTCACAAACCGTAGAACGGTGATATTATTGATCTAAGCAAAACCCACCGAATATGAACGGCGGCTGCAGTATTTATAGGCTAGGGTTCAACCAAAACACAATTAGACACGTCCCTAATGGACTCTTACAGAATACACAAGGCCCAATGGCCCGATTCGGTGGCGCAGCACCGGACAGATATCTGAACTCGACTTGTTTCGACGACTCCCAATGACTCCGGAGTAATTTTGAGGTGGGAGCAAAACAATTGAAAATTTTATCTTCTCCTCTTTCTGTGCATATGTAGAACGTTGAAAACGGAGTTCGTATGCCTCTTGGGCATCCATTTTAAGGTGGACTGCTCCTGGACTCCGAGTTGAACTCGAGTCCGAGTTGTAAACTGTTTCCATCAACTTGTAGACGTCCCATCTGGTTCTCCATGCTCCCAAGGCCTCTTTCCTTCACTTGTTGATCTTGTCCATTATTCGTAATAACAATTAAATCATCACATAGCAATCTATTCTCAAACTCACATGCAAAAGAAGTTAGGAACGAATTCACCTGCTGATTTATTAACCGTGCTCGTGCTCTTGTAACTGGTCCTTGCAGTTCAATGTGCGTCTCCGCTGTTGTGATGTCCTCATCAGAAGGCGGTGAAAACAGCTTCACACGCTAATTGTGGCAAGAATCAATTAAACTCCATGTATAAATAGGACCCACGTGGTGTGTGTGGAGAAGTGAGGGTGTGGGGTCCTATATATACATGGAGTTTTGTTGGTTCCTATCACCACTACAGGAAACGAGCAAACGGCCATCGGTTCTGGAAAAGACTGTCGGGGCAGTCGCATTTATTTGACTAAGGGCGTCGATTTTAGATACCCAACGATCATAAAATTATGAGCGTCGGCTGGCCGACGCCTTTAAATGAATATGTCAGCCAGGGCTGGAGAAACGACGTACATAATATTATAGCCGTCAGCTAAGCTTTTAAAATCGACGGCTATAATAATGCCGTCGGTACCACCGGGGAAACCAACGGTTTTACTGCAGGTCCGGATGCTGGTCGCGACGGGTGCTGCCGCTAACATTTATGGTCGTCGTGTTCCAAGATGGAACCAATGTTTGTATGTTATAGGTGTCGGGGAGTCCCAATTGACGGCTATTACTGGGCTCAGCTCACACGAAAAGGTAAACCCTAAAACTCCCCCGCGCCCGCAAGCTCGTCACACCCGCCCGTGCCCATGCTCCACACTCTGCCGGCCTCTCTGCATGCACCGCCGCCCTCCACTGCGCACCGCCGCCCTCCGCCGTGCATTGCTGCCATCTGACGCGGCGCTGCCACCCTCCGGCGCTCGACCGCGCGCTGTCGCCCTACGTCGCGCGCCGCCGCCCTCCGCCGCGCGCCGCCGCCCTCTGCCCTCCGGCGTCGCCCGGCCTCCAGCCCCTCTTGCGCCCTCTCCCCGTGCACTGCCACCCTCAGCGGTCAAGGTATGATCTACACTATATTAGTTGCATTTCAATTTATTAGTCTAATTTTAATGTTTATTTCTAGCTATTAATTGCATTTCTAGGTATTAATTAGTTGAATTTCTAATGTATGAATGTTTCTAGCTATTAGTTGCATTTATCTCTATTAATTAAAATGTATGTTTGAAATGTATTTTAACACACATTTGTATCTATTAGTTGCAAACCGAAAAGTTGAGTTAAAATGAATTTCTAATGTATGTTTGTTGAAGAGTAATGTATATAAATTTAATAGCGATTTGGATGATGCCGTTATGTTAACTAGGTAATGTAGAGTGAGTATTCGTGTTGTCATCCATAAAAGAACGATACATCTTATATATAGTTATATGGTTTGTGTGTATTATCTATTAGATTTTTTACATTTTCTGCTTTGAAAGTATAAGCTAAAATGAGTGATGATCGTAAAGCGATGTATGATGGTTGGAGTTCAAGTGGTGTGCACACTATGGAATGGGCTTGTATCGCGAATGTTTTCATCAACCAAGCCTTTGCTAGCGGTGCTCATCTTGCGAAGTGTCCGTGTAGCAAGTGTCAGAATCATCGACATCTATATAAGGATGAAATTGAGTTGTACCTTTGCAAGCACGGTTTTATGCCTGACTATCTAGTATGGCACGAGCATGGGGAGATGGTTCATGACAATCGGTCGGACATAAATGAGGATGATGATTCGATGGATGAGATGTTAGCAGACATTGGTAGAGAGTACGAAGAGGAGTCAATGTCGAAGGAGGTGAAGGAGTTTTACGACCATCTTGCCGCCTCAGGTGAAAAAGTGCATGAGAGCACCAATGTGAGTGTTCTGTAGAAGGTGACACGACTTATGGCGTTGAAGTCCAAGTTCAATTTTGCAAACAATTGCTATAATGGTATCTTGAAGCTGATTGGTGATATCCTTCCATCTGGGCATAAGATGGCAAAAGAAATATACCACTCTAAGAAGATTTTGAGTGATCTGGGCATGAATTATAAGAAGATTAATGCGTGCTACAATAATTGCATGTTGTTTTGGAAGGAACACACGAACAATACACATTGTATGCATTGCAATGCATCTAGATATGTCAAGGTTCTGAACGATGATGGAGAGGAAACAACTACAAAAGTACCGATTAAACAACTTCGGTACATGCGTGTCACAACAAGGCTAAAACAGTTGTTCCTGACCCAAGAAACAGCAAAACGGATGAGGTGGCATTCTGAAGGGATACGTCAGAGCGATGAAAAAGATATTATGATGCATCCTTCTGATGGCGTGGCATGGCAAGCTCTAGACTGTTTTGATCCAGAGTTCGCAAGAGATCCCAGAAATGTTTGTCTTGGGTTGTCAATAGATGGTTTCACTCCTTTTAGCACCAGTAGAAGTCCATACTCTTGTTGGCCTATATTTATCATGCCATACAATCTTCCTCCCAAAATGTGCATGAAAGAAGGATACATATTTCTCACGGCTATCATTCTTGGCCTTAAACATCCTGGGAAGAAAATCAATGTGTTTATGTAGCCGTTGATTGAAGAGCTGAAAGAGCTATGGCATGGTGTAAAGGCATATGACAATCATCTGAAATGTGAATTTACCTTACGTGCCGCGTATTTATGGTCGATCCATGATTTGTTGGCATATGGCAGTTGGGCTGGTTGGTGTGTTCACGGACAATTGTGTTGTCCCATATGTATGGCTGACACCGATGCTATCACGTTAAAGTATGGAAAAAAAAAGTCAGCTTCTTTGATTGCCATTGACGATTCCTTCCTTCAAACCATCCTTTCAGGTGTGATACGCAATCATTTCGGAAAGGCAAAACGGTTAGAAAAGGTTCGTCTCGTCGATTGACAAGTGAACAAAAAATGGCATGGCGTGCAAAGTTAAAAGAGTCTGCTGAAGGTGGTTTTGAAGGGTATGGTACAGAACACAACTGGACTCATATTTCTTTTCTTTGGGAGCTACCATATGCAAAGGCGTTTATTTACTGCACAAAATAGATTTGATGCACCAGGAGCGTAATGTGGCTGAAAGCATCATAAGCATGTGTTTTGATTTCACCGGTCAATTCAAAGATAATATGAATGTGATCGTCCTGAGCTTGAGATTATAACTAATACAAGTGAAAAAGATAGTAGGCCAAGAGCTCCTTACTATGTCAAGCCAGAAGAAAGGAGACAAATACTTACTTGGTTGAAGACATTGAAGTTTCCAGACCACTATACAACTAACATAAAATGATGTGTTAACCTTAGTACCAGTAAACTAAATGGGTTGAAGAGTCATGATTACCATATTATGATGGAGAGACTTGTGCCTGTAATGTTTCGTGGCTACTTCAAACCTGATTTGTGGAAGATATTTGCTGAACTTAGTTACTTTTATAGGCAAATATGCGCTAATGAAGTGTCGAAGAAGATGATGTGACAGTTGGAGAAAGAAATCGTTGTGCTTGTATGTAAGATGGAAAAAGTCTTTCCACCTGGTTTTATGAATGTTATGAAACATTTGCTGGTGCATTTACCTTATGAAGCATTGGTAGCGGGTCCTGCACAGTTCAGGTGGATGTATAGAAAAGAAAGGGAATTGAAAAAACTTAGAGCTATAGTACGCAACAAGGCAAGAGTTGAGGGGTGTATTGCAGAGGCATTTGCAGCTAAAGAGATTACAAATTTCTTTATGAAATATTTCTCACGTGCCAACAATGTGAATGCATCTACCAGAGGGGGTGAGTGGTAGATTAAAACTTTTTCAGCGGAAGCAATGAAAACCCCTCGGCAGAAAAATGATCCATTAAAGAAATCGTGTGTGATACTAATCTAAACGTGTTTCACCAAGAAAAAAGTGATAGGTATCAGAGGGAATCAAGTCACAAAGACGACAGGACAAGAATCACTCAAATCCGTCGAGAGAAACTCAAGTTACGATCGAAAGATCGAACAAAGGTCAATCTGTCCTACCCGAGAAAACAGTTATGGAACACTGCAAAGAAACTCGTGTAGATCAGAAACCACAAATCCAATAATTTTGAAATTTTGAAAAATGATAGAAAATTTAGTTTTGAAGACAAACAAAAAAGAATCACATCAATCGGATCTGTAAAACTCGAGTTATGATAAAACCACCAAACCAAGGTAGTGTTGTGCAGAAACTCGACGAGAAAGACTTGACAGAAACAAGTCAGACAAACAAGGCACAAAAGTTCCATAAAACTTCGAATTGTATTGATCAAAGCACAGGAGGAACAGCCCCAAAGTCGTGCACCATGAGATCTGGCCTCCCTTGCTTATATAACCAGCCCTTAGGCCAACCCAAACTCAACTAGGACTCTAATCCTACTCAATTCACGAATCGAAACGTTCCATAACTGCTCAAGACTCTTCTATACGCAGATAGAAGCAATCTTAAGACTTCCAAACACCTTAGGAACGTATCCCACATTCCTAAACAACTCAAATTCGTGAGTCACGCGAAATCCTATCATAACCAACTCAATACTTTCCATACCGAGCCATAACCAACTCCGCCGCAGCCGAAGTCATCAACCGATACGATTCAATCCTTCTAACCAGATCTTTCCTTCCTTAGCCTATCTTCCTTGCATACGTGCAAACATCTTCCAACGATGTCCACGATACCTTCATATGCATTGTTCTTGATTCAAACATGTTGCGCAACCTCCCGTTTAACTCAACCACAATTCCTCCCGAACTTGGTTGTTGAACCTCATCTTCTCCCTAAGACTAGTTCAATGGATCCCGTCACCAGCCATGTCTTGAACTCAAGCAACACCTGCACATGAATAAACAACCAATACTTCCGAGCACAAGCCCTTGACTTGACTCTCATTAGTTCCGAAACCACAACACCTTACGTGATTACCTCACATAAGCATGTTGCAAAACGACAGTAAAACGATATCAGCCATATCAACCAAAACGCACCAAAACATAGCAAATGAATACTAAGAAATCTTTCCAACAATGTAAAGCAAGTTCGAAACAATTCACAGTAATAACAGGAACATTGCGATCAAGCTCTGAACCTTGCCAAAGCTAACCGGAGCTTGAGTCGGAGCTTACCAAAGATAGTAGAACCTAGCGCCGGAGCTTACCTGTCGGTACCCTGGGAACCGTATACCCCTTAATATTGCAAAGATCTCAAGGGAATGTCTTCTACTTGATTTGAAGACCTTCGGAGGCCCACATGTCAGACATAACCGGACCCGCTTCCACAACATGGTTAGTCCCAGGGTCGCCATGTGTGCTATCAAACCGGAGCTACCGCCCACAAGGGGGAAGCTCCGGGCTATATACCATAGTGGCACCCCCGTACCTAACCCCAGACCGAGGGAAGCTCCGGAACTGACATGTGTCAGGTAGCTCTGGACCTATCTGTTCCCCACAGTATGCTCCGGAGCTGCCACGTGTCCAACCAACAGATCTTCAGCCTCTAACCTCCGGAAGACTCCACAACGGCTCCGGATCTTCAAAGGGGAATCAAGGACTTCAAGACCCAATTATGTGTCATTAATACTATATTAATGACACACGATTGGACGACCTTAATTACCAGTAACGGTGTTGTCAAAGCCCGTAACTCGGTCATTAAGAGCAATTAATCGTGTTGAATGTGTATCAATATTAGTAACCGCTGGGGCCACATGTCGGGCCAAGCTAACTTGTAACGGCCTGCCCTTGTACTATAAAGGGACAGGCCGAGGATACATAGAGGACACTCGGAGGAGACACGCTCACTCTACATTCTCAACTGACGTTTAGCTCATACATCCAATACAACACCAACAAACCCCGTGGAGTAGGGTATTACGCTCAGGCGGCCTGAACCACGTAAATCTTCGTGTCCCTTGTGTCTCTTAACACATCACCTTCTTGAATCCCTGCGCGCCCACACCGAACCACAAACTCCTCTAACAATTTAGTAGTGTCGGGAGATCTGCCGGATCAAAACCACCGACAGTTGGCGCGCCAGGTAGGGGGGGCGGCGCCTGAGATTTCAAGAATGGTGAACTCAGCCGCTGGATCATCCAATGGTCATTCCGCTGTTCAAGCTATTGGGGGCAATCCCTCCAATAGGCAGCCACCAGCAGGAATCACGGTTCCAGCAGGAGTCACACTTCCACCACCGCCGCCTCCACCAACAAATCAAGTTGGGCAGCGCGATGGTGCACTGACATCAATCACTGCATCGGTGAATCTTGACAACCCAGAACACGCGCTTCATGCAGCACGTGCTCTCCTTCAACGCCCACCACCTCCGGATGCATCCCAGGATGCCATGGAGCAGTGGAGGGCCAATGTGGAACATTTGGTTGCAGCAGCAGCCGACCGCATCAGCAACCAGGGTCCTCCTCCTTCAGGATGGGCCCCGTCGTAGCGACGGACCTTGTCTGGCAGACTTGGTTCACACATTTCCAACAGCAGGAGACGTGCTGCGTCACAGCAGGTGACATCATTGCCCTCCGGGGCACGACGCACTCACACGGTATCGAGGCTTTCAACTCATAACCTCTGGGAGGAGCTTGATCGCCGATACCGTCAACAAGATGGCCGAGTCCATATTGAGCGTGCTCGTGAAAGATGAGAAGCTCAGGACATTCCTGCCCCTGAAGGAGTAGGAGGAGGCTGTTCAGCCCTGGCCATGCAGCTGCGTATGGTCAGGAGGCCACAGAAGTTCCGGCCTCACCTGCCGGAGAAGTTTTACGGGACTGTTAATTCCGTTGAATTTCTTCAGATTTACTCCACTGCTATCCTGGCAGCTGGAGGAAATGAGGCCGTAATGGCCAATTATTTTCTAGTGGCTTTAACTGGGACCGCCCGGTCCTGGTTTATGAGCCTTCCACCGAACTCCATCAACAGTTGGGAGGAGTTGTGCCGGCAGTTCACCGCCAACTTCGGGAGTTCATACACCCGACCAGGCACTGAACTGGACCTTTTTGCAATTGTGCAAAAAGGGGGAGAATCCCTGCGATCATTCATCCAGAGATTCTCTCAGGTACGAAACACTATCCCTTCTATCTCTAGAGCCTATGTCATTGTGGCATTTAGACAGGGTGTGCGGGATAAGAAGATGTTGGAGAAACTGGCGATCAAGGAGATCACCAGTGTAACGGAACTCTTCAGCTTGGCCAACAAATGTGCCAGAGCTGCGGAGGGCTGTGGAATGCACTCCAAACCAACTCTAGAGGATCACAAGAAATCCTCCAAAGGAGAAGCCACTACCTCCGGGAGTGGCAAGAAGAAGAAAAAGACCAACGGCAAGAAGAAGCCGCCGGCCGGCGCATCCAATGCTGCAGCTGCTGCCGCTCCGGGTGGTCGGGGGCCACGCCCGGGGAAGCAACCTCGACCGTCTTCTGAAGACGGTGGCAAAACCAAGGTGTGGTGTCCAATTCACAAAACGGACAGCCACAGTCTGGAAGACTGCCGGGAGGTCCAAAACCTTGCCGATTGCTACAACAAGCACCGGGAAGAAGCTCCTATCCGATAGAGGGACGGAAAACAAAATGTTGACGAAGCTTCGGCTGAAGAGGAGTTAGGTTTTCAGGATCCCAAAAAGGTCCTGAAGGCCGTCTACACCTCCGTTGACGACGATTCTGACATCTCTGACAACGAGCGTCGGAAGACCATGAACACCATTTTTGGTGGATCATGGGACATCACCTCCCGCCGCATCATCAAGACTATGCGTCGGGACATGGCTGCTGTAGCTCCTACAGCTAGGGCGGAGCCTCATCAAAAGTGGATGGACACAGCCATCACTTTTGATGCTTCGGACTGCCCTCGAAGCATGGTTGGAGCAGGTCAGTTACCTTTGATGGTATCTCCTACCATCAATAACATCCAGCTCCACCATGTCATGGTAGACGGAGGTTCGGGGCTCAACCTCATAAGCTTCAAAGCTTTTACCAAGCTTCAGCTCTGAACTTCGAATCTCCACCTCTCCCGACCTTTCTCCGGAGTAGGTCCGGGAGCCATTACCCCACTCGGTGCTATTACCCTCCCCGTTACCTTCGAGACCTAGGAGAAGTATCTCACCGAAAAGTTGGTCTTTGACGTTGCTCAGATCAACTTACCCTTCAATGCCATCTTGGGTAGGCCTGCCTTGTATAAATTCATGGCAGCTGCTCATTATGGTTACCTGGAGTTAAAAATGCCAACACCAGTAGGCGTTCTCCGGATTTGCAGAGATCGCACTGCCGGAGTAACTGCTCTGGAAGAACTCCATGCGCTTACTACGGCATAAGAGGAAGACTCCAGACAGGAGCAAGCTCCAAAACCCCTGAGCATTCGTCAGCGAGACTCGACTTCTGCACCTCGTGTGCAGCCAAGCGGCGACACCGACATTCCCGTCAAAGTCGTCCAAATCGGTTCTGATGCCGCTCAGACCACCCGTATATCAGGGGGATTGAACGACAAATAAGAACTCACGCTCATCGCTTTCCTCCGGGCTAATGTCGACGTGTTTGCCTGGCAACCATCACAAATGTCTGGGAACCCCAGGGAAGTGATTGAGCACAATATGAAGATCTACCCCGACGCCCGGCCTGTGCATCAGAAGCCTCGGAAACAATCAGTGGAGCGACAGAACTTCATTCGACAAGAAGTGAAGAAGTTGCTCGAAGTCGGATTCATCCGAGAAGTCTTCCATCCAAAATGGCTGGCAAACCCAGTCGTTGTGACCAAGGCCGGCGGGAAGCTTCGGATGTGTATCGACTACACAACACTAAATAAGGCATGTCCAAAAGATCCATTCCCATTACCTAGAATAGATCAGATAGTGGATTCCACCTCCAGGTGTGAATTACTGTGTTTCCTAGATGCATATTCTGGGTATCATCAAATCAGAATGTCTAGGGAAGATGAAGAGCATGCCTCTTGCATCACAGTAGATGGATTGTACTGCTATACAGCCATGCCATTTTGTCTCAAGAATGCAGCTTCAACCTTTGTACGAGCTATGTAAAAAACCTTTGAAGAACTCATTAGAGTCATAGTGGAAGTGTACGTCGATGACATCATGGTCAAGGTTAAGAACAAGGAGTCACTCCTTGACACCTTGCAGGCTGTCTTCGATAAGCTGCGGGTCACCCGCACAAAGCTAAACCCAGACAAGTGTGTCTTCGGGGTTAGCTCCGGAAAACTTCTTTGTTTCCTGGTAAGTCACCGGGGCATAGAAGATAATCCGGCGAAGATCAAGGCCATTGAAGATATGCGGCCACCAGCCCGCATCAAAGATGTCCAAAAGCTAACTGGATGTCTAGCAGCCCTCAGCCGGTTCATTTCAAGACTGGCGGAACAGGCACTTCCCTTCTTCAAGTTATTGAGGAAGTCCGGACCATTCCAATGGTCTGAAGAAGCAGAAAAGGCGTTCCAGGAGCTAAAACAGCTCCTCACCACCCTACCAACTCTGGTAGCTCCGAACCCTGGTGAGCCTTTGCTGCTTTACATTTCAGCCACTAAAGAAGTTGTCAGTATGGTCCTAGTTGCGGAGAGACCAGAACTATCCCATACTCAGGAGTCCAGACCCCTTCGGGGGGGGGGGTGTCTAGAGGTTCCTGAACTGAGTCTGGGTCCCAGCTCCAAGACTTGATTCCACAAGAAGTTACTTCAGAAGACCAAGACCCCTCCGGGAGAGTCCAGATCGCTTCTGAAGAAGCTTCGGGTTTCTCCAGCAAGGACCCGGAGGTCCCCGAAGAAAATCCGGATCCCTCCGGGAGGATCCGGGTCAATGAAGAGGAAGCTCCGGGCCCCTCCGAGAGGGTTCGAACCATTCAGCGCCCAGTGTACTTCATCAGTGAAGTACTCCATGATGCCAAGACTCGATACCTAGAGGTGCATAAGCTGCTCTATGCAGTTCTCATTGCCTCCAGGAAGCTTCGCCATTACTTCCAAGCTCACAAGATCTCAGTGGTGACTTCCTACCCACTTCGAGCAATCTTGCATAATCCCAATTCAACTGGGAATATTGCAAAGTGGGCAGCGGAATTGGCCGAATTCGATCTCGAATTCATTTCAAGGCAAGCAATCAAGAGTCAAGCATTGGCACATTTCGTGGCGGAATGGACTCCCTCTCCATCAAACCCTGGGGGCCCCAGCGAGCAGAAGCCGGAACATAAGACTCCGGTCTTCACTGAGCCTCACTGGACCCTCTACTTCGACGGCTCCATGCAAAAGCAGGGAGCCGGAGCTGGAATCCTTCTCCTCGCACCAACCGTGGAGAAGGTAAAATACATGGTACACCTTGACTTCAAGGCGACCAACAACATGGCGGAGTACAAAGCACTCATCTACGAACTAAAGGTGGCACTGTCATACGGTGTCAAGCAGCTACTGGTCAAGGGAGATTCACAGCTCATCATTAAGCAAGTGAAGGGTGAATGCTCCTGCAACAACCTCCAGCTAGCTGCTGACCTCCTTGAAGTCCAGAGGCTTCAGAAGGACTTCGAAGTCCTAGACCTCCACCATGTCTAGCGAGCCCACAACACTGAAGCTGACGAAATCTCGACGAAAGCGTCAACAGGAGCTCCGGCTCCTGACGGAACTTTTGTCCAGACGTTGTCAAAACCCACAGCTCAGCCTGCCAAACTGATCGAAGGGGGCGAGATCAGCATCCCGAAGCTGACGGTCCTGATGGCCTTGTTACCATGGTAACCATCAAGGGTCGTAGGTGCTGCCGGAAGCTCCGAGCAACCCAGCACGCAAGACTCAAATGCTCAAGTCAGCTTCGGTGCATGGATCTCGGAGATCCGGAGTTACTTGAAAGACAACATCCTTCCTGACGATGATGTACCCGCTGACCGGATTGACGTTGGTAGAAGGGGATCTCTACCGGTGCGGTGCCAACGGCATCCTAATGCGGTGCATCACAAGGGAAGAAGGCTGTGAGCTCCTCGCAGAAATCCATGGAGGCGAGTGTGGGAACCACGCATCTTCCCGCACGCTGGTCGGTAAAGCCTTTCGGCATGGCTTCTACTGGCCTACAGCACTCTAGGATGCAACTGAACTGGTGAAGAAATGCGAAGCATGCCAATTTCATGCAGAGCAAATTCACACACCGGCTCAGCCCTTACAAATGATACCTCCTACATGGCCCTTCGCTGTGTGGGGGATGGACATCTTGGGACCTTTTCCAAGAGCCGTCGTAGGTTACAAGTTCCTGTACATCGCCATTGACAAGTTCACTAAGTGGCCGGAAGTAACTCCAGTTGTGACAATCAACAAGCAGTCTGCTATCAATTTCTTGCAGTCCATTATATGCAGATTTGGAGTCCCAAACAAAATCATCACTGATAATGGGACCCAATTCACAAGCTCTGCATTTCAAGGATATTGCGAAGACCTCGACATTCAAGTTTGCTACGCCTCCGTAGCTCACCCGGCAAGCAATGGCCAGGCCGAGAGAGGAAATTCTGAAATCCTTAAAGGACTCAAAACGTGCACTTATGAGCGTTTGAAAAAACATGGAGCCAACTGGATTGAAGAGCTTCCGCCCACTCTATGGGCCAACAGGACAACTCCAAACCGGTCAATTGGAGAGACACCCTTCTTCCTGGTGTACGGAGCTGAAGCAATCCTTCCTCCGGAGATCACCTTGGGGTCACTCCGGGTCCGGAACTTCGACGAAGCCACGCAGGACCAGCTCTGGCGTGAAGACCTAGACCTCCTAGAGGAGGGAAGGTGCCAAGCAGCTGTTCGGAATGCCCGATACCGCCAAGCCCTTCGACGCTATCATCAGCGGCATGTACACAACCGACAGCTCGAGGAAGGCGATTTGGTGCTACGGAGAATACAATCCAGAGAAGGGTTAAACAAACTCTCCCCCAGCTGGGAGGGACCCTTCCGAGTTATTAAAGTATCCCGTCCCGAAAGCGTTCGCTTGGCTACCGAGGATGGGACACCTCTCCCAAATCCTTGGAATATTGAGCACCTCCGTAAGTTCTACACTTAATATCACGGAGGTGAGTCTGTAGTAACTTGAGGTGTATGTTATAGAGTCATTGTGCAGAGTCGGGTAGTTCCTCCGGGAAAATAGCTGGACCTTTCCCGGAAGGTCCGCAAAGTTCATGCAACACTTGTCACAGTCTCAGGACTAAAAGTGTAGCTAGCTACCCTGGGTCAAACGAGAAATAAAACACGCTTAGCCTGGTTCCGTACCCTAAGAGTGTACTTGTTTCCCCTGTACCCCGGACCTATAATGAAAGACATCTTCATGTGAAACAGACTCCACGTGCATTTATTTTGTACACGCTCAACATTTTTTATTTTTCTCTTTCTTGTCTATAACAAAGTTGTGCAAGTATTAAGAAATTTTAGTCCGACCGGTTCATGTACAATTCGAGTTGTATTGTCAATTCTTTTGGATTCAAATATTGTTCATGGCTCACTCGCCTGAATGCTGCCAAGCCAATCTAGGGCCGGAGTGTGCTATTGGCTTAGCCTGGTCAAGCACCCTAAGTACGCCACTCTACCTACACCCCGGCAGACCGAAGTAAGGCGGGTCAAAGTACAATTGGATCTGGAAGAAAAGACAACACATTCGGTTGTATTTAGAATCGTGTTTGACCTAAAACTTTCTTGGGAATCGTAAGCCGCGACGAAGTTATAGACAAGGAACGAATTTTACTATTTTTCTTGGCTTCAGTGTGCAGGAAAAATAAAGAATCCACGTTGATGGAAAAAAGCTGGAGCTAACAAGGCTCCGACTACCCCTAGGTGGCTTGTAATCGATGTTAAACATTGAAAACGAGCATCACCGGAGCAACCAAGCTCCAGTAAAGCTAGGGGGGCCAGCCGTCGACGCAAAATAAATGATGGTGAAAATACCCCGCAAGCGGAGTCCGCTACTGACAAAATACACATTGGTAAAGGTCACTGCCGAAGCTACTAAGCTCCAACACCCCGGAGGGCTAACTATCGATGCTCTACGCGTTGATAGGGACTATTGCCGGAGCTACTAAGCTCCAACGATAGCCAATGCCGGAGCTTCTAAGCTCCGACAACCTCAGGGGGCCTTCACTATCGAAGACTTCGGACCTACACTCTACAAGTTCGAAGCAAATGAGTCTTCAACAAAACACAATATCCTCTTGGTACATGTTCACAATCAAATTGTGTACATCTACCAGAGGGCCAAGTGAAGACAAAAGTGTTGAAGAAAAAAATTGAAATTCACAAAAATTTGGAGATTTCATTCATCAGGAGACAAGGGATTACAAAATTGAGGAAGAAAAAGAGAGAATACAAGTGGGAGCTACAGAGATGGTCCTAGACCCTATGGAAGAATTGGGCGACCTTTTGAGCAACCTCCGACACGTTGGCTCGGGTGGCTTCACCTTCTCCTTCGACGGGACCTTCAAGCACCAGGTCCGGAGGAAATTGGGGATTCCGGCTGGTGTAGCACGTCAGCACATACTCTGCGATGTTCTTCGCCAGGGATTGCCCCTCAACCTCTAACTGGTCCGCGATGACGTCGCCCACCTTGGAGAGTTTGCTACCTGCCGAGCTCAACGCTTGCAACGCCAGGTCCGACTCCGGCTCCGGATCATCCGGACGCATGGGACTGAAGCCCATCGGTGTCAGCGCGTCTTTGTCTTTGGTCAGGAACTCCCAAACCTGTAGGGAGTCTGCCATCCTCAAACCCTTCAGTTCTTCCAAGGATCTTTTGGCCGCCGCCAGTTCAGAATTCTCGCGAGCAAGGCGCTCAACTTCTTTGGCATTTTGCTGAATCTTTTCAGCAACCCGCTTCTCGAGTTTTCTGAGCTCCTCCTTCTGGAGGTAGATCTTGTTCCGGCGGTCAACCAGGTCCTTCTCCCTGCCCCTTACTTTCTTCTCCCTGGCAGCGATGGCACACTCTTGCTCGTAGAGTTCCTGCCCTCGCACCCAGACCTTCTCCTCCTCCTCAAGGCAACGCTCCTCCAATTTCTTGGTGCGTTCCTCGAGACCCTTGTCAACCAGAGCCACCTTTTCGGTGAGCTCCTCCTCCCTCCTCAAGACGTCATCCCGCAACTCTAGGAGTTTTTGCTCTTCATCTTCGAGCCTCTTCTCCCTCTCCTTGAGTGCCTCCCGACACTTGATGAGAGTAGTGTTAATGGCTTCCAGCCTTTCTTGGCGTTCATCAGCCGCACTATTAGCTGCCTTGGTCTGCTCATAAATGGCCTGGGATTGAGCATCGAGGGCGCGAGTCAAGCTCTCCCTGTCATCCAATAATTTTCCCCAGTACTCCAGGCGGACGTTCTGCTGCTTGATCCATTCCTTGTCGTCAGCAAGCCTCAACTGCGCCAGCTTGGTCTCGAAGTAGAGCCAGTTACGCCACCGCCTAAGGGTTTGGCGCTCCTCTTCAAGAGCCTTGCTGTCGTGATAGAATGCCAGCTGAACTTGACGCAGACTGAAGCAGGCGTTGTCAATAGACAATGACAACGGGATAGGATCCGGACCTGTTGGGGTCTCCTCTGCTGGTTCTAGCGGGTTTTTAGTTACAAAAATTGGGTCCCACTCCACAAGAGTGGTCCCCTGAGCCTCCACAGCACTAGGGCCGTCCTCCGGGATGGCCTCAGTCGCCATCAAGGAGGGTCCCGCGGAAGAAGTTCCGACCTCCGGAAGTGGTTCCGAAGGACCAGCCGCCAGATCTTTGTTCGCCCCCTCGGGAAGGGGGCCAGCGAATTCATCAGGGCACTCCAGCTCAGCCGTGGGTACCTCCGGCGTCGTCACTCCCGGTGCAGGGGCTGCTTCTGGCTCCGGCCTGGGCACCTCCTCTACTGGGGGCTCGAGCGCAGACGCCTTCGCAACGACCGGCTCAGGCGCCAGAAGATCTTCAACAACAGCTGGCCCTGCGGCCGGAGCTTCAACGGCAACCGGCTCGGGAGCCGGAAGGTCTTCAACATCAACCGGCCCTGCGGCCGGAGCTCCAGCAATGACCGGCTCTGCAGCCGGTGCTTCAGAGGTAGCCGGCCCAACCGCCGAGACTTCCTCAACATCCGGCGCGCATGACGGGACTTCAATTACCTCCGGCTCAACCGCCGGAGCTTCTACAATTTCCGGCTCTGGGGCCGGAATTATTGCTTCCTCCGGCTCAACGGCCGAAGCTTCCATCATCTCAGCACCCAAACCCGGAGCTTCAACCTCCGGGGCAGGTGCCGCTGGCGCATCTTCTCTCCTGTGGTCCGGCGCTACCACGGGAGTCTCGGGGGATGAGTCGAGGTCCATGACCACGACAGCTGGCGCTGGAGCTGCCGCAGCTTTAGCCACAACTTGGGGCGGCATCGGGACAGGAGCAGAGACTTCCGCCCTCACAGCTTCAGCTGCTGTGGCTGAGGGTGGAGCCTCACTCCTATTCTTGGGAACGCTGCAAATGAAGGATGAAGAAACTTAAAAAACGGTTACTACAATAAAACAACTGTATGAGGTAAAGATTAAAAATTACCTCGGGAGGCTTCCGCACCAGCTTGCGCAGAACCTCTTTCCCGGGTGTTCTGGGCTAACCATAGCCGCCGCCGGCGTGGACGCTCCGGAAGGCCCCCCCGGAACTCGTTGCAGCCATGGGCATTTCCTTAGTTGGGGTCCTCCTCGACCGGGAAGGACCTCCAGACCTAGAGGCCTCAATTGGCCCTCGTGCTGGAGTCGCATGCCCGGAGCTAGCACCCCAGGAAAACGCCGCTGCGGGTACAGTCGCCGAAGTTGAAGAAGACCTCCCCCTCCGGGGAGATGGAGCTGACGCAGAGGTTGCAGGCCTGACGGACCTTCCGTCGGCATGCTGCAGTTTCCTCTTCCGGCTCAAGGGTTCATCCGCCGGCTCCTTGCCCTTGCCAACGACCTCGATCCTTGTCTTTGGGGCAGGGTCGGAGCCACCTTCGGAAGCCCCAGGGATCACCACCCTGGAGGTCGATCTTCTCTCGATGACACCAAGGTCGTCAAGCACCGGCATCGTCCGTCGGAGCTCCCTGCTGAACTCTACTTCCACGTTCAGAGGGAGAAAGGCTGATGGAGGGGTCAAGTCATCACCCACAATGTCGATGCTGTGCTGTAACTTCTTGAGATGTAACTCCAAGGTTGCCCCCGCCATGTTGGACTTCAGTCCAGTCTCGACCCGGTCGTCGTCCATCACGCTGTTGAGGGCCCAAGTGAGTTTTTATCTCCTCTTCAGCGGTGCCCACCTGTTGACCAGGAAATTGCAAAATACCGCCTGAGGAGTTAATACTCCCTCCACGCAATGGCGGATCCTGGTCAGAGCAGGGTTGAAGGCATCTGACAGCACCGGAGCTTCACTCCAGACTGCAGTGTCGATGTTGGGGAGGCCTTCGGGCAGCTCCAGCTTATCGTGCTCCTCCACCCGGATGACTATCCAGTCCTTCTTCCAGTCATCCTACTTTCTAGAGGGAAACGACTGGAGGTACTTGAATGGGCACTTCTTGCACTTCACGAAGTAGTAGAAGCCAAGGTACTCATTACTCCTACCCGTGATATGGACGGTGAAGAAGGTCCAGAAAAGTTCAATGCAGGGGGGATGCCCACCCACATTTCACATAAGTGGACAAAGATAGACGCAAGAAGAATGGAGTTGGGGCCAAGGTGGTACAGCTGCAGACCATAAAAGTCTAGCAACATCAAGAAAAAGGAGGAAAAAGGTGGGATCAACCCCACCATGGCGTACGAAGAGAAGTACACCATCTCGCCGGCGTGCTCCTTCTCGAACGGGAGCTCTCCTCCGGCGCGGACCAGACAGTTGAAGAAGTCCGGGGACCATCCCATGAGGGCCCGGACCTTCTTCAGGTCACCTTCGGTCTTCAAACGGCTCTCGCGGGGACCCAACTCCATCGTGGCACAGCAAGGCAAGAGAGGAAAAGCAAGCACAAGTTGGGAGTTTGAGCGCAAGATCAGATGAGAGGCGTAAAGAACCCCAGACGGTGTGCGCTTTCCTTCTTAAGTAAGCCCTCGCAACGCTTGGATGGAATCCGCAAGGAAGTCAAAGATACTGCTCAAAAATTCCACCTAGCCGATGATAAGAGGGCACGGGACCACCCCGACGATCAAGTCGAGGTTCTTACCCAGGCGAACGGTTGTCATCATGAGCTGGGAAGCCCAAAGGCGGCAGCCTGACAAGGCGCGCGGAACCGATACGATTTTCGTATCGGGAACCGGCGACCTTCAATTGCGTGAGATCCGAACGCCAAAGATCTCATTTGCCACACACGGGATATGCCACGCGGCGAGGATTTAACTCCAAACTATCGCCAACGGCACATCCGAAGACCATTGAAGACTCAGTTCAAAAGTCGAAGGATGGACCCACCTCCGGCGGAATGACCTTACCCAAGGAGTCTCCCCCAGAGGTGGGCCCAAGGGGCCACTATCGGTACCCTAGGAACCGTATACCCCTTAAGATTGCAAAGATCTCAAGGGAATGTCATCTACTTGATTTGAAGACCTCTACTTGATTTGAAGACCTTCGGAGGCCCACATGTCAGACATAACCGGACCCGCTTCCACAACATGGTTAGTCCCAGGGTCGCCACGTGTGCTATCAAACCGGAGCTACCGCCCACAAGGGGGAAGCTCCGGGCTATGTACCATAGCGGCACCCCCGGACCTAACCCCAAACCGAGGGAAGCTTCAGAACTGACACGTGTCAGGTAGCTCCGGACCTATCTGTTCCCCACAGTATGCTCTGGAGCTGCCACGTGTCCAATCGACGGATCTTCAGCCTCTAACCTCCGGAAGACTCCACAACGGCTTTGGATCTTCAAAGGGGAATCAAGGACTTCAAGACCCGATTAAGTGTCATTAATACTATATTAATGACACACAATCGGATGACCTTAATTACCAGTAATGGTGCTGTCAAAGCCCGTAACTTGGTCATTAAGAGCAATTAATCGTGTTGAATGTGTATCAATATTAGTAACCGTCGGGGCCACATGTCGGGCCAGGCTAACTTGTAACGGCCTGCCCTTGTACTATAAAAGGACAGGCCGACGATACATAGAGGACACTCGGAGGAGACACGCTCACTCTACATTCTCAACTGACGTTGAGCTCATACATCCAATACAACACCAACACACCCGGTGGAGTAGGGTATTACGCTCAGGCGGCCCGAACCATGTAAATCTTCGTGTCTCTTGTGTCTCTTAACACTTCACCTTCTTGAATCTCCGCGCGCCCACACCGAACCTCAAACTCCTCTAACACTTTAGTAGTGTCGGGAGATCTGCCGAATGAAAACCACCAACATTACCAAAGCTAGTATAACCTAGAGCCGAAGCTTACCAAAGCTAGTACAACATAGCGCTGGAGCTTACCAAAGCTAGTACAACCTAGCGTTGAAACCTAACAAAGCTAGTACAACCTAGCATCGGAGCTTACCAAAGCTGGTCAGAACTAGTCAACCCAAAAGTCGGAGCTAGAAAAACATGTCAGAGCTGACCAACATAAGTCAAACCTAGCAAAACATATCAGAGCTTAACAAAGACATGTCGGAGCTATCAAAGACATGTCAGAGCTAAAGACAAAGCTCGTCGGAGCTACCCAAAAACATGTTGAACCTTGACAAAGCAAGTCGGACCTATTATCGGACCTTGCAGAAGCTCGGAGCTAGAGTCGGACCTTGCTAAAAATGGTGTTTTGGCAGAATTTTAGAACTTATATCATCAAAGCCAATGTATTCAGTACAAGCTAATGTATTCAACACACATAGGTCTCACAATCTCCCCCTTGATGAGTGCATTGGCAACACCACTTAAAATCCGAACATTGGCTTATTTACATGAAAATTTTTGAAAACGATTTCTCCCCCTTTGTAAAAAAGAAATAAAATGAGAAGAAAAACAAATTCTCCCCCTGAGAAGAATCGTGCCAAAACAATTGTGAATATGTGATGTGTAATCAATTTCTCCCCTTGCATACTTATCTTTTAAAAATTACATATTGTCTCTCCCCTTTGACAATGTATTCAGCAAGGTACAAAAGAGAAAAATTAATTGTTATGAGCATATTATACCATATACATATAAAACAAAGATCATCCAAGTCATACTATCAAGTAACTTACACTATCACAACAATGAGATACATAAAGCAGTGTAAGCCTTGCTAGAGATCAAATATAATTTTCAATTTAAGCAAGTCATGATCTCACAAACTTAACTATTTCAATACCTGAAAGCATGACACTTGTTGCTGCATTTTATTATTTTTCAAAGCACAAAATTAGATCATATGATATTTGTAAAAGATTATATGTCCATCTGCCTTATTCTAACCAACCAAGCCAAGCCTATGTCCTTTGACAATCAGAAGCTTAAGGACTGTAAGACCTATATGTGTTGAATACATTGGCTTGTAGTGAATACACTTGGCTTTGATGATAAAAGTTTTGAATATCACCAAATCACCTTTTTATCAAGGTCCGACTCTAGCTCTGAGCTACAGCAAGGTCCGACGGTAGGTCCGGCTTGGTTTGGGTAGCCCTGGTTCCGTTCGATGCTAGGTCCGACTAGCTTTGGTCAGCTCCGGTGAAGTTTTATCTTTAGCTCCGACATGTTTTTGATAGCTCTGGCATATTTTTGCTAAGCTCCGAGTTGATTTTTCTAGCTCCAGCTTTTGGGTTTACTAGTTCCGACTAGTTCTGGTTAGCTCCGGCGCTAGGTCCTGCTAGTTTTGTAAGCTCCGGCGGGAGCTTGGTTATACTAGTTCTGGTAAGTTCCGCTGCTAGGTTGTACTAGCTTTTGTTAGCTCCGGTTCAAGGTTCGGGTTGCTCTGGCAAGGTCCGGAACTTGACCGTAGTGCTTCTGCTTTTCATTTGCAATGTTTCGTACTTGCTTTACATTGTTGGAAAGATTGCTTAGTATTCATTTACTAAGTTTTTGGTGCGTTTTGGATGATATAGCTGATATCGTTATGCTATGCTTTGCAACATGCTTATGTGAGGTTCTCACGTAGGGTGTTGTGTTCGGAACTAACTTGAGTCAAGTCGAGGACTTGGGCTTGTATGGATTGGTTGTTTATTCATGTGTAGGTGTTGCTTGAGTTCAAGACATGGCTGGTGACGGGATCCATTGGACTAGTCTCAGGGAGGAGATGAGGTTCCAACAACCAAATTCAGGAGGAATTGTGGTTGAGCTGATCAGGAGGTTGCGCAGCATGATTGAATCAAGAACAATGCATATGAAGGTATGGTGGATGTCGTTGGAAGATGTTTGCACGTATGCAAGGAGTGCATGGACGTGGCTACATGGTTCCGAGACATGATGAAGAGATGTGTATGTAAAGAATTGGTCGGAAAGGTCCAACCGACTAGGTTATGGACTCAGGCTGCGACTGAGTCGGGTTTGACTCAAATATGGAAAGATTTGAGTTGGTTATGATAGGATTTCGTGTGGGTCACGAATTTGAGTTGTTTAGGAATTTGGGATACGTTCCTAAGGTGTTTGGAAGTCTTAAGATTTCTTCTATCTGCTTATAGAAGAATCCTAAGCAGTTATGGAAAGTTACGATTCGTGATTAGAGTAGGATTAGGTTCCTGATCTGAGTTGAGTTGGCTTTCGAGCTGGTTATATAAGCAAGGGAGCCCATATCTCGTGGTGCGCGACTTTGGAGCTGTTCCTCTTGTGTTCTATTGAATAAAATTCGTAGTTTGAAGGAACTTTTGTGCCTTGTTCGTCCGACTTGTTCCAGACAAGTTTTACTCGTCGAGTTTCTGGACAGCACTACCTTTCATCGGTGGTTTTATCATAACTCGAGTTTTACAGATCCAATTGACGTGATTCTTTTTGGGTTGTCTTCATAACGTGATTTTCTATCATCTGTCAAAGTTTCACGGTCATTGGATTTGTGGCCCATGATCTACACGAGTTTCTTTGCAGCATTCCAGAACTGTTTTTTTCTCGGGTAGGACAGATTGACCATTGTTTGATCTTTCGATCATAACTTGAGTTTTTCTCGACGGATTTGAGTGATTCTTTTTGTGTTGTCTTCGTGACTTGATTATCTCTGATATCCATCACTTTTGTCACGGTGAAACACATTTAGATTAGTCTAACACACGATTTCTTTAAGAGATCATTTTTCTGCCGAAGGGGTTGGGGTTTAATTGTTTCCGCTGTGTAAGATTTTTAAATCTACCATTCACCCCCCCTCTGGTCGCTTTTCACGTGCTCTTCAATCCTAAAATTGGTATCAGAGCCACGGTGCTCTAATCTTTGTGATTTGCGCGTGTTTTTGACTAATCATCATGGATAAGTACTCCGCCAAACCTTGTGTGTTTGCTGGTATTGATTTCCAGGTTTGGAAGGCACGCATGGAGGCTTTCATCCAGGCACAAGGCTTTGCAATATGGGAGAAGGTATACAAGCCTTACGAAGTGCCATCAAACGATCAAGTTACAGCTACAAATCTGAGAGATGTCGACATCAACAACAAGGCTCGGAACTTGATCATACAAGGATTAACACAAAGCGACTTCGATCGTGTTGCACACCTCCGATCTGCATACGATGTGTGGAAAGCACTTTGTGACTACCACGAAGGATCCAACACGATCAAAGAGGTAAGGCAAGACATGTTCAAGAAAGAATACATGTGCTTCGAGGTGCAACCCGGTGAGTCTATTGATGACCTTTTTGCTCGCTTTAATAAAATTCTCAGCAACTTGCGTAGTGTCAATGTTAATTTTTCAGAAGCTGAAAATGCTAGGCAATTGCTAAGTGCATTAGATATGTCAATTTGGGAGATGAAAGTCACATCTATTCATGAATCTACTGTCATGAGTTCTCTTACATTAGATGTACTCTATTCTAAACTAAAAACTCACGAAATTGACATCCTAGCACGTAAGAACCCAAATAAGTCTATTGCATTTGTTTCACAACGTGATATGTCTAGCTCCGGCCAATCATCATCTTGCAATACTCTTGCTTTGTTGTCCTCACTAACCCTGGAGCAGATCGAAGAATTTCCAGAAGAGGAGTTGGCACTCATCTCTACTAGATTCTCAAAAGCATTGCAAAATGTGAGAACTAGAAGGAGAGGAAGCTCCGGACCTCAACACTGTTTTGAATGTGGTAAAACAGGACACTTTCGTACAGAATGCCCTAACCTTTCAGGTCCGACCACCCGGGAAGAAAAACAAAGCAAGGTCCGGACCTCCTCTGGAAATTCCAACAAGAAGAAGAAAGGTACCATAGGACGCAAGATGATCAACAGTTTCATCACCGCACTTCAAGAGTTCAGTTCAAGTGATGTGAACATTGGAAGTGATGAAGATGAAGATGATTTGGCAAACTTGTGCTTTATGGCGGGCAAGTCAAGATCAAGTATGGAGGAGGCAGAACACAACATCGACAATGAAGAGGTATGTCCTACTTGCGAAGAAATGTGTGATGCTATTTCTCGTGCCACAATTATTGTTAAGAAAAAGGACAAAAAACTTAGGGATAGTGCTGCTAAAATTGAATCACTAGAATCTGAAATCAACCATTTAAAAACTTTGATTCCTAGTGATGATGCATGTTCCTCATGTGATTTAATATATGAACAAATGTCCTCATTAAGAAGTGCGCACACCTCCACACTTGATAAACTTGAGTTAGAAATTGAAAAGAACAAAGAGCTTGCTGCACTTAATGATAAAAACTTGAAAGATGCTAGTTGTTCTACAATTGATTTGCATTATTCTACTTGTGATGATCTTGATAAGAAACTACAGGATGCTATGAATGAAATTTCTATATTGAACAATGCTTTACATTATCATGAAGTTAAATTTTGTTCAAATTGCAAACTAAAAGGAAAAACTTCATGTGAAAATTGCCTTGATCTGTCCAATAAACTTGATGACATGCATAGGACATTAGATCGGTTTTGTAATGGGAATAAGAACCTAAACTTACTGCTGAATTCTTCCAAGTCTTGCAATGATAAAACTGGTTTAGGTTTTGATTCTCATGTGCATGCTAAGGCACATCCACCTAAAATTGTAAAGTCATTAGGAAGTGGTTTGATTCAAACAGTTCCTAAACAAAAAGGAGTGGTTTTCAAATCTGCAGGAGTGCTGCCTCATTCGGTTTCAAATAAAAATATTGCTTGCTCATCTAGACATGAACACAAAGTTAAATTTCATTGTACCTTCTGTGGTAGAGATGGTCATGTCATAGATTTTTGTTATAGACTAGCTAAACAACAGAAAAGGGAAAGAATGGTTGCTAGATCTCATAACTTTCATGCAAAATTTGCTGCACACATTGAACCGAATGTACAACCTGCTGTTTTGAGTCAAAAACATTCAAAGTTGACCTCCGGAACTTCTGTTTTTGCCTCTGGAGCTACTGATTTTTGTGCTACACAAGTAACACCTTATAGGTCAGTAGTCAAGAATAAAAAATCTTAAACTTTGACTCATAAACCTGCTGTTTTGTCTCAGTTTTCGCGTGTTTTTCCTGCTGCACGTCGCGTGACTCAGTACTGGATTCCTAAATGCCTTATGACTAACCCCAGTATTGAGTCATCGACGTATTGTGCTTTTATGTAGGTTACACGTTTGAGGAAGGAGAACATTTGGATTGTGGATTCAGGTTGCTCACGCCGCATGACCGATAACAAAGATTGGTTCTCCTCCCTCTCTTTTGTGTCACGTGTAGAGAATGTTACTTTTGCTGATAATTCTTCAACTCCTATAATTGCTAAGGGTTCGGTTAGAGTAAATGATCACTACACTTTGAAGGATGTGGCACTTGTCAAAAATTTGAAATACAACTGGCTTTCTGTTTCACAATTGCTAGATGAAAATCTAGAAATTATTTACAATAAAAACTGCTGCAAAGTTTTAGGTTCAAATAGTGAGCTTATTTTTAACATGTCTCGGTTTGGAAGAGTTCTTAAAACTGATTTTGATATGTCTTCCTCTAAGCATAGGTGTCTAGTTGCTAAAGATTCAAAGGACTTATATTTTTGGCATCGTAGACTTGGTCACGTAGGCTTTGATCACCTAACGCGTGTTAGTGCTCTTGATCGCATACGTGGCTGCCTAAGCTTAAAGGGGACAAAGAAATTGTGTGCTCTTCTTGTAGACATGCTAAGATGGTTGCAGGTTCACATACTCCTCTCACAATGATCATGACAACTGAACCATGTCAACTTTTGCATCTTGACACCGTAGGACCTTCACGTGTTCAATCCTTCGGAGGTAAATGGTATGTTCTTGTTATTGTTGATGATTATTCTAGATACTCTTGGGTTTACTTTATGGCGTCTAAGAATGAAGCTTTTAGTCACTTTAGGACTTTATTTCTTAGATTATCAATTGATCACCCAGGATCTTTAAAGGCAATTAGAAGTGATAACGAAACTGAATTTAAAAATCAATCTTTTGATCACTTTTGTGCTGAAAATGGAATAGATCATCAACTTTCTTCACCATATGTACCTCAACAAAACGGTGTTGTAGAAAGAAAGAACAGAACCTTAGTTGAGATGGCTAGGACTATGCTTGATGAATATCAAACTCCTAGGAAATTTTGGGCTAATTCGTTAGCAACCGCTTGTTATGTCTCAAACCGTGATTTCTTGCGTGCTAAGCTAGGTAAAACACCATATGAGCTTCGGTTTGGACATAGGCCTAGTGTTACACACTTTCAGGTCTTAAATTGCAAATGCTTTGTTAAGAAACATGGTAATCTTGATAAATTTCAACCTAGATCCATTGATGGCATGTTTCTTGGTTATCCATCTCATACTAGAGGCTACCGTGTGTTTTTACTTGATACTAACAAAATTGTGGAGACTTGTGAAGTGTCTTTTGATGAAGCTAGCCCAGGTACTAGCTCCGGTGTTGCAGGACCAGATCCGTATCCTCAGGGGGGGTATTTTCGAAGATGAAGAAGAGCCGATGATACTGCCTGGAAGTTCCGAAGTTGACACGTGTCCAACTCCGGACATTGATCAAGCTCCGACTATCACCTATGCTGGTCCTGATCGTCCACAAGTCACAAGCTCATCAATCTATGATGAACCTAATGAAGAAGAATCTTGTGAGACATCTATTCCCCTACGGTTTTATAAAGATCATCCCCCACAACAGATGATTGGAAGCTTGCACGAACGTGTCACACGGTCCAGGTTTTGCAATCCAAACTCTCATTCTCATTCTGCTTTTGTTGCTGCTTTTGAACCCAAAGATATATCACACGCACTCACTAATGAATCTTGGATTATTGCCATGCAAGAAGAGTTAGAAAATTTTGAAAGAAATAATGTTTGGAAACTTGTACCTCCACCTAAAGGTCACACTTTAATTGGAACTAAATGGGTATATAAAAATAAACAAAGTGAGGATGGGGTTGTGGTTAGGAATAAGGCTAGGTTGGTTGCTCAAGGTTTCACTCAAGTTGAAGGTCTAGATTTTGATGAAACTTTTGCTCCTGTCGCTAGATTAGAAGCCATAAGAATTTTGTTAGCTTTTGCAACATCTAATGGTTTTAAGCTATTTCAAATGGATGTTAAAAGTGCTTTTCTTAATGGCTACATAGATGAGGAGGTTTATGTCAAACAACCACCGGGTTTTGAAAATCCAGATTTTCCTAATCATGTTTACAAACCGTCCAAAGCCTTGTACGGTTTCAAACAAGCCCAGCATGGTATGATAGGTTAAAAACATTCTTACTTGAAAAAGGTTTTACCATGGGCAAGGTTGATAAAACTCTTTTTGTGCTTAAGCATGGCGATGACTCATTATTCGTTCAAGTGTATGTGGATGATATTATCTTTGGTTGTGCTTCTCATGATCTTGTGTCCAAGTTTTCAGCAATGATGAGTTCCAAATTTGAAATGAGTATGATGGGTGAACTCACTTACTTTTTGGGGCTGCAAATCAAGCAAACCAAGCAGGGTACCTTTGTGCATCAAACAAAGTATACCAAAGACCTCCTAAGGCGCTTCAACATGGACAAAAGCAAGCCTCTTCGGACACCAATGGGAACAGCAACAACACTTGAACTTGATGAGGATGGTGAATCTGTGAATCAAAAAGAATATGGAAGCATGATCGGATCACTTTTGTACCTCACGGCATCAAGACCGGACATACAATTCAGCGTATGTCTTTGTGCACGGTTTCAAGCTTCCCCACGTGCTTCACATCGTCAAGCCGTCAAAAGGATTCTAAGGTACTTACATGGAACTCAAGAATTTGGCATTTTTCTTCCTTCTTCCTCAACCGTTACTTTGAAAGCTTTTTCGGATGCTGATTTTGGGGGTTGTAGGATTTATAGGAAAAGTACTTCCGGTGCTTGTCATTTTCTTGGTAATTCTCTTATTGCTTGGTCCTCTAGAAAACAAAATTCAGTTGCACAATCCACAGCCGAATCTGAATATGTAGCTGCTGCTAGTGCTTGCTCACAAACTCTTTGGATTGTTCAAACACTTAAGGACTATGTGGTTGATCTAGACAGTGTTCCACTATTTTGTGATAACACTAGTGTTATTTGCATTGCCAAAAACCCCGTGCAATATTCTAGAACTAAGCACATTGATATTAGGTATCACTTTCTCCGAGATAACGTTGAAAAAGGAAACATTGTGCTTCACCATATAGATACCGAACATCAATTGGCTGACATTTTTACAAAACCTTTGGATTTCACTCGTTTTTGTTCCATTCATAGTGAAATAGGGGTTATGCATCCTCATGGCTTAAATTGCGGGGGAGTTTTTGAAACTTGGGAAGTCTATGTGTGAATCTGAAATTAAAATAATATGAGCATAGTATTTCCTACATATATGACTTTGTGATTCCTTTTACATGCTGAAAGTTCTTACTACATTACTCGTGTTATACATTTTGTAGTTTTTGCCATGTCTAGTAATTGGAAAAATTACTTACACTAAAACTGGTCATGGTCGAACTTTCTTGTTGTTTTGAACTTGTTACATGTTCACAAGTGCTTTTAATCATTAAGAAGTCATCAAGTAATCAACTCAAATGTTGAGTTTTTATGAACAAATATAAATTGAGAAAAGATCAAGAGAATATGCATGCATCGAACTTCTTTTTTTGAGATGGCTTATCATTGCACTTAGATATGAACTTGGAAGAAGTTGTGCATGACTAAAACCATGTCCTTAAGCTTCTGATTGTCAAATGACATAGGCTTGGCTTGGTTGGTTAGAATAAGGCAGATGCGCATATAATCTCTTGAAAATATCATATGATCTAAATTTATGCTTTGAAAAATAATAAAATGCAGCAACTAGTGTCATGCTTTCAGGTTTTGAGATAGTTAAGTTTGTGAGATCATGACTTGCTTAAATTGAAAATTACATTTGATCTCTAGCATGGCTTACACTACTTTATGTATTTCATTGATGTGATAATGTAAGTTACTTGATAGTTTGACTTGGATGAGCTTTGTTTATATGTATATGTTATAATATGCTCATAACAACTAAAGGGGAAGAGATAAATTGTTTATATGCTCATGACTTGCTGAATAGAGATAAGCATGAAGAGAAAGAGAATATGTGCATAAGGAGAGATAATAAAGGGGGAGAGATTTTCTCTCATTTTACTTTTGATTTACAAAGGGGGAGAAATTGCCTTCAAAACTTTTATGTGAATAAGCCAATGTTTGGATTTTAAATGGTGTTGCCAATGCATTCATCAAGGGGGAGATTGTAAGACCTATATGTGCTGAATACATTGGCTTGTAGTGAATACACTTGGCTTTGATGATAAAAGTTTTGAATATCACCAAAACACCTTTTTATCAAGGTCCGACTCTAGCTCTGAGCTACAGCAAGGTCCGACGATAGGTCCAGCTTGGTTTGGGTAGCTCCGGTTCCATTCGATGCTAGGTCCGACTAGCTTTGGTCAGCTCCGGTGAAGTTTTATCTTTAGCTCCAACATGTTTTTGATAGCTCTGGCATGTTTTTGCTAAGCTCCGAGTTGATTTTTCTAGCTCCAGCTTTTGGGTTTACTAGTTCCGACTAGTTCTGGTTAGCTCCGGCGCTAGGTCCTGCTAGTTTTGTAAGCTCCGGCGGGAGCTTTATACTAGTTCTGGTAAGTTCTGCCGCTAGGTTGTACTAGCTTTTGTTAGCTCCGGCTCAAGGTTCGGGTTGCCCTGGCAAGGTCCGGAATTTGACCGTAGTGCTTCTGCTTTTCATTTGCAATGTTTCGTACTTGCTTTACATTGTTGGAAAGATTGCTTATTATTCATTTACTAAGTTTTTGGTGCATTTTGGATGATATAGCTGATATCGTTATGCTATGCTTTGCAACATGCTTATGTGAGGTTCTCACGTAGGGTGTTGTGTTCGGAACTAACTTGAGTCAAGTCGAGGACTTGGGCTTGTATGGATTGGTTGTTTATTCATGTGCAGGTGTTGCTTGAGTTCAAGACATGGCTGGTGACGGGATCCATTGGACTAGTCTCAGGGAGGAGATGAGGTTCCAACAACCAAATTTAGGAGGTTGTGCAGCATGATTGAATCAAGAACAATGCATATGAAGGTATCGTGGATGTCGTTGGAAGATGTTTGCACGTATGCAAGGAGTGCATGGACGTGTCTACATGGTTCCGAGACGTTATGAAGAAATGTGGACGTAAAGAATTGGTCGGAAAGGTCCAACCGACTAGGTTATGGACTCAGGCTGCGGCTGAGTCGGGTTTGACTCAAATATGGAAAGATTTGAGTTGATTATGATAGGATTTCGTGTGGGTCACGAATTTGAGTTGTTTAGGAATGTGGGATACGTTCCTAAGGTGTTTGGAAGTCTTAAAATTGCTTCTATCTGCGTATAGAAGAATCCTAAGCAGTTATGGAAAGTTACGATTCGTGATTAGAGTAGGATTAGGTTTCTGATCTGAGTTGAGTTGCCTTTCGAGCTGATTATATAAGCAAGGGAGCCCAGAGCTCGTGGTGCACGACTTTAGGGCTGTTCCTCTTGTGTTCTATTGAATAAAATTCGTAGTTTGAAGGAACTTTTGTGCCTTGTTCGTCCGACTTGTTCCAGACAAGTTTTACTCGTCGAGTTTCTGGACAGCACTACCTTTCGTCGGTGGTTTTATCATAACTCGAGTTTTACAGATCCAATTGACGTGATTCTTTTTGGGTTGTCTTCACAACTTGATTGTCTATCATCTGTCAAAGTTTCACGGTCATTGGATTTGTGTTCCATGATCTACACGAGTTTCTTTGCAGCGTTCCAAAACTGTTTTTTTCTCGGGTAGGACAGATTGACCATTATTTGATCTTTCGATCATAACTTGAGTTTTTCTCGACGGATTTGAGTGATTCTTTTTGTGTTGTCTTAGTGACTTGATTATCTATGATATCCATCGCTTTTGTCACGGTGAAACACATTTAGATTAGTCTCACACATGATTTCTTTAAGAGATCGTTTTTCTGCTGAAGGGGTTGGGGTTTAATTGTTTCCGCTGCGTAAGATTTTTAAATCTACCATTCACCCCCCTCTGGTAGTTTTTCACGTGCTCTTCGATCCTACAAGGACATGGTTTTAGTCATACACAGCATCTTCCAAGTTTATATCTAAGTGCAATGATAAGTCATCTCAAAAGAAGAAGTGTGATGCATGCATATTCTCTTGATCTTTTCTCAATTTATATTTGTTCATAAAAACTCAACATGTGAGTTGATTACTTGATTAATTCTTTATGATTAAAAGCACTTGTGAGCATGCAACAAGTTCAAAACAACAAGAAAGTTCGACCATGACCAGATTTAGTGTAAGTAATTATTCCAATTACTATACATAAAAAAATTACAAAATGTATAACATGAGTAATGTAGTAAGAACTTTCAGCATGTAAAAGGAATCACAAAGTCATATATGTATGAAATACTACGCTCATATTATTTTAACTTCAGATTCATAGATAGACTTCTCAAGTTTCAAAGCTCCCCCTCAATGTAAGCCATGAGGATGCATAACCCCTATTTCACTACGAATGAAACAAGAACGAGTGAAATCCAAAGGTTTTGTAAAAATGTCAGCCAATTATTGTTCAATATCTACATGGTGAAGCACAATGTTTCCTTTTTCAACATTATCACTGGAGAAATTGATATCTAATGTCAATGTGCTTAGTTCTATAATGTTGCACGGGGTTTTTAGCAATGCAAATGGCACTAGTGTTATCACAAAACAGTGGAACACTATGTAGATCAACCCCATAGTCCTTAAGTGTTTGAACAATTCAAAGAATTTGTGAGCAAGCACTAGCAGCAGCTACATACTCAGATTCAGTTGTAGATTGTGCAACTGGGTTTTGTTTTCTAGAGGACCAAGCAACAAGTGAATTACCAAGAAAATGACAAGCACCGGAAGTATTTTTCCTATCAATCCTACAACCCACAAAATCAGCATCCAAAAAAGCTTTCAAAGTAATGGTTGAGGAGGAAGTAAGTAAAATGTCAAATTCTTGAGTTCCATGTAAGTACATGAGAATCCTTTTGACGTCTTGACGATGTGAAGCACGTGGGGAGGCTTGAAACCGTGCACAAAGACATACGCTGAATTGTATGTCCGGTCTTGATGTCGTGAGGTACAAAAGTGATCCGATCATGCTTCTATATTCTTTTTGATCCACAGGTTCACCATCTTCATCAAGTTCAAGTGTTGTTGTTGTTCCCATTGGTGTCCGAAGAGGCTTGCTTTTGTCCATGTTGAAGCGCCTTAGGAGATCTTTTGTATACTTTGTTTGACGCACAAAGGTACCCTCCTTGTTTTGCTTGATTTGCAGCCCCAAAAAGTATGTGAGTTCTCCCATCATACTCATCTCAAATTATGAACTCATCATAGCTGAAAACTTGGACACAAGATCATGAGAAGCACAACCAAAGATAATATCATCCACATACACTTGAACGAATAATGAGTCATTGCCATGTGCATTGCTATGCTTAAGCACAAAAAGAGTTTTATCATCCTTGCCCATGATAAACCCCTTTTCAAGTAAGAATGTTTTTAACCTATCATACCATGCTCTAGGGGCTTGTTTGAGACTGTACAAGGCTTTGGAAAGTTTGTAAATATGATTAGGAAAATCTATATTTTCAAAACCCGGTGGTTGTTTGACATAAACCTCCTCATCTATGTAGCCATTAAGAAAAGCACTTTTAACATCCATTTGATAAAGCTTAAAACCTTTAGATGCATCAAAAGCTAACAAAATTCTTATGGCTTCTAATATAGGAACAGGAGCAAAAGTTTCATCAAAATCTAGACCTTCAACTTGAGTGAAACCTTGAGCAACCAACCTAGCCTTATTCCTAACCACAACCCCATCCTCACTTTTTTTATTTTTAAACACCCATTTAGTTCTAATTAAAATGTGACCTTGAGGTGGAGGTACAAGTTTCCAAACATTATTTCTTTAAAATTTTTCTAACTCTTCTTGCATGGCAATAATCCAAGATTCACTAGTGAGTGCGTGTGATATATCTTTGAGTTCAAAAGAAGCAACAAAAGCAGAATGAGCATGAGAGTTTGGATCACAAAACCTGTACCGTGTGACTCGTTCATGCAAGCTTCCAATAATTTGTTGTGGAGGATGACTTTTGAGAACCTGGAGGGGAGTGGACACTTCACAAACTTCTTCTTCTTCATGTTCATCACAAATCGATGAGCTTGTGACTTGAGGAGGATCTGGACCAGCAATGGTGGTCATCAGTGCTGGCTGTGAATCAAAATTAAGAGCTGAAACAATGTCATTAGCTGCTGAATTTTTGGGCAGCAGCACCACTTCTTCCTCATCTTCCACGAAAATGCTCTCCCCCTGCGGATATGGATCCGAACCTAAAATGTTTGAGCTAGTACCTGTGCTAGCTTCATCAAAAGACACCTCACAAGTCTCCAAAATTTTGTTAGTGTCAAGTAAAAGCACACGGTAGCCTCTAGTATGAGATGGATAACCAAGAAACATGCCATCAATGGATCTAGGTTCAAATTTATCAAGATTACCATGTTTCTTAACAAAGCATTTGCAACCAAAGAACCGAAAGTGTGTAACACTAGGCCTATGTCCAAACCGGAGCTCATATGGTGTTTTACCTAGCTTAGCACGCAAGAAAACACGATTTGAGACATAAGAGGCCGTTGCAATCGCATCAGCCCAAAATTTCCTAGGAGTTTGATATTCATCAAGCATAGTCCTAGCCATCTCAACTAAGGTTTTGTTCTTTATTTCTACAACACCGTTTTGTTGAGGTACATATGAAGAAGAAAATTGATGATCTATTCCATTTTCAGCACAAAAGTGATCAAAAGATTTATTTTTAAATTCGGTTCCGTTATCACTTCTAACTATTTTTAAAGATCCTGGGTGATCAATTGATAATCTAAGAAATAAATTTCTAAAGTGACTAAAAGCTTCATTCTTAGATGCCATAAAGTAAACCTAGAGTATCTAGAATAATTATCAACAATCACAAGAACATACCATTTACCTCTGAAGGATTGAACACGTGAAAGTCCTACGTTGTCAAGGTGCAAAAGTTGACCCAGTTCAGTTGTTATGATTATTGTGAGAGGAGTATGTGAACCTGTAACCATCTTAGCATGTCTACAAGAAGAGCACACAATTTCTTTGTCCCCTTTAAGCTTAGGCAGCCCACGTATACAATCAAGAGCACTAACACACGTGAGATGATCAAAGCCTACGTGACCAAGTCTACGATGCCAAAAATATAAATCTTTGGAATCATTAGCAACTAGACACCTATGCTTAGAGGAAGACATATCAAAATAAGCTTTGAAACTCTTCCGAACCGTGACATGTTAAAAATAAGCTCACTATTTGAATTTACAACTTTGCAGCAATTTTTAGTGAAAATAATTTCTAGATTTTCATCTAGTAGTTGTCAAAGAGAAAGCAAGTTTTATTTCAAATTTTTAACAAGTGCCACATCCTTCGAAGTGTATTGATCATTTACTCTAATCGAACCCTTAGCAATTATAGGAGTTGAAGAATTATTGGCATAAGTAACATTCTCTACACGTGACACAAAAGAGAGGGAGGAAAACCATTCTTTGTTACCGGTCATGTGGCGTGAGCAACCTGAATCCACAATCCAAATGTTCTCCTTCCTCAAGCGTGTAACCTACATAGAGGCACAATACGTCGATGACTCAATATTGGGGTTAGTCAAAAGGCATTTAGGAATCCAGTATTGAGTCACACGACGTCCAGCAGGAATAACACGCGAAAGCTGAGATAAAACAATAGGTTTATGAGCCAAAGCTTGAGGATTTTTGTACCCAACTACTGTCCTACGAGATGTTACATTTGTAGCCCGAAAAACAGTAGGTTTGGGAGCAAACTTTGCCTGTTTTTGACTCATTACAGCAGATTACATGTTCCTATCATTCGGTTTAGCAAGTGCAGCAAATTTTGCATGAAAGTTATGAGATCTAGCAATCATTCTTTCCTTATTCTGTTGTTTAGCTAGTCTATAACAAAAATCAATGACATGACCATATTTACCACAGTAGGTACAATGAAATTTAACTTTGTGTTCATGTCTAGATGAGAAAGCAACATTTTTATTTGAAACCGAATGAGACAACACTCTTGCAGATTTGAAAACCACTTCTTTTTGTTTATGAACTGTTTGAATCAAACCACTTCCTAATGACTTTACAATTTTAGGTGGATATGCCTTAGCATGAGCATGAGAATCAAAACCTAAACCAGTTTTATCATTGCAAGACTTGGAAGAATTCAGCAGCAAGTTTAGGTTCTTATTCCCATTACAAAACCAATCTAATGTCCTATGCATGTCATCAAGTTTATTAGACAGATCAGGACAATTTTCACATGAAGTTTTTCCTTTTAATTTGCCATTGGAACAATATTTAACTTCATGAGAACGTAAAACATTGTTCAATATAGAAAATTCATTCATAGCATCTTGTAGTTTCTTATCAAGATCATCACAAGTAGAACAATGCAAATCGATTGTAGAACAGCTAGCATTTTTCAAGTTTTTATTATTAAGTGCAACAAGCTCTCTATTCTTTTCAATTTCTAACTCACGTCTATCAAGTGTGGAGGTGTGCGCACTTCTTAATGAGGAAATTTTTCATATATTAAATCAAATGAGGGACATGCATCATCACTAGGAATCAAAGTTTTTAAATGGTTGATTTCAGATTCTAGTGATTCAATTTTAGCAGCACTACCCCTAAGCTTTTTGTCCTTTTTCTTAACTATAATTGTGGCACGAGAAATAGCATCACACATTTCTTCGCAAGTAGGACATACCTCTTCATTGTCGTTGTTGTGTCCAGACTCCTCCATACTTGATCTTGACTTGCTTGCCATGAAGCACAAGTTTGCAAAATCATCTTCATCTTCGTCACTTCCAATGTCCACATCGCTTGAGCCAAGTTCTTGAAGTGCGGAGATAAAACTGCTCACCAATTGACGTCCTATAAAACCCTTCTTTTTCTTCATATCTTTTGCAGAGGAGTGCTTCGTCCTTGTTTGCTTTTCATCCCAGGAAGTAGGACCTGAAAGGTTAGGGCAATCTGAATGAAAATGTCTTGTCTTACCACATTCGAAACATCGTTGAGGTCCGGAGCTTCCTCTCCTTCTAGTTCTCACATTTTGCAATGCTTTTGAGAACCATGTACAGAGAAGTACTAACTCCTCCTCTAGAAACTCCTCAATCTGTTCAAGGGTTAGAGAGGACAACAAAGCAAGTGTACCACGGGATGAAGATTGGCTGGATCTAGGCATATCACATTGAGAAACAAATGCAAGAGACTTGTTGGGGTTCTTACGTGAGATTATGTCAATTTCATGAGTTTTCAATTTAGAATATAGTACATCTAAAGTAAGTGTACTCATGATAGTGGATTCATGAATAGATGTAACCTTCATCTCCCAAATTGACTTGTCTAATGAACTTAGTAATTGCCTAGCATTTTCAGCATCTAAAAAATTAACATTAACGCTACGCAAGTTGCTGAGAATTTTATTAAAGGGAGCAAAGAGATCATCAATGGACTCACCGGGTTGCATCTTGAAGTGCATGTATTCTTTCTTGAACATGTCTTGCCTTACCTCCCTGATGTTGTAGGATCCTTCGTGGTAGTCACAAAGTGCTTTCCGCACATCGTATGCATATCAGAGGTGTGCAACATGGTCAAAGTCGCTTTGAGTTAATCCTTGTATGATCAAGTTCCGAGCCTTATTGTTGTTGTCGACATCTCTCAAATTTGTAGCTGTAACCTGATCGTTTGACGGCACTTCGTAAGGCTTGTATACCTTCTCCCATTTTGCGAAGCCTTGTGCCTGGAAGCTTCCATACGTGCCTTCCAAACCTGAAAATCAATACCACTAAACACACAAGGTTTGGCGGAGTATTTCTCCATGATGATTAGTCAAAAACACGTGCAAATCACAAATATTTGAGCACTGTGGCTATGATACCAATTGTAGGATCAAAGAGCACGTGTAAAGCTACCAGAGGGGGTGAATGGTAGATTAAAACTTTTTCAGCGGAAGCAATGAAAACCCCTCGGCAGAAAAATGATCTGTTAAAGATATCGTGTGTTAGACTAATATAAACGTGTTTCATCGTGACAAAAGTGATACATATCAGAGAGAATCAAGTCACGAAGACGACACAACAAGAATCACTCAAACCCGCCGAGCGAAACTCAAGTTACGATCGAAAGATGGAACAAAGGTCAATCTTTCCTACCCGAGAAAAACAGTTCTGGAACACTACAAAGAAACTCATGTAGATCAGAAACCACAAATCCAATGATTGTGAAATTTTGACAGATGATATAAAATTAAGTTGTAAAGACAACCCAAATAGAATCACGTCAATCGGATCTGTAAAACTCGAGTTATTATAAAACCACCAAACCAAGGTAGTGCCATGCAGAAACTCGACGAGAAAGACTTGACAGAAACAAGTCGGACAAACAAGGCACAAAAGTTCCTTCAAACTAAGAATATTATTGATCAAACCACAGGAGGAACAACCCCAAAGTTGTGCACCATGAGCTCTGGCCTCCCTTGCTTATATAACCAGCCCTTAGGCCAACCCAAACTCAACTAGGACTCTAATCCTACTCAATTCACGAATCGAAACTTTCCATAACTGCTCAAGACTCTTCTATACGCAGATAGAAGAAATCTTAAGACTTCCAAACACCTTAGGAATGTATACCACATTCCTAAAATAACTCAAATTCTTGACTCAAACGTAATCCTATGATAACCAACTCAATACTTTCCATACCGAGCCATAACCGACTCTGCCGCAGCCGAAGTCATCAACTGATACAATCCGATCCTTCCAACCATATCTTTCCTTCCTTAGACCATCTTCGGAACCATGTTGCCACATCATGCATCCCTTGCATATGTGCAAACATCTTCCAACGACGTCCACGATACCTTTATATGCATTGTTCTTGATTCAAACATGTTGCGCAACCTCCCGATCAACTCAACCACAATTCCTCCCGAACTTGGTTGTTGAACCTCATCTTCTCCCTAAGACTAGTTCAATGGATCCCGTCACCAGCCATGTCTTGAACTCAAGAAACACCTGTACATGAATAAACAACCAATACTTCCGAGCACAAGTCCTTGACTTGACTCTCGTTAGTTCCGAAACCACAACACCTTACGTGAGTACCTCACATACGCATGTTGCAAAACCATATTAAAAAAAATATCAGCCATATCAACCAAAACGCACCAAAAACTTAGCAAATGAATACTAAGCAATATTTCCAACAATGTAAAGCAAGTTCGAAACAATTCACACTAAAAACAGGAACATTGCGATCAAGCTCCGAACCTTGCCAAAGCTAACCGGATCTTGAGCTGGAGCTTACCAAAGCAAGTAGAACCTAGCACCGGAGCATACCAAAGCTAGTACAACCTAGCACCAGAACTTAACAAAGCTAGTACAACCTAGCGTCAGAACTTACCAAAGCTAGTACAACCTAGCGTCGGAGCTTACCAAAGCTGGTCGGAACTAGTCAACCCAAAAGTCGCAGCTAAAAAACATGTCGGAGCTAACCAACATAAGTTGGACCTAGAAAAACATATCGAAGCTTAACAAAGACATGTTGGAGCTATCAAAGACATGCTGGATCTAAATACAAAGCTCACCGGAGCTACCCAAAAACATGTTGGACCTTGACAAAGCAAGTCCGACCTATTGTCGGACCTTGCAGAAGCTCGGAGCTAGAGTCAGACCTTGCTAAAAAGGGTGTTTTGGCAATATTTTAGAACTTATATCATCAAAGCCAATGTATTTAGTACAAGCCAATGTATTCAGCACACATAGATCTCACAAAGAGCGACATATGACTGAGCTTAAGATTTTTAATTGGAAGGGTAAAGGTGTTGGAGCTACCAATTCTCATCATATTTCAGAGCAAGAGAGGAACTACACCATGCTTTACATGTTTTTGAACATGGAGGAAGTGTTACCATATTTTCAAATATTTCAGAGCAAAAGAGGAACTACACCATGCTTTATATGTTTTTCAACATGGAGGAAGTGTTACTGTATTTTGAAATATTTGACAAGTTGTATTGGACATCTTCTTGAAGACCTACACAAAGTAAATTGGATAAGATGCGACAGTATGGCATAAATGGTAGGCTAAGCTTTGTGCCATGGTTTCGTGAACATGTAATGTTTCTATCCGTCTTTTGTCTTCAATTATAGTTCACATGCTTGTCGTAAGATGCTAACTTTGTATATTTATGTAGTGTATGCAAGATTGCAATATCTCAGATGACTTGTGATAGATTTTGCATGGTCAACTGAAATCAAGAGAATTTAGCCGATACGATATCAACGGATACCATTTTTGTACGACAAGTTTAGAAGCAAGCCGCCCACTTGCAGCCACATCAAACAGTGGAGTAATGATAACGGAAGCGGAGGGTAGTGGAGAAGTCAATGCTTGCTACGGTGTTCTCCAAAAAATAATTGAGTACACATTTGGCGGTCCGAAAGAATTGAAGCTTGTGATTTTCGACTGTCAATGGTTTGATCCAACATCGGGCACGAGAGTCGATGATTTTGGAATGGTGGACGTTAACCACAAATCGTGGTTCACAACTCATAATAACAATGTTGTACTTGCTATCAAGTGGAACAAATGTACTATTTAAGTTATCCTCATCCATGTTTCATAATTGGTGGATTGTATACAAAGTTAATCCTAGTGTGGACCATCATCGTTATGATGGATACGTAGAGAATCAGGAAGATGATGATGGTGGTGTCTATCAAGATGAAGTCGAGGAAGTAGAAGATTTTAGGATATCTAGCGGGACGGGACTAGCAGAGACAGCTAGTGGTACCTTTGAGTTAACGTCTGAAGAACATACTGACATTTTGAGGAAACGTATTCGACAGTCACAAAGGATTATTGAAAAGCGGAAAAGGATGATTGAGGATCAAGAAGAATTTGATCAATACACTGAAGGAGAAGAGTTTGAAGAAGAGATAGAAGAACAAGAGACACGTGAACATCTTCAAGCAGGTGTGGCAGAAGCAGATTCTGATGCTGATGATTTTTTATTCTTATTGTACGAATTCTGTTAGATTTTGATTCTTGTTGTACGCATTATGTTAGATTTTGATTCTTATTGTACGCATTTTGTGTATCTTTTATTATTTATCATTTGTTTTGTATAACTAATCATTTTTTTGAAATTTATGCAGATGTTCAAGCATATCAAACTTGGCAGGAAAAAGCGCAGTGGTAGTTCGAACCACACTAGTAGTTCGGAGCACACAGGCTTGTTTCAGGTACTTGTTTATTTTTAAATACATATAAGTATTCTAATTAACTATATAATATTTGTTACATGTTTATTTTCATTTGCAGGGTACCAGCATAAGTGTGGATAGGCAGAGGCAGCTCGCGCGGTGTGTCGCAGAGTCGGAGCCCTCACGACAGCTAGAGCCCTCACGAGAGCCAGAGCGGAATCTGGCTCAGAACTTGCCCGAGGAGGAGCCAGAGCCCTCCGGGGAGGACAGTCGTCAGAGCAGGGAGGAGACTCAAGTTCAGACATGAGAGACCGGACGATTGCGGCGGTCATTGAGCGGTCCTCCTCTGAGGTTGGTGATGAGGGGGACGACGAGGGCGGCGATGATGAAGAGGGGGATGATCCCGAGCGAGATAGGAGGTTGGCAAGACTTGCAGAGCTAGCTGAGGCTGGTCAGCCGCCCGATCGATGCCCTTTCATGTACTATTTTGGATTAACTAATAAGCTATCTTTTATCTTTGTTTATTGTTAACTAATTATATTGTTTCAACAGGCTACGGAGGCACCTTTTATTTACTCCAAGCAAAAGCTTGGATGAGCAGATAGTTATAAAGCCGAAGGGTACTAGGTGCTGGGTCGAGGTTAATTGGAGTGGCAGGGGGCATCAACGAGTAATTAACACGGAGTTGGGAAACACCATTCAGTTTTGCTTTTCCGGGATGGTTGTGTTGGATGGTCAAAGAATTGCCACGCATAGTTGGGATCACTATGCACTAAAATAGTATGCCCCTACGGGTACTTGTCAGAACAGAATTTGGGATATGTTTTGGGTAAGTGTATTCATAGTCCTTCAATTATATTACATCTTGTTCTGATTGACATAATTGTTGTTTGTATTGCAGGGTGTGTTTCGTTTGCAGGAAGGCAAGAGTGAAGCATATGCAAGAGCGATTTTCCATGAGTTAGCAAAAAGGCGCACAAAGGACTCCTTCTCTGATGCCCGGATCAAAGCTGTGATTGTTTACTACAAGACTAAGTTGTTGACACGCATATCAAAAAATGAAGCAGCCAAGTTACAGCTAACTAAGGAGGAGTACATGAATAGCAATATGGATTGGACATGTGTGAATCCGAAAGCTTGGGAATGGTTATGTGAGTATTGGGCATTGGATGAGTTCAATTTAGTTTCGGATAGAAACCGAAAAAACCAGAAGAGCAAGCCTGGAAAGCATTACTATGAGCCGGATGGACTTGCGCGGATGGAACAAAGAATGGTATAAATTCTTAAAATCAAACTTAGATTGCTTCAAATAATTGTATTGACTAAACTTCAAATTTTGTTATTGCAGCATGCTGAATCTGGTATAGCTCCTAGCTTTTTTGAGGTTTACCTTAAGGGCATAGAGGTCTAGACCCGAATCGCCTGGAGCAATTGTGTGACGAGGCAGCAATGCAAAAAGTGGTAAGTATGATCTATCCAAGTCATTTTACCTTTTATTACATCTACACATGAACTCATTATATCCTCGTAGGCAAAATATGTTGAGTGCTTCAGGAAAAATCATGGAGAAGAGGCGGATTTTGTAAGAGCGCCGTTGGATGTGGGTGCGGCGTACTGAAAGTGCATCTAGGTTCCCCGTGAGTTTTGGATGATTGATGATGACAATTAAGTCGCTAATGAGCTCAAGTGATCTTAGCACAGGTGTGGACTCGATCGGAGACGCAAACCCTCAAAAAGGAAAAGGAAGGAAACAGAGTCAACTCGAAGCGTAGAAACTAGGGTTTCTAGCGTGTTGAGTTAGACTAGCCGTAGAAATAGGAGGGTGCGTGTGTAAAGTGCATTGAGATCATGTTTGGGAGCTCAAAGTGTTTTAGAGGTCAAACCCCTTGAGAGAAAAGAGTGGATAAGTAGTCTGGCAGTAGGGCCGGACTAGTCCGTGCAGGTGGCCGGACTAGTTCGCCCCTGGCCGGCCAAGTCTGTATTCGGCCGGACCAGAAGGGTCTGACTGAGATCGGACTAGTCCGTTTGTGGCCGGACTAGTCCTGGTAGCCGTGAGTGGGTTTTGGGGACTAAGTCCCAAAACCACGGACTTGTCCGTTTGAGACCGGACCAAGAGGTCCTGAGTGAGAACGGACTAGTCCGCCCTTGGAGCCGGACTAGTCCGGGTTGGCGAGTTGAAGGTGCTTCTGTGACTAAGTCTGGGAGGACCGGACTAGTCCGCCCTTGGGGCCGGACTAGTCCGTGGTCCTCAGACTAGTCCGTTTTCACACGGAGCAAAAGGCTCTGTGTGAGATCAGACTAGTTCGGTGGTGACCGGACTAGTCCGTTATTGAAGTGACCGTTTGAATTTGAAGTTTGGCGGGTAGTGTGACGATAGCGTGTCAGCTGTCGGGACCTGACAAGAGGTCAGTGGTCCCCTAGGCCGGACTAGTCTGGGCCTGAGGCCGGACTAGTCCGCCCTTTTGCTAAGGTCAGCAGTTTGGGCTCGGGACCCCTATAAAAAGGGGACCCCCCCCCCCCCCCCCCCCCCGGCCTCATTTCAAACAACTCTTGAAACTCTTGAACCCTAGCGCCGCCACAGCCAACTTGGAGCACTCCTAAGCCTCTTTCTTGCCTACTTTCCCTCTAAAACTAATTCTTGAGTGGATTAGGGTTTAGTGAGGTGGAGAAGAGGAAGAACGTCGCGTTTGTGCTCCCGGTTTGATCTCTTGCACTCATTGAGTCTTTGTGTGTTGTGCGTTGAGTATATTTTGTGGTGTTGATCACCTTTGTGGTGTGGGAGCCTCAGATTGTGAGAAGCCCCAACGAACTTTGTAATCACCCTTGTGATTAGTGGAAAACCAAGTTAGGCCCGTGTGGTAAACTTTGTGAGGGAAGGGTTGTTGAACCCGGTCCTTTGTGGACTCCTCAACGGGGACGTAGATTCCTTGTGTAGAATCGAACCTCGGGATTAAATCCTTGTGTCTTCGTGTTCTTCGCATTTACTTTATCGATTATTTCGTTCTAGGGTTGCTAGTCTTGTTTCGTACTTCATATTGCTAAACTTGTTGAAGCTTGACTCACTCTTGTGTTGGTAGTTGTTTAACTTGACTTAAACATATCTTCACCTGTATCCTCGAGAAAATTCCCTAAAACTTGCTAGAAACATCTTTTAGGGTTCTTCACGCAGGCTGACCGGACTAGTCCGCCCCTTGTGATTTAATCTTGTTTTATTAAGTCATTTGCAGGTCAATTAGCCTATTCACCCCCCCTCTAGGCAACTTTCAATTTGTATCAGAGCAGGACTCTCCACAAAGAGTCTAACAACTCGGAGAGATGGCCAGAGTGGTGAATGACGACGCATCGAGCAGCAACTACGAGGCAACCCGTGAGGAGACACTGGCCTATCAAGATAAGCCAACGGACGATGAGGAGACTCGCCAACTCAAGGCGAAGCTCCTGGAGAAGCTAAATATCTCCAAGATTGATCCGTCGAACCAATCAAGTGGTAGTGGCGGAGTCAACTACAACCGACAAGGGTTCAACTATGAACGTCTTGCCGCCAACAACCACTACCTCTCCATCCCATTGGGGAAACCTCCCCAATTCGATGGAACTGATTACGGGATGTGGAAACACAATATGAAGATCCACCTCGTGTCACTCAACCCGGCGTTGTGGCAAATTGTCATGACCGGGGTGGAGATTCCAAAGGATGAGGACAACATCACTCAAGAACAAGCCATCCTCATCCACCGCAACGCTCAAGCTGCGGGTGTGATTATCTCATCTCTCTCAAGAGATGAGTTCAACCGCGTCGATGGCCTTGAGGTGGCCAAAGACATATGGAACACCCTCAAGACGGCGCATGAAGGAAATCGGGTGGTCAAGGAGGCCAAGATCGAGCTCATCGAAGGAGAGCTTGGGAGATTCGCCATCTTGGATGGTGAATCCCCCCAAGACATGTACAACCGGTTGAAGGTACTTATCAACAAGAGCCGATCATATGGCTGCACCAAGTGGACCGACCATGAGGTGGTGAAGAGGATGATCCGGGCATTCATGCCTAGGAACGTCGCTCTTTGCTCCATGATTCGAGAAAGCCCGGGGTTCACTCAAATGACCCCGGAGGAGGTTCTTGGCAGGATCATCAACCATGAGATCATGGAGAAGGAGGCGCTCTTCTACAACGACCTTCAGAAGTTCACCGCCTCCAAGATGAAGAACGTTGCACTCAAGGCAACACCCTCTTCAAAGGAGCAAGAGGAAAGTGATGAGGAGAGCCTCGATACCGATGAGGAAGAGGCCTTCTTCATCAACAAATTCAAGAGAATGATGAGAAAGAAGAAAGGCGGACACAACTATGAAGGCATGGGGAAGGAAAGAGCAAGGCCCAAATCAAAAAGGTCTTGCTACCATTGTGGCGAGTATGGGCACTTCATCGCTGATTGCCCACATGAAGAAGCGAAGAAGAAGAAGGAGGGCAAGCCTCAAGATAAGAAATTCTTCAAGAAGAAGAGGCCCTCCGGACAAGCCCACTTGGGGAAGGAGTGGGACTCTAACGATGAGTCCTCCTCCGAAGAAGAAGAGGAGGAGAAGATGGCTACCATAGCCATCGGGAGGAGCTCCAAGGGAAGCAAGCTCTTCCCCAACCTCAACAACGACTACAAACCTACTTGCCTTATGGCAAGGGAGGGAAGGAGAAAGGTAACATCTCATCCCTCCTCCTCAACTTCCTCACAAGATGAATTTGATAGTGCTAGTGAGAATGAACACATGTTTAAGGACATAAGCAAAAGCACCTTGCGAAGGATGAAATTGCTTATGGATGAGATCTTTGAGAAGGAGGATCTCATCAATAGACAAGAGGACATGCTCATCCTTGAGAAGGAGAGATGTCAAGAGCTTGATGAGCTCCTTGAGCTCGAAAGAGAGAAGAGCAAGGCATTGGAACACAAACTTGCTCTTTGCAAGAAAACATGTTCAAGTCTTGAGGAGAAGTCAATTGAGCTCAAGGATGAACTTGGAAACTTGTCAAAAGTTAACAAGATCCTTGAGACTCAAGTTGAGTCTCTTAAGAACAATGTAGCCTCTTCCTCCAAGAGCTCAACCCCCTCAAAGGCCTCATCCAATGCAACATCGCCTTGCAAGTGCTCTAATTTAATCCTTAAGCTTAAGGATGAACTCAACTTAGCGCAAGGCAAGCAAGCACCTAAGGGTGCCATCTTTGACAAGGAAAAGGTGGTGTATGCACGAAGTGCATACACCAACACAAGACCACGCCATGTCAAGGATGGTCTTGGCTATACTAGAGGTGGAAGGCATAACGCCAAAACCTCCAAGTATGGCAAAGACATGATTGTCTTTGTTAAGGGGAGTTCATCCCCAACTAAAATTGAAAAGAACTCACCCTCTAGCAACAAATTGCCTAAATCTGAATCGCATCCTCTATTCCATGATTTTGATGCATCTTATGTGCTAAAGAGGAACAAACACGGCAAAGTGTTTGCTAGATATGTTGGGCCACTCCGCAAGAGCCCCAAGCCTTGCGTGTGGGTGCCCAAATGCCTAACTACTAACGTGAAAGGACCCAACTCCGCTTGGGTACCTAAAAGGAAGGCATAAACTTGTTTTGTAGGCTTACTCCTCCGGTGGATCGAAATGGGTGTTGGATAGCGGATGTACCAACCACATGACCGGAGAGAGGAGCATGTTCATAGAGTATGAGGAGAATGAGGACCCAAGTGAAGGAATCTTCTTTGGGGACAATAGCCAAGGGAAAATCCTTGGCTCGGGTAAAATTGCTATCTCTTCATCACATACTCTATCAAATGTTTTGCATGTTGATTCCCTAGATTATAATCTCCTATCCATATCACAACTATGTGATAAAGGATATAAGTGTGTATTTACTAGTGAGGGTGTGAGCGTTATTAGAGAGGGTAATGACTCGATAGCCTTTAAGGGAGTGCTCAAGGGAAAGCTCTATCTTGTGGACTTCACCACGGATAAGGCTCAACTTGACACATGCTTAATGGCGAAAGCCAACATGGGATGGCTTTGGCATAGAAGGCTAGCCCATGTTGGAATGAGGAACCTTCAAAAGCTCCTTAAGGGAGAGCACGTTCGTGGTCTAAAGGATGTGGTATTTGAAAAGGATAGGCCATGTAGTGCATGCCAAGCGGGAAAGCAAGTAGGAGCTCAACACCCCTCTAAGAATGTCATGACGACAACTAGACCTTTGGAGTTACTCCATATGGATCTTTTTGGCCCCATTGCCTATATTAGCATTGGTGGCAACAAGTATAGTCTAGTCATCGTTGATGACTTTTCAAGATATACTCGGGTATTCTTCTTGCATGATAAGAGTGAAACCCCCGGTGTCCTCAAGAAATTTCTAAGGAGAGCTCAAAATGAGTTCACCTTAAGGATAAAGGCTATAAGGAGTGACAATGGCACCGAATTCAAGAACATGCAAGTAGAAGAGTTCCTAGATGAGGAGGGCATCAAGCATGAGTTTTCCGCTCCCTATTCTCCACAACAAAATGGAATTGCCGAAATAAAGAATAGGACGCTTATTGAGATGTCAAGGATGATGCTAGATGAGTACAAAACATCGGACCGGTTTTGGGCGGAAGCAGTTAACACCGCTTGCCATGCCGTAAACCGATTGTACCTTCATTGCCTCCTCAAGAAGACTCCTTATGAGCTTCTCGTTAGTAAGAAACCCAATGTTTCTTACTTTCGTGTCTTTGGTAGCAAGTGTTATATCCTCAACAAGAAGCCTAGGACTTCGAAGTTTGCTTCAAAGTCCGATGAGGGTTTCTTGCTTGGATATGACTCAAACACTCATGCGTACCGTGTGTTCAACAAATCCTCCGGAATTGTTGAAGTAGCACGTGACGTGGTGTTTGACGAAACCAATGGCTCTCAAGTGGAGCAAGTTGATCAACATGCCCTTGATCAAGAGGAACCTCCACTAGAAGCTCTAAGGATAATGGCACTTGGAGATGTTCGCCGACAAGAACCATCTCAAAGCTCAAGTGACCATCCTCTCTATGAAGTAGGTCAAACCCCCATTGGACAAGTTGGACATTCACTAGATGCTCCCCAAAGTGATAACGGGAGTGAAGATCAAGGGGGAGGCATGAATCAAGAGGGAGACCAAAGTGAGGAAGACGAAGCAAGTGATTCAAGAGTTCAACCTCCGCATCCTCGTGTTCATCAAAGTGTTCAACGGGATCATCCGTTTGACAACATTCTAGGAGATATCACAAAAGGAGTAACAACACGTTCACGTGTTGCAAACTTTTGTGAGCATTTCTCTTTTGTCTCATCCTTGGAACCACATAAGGTTGAAGATGCCTTAAGAGATCCGGATTGGGTAGTTGCCATGCAAGAGGAGCTCAATAACTTTGAAAGGAACAAGGTTTGGAGCTTGTCAAGCGCCCACAAGCTAATGTTGTTGGAACCAAGTGGGTGTTTCGCAACAAACAAGATGAGCATGGCGTGGTAACTAGGAACAAGGCACGACATGTGGCAAAAGGGTAACAAGTTGAAGGATTGGATTTTGATGAGACATTTTCCCCCGTAGCTAGGCTTGAGTCAATTCGGATATTGTTAGCCTTTGCTACTCATCATGATTTCAAGCTCTACCAAATGGATGTTAAGAGTGCGTTCCTTAATGGTCCAATCAAGGAAGAAGTTTATGTAGAGCAACCTCCGGGGTTTGAAGACCAAGACTATCCTAACCATGTTTACAAATTGCGAAAGGCTCTTTATGGCCTCAAGCAAGCTCCTAGAGCTTGGTATGAGTGCCTAAGAGACTTTCTAGTTGAAAATGGTTTTAGGATAGGCAAAACGGATTATACCCTTTTCACAAAGCACTTCAACGAGGATCTTTTTGTGTGCCAAATATATGTGGATGACATCATATTTGGTTCCACAAATAAGGTGTTTTGTGATGAGTTCTCCAAGATAATGACAGAGAGGTTTGAAATGTCCATGATGGGTGAGTTGAAGTTCTTTCTAGGATTTCAAGTAAAACAACTCAAAGAAGGGACATTCATAAGTCAAACTAAGTATACACAAGATAATCTAAGAAAGTTTGACATGGATAAGGCAAAACCCATCAAAACCCCTATGGGGACAAATGGACACCTAGACCTAAATGAGGACGGTCCAAGTGTGGATCAAAAATTATATAGGTCTATGATTGGTTCACTCCTCTATCTTTGTGCATCTAGGCCCGATATCATGCTAAGTGTGTGTATGTGTGCACGCTTTCAAGCAGCACCTAAGGCTTGTCATTTGACCGCCGTTAAAAGTATCTTGAGATATCTAGTACACACACCTACCCTAGGACTTTGGTACCCCAAAGGATCCAAGTTTAATCTCATCGGATATTCCGATGCGGACTATGCGGGGTGCAAAGTTGATAGGAAGAGCACATCGGGTACATGTCAATTCTTAGGTCGATCTCTAGTGTCTTGGTCCTCCAAGAAGCAAAACTCTATTGCTCTCTCCACCGCTGAAGCGGAATATGTTGCACCCGGAAGTTGTTGTGCACAACTTCTTTGGATGCGACAAACCCTTAGGGATTATGGGATTAACTTGCGCAACATTCCACTCTTGTGTGACAACGAGAGTGCCATCAAGATAGCCCATAATCCGGTGGAGCACTCTAGGACCAAACACATAGACATTCAACACCATTTCTTGCGAGATCACTCAATGAAGGGAGATATTGCGATTTCTCATGTGAGGACGGAACATCAACTTGCGGACATTTTCACCAAGCCTCTTGATGAAAAGAGTTTCTGTGAGCTAAGAAGTGAGCTCAACATTTTGGATTCTCGGAATGTGGCTTAAACCACATTCCTCATATATTTTGAGCTATATTTCGAAAAACTCCTCTCTATCTTGATTTCTCTTCAAAACTATTTGAGAAATCTATTTTCCTTAGAAAATGGTCATGTTTTGTCATATATTCCCTTATAATCTTGTCTATCATGTTTTTCATGCTATATTTGTCCAAAAGGACCTATTTTAGTGGGCAAAATTCAAATATATTGTTTTTCAGCCCAGTAGGACCGGACTAGTCCGCCCCTGTGGACGGACAAGTCCGGGTCCAAACTAGTCCGCGGCTGGTCCACACACCGGACTAGTCTGCCCTTCAACCGGACAAGTCCGGATCCGGACTAGTCTGAGTCTGGTCCATGGACCGGACTAGTCCGGCCCCTCAACCGGACTAGTCCGGCCCTTGGGGACTTAAACCCCCAGGCGGCCCAGACCCCTCCTCTCCCTCTCTTACTTGACTCTCTCACTTCCACGCGCTAGCAACCGCCCCCCCCCCCCCCCATCGGCGATTTTGCGCTCCAACCACAAAATCTCGACTCCAATCCATGCATCGGAGTCTTTGGGAGTGAGGGATCACTTCCCCGCACTCCACATTCACGATCCATCTCCGATTTTGTCGATTCTAGTGGATTTGAGAAGGTATTCCCTCGTTCTTCAAAAACTAGCCCCATTCTTGATTCTTAAAGTTTTTGATAGGAACACCTTCATTAATGTTGCTCCATATACCCTTGCGATCATAGCCTAGGAGTATTGCGCGCTGATTCGATAATTTTTCGATGAATCGATTAGGGTTAGGGTTCATTCTGCGCAACCCGGACTAGTCCGGTCCCTGGCGGACAAGTCCGGTTTGCACAGGGCAAACCCTACTTCTAGTCTTTTCTCGAGATCTTTTTCGCAATGCTCCCTCTCCTTGGACTCATACCTTCCTTTCTCTATGCTTTCCGCATCATGTCGAACTCGGAGCGTTCCCCTCCTCGTCTCAACCCCGAGGGGCGAACCAAAGCTCAAATTGTTGAGGCAAGGACCAAGGTTGCGCTCATAGAGGCGCAAAAGGCAAAGGAAGAGAGACGGCTGAAGGCACTCGAAGCCTCCAAAGTTGCCGCAAGCATCTACAACGAGGAAGAAGCCATAGCTCGAGCAACTGCAGAGTCCCTCAATGAGCTGCGGAAGAAGAAAAGGGAAGACAGGGAGGCTCACAACTCCAGGGCTGCTGAGGCCAATGCCCCCAAGAGAAAGAAGATCGTCACCATTGGCGAGAAAGCGAAGGGCAAGGAGCCAGCCCAAATGGAAGTTGAGCCTAGGGTCGAGCGTGACCCTAAGAAGGGAAAGGCTCCGGCTCCTGTCGAGCTGAAGAAGAAGAAGCCAGCTGTCAAGATGTTAGCAAAGAAGGCAGTTGGAGGTGTTGTGATCAAGGAGAAAGGGAAGGCCACTTCCATTGGCCCCCTTGAGGTTCACACACCAGAAAGGAACCCCAACAGGCAGAAGGAGTTTTCTGCCAATGTGTTTCATGGAAAAGGGGCTGAAAAGGCCAGGAGGCTGAGGACCGAGAAGGTCTACAAGTTTGAGAGGAGCACGGCAGATCCTAGGTTCTGGTGCGACTTTCATTGTGACTACTACCGGCTAGTCTATCAGCAGATGAAGAAGCTGGTAATAGAAGCTCAATGGGTTGACTGGGATTACATGGCCAAAAAGCAACACTCTGCTTTTGACGTTGTCATCGAAGCTGCTGAGCGCCATGACCTCAAGAAGATCATGGGTTTCAAGTATGACTGGAACGTCGAAGTGATTCTGCAGTTCTACTCCACCATCTACTTCACCACCTCAGGTGACAAAAGAATTATTTGGATGACACATGGTGAGCAGTACTCAATCACTTTCGCAAAGTTCGCCAAGATTCTAGGGCTTGAGGCACACATGGATCATGAGATTATAATCTCTAACCTCAAGGCCGTGGACCGTGAAGAGCTAGCATATATGTATCCAAGTCACGTTCCATTTGATGCTGGTCTCGCCCGCAACATCAAGCCCTTCTACAGCATTATGAACAGAATCCTCAGAAGGACGATAGCACCGAAGGACGGTGATGCTGGGGTAAATCAAGGGAACTTGAGGCATTTTCTACTTCTGGTTGATGGGGAAGAGAAGTTCAACCTCGTCAATTACATCTTTGACGATATCTTCAACATCTCGCATACCCCCAATCGTGCTTGCGGGTATGCCCCCTACATCATGTGCCTCATCGAGAAGGTGTCGGGCGTGACCTTCGTCAAGGACGTGTCGCACCGCCCGCTTCGTCCTCAGAAGCCTCCGAATGTACCTGTTCCCCCTCGTCGCAAGAATGCAGATCCTCCATCTCGCCCCGTGGAACCTCCGTCTCTGCCTCTGCCTCAATCAATGAGTGTCTTCTTCAAATGCTTCAAGGCGATCTTCACTTCCTGCCGGAAGCAAGAGATCCGCGCTCAAAGGGCACACAAGCGCCAGGAAAAATATCTTAAGGCAGTGTGCGACAAGCTGGAGGTCCCGATGTCCTCTCCGGAGGTGAGTGATGGGGAGATCACTCCATTCCCCAACTTCACCGCCGATGAGCTCGCCCAGCTCCAAGAGGATGGAAGCTCCTCTCGGGCTGCTCCCTCGGCAAGGAACTCCGACGACGACGACGACGCCGACGATCATGAGGAAGACGTCAAAGATTTCGAGGCCACGGAGAGTGGAAGTGGCGAAGACGAGGACTAGTTCTTAGGTCTTAGTTTCCCCCTTTCTTTTCCTTTTTGGTGCCTTGATGCCAAAGGGGGAGAGTTAGGGGGGAGTTAATCTTTTGTGGGTGTGTTTGTGGTTTGTGGACTTGTTATGTAATATATTCATGCTTTTGGATGCTTACATATGTGCAAGACTTGATAGTGTTGTTTAATATCAATATAATGCTCTTATTGTCAATCTTATGATTATATTGATGTTCTTTATGTCTTGTCACAATTGTTGAGCACGTCACGTAGGCACCCCACCATAACGTGTGTGGGTATGAAAGATCTCCTCCACCTCTTTTACATGCTGCATACATTGAGGGGGAGTCATTCATACGCACACAAGTTATGAAAACCAAATTTAATACTCTTAATTGTTGAAGGACTTAATGTGTTGTCATCAATCACCAAAAAGGGGGAGATTGAAAGTGTATCTAGGTTCCCTGTGGGTTTTGGATGATTGATGACGACAATTAAGTCGCTAATGAGCTCAAGTGATCTTAGCACAGGTGTGGACTCGATCGGAGACGCAAACCCTCAAAAAGGAAAAGGAAGGAAACGGAGTCAACTCGAAGCGTAGAAACTAGGGTTTCTAGCGTGTTGAGTTAGACTAGCCGTAGAAATAGGAGGGTGCGTGTGTAAAGTGCATTGAGATCAAGTTTGGGAGCTCAAAGTGGTTTAGAGGTCAAACCCCTTGAGAGAAAAGAGTGGATAAGTAGTCTGGCAGTCGGACCAGACCGCCCCTGGCCTCCGGCCAAGTCCGTATTCGGCCGGACCAGAAGGGTCTGACTGAGATCGGACTAGTCCGTTTGTGGCCGGACTAGTCCTGGTAGCAGTGAGTGGATTTTGGGGACTAAGTCCCAAAACCACGGACTTGTCCGTTTGAGACCGGACCAAGAGGTCCTCAGTGAGAACGGACTAGTCCGCCCTTGGGGACGGACTAGTCCGGGTTGGCGAGTTGAAGGTGCTTCTGTGACTAAGTCTGGGAGGACCGGACTAGTCCGCCCTTGGGGTCGGACTAGTCCGTGGTCCTCAGACTAGTCCGTTTTCACATGGAGCAAAAGGCTCTGTGTGAGATCGGACTAGTCCGGTGGTGACCGGACTAGTCCGTTGTTGAAGTGACCGTTTGAATTTGAAGTTTGGCGGGTAGTGTGACGATAGCGTGTCAGCTGTCGGGACCTGACAAGAGGTCAGTGGTCCCCTAGGCCGGACTAGTCCGGGCCTGAGGCCGGACTAGTCCGCCCTTTTGCTGAGGTCAGCAGTTTGGGCTCGGGACCCCTATAAAAAGGGGACCCCCCGGCCTCATTTCAAACAACTCTTGAAACTCTCGAACCCTAGCGCCGCCACAGCCAACTTGGAGCACTCCTAAGCCTCTTTATTGCCTACTTTCCCTCTAAAACTAAGTCTTGAGTGGATTAGGGTTTAGTGAGGTGGAGAAGAGGAAGAACATCGCGCTTGTGCTCCCGGTTTGATCTCTTGCACTCATTGAGTCTTTGTGTGCTGTGCGTTGAGTATATTTTGTGGTGTTGATCACCTTTGTGGTGTGGGAGCCTCAGATTGTGAGAAGCCCTTGTAATCACCCTTGTGATTAGTGGAAAACCAAGTTAGGCCCGCGTGGTAAACTTGGTGAGGGAAGGGTTGTTGAACCCGATCCTTTGTGGACTCCTCAACGGGGACGTAGATTCATTGTGTGGAATCGAACCTCGGGATAAAATCCTTGTGTCTTCGTGTTCTTCGCATTTACTTTATCGATTATTTCGTTCTAGGGTTGCTAGTCTTGTTTCGTACTTCATATTGCTAAACTTGTTGAAGCTTGACTCACTCTTGTGTTGGTAGTTGTTTAACTTGACTTAAACATATCTTCACCTGTAGCCTCGAGAAAATCCCCTAAAACTTGCTAGAAACATCTTTTAGGGTTCTTCACGCAGGCTGACCGGACTAGTCCGCCCCCAGACCGGACTAGTCCGCCTCCTGTGATTTAATCTCGTTTTATTAAGTCATTTGCAGGTCAATTAGCCTATTCACCCCCCTCTAGGCAAGTTTCACGTACGAAGCCGGTGGAGATGTACCGCATGGGAGGTATGTGTAAAGATAATGATGTTTCTAATTTAATGATTGTCAATTCATCGCACTTATATCTTCTGTAGACTTGGGTTGGGCGACGGGTATGTAGAGCGTGAGGCCTATGTTAGGCGACGACACTCAAGTGCTAGTTCTAGTAGATCCCAGTCTACTGCAGAGACGGATGCATTAAGAGAAGAGTTGAGATGCACTCAGGAAGAGATGCAGACCCAGTTGCAACAGCAACAGCAGCAGCACCAGGCAAAGATGCAGATGCAGCAGATGCATCAACAGATACAGGAACAGGTGCAGCAACAGATGCAATATCTGTATATGGCACAGGTATCTTAACAATTGATCTATTTATTCGATTTTAAAATGTTTGACTTAAGATCTCACGAATAATTTACTTGATGCAGTTTTTGGGTCACGGTAGCATCGGTACTCCGTTCAGCACACCACAAACACCTTAGTTTGACATGATGTCGCAAGTATACTTGTTGTTTTATTCAAGTTACAATACTCTTTACTATGTGTTAAATTAACTTAACTGAATATCTTTACTTGATGTAGTTCCTCGCTCAAGGTGGTATGCCTCGTCCAATGCAGCCAGGACAACATATTTGCTCCTCATCACAGGTATCACCATGTGTCTTACTACATTGACTTATAATATAAAATTCTAATCATATGTGCAACAGGGTTCTGAAAGTGGTCAACTATTTGTTCCACAACCTCAGGGATTCATGTCATTGTTGGCTCCTGGATTGCAGCTGTATCCATGTGTTCTACCATCGATGCTCTTTAATCCAGGACAGACTAATCCATCAACAACTCTGGCCGCAATGGTATGACTTCTAAATCGTTATTTCACATAAAAACATAGGTTAATTTGAATAATACTTAGCGACTTTGAGTCAAATTAGCATAGTTGTTAGTTTTGTAACAAATAAGTCAGTTAGCACATTTTAGAGAGATTAAGATACTTGAATTGTAAGTATAAATGCAAAGTGTAACTTGTATTTGTTTCTTGCAGGGTTCCGATCATCTGCAAGGTTGTGATGATTTTCTAAATTTGAACGGGGGAGGTGCGAGTGGCGGAGGTTCCAATATTTCATTGCCACTTTGTGAACTCTTTTGTTGAACATGTCAGATACTTTGTGATGAACTGGAGGTGCTCGTTTATATATATGTGTGAACTTTGATAAATTTTTGAACTATTGGTTGATCTGTGTTGTGTCAACTGTTTTGAGTTGTTGTGATGAATATGTGTAAATTGTTCTACTGGTTGAATTGGAGGGAGCCGTAAGCTCCCTGGAGGCTGCCCAGCCGGGTGGGTGTAGAAAACAGGCGGTTATTTAAAAAAAAGGCCTACTATAGGTGTATATATTAGGCCCGGCCGATGGCCTTAACCGGATTAAAGACGTCCGTTCTGGCCCGCGGTTGACGTCCTTCGGTGACTTAAAGGCATCGGCTTCAGCAGGCGGCCGACGTTCTTATGGCCATAAAGGCGTCGGTTGTGCGGCCGACGACTGTAGTTATGAAATGTGTCGGTATTCGAAACCGACGACTTTAGACGTCAAAGGTGTCGGCCCCGACGTTCATACGAGTTAAAAACGTCGAATCTGGGTCGTCGGCTATGAACGTCGGTTTACTAACGTCTATACCGACGGCCTTTTGCACGATTGCTGTAATGCACAATTAGTGTGCAAAATAGTCATCACTACCTTTAGGGAGCCAAAGGAGAGTGACACACGTTGACTGATTGTGTTTGGCGCCAGGAACAAGTCAGTTGACTAGGGAGCTCGACCGACTTTGTTCCTGCTCCTCCTGAGTTGTGTTTCCTCCGAGTGATTGATAGGTGGGTCCTCAAGCCATCCCCAAGTGCTACACTATTGGATTCTCTCAAACACCCCTACAAGTGGGCTAGTTGATCCATGGGATGCCACATGTCGATGCCTAATGGACTGGGAGGTTACATTTCAGGATTGCTCCCCACAATTCTCCTCATTTCTGCAATAAAATAGCTTCAGGCACTATATCTCCAAGTACAAGTGGAATTATGTTAAATATAAAGGTGATGTGTCTAAGAAATATTTATTCCTTCACACTCCCCCAAGATTACCTTTGCTCATCTCGAAGCAAAAATGAATACTTAGGTTGTTGATCAGGGGTTGCTACAATATTCTACTTTTCAAAAGCTCCATCTAGCCAAACCAAAGACCGGTGCCAGTCCTGCTACGTCACCTTGTTTGGATTGTACTTTTCAAAAGTCCATTCCCGACACAGCGGTTGATGGACGCCTTCTCCAGCGTGTGGGCGGCAAAGGACTAGGCTGCTGTTGATATTTCCTACGCACTACTAACAATACATCCCTAGCAGGGATGCCATAAATGCTCGTTAATAGATTTTAGATTACACATGTAAATCCGCAAGTGCACGGAATCTATCGATGTAGCATTTCCTCTTATAGAGTATTCCTAAAGAGTGTCATTTATATTGTCCCAAAAGAAGGCTAGGTGGACGCAAAACAATCATCAAATGGGGAGGCTAGGTTGGTCTAGGTAGGGTTCTAGCAAGGATGGGTAAATGATAATTTGGAGGTAGTGTGACACACACAAGAGCATTCTATCCTAAGGGGGTAAATGGTAAAGAGGGACTAGGCTAAGAGTTAATGAGATACTCCTACTATGCTTCTAATGTACATATACATAGCCTAAGTTAGATACTAATAATCATATTTATTATGAATTCTCATGCTAAGTGGATTAACACATCGGGCACGGGTTTACCCCTAGCAACACTAGGACAACTCCTGCCAAGAGCTTGTGGTATAGCCAAACGTGGAGGATTACAAAGGACAGATAGGGTTGTGACCACCTACTGCCTACCTCTTTAATCTGTGGGTCTACGAGACATTCAACGCTACTTTCTATCCTAGCACCATGCCAGCATATTAAGTAATTATCTTAAGAGCCTAGGCACAAGCCATCCTAAGGCAATGAACTAAATCATCGTTGAACCAATGTTAATTCATAGCATAAGTGATTCATATTAACATAATCATGTCATAATAAATTAGACTATAGTGGGGGTTTGTAGTGTTTATGATGATAATGGTATAGCATAATCATAAATACTACGCTTCATCCAAGTATATGAATAATAGAAGACTAAAGATATCATCTTTATTAAGAATGATGTTACAAATAAAAATAGGAGTATAAGAGCCATACATTTCCCAATTAGGAATTGGGAAGAGACTCCTTCTACTCCTCTCCTACTTGTACTATGGACTAGAGGCTCTCCTCTCTACATCCTATACTCCTCTAAACCTATGGAGAGTAGTGGATACAATGGATGATTACTCAAGTGGTGTTTGTTGAAGTGAGGGGTGAGGGGTCCTATTTATAGTTTGGAGAAGGGTTGGTTCCCCCCACCAAAAGTGCGCGAATCATTCACCACTGACTTCTTCAAGCCGGGAGGAGCCAACACGTGGAAGCTGACCGAGTTTGGAGGAAAGACCAGGTCAGCTGACTAGGGGGTCAGTGTTGACATTTCTTACATCACAGATAAAAATCTGCAAGTGCACGAAAACTGTCGTGTAGCACTTACCCTTAAGGAGTATTCCCAAGGGTATCGAATCCAAAGAATGTGTGTGTAATCTTACAAACTAATTCACCCAAAGACACAAAGTTGTTTTGTAGGCAAGAAAGAGAGAGGAATTCAAAGTATTGATTCTAATTCAAACAAATTTGCAGTAGCTGCTTGCTTTGGGCATGGGTTTACCCCTAGCAATACTAGGACGACTCCCGCCAAGAGCCTATGGCATAGCCGAACATGGTGGATTACAAAGGACAGATAGGGCTTTCACCACCTACTGCCTACCTCTTCAATTTGTGGGTCTACGAGATATTCACTGGTGATTTCTAACCTAAGCACCACACTTACGTTCTAAATCACAACTCTAGTTGTTTCAAATTCAAAGCTACAACTAGAGCCTCTAATGAATTAAAGCAATGAACTCACAAGTAACTACTTGTGCACACTACTATGAACTGAGAATCAAACTTGAATTGAATTCAGAAGGGCTTACTTGATTTGAATAACACCTTTGTAGGGGTACAAGTATAGAAGAGGGACTTGACAAGCCCAAGCCTCCTTCTCCTAGACTCTTCACCACACTCTTCTTCTACTTGGCAGCCTCTAGGACTACTCTAAACCTTCGGAGTGGTATTCTATTCTCAACATTTGGTGTGTGTGTGTGTGTGATGTGAGGTGTGGGGTTCTATTTATAGGGGGGAGAAGGGTCGGTTCCCACCACAAAATGTGCGCGAATCAGTCTTCATCGTGATCAGAGCATCACAAGGAGTCGACACGTGGAAGCTGACCGAGTTTGGCACCAGGAAGGGTTCGGCCGATCCCCTTAGTCAGCCGAACAGAAAAGTTGACATTTCTGTTGTGCTTCCTTAGGGTGACTTCCAGGTGGGTCCCATTGACTAATATGTGTACTACACCGTTGGATGGCCTCAGATACTTCTGTTCGTGGGCCATTTGATCCATGTGATGACACGTGTTGTCGCCTGTTTCGTCAAAATCCAATTTGATGGATTACTCCCTGCATCTCTCGGTATTTTGGGTCTAAATTCACCTGCATACAAATAGACACCAACACTTGTGGAATTGATTAGTTTTTAACTCTACCACTATGTTGTGTTTCTCTTTTTTGCACATCATGAGGTGAATTGACGGTTTAAATATGACACTTAAGGACCATCAACAAACTCCCCCACACTTAGTCCTTTGCTCGTCCTCGAGTGAAGGCAAAAAAAGAACTAAGGTGTTGTCATAATTTTGCTATAAGTTAAAAAAAAGAATACTAGATATTTCAACTCATACCTCAGTTCATGAATTCCCTTTGTGGGATGTAGCTACCACGTAAATCTTGGGTGTTTGAAGAGTGAAATGGTTGGAATGTAGTGCTCTTAGATCTTCCCTTGCCGAAAACATTTGGCGGTTTGCTATATTCGAAAAGTCAAAGAAACAATTGCCCTTATCTTTCATTTGGAATCTCTCAATTCTCTCAAAGTGTTTTCATGCTCACCTTGGCATGTTGTGCCAATTTTGTCCCTATACTAAATATGGCTATATGTGGAGCGTGGTTGGGATAAATGTGGCACACATTGCAATTCATATTTTACTACGTAAAAAATTGATCCTATGAGAGACTTGGGCAACAAAACAAATTGACAAAGAAAATTCTTGTGCACATGAATGGAATAGATATTTGTGGACTCCATGGTTTTCTCTCTTTAAGGATGAAACATGGCTACTCTCTTTTAAAAAAAAATTAATTGTTGAGTTGAAATGATTTCACATATTCAATATTAAATATTAAATCAACTCAAAACAGTAACGTAGCATGAATATTCAGGGGTAAGATATCCATACCGAATTTGTGGAGCAAAATGAAGCCGTGTGGGGCCTACACCAGGTGGGCCGACTAGGTGGTTCAGCCGAACCCCTTCTGGCCTTCCTGCTGCTCCGTTTCGACATGTCGAGTCGTATGTTAGGTTCTGACGTGTTTCGAGATGCAATGCTATTTTTGCACGTCGGGATTTCAGGAAATTGGGGTACCTCCCCCACACTTGTTCCCAGAATTCTTTATTCAACACAAATAAACTAAAGGGATAACTTTACCGGGTTCGGTAAGTTCACTTTATTGAACTCAAAATATGGGGATGCTTACATTATTCAATCTAAATTTAATGAACTAAAAATTTGGAATAAAACTAAACTAAGCTAGTAAGCATCCTATTTGGTCGGGACATCTAAACTATGGAGCGTTGTAGATGACGGGCTTCCCAACGGCATTGCATATGTGCCGCAGCTTGGCGTCCATGCCACAGCGAACACCATCAATCTCCTCCTTGAGGGATATGAGTTCATCCTTCAGTTCTGTCCTCTCAATGCACCCTTCAGTCACTAATTCTGATAGCTTCTTGTTCTCCAATTGGAGAGAAGCTAACTCCTTAGAAAATTGTGCCACTTTAGGGCATGAGGATATTTCCTGTCGCTGTCCTCAAATTGTCCAGGTGGCCCTCTGATGGCAGGTGGCGAGAGGTGACACCTAATATTGGAGGGTGACAAGCCCGTCGATTCCTCAATCACCAAATTATCCATTTGCTTGAAAAAGCCTTTTGCATAGCCATCTTCAGGCTTGCGCACCCCATGGATAATAAGGCGGTCTCCACACGCTCAGGCAAGGTACGCGTAGGTGACTTGTAGTGGTGGCTCACTACATCACCGTCCTTGGTCTTCAGAGTGTACATGAACTCCTCGCCAGGCTGCAGCGTTGGGAGAGACTCGTCTCTTTCAGGAAAAATATGGGTCTTGACTGACTTAAGGCCAGCCGTAGTCGGACGATGTGCAGGTGTCGTCGACTTCATGGGCGTCCTCCGAGGGGAGAGCGACCATGCAGCACCACGAGGCGTGGTGCTACGCCCATGCGGAGTCGTTGTCGGTGGCGGGATCATGGCGAGAGGTACGACATCTAATGCCATGACGGACTCCAAAGCGAGGGGGGGCTTGTCATTGGCCGGCATGATGTATCCTCTCAGGTTGAAAGTTCAGCTAGAGTGGGGATGAGGCACAATTTTCTTGTCAGCCACGACATGGATGGGAGGAACATGAGATGGGTTTTTCTGGACGGTGCAAGTTTCTCCTCTCTGTTCTCATAAATATATAAGCAGGGAAAGCATGATAGCACCGAGAGTTTTGTTGGGATACATCGGGAGAGTCTGCATAAGAAAACAGTGGAGAGTCCACATAAGAAAACAGAAAGATGATGGCGCAAGGGGGAGGTCGGCCGAACCTACAGTTTGGCTGAATCTTTCCTGGCTCCGTTCGGGCTAAGTTTTCGTGGGTTGGCTTAACGGTCCCCATAGATGAATAATTGGATGGGCTAATTAATTGGAAGTGGAGAATTTAGACAGAATTTAAAGAAACAACGCGAAAATTAATAAGATTTATCACATCAATTTCCTTTTCCGCCTCCTCCTTTGGGATTCAAGAAATAATTTGAGTCGGTGTCCATTCACTTTAAATAGCTGATCATCATCACCTTGGAGTGTGATTTCTCCATGAGATGGGGTTTCTACTATAGTGAAGGGTCCTTCCCATTTACTTCTGAGCTTCCCATGTCCAAAGAGTTTAACCCTAGAATTGAAGAGTAGAACTTTATCTCCGAGTTTGAACTCTTTAGGCGTAATCCTCTTATCGTGACACCTTTTAGTTCTTTCCTTGTAAATTTTGGCACTATGGTACGCCTTATCTCTCCATTATTCCAACTCGGAGAGTTGCTTTAATTGATGCTTTCCTGCTTTGTGAAGGTCCATGTTCCACCGCTTGATGGCCCAATAGGCTCTATGTTCTAACTCTACAGGAAGATGACAAGTCTTCACACAGATAAAATGGAAAGGAGACATGCCAATGGTAGTTTTGTAGGCAGTACGGTATGCCCACAATGCGTCGGGTAGCTTATACTTTCATCCCGTTGCCATTTCCAAGATGGTCTTTTCCATAATATTCTTAATTTTCTTATTAGATGTTTCTGCTTGACCACTTGTTTGTGGGTGGTATGGGGTAGCAACGTTATGCTAGACACCGAGCTCCCTCAAAAAGTTATGGAAGGTCTTATCTATGAAATGAGACCCTCCATCACTTATGACCATACAGGGAGTGCCAAAGCGTGGGAAGATGACCTCATGGAACATTTTCCTAGCTTGCTTGGAATCAGCATTCTTGCATGGCAAAGCTTCTACCCATTTTTGACACGTAATCTATAGCCACCAGGATATACTCGCAATCATAGTACCTAGGGAAATATCCCATCAAATCAATACCCCACACATAAAATAATTTCACTTGGAGATTATATGTTAGGGGCATCGCATTACAAGCTGAAATTCATCCATGCTTTGGATATTTCCAACATATGCGAATGAATTCTTTTGTGTCTTCATACATAGAAGGCCAATAGAATCCACTTTGTCAGATCTTTTCCTTGGTACGGTAAACACCGTAATGGCCACCATAGGGGATAGCATGACATTTCTCAATAATATTGGTGCCCTCAATTGATGGGACGCACCTTCTAAGAAGGCCATCATCACAAACTCAATAGAGGTATGGGTCATCCCAAAGGTGCCTACAACTCTCATAGATGTGTTTCTTTTTTCCCCTGGTGGTACGTATCCCGTGACCATGGCGTTTATGATATTTGCATACCAAGGGTGAGCGTTAGTCACCTTGAGAAGCATATCATCTCGTAGGAAGTCATTGATAGGAATGTTCATGGCTTGGGTGACTTCCATACGTGAGAGATGATGTGCCACGGAATTCTCTACTCCCTTCTTATCCTTGATTTCTAAGTCAAACTCTTGGAGTAGAAGAATCCAACGGATTAGCCTTGGTTTAGCATCCTTTTTGGTGAGCAAATACTTCAAGGCAGCATGGTCTGTATAGACTATGACCTTGGCTCCAACCAAATAGGACCTAAACTTATCGATAGCGAAAACTACACCAAGAGATCTTTTTCAGTTGTGGCATAATTGAGTTGAGCCCCTATTAGAGTTTTGCTAGCGTAGGCTATTGCATGATGCTTTTAATCTTTGGTTTGGCCTAGGACTGCACCAACAGCAAAATCACTAGCATCACACGTGATTTCGAATGGTAGCATCCAATCGGGAGGTTGAATGATTGGAGCTGAGATGAGTGCCTTTTTGAGTGTTTCAAATGGTTTAAGGCATTCATCATCGAAATCAAAGAGAGCTTCCTTAGCTAGTAGGTTAGTGACGGGTCTAGCGACTTTTGAGAAGTCTTTGATGAATCACCGATAGAACCCCGCATGACCTAAAAAGTTGCGGATTCCCTTAACGTTGATAGGAGGTGGAAGTTTTTCAATGACTTCAATCTTTGCTTTGTCCACCTCTATCCCTCTCTAGGACACTAAGTGTCCAAGAACGATGCCTTCACAAACCATGAAATGGCACTTTTCCCAATTAAGTACGAGGTCATTCTCTTGGCATCTTTGTAAGACCTTGTCTAAATTTTCTAGACAATGATCAGAAGTTTTCCCATAGGCGGAGAAATCGTCCATAAAAACTTCCATGATTTCCTCAATCATGTCGGAAAAAATAGACATCATGCATCTTTGAAAAGAGATAGGAGCATTACATAGTCCAAAAAACATATGTCGGTAGGCATAAGTTCCATAGGAACATGTGAACGTGGTCTTACTTTGATCGTCGGGATGGATTGAGATTTGATGATAACCTGAATACCCATCAAGGAAACAAAAGTAGGAGTGTTTTGCCAACCACTCTAACATCTCATCGATGAAGGGCAGTGGAAAATGGTCCTTCCTTGTAGCCTTGTTAAGTTTTCGGTAATCTATGCACATCCTCCATCCCGTGACGGTTCATTGAGAAATTAATTCATTCTTCTCATTTTGAATGATCGTCATAACTCCTTTCTTAGGCACTACTTGAACTGGGCTTACCCATTCAAGATGAGGGACATGGTAGATAATCCTGGCATGCAGAAGTTTCAAGACTTCCTTCTTGACAACTTCTCACATCGCATTATTCAATCGCCTTTGAGGTTCCTTTGAGGGGACACTCTCGAGGTCAATAGGAATGCAATGGGTGCATAGCGTTGGACTAATCCCCTTAAGATCTTCTAGTGAATAGCCACAACCAGTCCTATGATTTTATAACATGGCGATGAGTTTGAGTGACTCATCATCCGAAAGCTTGTCACTTATGATGACAAGGGTTTCTAAATTGCCATTTATAAAGGCATAACGTAGGCGTGGAGGTAGAATTTTTAGCTCAACGGGGGGTTTTGGAAAGAACTCTTCTTTTGGAAATTCAATTGCCTCCTGAAATTCATCCTCCTCTTGGATGAGATCTTCTTCTTCTTCTATTTCAGGGGGAGCTAAGAATTGAAGAGTTCTAACCTCCTCTAAAGGGTCATCTTGGATGGGAGAATCTGCGAATGTGTTCTTAGAATGCAGGATAGGAATAGAGAACTTTGTCCCTCCAAGTTTGACATGTAGGTTTTCTTACAAGGGAATTTCCATGAGAAATTTCTCAATGGGAATCCCAATCATAATGTCAAAATATTGAATTTCAAACACATGGAAATCTAGGATTTCCTAAATGTATTCGTGTCTCACAGACACTTGTTGTAAAACCCCGCATCCTTTCAAGGATGTTTTCGAAAGAATCTCGGAAGGATTTACATGTTGGTGCCAATGGCACATCACCTAAAATGGTGAGAGTAGAAGAATCAAAATGAAATTTGCTCCAACAGTGGGGTTGTATAGGACCCTCATTGGTGTTCCTCTAATAAAACATAGAATAGTTGCCAAAGTAGAGGTCACCCGAAGAATTTCGGGTGACTGCTCAACTTCTACAGTCCATTACCTGCTTAGAATAGTGGTTAACTCCTTAACCGTCTATTAGATGAACACTCCATTAGGTGGGTTAGCTGGAGTTAATGGCAATGATGGTCTCCTATGGCAACAATACTTCGAGGTATTTCCAGAATCTTTAAATATCTCTTCCTCGAAGTAGAATGGAAACTCCGAAGGATGAATTTCTTCTTCCGTCGTAGTTTCTAGTTTGGGAGAGGATTCCTCCAGCAAGGTTTGAGATAAGCAAGAGATAGGTTCTCCCTTATCCATGGATTTATCCTTGGATCTTGACACTACTTCCTCTTGAGGTGGATCATGAATACCCATAATGAAGGAATAATTTTCTAGAACTCGGTCTAGAAGATCCTTGCCTTCTTCCGGCGTCTTATGGAGGAAAGATCCTCCAGTCGTAATGTCAAGATATAGGGCAGACTCTTTGTTCAATCCCATATAGAAGTGTTGCAAAAAAAACAGATCGGGAATGGACAAATTTGGGCCGGAGTTTCTCAAAAGAGAAAATATATCCCAAGCTGCACCTATGGATTCCTTCTCCATATACTGGAAGCATAGTACTTCCTTCCGCAAGGAAACAATTTGAGAAATTGGAAAGAAAGCAAGACAAAATATGTCTCGTAATTCATCCAATTTCCGTTTGTTTTCCCAACGTTGTGGTCATACAATTGTTTGGCTTTTTCCTTGAGAGAAAAAAGAAACAACTTTCATTTGAGAGTCTCTTGTGTCATACCCTTGATTAGAAGGCATGAACACAATTGTTCGAACTCTCGTAGATGGTGGTAAGGGTTTTCACAATCCATTCCTAAGAAGGATTTCTCCCGAATCATGGCTATAAAGTTAGGGAAAAGTTCATAGCTAGTACAACAAATGGGTTCTGCCAAAGGTGGTGGCTCACAGAACTTGCCCTTTGGGGTAGAATATAAAAGAATAGTGGACTACTCCATAAAGGTGGTGGTGGTAAGAAAAGGAAAGATAAGATAATAATATAGATACGAGGGTGAAAAAGGTTCAAAGATTTAGCAGCAATAGTTCCCTGGCAACAGCGCTAGAAATGCTTGTTGACGTTTCTTACATCACAGATAAAAATTCGCAAGCGCACGGAAACAGTCGTGTAGCACTTCGACTTAAGGAGTATTCCCAAGGGTATCGAACCCAAGGAACATGTGTGTAATATTACGAACTAATTCACCCAAGGACACAAAGTTGTTTTGTAGGCAATGAAGAGAGAGGAATTCAAAGTATTGACTCTAATTCAAAAGAATTTGCAGTAGCTGCTTGCTTCGAGCACAGGTTTACCCCTAGAAACACTAGGACGACTCCCGCCAAGAGTCTGTGGCATAGCCGAATGTGGAGGATTACAAAGGACAGATAGGGCTGCCACCACCTACTGCCTACCTCTTCAATCCATGGGTCTACGAGACATTCAACGCTACTTTCTATCCTAGCACCATGCTAACATATTAGGTAACTACCTTAAGAGCCTAGGCACAAGCCATCCTAAGGCAATGAACTAAATCATTGTTGAACCAATGTTAATTCATAGCATAACTTATTCATATTAACATAATCATGTCATAGCTAATTAGACTATAGTGGGGGTATCTAGTGTTTATGATGATATGATGATAATGGTATAGCATAATTATAAATACTACTCCTACGACATACATGGAATCCACAATCAAACGAGAAACACTTCATCCAAGTATACGAACAATAGAAGACTAAAGATATCATCTTTATTAAGAACAAAGTCACAAATACAAATAGGAATATAAGAGTTAAACCTTTCCCAATTAGGAATTGGTAAGAGACTACTTCTACTCCTCTCCTACTTGGACTATGGACTAGAGGCTCTCCTCTCTACAGCCTATACTCCTCTAAACCTATGGAGTGTAGTGGATACAATAGATGAATACTCAGGTGGTGTGTGTTGAAATGAGGGGTGAGGGGTCCTATTTATAGCTTGGAGAAGGATCGGTTCTGTGATACCTATGTTTGTTAAATACATTGGCTATTACGATAAAAGTTTTGAATTTTGCCAAAACACCCGTCTCATCAAGGTCCAACTCTAGGTCTAAGCTCCTGCAAGGTCCGACGATAGGTCCAACTTGTTTTGGGTAGCTCCAGCAAGGTCCGATGTAGGTACGACTTAGTTTGTCTAGGTCCGACATGTTTTGGCTAGGTCCGACATGCTATGGCTAGGCCCGACATGTTTTTGCTAAGTTCGGTGCTAGGTCCGATTAGCTTTGGTTAGCTCCAGCGCTAGGTCCGACTAGCTTTTGTAAGCTCCGGCGCTATGTGCTACTAGCTTTGGTAAGCTCCAGCGCTAGGTCCTGCTAGCTTTGGTAAGCTCCGTTTCAAGATTCGGTTAGCTTTGGCAAGGTTTGATGCTAGTCTGCAATGGTTCTGCTTTTACCTTGCAATGTTCAAACTTGCTTTACATCTATGGAAAGTTTGCTTAGTATTTTGTTACTAAATTTTTGGTTTGTTTTGGTGGTTATGGTTGATATTTTTTTGCTATGGTTTGCAACATGCTTATGTGAGGTGCTCATGTAGGGTGTTGTGGTTTCAGAACTAACGTGGGTCTCGAGGACTTGTGCTTGGAAGTATCCATTGTTTATTCATGTGCAAGTGTTGCTTGAGTTTAAGAAATTTCTAATGACATGATCCATTGAACTAGTCTTAGGGAGAAGATGAGGTTCAACAACCAAGTTCGAGAGGAATTGTGGTTTAGTTGATCGGGAGGTCGCGTAGCATGTTTGAATCAAGAACAATGCATTTAAAGGTATCATGTACGTCGTTGGAAGGTCTTTGCACGTGGGCAAGGAGTGCATGGACGTGGATACATGGTTCCAAGGCGTGATGAAGAGATGTGGATGTAAAAAATTGGTCGGAAAGTTCGAACCGACTAGGTTATGAACTCAGGCTGCGGCTGGGTCGGGTTTGACCCAAATATGGAAAGATTTGAGTTGGTTATGATAGGATTTCGTGTGGGTCATGAAGTTGTATTGTTTTAGTAATGTGTGATACTTTCCTAAGGTGTTTGGAAGTCTTAAGATTTCTTCTATCTGCGTATAGAAGAGTCTTGAGCAGTTATGGAAAGTTTCGGTTGAATCTGAGTAGGATTTGAGTCCTAGTTAGGATTGGGTTGGCCTAAGGGCTGGTTATATAAGCAAGAGAGGTCAGAGCTTGTGGTGCACGACTTTGGGCTGTTCATTTTGTGTTTTGATCAATAAAATTCATAGTCTAAATGAGCTTTCGTGCCTTGCTCGTCCGACTTGTTTCTGTCAAGTCTTTCTCGTCGAGTTTCTGCAGAGCACTACCTTGCTTCGGTGATTTTATCATAACTCTAGTTTTACAGATCCGATTGAAGTGATTCTTTTTTTGTTATCTTCACAACTTGATTTTCTATCGTCTATGAAAATTTCACATTTATTGGATTTGTGGTTTAAAAGCTACATGAGTTTCTTTGCAGTGTTATAGATCTGGTTTTTACTCGGTAGAACAGATTGACCTTTGTTCGATCTTTCGATTGTAACTTGAGTTTTTCTCAACGATTTTTCATGCTTCTTGATGTCGTGTATTCGTGACTTGATTTTCCACAATCTGTACAGGTTTTTTCACGATTTATCACGTTTAGATTAATCGCACACACGATTTCTTAACAGATTGATTTCCTGCCAAGGGGTTTTTGTTGCTTCTGCTAAAAAGTTTGAATCTACCATTCACCCCCCATCTGGTAGCTTCCCACATGATCTTCGATCCTACAATTGATATCAGATCCACGATGCTCTAATCTTTGTGATTTGCACATATTTTTGAATAATCATCATGGAGAAATACTCCGCAAAACCTTGGGTCTTTAGTGGTATTGATTTTCAGGTTTGGAAGGCACGTATGGAAGCTTTCATCCAGGCACAAGGCTTCGCAATATGGGAAAAGGTGTACAAGCCTTATGATGTGCCGTGAGACGATCAAGTCACGACTACAAACATGAGAGATGTCGGCAACAACAACAAGGCTCGCAACTTGATCATACAAGGATTAACTCAAAGCGACTTTGACCGTGTTGCTCACCTCCGGTCTGCATATGATGTGTGGAAAGCACTTTGCGACTACCACGAAGGATCCAACATGATCAAGGAGTTTAGGCAAGACATGTTAAAAAAGGAGTACATGCGCTTAGAGATACAACAAGGTGAGTCCATCGACGATCTCTTTGCTCGCTTTAATAAAATTCTCAGCAACTTGCATAGTGTGAATGTTAATTTTTCAGATGCTGAGAATGCTAGGCAATTACTAAGTGCATTAGACATGTCAATTTGAGAGATGAAAGTCACATCTATTCATGAATCTACTGTCATGAGTACACTTACTTTAGATGTTCTATATTCTAAATCAAAAACTCATGAAATTGACATAATCTCGAGTAAGAACCCCAACAAGTCTCTTGCATTTGTTTCTCAATGTGACATGCCTAGCTGCAGCCAATCTTCATCTTGTGGAACACTTGATTTGTTGTCCTCTCTAACCCTTGAATAGATTGAAGAATTTCCAGAGGAAGAACTTGCACTCATCTCTACTCGGTTCTAAAAAGCATTGCAAAATGTGAGAACTAGAAGGAGAGGAAGTGTCAGACCTCAACGATGCTTCGAATGTGGTAAGATATGACATTTTCGCATAGATTGCCCTAACCTTTCATGTGCTACTTCCCGTGATGAAAAGAAATTAAGGACGATGCACTCCTCTGTGAACAACAACAAGAAAAAGAAGAGTTTTACAGGACGCCAATTGGTGAATAGTTTTTTCTCCACACTTCAAGAACTTGGCTCGAGCGATGTGGACATCGGAAGTGACGAAGATGAATTGGTGAATATGTCAAGATCAAGTATGGAGGAGGCAGCACACAACAGCGACAATGAAGAGGTATGTCCTACTTGCGAAGAAATGTGTGATGTTATTTCTTGTGCCACTGTTATAGTTCAAAAAAAGGACAAAAATCTTAGGGACAATGCTATTAAAATTGAGTCACTAGAATCTGAAATTAATCATTTGAAATCTTTGATTCCTAGTGATGATTCTTGTTCCTCATATGATTTAATATATGAACAATTGTCCTCTCTAAGAGGTGCACACACCTACACACTTGATAAATTTGAACTTGAAATTGAAAAGAACAAAAAGCTTACTGCACTTAATGATAAAAACTTGAAAGATGCTTGATGTTCTACAATTGATGTGCATTGTTCTACTTGTGATGATCTTGATAAGAAACTATAAGATGCTATTAATGAAATTTCTATATTGAACAATGCTTTGCATTCTGATGATGTTAAATATTGTTCCAATAACAAATTAAAAGGAAAAACTCCATGCGAAAATTGCCTTGATTTGTCAAATAAACTTGATGACATGCATAGGACATTAGATCGGTTTTGTAATGCAAATAAGAACCTAAACTTGCTATTGAATTCCTCTACATCTTGCAATGATAAATTTGGTTTATGTTTTGATGCTCATGCTCATGCTAAGGCACATCCACCTAAAATTGTAAAGTCATTACGAAGTGGTTTGATTCAAACAGTTCCTAAACAAAAAGAAGTGGTTTTCAAATCTGCAGGAGTGTTGTCTCATTTGGTTTCAAATAAAAATGTTGCTTGCTCATCTAGACATGAACACAAAGTTAAATTTCATTGTACCTATTGTGGTAGAGATGGCCATGTCACAGATTTTTGTTATAGACTAGCTAAACAACAGAAAAAGGAAAGAAAGATTGCTAGATCTCATAACTTTCATGCAAAATTTGCTGCACATGCTAAACTGAATGATAGGAACATGCAACCTGTCGTAATGAGTCGAAAACTTGCAAACTTTGCTCCCAAACCTACTGTTTTTCGTGCTACACATGTAACACCTCGTAGGTCAGTAGTTGGGTACAAAAATCCTCAAGCATTGGCTCATAAATCTGTTGTTTTGTCTCAGCTTTTGCTTGTTGTTCCTGCTGGACGTCGAGTGACTCAGTACTGGTTTCCTAAATGCCTTTTGACTAACCCCAGTATTGAGTCATCGACGTATTGTGTTTCTATGTAGTTTACATGCTTAAGGAAGGAGAAAATTTGGATTGTGGATTCAGGTTGCTCACGCCACATTACCGGTAACAAACAATGGTTCTCCTCCCTCTCTTTTGTATCACGTGTAGAGAATGTTACTTTTGTCGATAATTCTTGAACTCCTATAATTGCTAAGGGTTAGGTTAGAGTAAATGATCACTACACTTTTAAGGATGTGGCACTTGTAAAAAATTTGAAATACAACTTGCTTTTTTATTTCACAATTGCTAGATGAAAGTCTGCAAATTATTTTCAATAAAAATTGCTGCAAAGTTGTAGGTTCAAATAGTGAGCTTATTTTTAATATGTCTCGGTTTGGAAGAGTTTTTAAAGCTGATTTTGATATGTATTCTTCTAAGCATAGGTGTCTAATTTCTAATGATTCCAAAGACTTATATTTTTGGCATCGTAGACTTGGTCACGTAGGCTTTGATCATCTCACGCGTGTTAGTGCTCTTGATCGCATACGTGGGATGCCTAAGCTTAAAGGTGACAAAGAAATTGTATGCTCTTCTTGTAGACATGCTAAGATGGTTGCAGGTTCACATGCTCCCCTCACAATAACCATGACAACTGAACCGGGTCAACTTTTCCACCTTGACACCGTAGGACCTGCACGTGTTCAATCCTTTGGATGTAAATGTTATGTTCTTGTAATTGTTGATGATTTTTCTAGATAATCTTGGGTTTACTTTATGGCATCTAAGAATGAAACCTTTAGTCACTTTAGAACTTTATTTCTTAGATTATCAATTGATCACTCAGGATCTTTAAAAGCAATTATAAGTGATAACGGAATTGAATTTAAAAATCAATCGTTTGATCACTTTTGTGCTGAAAATGGAATAGATCATCAATTTTCTTCACCATATGTACCTACACAAAACGGTGTTGTAGAGAGAAAGAACAGAACCTTAGTTGAGATGGCTAGGACTATGCTTGATGAATATCAAACTCATAGGAAATTTTGGGTTGATGCAATTGCAACCGCTTGTTATGTCTCAAAAGTCGTGTTTTCTTGCGTGCTAAGCTAGGAAAAACACCATATAAGCTATGGTTTGGACATAGGCCTAGTGTTACACACTTTCGGGTCTTTGGTTGCAAATGCTTTGTTAAGAAACATGGTAATCTTGATAAATTTGAAGCTAGATCTGTTGATGGCATGTTTCTTGGTTATCCATCTCATATTAGAGGCTACCGTGTGCTTTTACTTAACACTAACAAAATTGTGGAGACTTGTGAGGTTTCTTTTGATGAAGCTATCCCAGGTACTAGCCCAAATATTGCATGTATGGATCCATATCTGCAGGGGGAGAGCATTTCCATTGAAGATGAGGAAGAAGTGGAGCTGCTGCCTAAAAATTCAGCAACTACTGACATTGTTCAAGTTCCGGATGTTGATTCACAACCAGCACCGACGACTACCATCGCTGGTCCAGATCGTCCTCAAGCCACAAGCTCTTCAGACTGTGATGAACATGAAGAAGAAGGAGCTTTTGAAGTGTCTACTCCCCTCCGAATCCTCAAAAGTCATCCTCCAGAAGAAATCATTGGAAGCTTGCACGAATGAGTCACACGATCCAGGTTTTGTGATCCAAACTCTCACGCTCATTCTGCTTTTGTTGCTTCTTTTGAACCCAAAGATATATCACACACACTCACTAATGAATCTTAGATTATTGCCATGCAAGAAGAGTTAGAAATTTTGAAAGAAACAATGTTTGGAAACTTGTTCCTCTACCTCAAAGTCACACTTTAATTGGAACTAAATGGGTGTTTAAAAAGAAACAAAGTGAGGATGGGGTTGTGGTTAGGAATAAGGCTAGGTTGGTTGCTCAAGGTTTTACACAAGTTGAAGGTCTAGATTTTGATGAAACTTTTGATCTTGTTGCTAGATTAGAAGCATTAAGAATTTTGTTAGCTTTTGCTACAACTAAAGGTTTCAAGTTATATCAAATGGATGTTAAAAGTGCTTTTCTTAATGGCTCATAGATGAGGAGGTTTATGTCAAGCAACCACCGGGTTTTGAAAATCCAGATTTTCCTAATCATGTTTACAAACTGTCCAAAGCCTTGTATGGTCTCAAACAAGCCCCTAGAGTATGATAGGTTAAAAACATTCTTACTTGAAAAGGGGTTTACCAAGGGTAGGGCTGATAAAACTCTTTCTGTACTTAAGAATGACAATGACTCATTATTCGTTTAAGTGTATGTGGATGATATTATCTTTAGTTGTGCTTCTCATGATCTTGTGTCCAAGTTTTCAGCTATGATGAGTTCAGAATTTGAGATGAGTATGATGGAAGAACTCACGTACTTTTTGGGGCTATAAATCAAGCAAAACAAGGTGGGTACCTTTGTGCATCAAACAAAGTATACAAAAGATCTCCTAAGGCACTTCAACATGGACAAAAGCAAGCCTCTTTGGACACCAATGGGAACAACAACAACACTTGAACTTGATGAAGATGGTGACCCGGCGTTCAAAAAGAATATAGAAGCATGATTGGATCACTCTGTACCTCACAGTATCAAGATCGGATATACAATTCAGCGTATGTCTTTGTGCACAATTTCAAGCTTCCCCACGTACTTCACATCGTCAAGCCGTCAAAAGAATTCTCAAGTACTTACATGGAACACAAAAATTTGGCATTTTTCTTCCTTCTTCCTCAACCGTTACTTTGAAAGCTTTTTCGGATGCTAGTTTTGGGGGTTGTAGGATTGATAGGAGAAGTATTTCAGGGGCATGTCATTTTCTTGGTAATTCTCTTGTTGCTTAGTCCTCAAGAAAACAAAACTCAATTGGCACAATCCAAAGCCGAATCAGAATATGTAGTTGCTTCTAGCACTTGCTCACAAATTCTTTGGATTGTTCAAACACTTAAGGACTATGGGGTTGATCTAGATAGTGTTCCACTATTTTGTGATAACACTAGTGCCATTTGCATTGCTAAAAATCTCGTGCAACATTCGAGAACAAAGCATATTGACATTAGGTATCACTTTCTCTGTGGTAATGTTGAAAAAGGAAACATTATGCTTCACCATGTAGATATCAAACAACAATTAACTGATATTTTCACAAAACCTTTGGATTTCACTCGTTTTTGTTTCATTCGTAGTGAAATAGGGGTTATGCATCCTCATGGCTTAAATTGCAGGTGAGTTTTGAAATTTGGGAAGTCTATATGTGAATCTGAATTTAAAATATTATGAGCATAGTATTTCATACATATATGACTTTGTGATTTCTTTTACATGTTGAAAGTTCTTACTACATTACTCATGTTATACATTTTGTAGTTTTTGCCATGACTAGTAATTGGAATAATTGCTTACACTAAATCTGGTCATGATCGAACTTTCTTGCTGTTTTGAACTTGTTGCATGCTCACAAGTGCTTTTAATCATAAAGAATTAATCAAGTAAGCAACTCACATGTTGAGTTTTTATGTTCAAATGAAAAAATGAGAAAAGATCAAGTGAATATGTATGCATCACACTTCTTCTTTTGAGATGACTTATCATTGCACTTAGATATGAACTATAACACCCTCATTTTTATGCATCATGCATTGCATAAGTTCATATACATGTTTAACATAAAGCAACATAAAAAGAAACAAGTTTAAAATGAATTTAGAGCAAAACCGCACTTAAGAATTCTGGAAAGTGCGGACTAGTCCATTTTTTGTGCAGACTAGTCCGATTTCTCTCTGACCTCCGTCAGACTAGTCAGTTTTGCTGCGGACTAGTCTGTATTTCTCTCTGTATAGTTTCAAACTTGTCCGGTCCATTGTGGACTAGTCCGGTATTCCAATTCCTTGGAAATTTTGCTAAGTCTCTGGACTTGTCCGGACTTGTCTGGTATTCCAACGGACTTGTCCGTTTTTCCTCTAACTAAAATCGGACTTGTTCGGTTTTGGCCAGACTTGTCTGATTTTCCTCTGACCAAGTTTGGACTTGTCCGATATAGTCCGGACTTGTCCGTTTTCGCCTCTGTCAATCTTCGGACTAGTCCGGCCCTTTTCGGACTTGTCTGGTAAATCGCGATTCTGAATTGATCTTTTGTTTCATGATGTGTTTTGGGTTTTACCTTAAGTGGACCTAAGGACGTCGTGTCTAACTCATTTTGGAGCCCATGTGGGACCCCAAACCGGCCTCTACCCATCTTAAACTCGAATTCATTGAAACCCTAGCCTCCACCTCTATATAAACAACGTCACCTCTTGACTTTACATCCTTTTGCCTCATATGAAGACCACCAAACCCTAGTTCGTGGAGAGCCGCCACCAAGGAGGGAGAAGGAGATCCCTAGCAAGAAGAAGAAGAGGAGGAAACGAAAGAGAATCAAGATCTCTACCAAGTTTTCGTTCTTCATCACCAATCCTCCATCAAGATCTCATCAACCCTATATTTTCAAGATCCAAGTGTTGCCTCCATAACCCTTGATTCATTGGAGTTCTAAACACCTGGTATACCTTCTATTTCCTATTTCTCACATGAATTCAACCCCGTTTCTTCAAATTCACGTCGATCTAGAAAACCCTAGTTCGTTGTTCCTATAAGACCTATGTGTGCTGAATACATTGGCTTGTAGTGAATACACTTGGCTTTGATGATAAAAGTTTTAAATATCACCAAAACACCTTTTTATCAAGGTCCGACTCTAGCTCCGAGCTATAGCAAGGTCCGACCATAGGTCCGACTTGTTTTGGGTAGCTCCGGCTATGTTAGATGCTAGGTCCGGTTTCTTGGTAAGGTCCGACTAGCTTTGGTTAGCTCCGGTGAGCTTTATGTTTAGCTCTAGCATGTCTTTGATAGCTCCGGCATATATTTGATAGCTCCGGCATGTCTTTGATAGCTCTGTCATATATTTGATAGCACCGGCATGTCTTTGATAGCTCCGACATGTTTTTGCTAAGCTCCGAGTTGATTTTTCTAGCTCCGGCTTTTGGGTTTACTAGTTCCGACTAGTTCTGGTTAGCTCTGGCGCTAGGTCCTGCTAGTTTTGTAAGCTCCGGCGGGAGCTTGGTTGTACTAGTTTTGGTAAGCTCCGGCGCTAGGTTTTACTAGCTTTTGTTAGCTCCGGCTCAAGGTCCGGGTTGCTCTGGCAAGGTCCGGAACTTGACCGCAGTGCTTCTGCTTTTCATTTGCAATGTTTCGTACTTGCTTTACATTTTTGGAAAGATTGCTTAGTATTCATTTGCTAAGTTTTTGGTGCATTTTGGATGATATGGATGATATCGTGTTACTGTGGTTTTGCAACATGCTTATTTGAGGTTCTCATGTAAGGTGTTGTGTTCGGAACTAACTTGAGTCAAGTCGAGGACTTGGGCTCGTATGGATTGGTTGTTTATTCATGTTCAGGTGTTGGTTGAGTTCAAGACATGGCTGGTGACGGGATCCATTGGACTAGTCTCAGGGAGGAGATGAGGTTCCAACAACCAAATTCAGGAGGAATTGTGGTTGAGCTGATCAGGAGGTTGCGCATCATGTTTGGATCAAGAACAATGCATATGAAGGTATCATGGACGTCGTTGGAAGATGTTTGCACATGTGCAAGGAGTGCATGGACGTGGCTACATGGTTCCGAGATGTGATGAAGAGATGTGGACGTAAAGAATTGGTCGGAAAGGTCCAACCGACTAGGTTATGGACTCAGGCTGCGGCTGAGTTAGGTTTGACTCAAATATGGAAAGATTTGAGTTGGTTATGATAGGATTTCGTGTGGGTCACGAATTTGAGTTGTTTAGGAATGTGGGATACGTTCCTAAGGTGTTTGGAAGTCTTAAGATTGCTTCTATCTGCGTATAGAAGAATCTTGAGCAGTTATAGAAAGTTACGATTCGTGATCTGAGTAGGATTGGAGTCCTAGTTGATATTGGGTTGGCCTAAGGGCTGGTTATATAAGCAAGGGAGCCCAGAGATCGTGGTGCGCGACTTTGGGGCTGTTCCTCTTGTGTTCTATTGAATAAAATTCGTAGTTTGAAGTAACTTTTGTGCCTTGTTCGTCTGACTTGTTCCAGACAAGTTTTACTCGTCGAGTTTCTGGACAGCACTACCTTTCGTCGGTGGTTTTATCATAACTCGAGTTTTACAGATCCAATTGACGTGATTCTTTTTGGGTTGTCTTCAGAACTTGATTATATATCATATGTCAAAATTTCATGGTCATTGTATTTGTGGTTTCTGATCTACACGAGTTTCTTTGCAGCGTTTCAGAACTGTTTTTTCTCGGGTAGGTCAGATTGACCATTGTTTGATCTTTCGATCATAACTTGAGTTTTTCTCGTCGGATTTGAGTGATTCTTTTTGTGTTGTCTTCGTGAATTGATTCTCTCTGATATATATCACTTTTTTCATGGTGAAACACGTTTAGATTAGTCTCACACACGATTTCTTTAACAGATCGTTTTTCTGCCGAAAGGGTTTGGGGTTTAATTGTTTCCACTGCGTAAGATTTTTAAATCTACCATTCACCCCCCCCCCTCTAGTAGCTTTTCACGTGCTCTTTGATCCTACAATTGGTATCAGAGCCACGGTGCTATAATCTTTGTGATTTGCACGTGTTTTTGACTAATCATCATGGAGAAGTACTCTGCCAAACCTTGTGTGTTTGCTGGTATTGATTTTCAGGTTTGGAAGGCACGCATGGAGGCTTTTATCCAGGCACAAGGCTTTGCAATATGGTAGAAGGTGTATAAGCCTTATGAAGTGCCACCTAATGATCAAGTCACGACCACAACCTACGGGGCCTCGAGAACAACAACAAAGCCCGAAACTTGATCATCCAAGGACTCACTCAAAGCGACTTTGATCGTGTCGCGCACCTCCGATCAGCATACGATGTTTGGAGAGCTCTCTGTGATTATCATGAAGGCTCCAACACAATCAAGGAGGTAAAACAAGATATATTCAAAAAGGAATATATGTGTTTTGACATGCAACCAGGTGAGTCTATCGATGACCTCTTTGCTCGTTTCAATAAAATTCTCAGCAACTTACGTAGTGTCAATGTTAATTTTTCTGATGCTGAGAATGCTAGGCAACTTCTTAGTGCATTAGACATGTCAATTTGGGAGATGAAAGTAACATCTATTCGTCAATCAACTGTCATGAGTTCTCTTACATTAGATGTACTTTATTATAAACTAAAAACTCATGAAATTGACATCCTAGCATGTAAGAACCCAAACAAGTCTATTGCATTTGTTTCACAACGTGATATGTCTAGCTCCGGCCAATCATCATCTTGCAATACTCTTGCTTTGTTGTCCTCACTAACCGTGGAGCAGATCGAAGAATTTCCAGAAGAGGAGTTGGCACTCATCTCTACTAGATTCTCAAAAGCATTGCAAAATGTGAGAACTAGAAGGAGAGGAAGCTCCGGACCTCAACGTTGTTTTGAATGTGGTAAAATAGGACACTTTCGTACAGAATGCCCTAACCTTTCAGGTCCGACCGCCCGTGAAGAAAAACAAAGCAAGGTCCGGACCTCCTCTGGAAATTCCAACAAGAAGAAGAAAGGTACCATAGGACGCAAGATGATCAACAGTTTCATCACCGCGCTTCAAGAGTTCAGTTCAAGTGACGTGGACATTGGAAGTGATGAAGATGAAGATGATTTGGCAAACTTGTGCTTTATGGCGGGCAAGTCAAGATCAAGTATGGAGGAGGCAGAACACAACAGCGACAATGAAGAGGTATGTCCTACTTGCGAAGAAATGTGTGATGCTATTTCTCGTGCCACTATTATTGTTAAGAAAAAGGACAAAAAGCTTAGGGATAGTGCTGCTAAAATTGAATCACTAGAATCTGAAATCAACCGTTTAAAAACTTTGATTCCTAGTGATGATGCATGTTCCTCATGTGATTTAATATATGAACAATTGTCCTCATTAAGAAGTGTGCACACCTCCACACTTGATAAACTTGAACTTGAAATTGAAAAGAACAAAAAGCTTGTTGCACTTAATATTGGAAACTTAAAAGATGCTTCTTGTTCTACAATTGATTTGCATTGTTCTAGTTGTGATGATCTTGATAAAAAACTGCAAGATGCTATGAATGAAATTTCTATATTGAACAATGCTTTACATTCTCATGAAGTTAAATTTTGTTCCAATTGCAAACTAAAAGGAAAAACTTCATGTGAAAATTGCCTTGATCTGTACAAAAAACTTGATGACATTCATAGGACATTAGATCGGTTTTGTAATGGGAATAAGAACCTAAACTTACTGCTGAATTCTTCCAAGTCTTGCAATGATAAAACTGGTTTAGGTTTTGATTCTCATGCTCATGCTAAGGCACACCCACCTAAAATTGTAAAGTCATTAGGAAGTGGTTTGGTTCAAACAGTTCCTAAACAAAAAGAAGTGGTTTTCAAATCTGCAGGAGTGTTGTCTCATTCGGTATCAAATAAAAATGTTGATTGCTCATCTAGACATGAACACAAAGTTAAATTTCATTGTACCTACTGTGGTAGAGATGGTCATGTCATAAATTTTTTTTATATACTAGCTAAACAACAGAAAAAGGAAAGGATGATTGCTAGATCTTATAACTTTCATGCAATTAGAAAAACACAACCTGCTTTAATGAGTCAGAAATTTGAAAAGGTAGCTTCCGGAACTTTTTGCAAGAAATCTACAAAGGCAGCTCCGGTAGTTCTGATAGCTCCAAGAGCTCCCGGATCTTCTGTTGTTCCCTCCAAAGCTTTAGTTTTTGCCTCCGGACCTTCTGCTTTTACCTCCGGAGCTACTGGTTTTCACTCTAAACAAGTAACAACTTCTAAACCAATTGTTAATAATAGAAAACCACAATCTTTGACTCAGAAACCTGTTGTTTTATCTTAGCTTTCGCGTGTTTTTCCTGCTGCACGTCGTGTTACTCAGTACTGGATACCTAAATGCCTTTTGACTAGCCCCAGTATTGAGTCATCGACGTATTGTGCTTTTATGTAGGTTACACGTTTGAGGAAGGAGAACATTTGGATTGTGGATTCAGGTTGCTCACGCCACATGACCGGTAACAAAGATTGGTTCTCCTCCCTCTCTTTTGTGTCACATGTAGAGAATGTTACTTTTGCCGATAATTCTTCAACTCCTATAATTGCTAAGGGTTTGGTTAGAGTAAATGATCACTACACTTTGAAGGATGTGGCACTTGTCAAAAATTTGAAATACAACTTGCTTTCTGTTACACAATTGCTAGATGAAAATCTAGAAATTATTTTCAATAAAAACTGCCGCAAAGTTGTAGGTTCAAATAGTGAGCTTATTTTTAACATGTCTCGGTTTGGAAGAGTTTTTAAAGCTGATTTTGATACGTCTTCCTCTAAGCATAGGTGTCTAGTTGCTAATGATTCAAAGTACTTATATTTTTGGCATCGTAGACTTGGTCACGTAGGCTTTGATCACCTAACGCGTGTTAGTACTCTTGATCGCATACGTGGGTTGCCTAAGCTTAAAGGGGACAAATAAATTGTGTGCTCTTCTTGTAGACATGCTAAGATGGTTGCAGGTTCACATACTCCTCTCACAATGATCATGACAACTGAACCATATCAACTTTTGCATCTTGACACCGTAGGACCTTCACGTGTTCAATCCTTCGGAGGTAAATGGTATGTTCTTGTTTTAGTTGATGATTATTCTAGATACTCTTGGGTTTACTTTATGGCGTCTAAGAATGAAGCTTTTAGTCACTTTAGTACTTTATTTCTTAGATTATCAATTGATCACCCAGGATCTTTAAAGGCAATTAGAAGTGATAACAGAACTGAATTTAAAAATCAATCTTTTGATCACTTTTGTGCTGAAAACAGAATAGATCATCAATTTTCTTCACCATATGTACCTAAACAAAACGGTGTTGTAGAAAGAAAGAACAGAACCTTAGTTGAGATGGCTAGGACTATGCCTGATGAATATCAAACTCCTAGGAAATTTTGGGCTGATGCGTTAGCAACCGCTTGTTATGTCTCAAATCGTGTTTTCTTGCATGCTAAGCTAGGTAAAACACCATATGAGCTCCGGTTTGGACATAGGCCTAGTGTTACGCACTTTCGGGTCTTTGGTTGCAAATGCTTTGTTAAGAAACATGGTAATCTTGATAAATTTGAACCTAGATCTATTGATGGCATGTTTCTTGGTTATCCATCTCATACTAGAGGCTACCGTGTGCTTTTACTTGACACTAACAAAATTGTGGAGACTTGTGAAGTGTCTTTTGATGAAGCTAGCCCAGGTACTAGCTCCGGTGTTGCAGGACCATATCCGTATCCTCAGGGGGAGGGTATTTTCGAAGATGACGAAGAGCCGGTGATACTGCCTGGTAGTTATGAAGATGACACGTGTCCAGCTCCGGACATTGAACAAGCTCCGGCTATCACCTATGCTGGTCCTAATCGTCCACAAGTCACAAGCTCATCAATCTACAATGAACCTAATGAAGAAGAAGCTTGTGAGACATCTGTTCCCCTACGTTTTTACAAAGATCATCCCCCACAACAGATGATTGGAAGCTTGCACGAACGAGTCACACGGTCCAGGTTTTGCGATCCAAACTCTCATGCTCATTCTGCTTTTGTTGCTTCTTTTGAACCCAAAGATATATCACACGCTCTCACTAATGAATCTTGGATTATTGCCATGCAAGAAGAGTTAGAAAATTTTGAAAGAAATAATGTTTGGAAACTTGTACCTCCACCTCAAGGTCACACTTTAATTGGAACTAAATGGGTATATAAAAATAAACAAAGTGAGGATGGGGTTGTGGTTAGGAATAAGGCTAGGTTGGTTGCTCAAGGTTTCACTCAAGTTGAAGGTCTAGATTTTGATGAAACTTTTGCTCCTGTCGCTAGATTAGAAGCCATAAGAATTTTGTTAGCTTTTGCAGCATCTAAAGGTTTTAAGCTATTTCAAATCGATGTTAAAAGTGCTTTTCTTAATGGCTACATAGATGAGGAGGTTTATGTCAAACAACCACCGGGTTTTGAAAATCCAGATTTTCCTAATCATGTTTACAGACTGTCCAAAGCCTTATACGGTCTCAAACAAGCCCCTAGAGCATGGTATGATAGGTTAAAAACATTCTTACTTGAAAAGGGGTTTACCATGGGCAAGGTTGATAAAACTCTTTTTGTCCTTAAGCATGGCAATGACTCATTATTCGTTCAAGTGTATGTGGATGATATTATCTTTGGTTGTGCTTCTCATGATCTTGTGTCCAAGTTTTCAGCAATGATGAGTTCCGAATTTGAAATGAGTATGATGGGTGAACTCACTTACTTTTTGGGGCTGCAAATCAAGCAAACCAAGGAGGGTACCTTTGTGCATCAAACGAAGTATACCAAAGACCTCCTAAGGTGCTTCAACATGGACAAAAGCAAGCCTCTTCGGACACCAATGGGAATAGCAACAACACTTGAACTTGATGAAGATGGTGAATCTGTGAATCAAAAAGAATACAAAAGCATGATCAGATCACTTTTGTACCTCACAGCAACAAGACCGGACATACAATTCAGTGTATGTCTTTGTGCACGGTTTCAAGCTTCCCCACGTGTTTCACATCGTCAAGCCGTCAAAAGGATTCTCAGGTACTTACATGGAACTCAAGAATTTGGGATTTTTCTTCCTTCTTCCTCAACCGTTACTTTGAAAGCTTTTTCGGATGCTGATTTTGGGAGTTGTAGGATTGATAGAAAAGTACTTCCGGTGCTTGTCATTTTCTTGGTAATTCTCTTGTTGCTTGGTCCTCTAGAAAACAAAATTCAGTTGCACAATCCACAGCCGAATCTGAATATGTAGCTGCTGCTAGTGCTTGCTCACAAACTCTATGGATTGTTCAAACACTTAAGGACTATGAGGTTGATCTAGATAGTGTTCCACTGTTTTGTGATAACACTAGTGCTATTTGCATTGCCAAAAACCCCGTGCAACATTCTAGAACTAAGCACATTGATATTAGGTATCACTTTCTCCGAGATAATGTTGAAAAAGCAAACATTGTGCTTCACCATGTAGATACCGAACATCAATTGGCTGACATTTTTACAAAACCTTTGGATTTCACTCGTTTTTGTTACATTCGTAGTGAAATAGGGGTTATGCATCTTCATGGCTTAAATTGAGGGGGAGTTTTTGAAACTTTGGGAAGTCTATGTGTGAATCTGAAATTAAAATAATATGAGCATAGTATTTCATACATATATGACTTTGTGATTCCTTTTACATGCTGAAAGTTCTTACTACATTACTCGTGTTATATATTTTGTAGTTTTTGCCATGTCTAGTAATTGGAATAATTACTTACACTAAAACTGGTCATGGTCGAACTTTCTTGCTGTTTTGAACTTGTTACATGTTCACAAGTGCTTTTAATCATAAAGAATTAATCAAGTAATCAACTCACATGTTGAGTTTTTATGAACAAATATAAATTGAGAAAAGATCAAGAGAATATGCATGCATCGCACTTCTTCTTTTGATATGACTTGTCATTGCACTTAGATATGAACTTGGAAGAAGTTGTGTATGACTAAAACCATGTTCTTAAGCTTCTGATTGTCAAATGACATAGGCTTGGCTTGGTTGGTTAGAATAAGGCAGATGCGCATATAATCTCTTGCAAATATCATATGATCTAAATTCATGCTTTGAAAAATAATAAAATGTAGCAACTAGTGTCATGCTTTCAGGTTTTGAAATAGTTAAGTTTGTGAGATCATGACTTGTTTAAATTGAAAATTACTTTTGATCTCTAGCATGGCTTACACTACTTTATGTATTTCATTGATGTGATAATGTAACGTACTTGATAGTATGACTTGGATGAGCTTTTTTTATATGTATATGTTATAATATGCTCATAACAACTAAAGGGGGAGAGATAATTTGTTTATACGCGCATGACTTGCTGAATACATTGTCAAAGGGGGAGGGATAAGCATAAAAAGATGAATATGTGCATAAGGAGAGATAATAAAGGGGGAGAGATTTTCTTCTCATTTTACTTTTGATTTACAGAAGGATAGAAATTGCCTTCGAAACTTTTATGTGAATAAGCCAATGTTCGGATTTTAAATGGTGTTGCCAATGCATTCATCAAGGGGGAGATTGTAAGAACTATGTGTGTTGAATACATTGGCTTGTAGTGCATACACTTGGCTTTGATGATAAAAGTTTTAAATATCACCAAAACACCTTTTTATCAAGGTCCGACTCTAGCTCCGAGCTATAGCAAGGTCCGACCATAGGTCCGACTTGTTTTGGGTAGCTCCGGCTATGTTAGATGCTAGGTCCGACTTCTTGGTAAGGTCCGACTAGCTTTGGTTAGCTCCGGTGAGCTTTATCTTTAGTTCCGGCATGTCTTTGATAGCTCCGGCATATATTTGATAGCTCCGGCATGTCTTTGATAGCTCCGTCATATATTTGATAGCTCCGGCATGTCTTTGATAGCTCCGACATGTTTTTGCTAAGCTCCGAGTTGATTTTTCTAGCTCCGGCTTTTGGGTTTACTAGTTCCGACTAGTTCTGGTTAGCTCCGGCGCTAGGTCCTGCTAGTTTTGTAAGCTTCGGCGGGAGCTTGGTTGTACTAGTTTAGGTAAGCTCCGGTGCTAGGTTTTACTAGCTTTTGTTAGCTCCGGCTCAAGGTCCGGGTTGCTCTGGCAAGGTCCGGAACTTGACCGTAGTGCTTCTGCTTTTCATTTGCAATGTTTCGTACTTGCTTTACATTGTTGGAAAGATTGCTTAGTATTCATTTGCTAAGTTTTTGGTGAATTTTGGATGATATGGATGATATCGTGTTACTGTGGTTTTGCAACATGCTTATGTGAGGTTCTCATGTAAGGTGTTGTGTTCGGAACTAACTTGAGTCAAGTCGAGGACTTGGGCTCGTATGGATTGGTTGTTTATTCTGTGCAGGTGTTGCTTGAGTTCAAGACATGGCTGGTGACGGGATCCATTGGACTAGTCTTAGGGAGGAGATGAGGTTCCAACAACCAAATTCAGGAGGAATTGTGGTTGAGCTGATCAGGAGGTTGCGCAACATGTTTGGATCAAGAACAATGCATATGAAGGTATCATGGACGTCGTTTGAAGATGTTTGCATGTGTGCAAGGAGTGCATGGACGTGGCTACATGGTTCCAAGACGTGATGAAGAGATGTGGACGTAAAGAATTGGTCGGAAAGGTCCAACCGACTAGGTTATGGACTCAGGCTGCGGCTGAGTCGGGTTTGACTCAAATATGGAAAGATTTGAGTTGATTATGATAGGATTTCGTGTGGGTCATGAATTTGAGTTGTTTAGGAATGTGGGATACGTTCCTAAGGTGTTTGGAAGTCTTAAGATTGCTTCTATCTGCGTATAGAAGAATCTTGAGCAGTTATGGAAAGTTACGATTCGTGATCTGAGTAGGATTGGAGTCATAGTTGATATTGAGTTGGCCTAAGGGCTGGTTATATAAGCAAGGGAGCCCAGAGATCGTGGTGCACGACTTTGGAGCTGTTCCTCTTGTGTTCTATTGAATAAAATTCGTAGTTTGAAGGAACTTTTGTGCCTTGTTCGTCCGACTTGTTCCAGACAAGTTTTACTCGTCGAGTTTCTGGACAGCACTACCTTTCGTCGATGGTTTTATCATAACTCGAGTTTTACAGATCCAATTGACGTGATTCTTTTTGTGTTGTCTTCAAAACTTGATTATCTATCATATGTCAAAATTTCATGGTCATTGGATTTGTGGTTTCTGATATACACGAGTTTCTTTGCAGCGTTTCAGAACTGTTTTTTCTCGGGTAGGACAGATTGACCATTGTTTGATCTTTCGATCATAACTTGAGTTTTTCTCGTCGGATTTGAGTGATTCTTTTTGTGTTGTATTAGTGACTTGATTCTCTCTTATATCTATCACTTTTGTCACGGTGAAACACGTTTAGATTAGTCTCACACATGATTTCTTTAACAGATCGTTTTTCTGCCGAAAGGGTTTGGGGTTTAATTGTTTCCACTGTGTAAGATTTTTAAATCTACCATTCACCCCCCCCTCTGGTAGATTTTCACATGCTCTTCGATCCTACAGTTCCTACGAAGGGCGCACTAGTCCGGTCCCCTACGAACTTGTCCGATTTTGCGATCTATTTCCTGTTGAATTAAATCTAAATTGGTTCGAATCAATTCGAAATCGGTCTAAACTTGTTAAACGCTATTAGAACTATTTAGTAAACATCATTAACAACTCATTAACTAGTTTTACTTCATAATTGCATTAATCATGCATATCATGACATATTGTGTAATATATGTGCATTTATTGATTGTGTTTCTTGTCTTGTATGTCGTTGCGCGGTTTAGACGGATTTGCGCTAGAGAGTGTTGCGGAGGATCTCCAGCACCACCAGGAGTTTGAAGTATTTGATCCTAATCAAGCCCAAGATCAAGGCAAGTGTCCTTTAACATATTGATCCTATTTTCGATAATAAATGTTTTGTTTTCAAAACTTCATGCTTGTGTCCATTTGATGAGAATCCCTATGATAGGAAGTTTACTAGCTTTCTTTAACCACTCTTTGGCACCTGGAATATATGGTAGAGAGTCGGAACAGGCTTTTTACCATTATGCTTCGCTTAAATAATTGGGATGGGAAAACAATTATACTATTTAACTATGCATTAATGAGATTATGGTTATTATGAACTGGTCAATATGATATGGTAATGGGTGATCTAAGCAAGCATGGTATGTGGATTGGGTTGGATGTCATGGTGGTTTGCTTGCTTTAGATCTAAGGACCGGTTCATGCGAGAATAAGCCAGGACAAAAGTGCCACCACGAGGTCAAGTATGGGTGCGGCATAGCTGATTAATTAGGGTATTGCTAGTGTTGAGTGTCTCATTTAGCGCACCGGGGAAGGGGAGTCAGGTTGGGTTTGGATATGGTTGGTAGGACTCCCTGGGATCCAAATGACACAAGAAGGGGCCCTTGGTTGAAGATGTGATTAGTTGGAGACATCGCCGCCGGTAAAACCTCAGTGGGTCCGTAAATGCTAGTAGTCCCTTTGTAATGGCTATTTTGTGATCTCTTGGCCATACACCTATGGTAGTGTTTTGGGCATAATGAAGGTTTCCTTTAGTATCCGACGGGTGATGAAATCACAAACACGTGGGTAAAGTGGTACAAACTCTGCATAGTATTAAAACTATCATGATAGTCGTGCTCCCGGTTAAGAGCACCTGGATGACCTACATGATTAGAGGGAACTTGGGATTTCGGATGGTTTGGTACCGGTTATGGGATGGTATTATGATTTATGGCAATGGATATGGTTAATGGTAATGAGAAATCTGGTATATGGATGATGGTAATGAAATATGGACTGGTATTATGATAACTACATGGTTTATGATCGGTTTACTTCACATACATGTAATATATTGCTTTTCAAATGTTTTATTGTACTTTTCAGCACTTAGCATTATTATATTCATTATTTGAATATGCTACATGTCATACTTTCCACACTTGATGAGTACGACACGTACGCACTCTTGCAATTCCCCCACCAACAGGTTCAAGTCAGGATTGGGAGTATAACGATGATAATGTGGAGTTCTAGGTCGTGTTTGTCGTCATATTGCCTGTGGTGTTGCTTGGAGTTGCGCTACCCTATTTGTTTAGCTGCATATTTGCTTTTAGTTATTTTCACTGCATTAGTTCAAAATTGTCATTATTAATCATTGGAGATTGTATTCGTGGATATTATAAATTTTGTAATAAAAGTTGTTGATTAATCTTGTCCTATGGTAATTTTCTGTATATCCTTTTGTGAATGCACTCGTGTATGTGTGTTGAACGTCCTGGGCACACATATGCGTTCACTTGGTCCATTTTCGGAACCGGGTGTCACATGAACTTAGAAGAAGTTGTGTATGACTAAAACCATGACCTTAAGCTTCTGATTGTCAAATGACATAGGATTGGCTTGGTTGGTTAGAATAAGGCAGATGCGACATATAATCTCTTGCAAATGTCATATGATCAAAATTTGTGCTTAAAAGAAAATAAAATTGCAGCAACAAATGTCAAGCTTTCAAGTCTTGAAATAATTAAATTTGTGAGATCATGACTTGCTTAAATTGAAAATTACACTTGATCTCTAACATGGATTACACTACTTTATGTATCTCATTGATGTGATAGTGTAAGTTACTTGATAGTATGACTTTGATGAAGCTTTGTTTTATATGCATATGTTACAATATGCTCATAACAATTAAAATTTCTCTTTTGTACCTTACTAAATACATTGTGAAAGTGCATCTAGGTATCCCTTGTGGGTTTCGGTTGATTTATGACAAACAAATGAGATCCAAACCACATTATTTAGATGAGCACAGGTTTTAATGAAAGAATGAAGAAAGCGCCAAAAAGAAAGGAGAATGAGGATAAATTCGGAAAAGAGCTCAAGAGCTAAATAGAATACATCATTGTGTCGGGAGTGTGTTGGTGTAACACATCCCAAGAGCTCAAGCACAAAAGAAATCCTCACACACTTCACATTTCACAAGAAAAACAGACTAGTCTGATATACACCGGACTAGTGCGATATCCTCTCTGGATAGGTTCGGACAAGTCCAGCCAGTGTGGACTTGTCCGCACTGGACTAGTCCGAAAATGTACGGACTAGTCCGATAATGTCTCTGCCTAAATCGGACAAGTCTTACAAGTGCGGACTTGTCCTATATTCACTAAGGGTATCACCACACCGGACTAGTATGATATCACCACGGACAAGTCCAAAAACCTTTCTGACTAATTTCGGACAAGTCCGCTCCTAGCTGGACAAGTCCGATATTCCTGGACACTTAGGGTTTCCTGCACGCCGCACACTGGACTAGTCCGGACTCCACCATGGACTAGTCCGGACACTCGAAACCCTAAAGGTAACTTTTGAAAACCCTAATATAAATAGATGTGCACGGCCCAACTAACGACTCTCTCGACCCCCTGCGCCGTCACACCCTCCAAGAGCCTAGAAAACACATCTCTCCACGCAATCCAACGCAAGAAAGATTAATCCCTTGAGGATTCACTTTGGATCAAAGGAGAGACACGATTCCACACGTTCGAGCTCTTGGGTTTGATCTCTAACACACTCCTGTTGTTTCATTGTTGATCTTACGAGTGTGTTCTTAGTGGTGTTTGAATTGTAATCTTGGGGAGCCCTCAACTTGTGAGAAGGCCCCTTGGACTTGGTGATTTTACCCTTTGTGATAGTGGAAGAAGAATTGGCCTTCGTGGCGATTCGACGAGGTTAGGATCAGTGAAGACTCGGTCCTTTCGTGGGCTCCTCAACGTGGACGTAGGTTGCCTCCGTGGGAACCGAACCACGGGATAAAAATCGTGTGTCAAACTTGTTCTGAAGTTTCTCATATCATATTCTAGGGTTTGATTGATCTTGTACATCTTACGTTAAAACATTCAAATCAAAGTTAATTTGTACTACACTTAATTTCATTGACTCAATACTTTCAATTTACATACTATATTACGTTGTGTACTGTGCTTGTATTGAAAGCATTGATCGAACTTGATCAATCTAGTCCGCACACACCGGACTAGTCCGCACTCTACCAGACTAGTCCGATATCTCAAGATTTGATTAGTTTGTTAAGTGTTGCAGGTTCATACTAAATTTCAAAAAGGCCTATTCACCCACCCCCCTCTAGGCCGCATTCACATTGTCAAAGGGGGAGAAATTCATGACACATTGCACACATTCACAAGTGTTTTGGCTCAATTCTTCTCAGGGGGGTAATTGATTTTCTTCTCATTTTATTTCTGATTTACAAAGGGGGAGAAATATGTATAGGGGGAGAATTTTGTTTTCAAAACGTTTCATGTGAATAAGCCAATGTTCAGATTTTAAGTGGTGTTGCCAATGCATTCATCAAGGGAGAGATTGTGAGACCTATGTGTGCTAAAAACATTGGCTATGACGATAAAAGTTTTAAATTTTGCCGAAACACCCGTCTCATCAAGGTCTGACTCTAGGTCCGAGCTCCGGCAAGGTCCGACTTACTTTTTCTAGGCCCGACATGTTTTGACTAGGTCCGACTTGTTACGGCTAAGTCCTGTGCTAGGTCCGATTAGCTTTGGTTAGCTCCAGCGCTAGGTACGACTAGCTTTGGTAAGCTCCGGCGCAAGGTCCGACTAGCTTTGGTAAGCTCTGGTGCTAGGTCCTGCTAGCTTTGGTAAGCTCCGTTTCAAGGTTTGGTTAGCTTTGGTAAGGTCCGGTGCTAGTCTGCAATGGTTCTGCTTTTACCATGCAATGTTTCTAACTTGCTTTACATCTATGGAAAGTTTGCTTAGTATTCTTTTACTAATTTTTGGGTGTGTTTTGGTGGTTATGGTTGAAATGTTTTTGCTATGGTTTGCAACATGCTTATGTGAGGTGCTCACGTAGGTTGTTGTGGTTTCGGAACTAACGTGAGTCAAGTCGAGAACTTGTACTCGGAAGTATCGGTTGTTTATTCATGTGCAGGTGTTGCTTGAGTTCAAGACATTGCTGGTGATGGGATCCATTGAAATAGTCTTAGGGAGAAGATGAGGTCCAACAACCAAGTTCGGAAGGAATTGTGGTTGAGTTGATCGGGAGGTCGTGCATCATGTTTGAATCAAGAACAATGCATATGAAGGTATCGTGGACGTCGTTGGAAGGTGTTTGCACGTGTGCAAGGAGTGCATAGACGTAGCTACATGGTTCCAAGGCGTGATGAAGAGATGTGGACATAAAAAATTGGTCGGAAAGTTCCAACCGACTAGGTTATAGACTCAAACTGTGGCTGGGTCGGGTTTGACTCAAATATGGAAAGATTTGAGTTGGTTATGATAGAATTTCGTGTGGGTAACGAAGTTGGGTTGTTTTAGGAATGTGGAATATGTTCCTAAGGTGTTTGGAAGTCTTAAGATTGCTTCTATCTGGGTATGGAAGAGTCTTGAGCGGTTATGAAAAGTTTCGGTTGAATTTGAGTAGGATTTGAGTCCTAGTTAGGATTGGGTTGGCCTAAGGGCTGGTTATATAAGCAAGGGAGGTCAGAGCTCGTGGTGCACGACTTTGGGACTGTTCCTTTTGTGTTTTGATCAATAAAATTCGTAGTCTAATGGATCTTTTGTTCCTTGTTCGTTCGACTTGTTTCTGTCAAGTCTTTCTCGTCGAGTTTCTGCACAGCACTACCTTGTTTTGGTGGTTTTATCCGAGTTTTATAGATCCTATTGACGTGATTCTTTTTGGGTTGTCTTCAAAATATGGTTTTCTATCATCTGTGAAAATTTCACAGTCATTGGATTTGTGGTTTAGGATCTATATTAGTTTCTTTGCTATGTTACAGATCTGGTTTTTACTCGGTAGAACAGATTGACCTTTGTTCAATTTTTCGATTGTAACTTGAGTTTATCTCGACGATTTTTTGTGATTCTTGTTTTGGTGTCTTTGTGACTTGATTCTTCACAATCTATACATGTTTTGTCACGATTGATCACGTTTAGATTAATCGCACACATGATTTCTTAACAGATTGATTTTCTGCTGAGAGGTTTTCATTGCTTCCGCTAAAAAAGTTTGAATCTACCATTCACCCCCCTCTGATAGCTTCTCACGTGCTCTTCGATCCTACAGGTTCCTACCACCAAAAGCGTGCGAATCAGTCACCACTGACTTCTTCAAGCCGGGAGGAGCCAACACGTGGAAGCTGACTGAGTTTGGAGGA